>JAEQBH010001754.1:1200000-1943855 GCA_016808115.1 Tetrastigma voinierianum
GTGGAGAATAATAATCTTGGAGAATTGCAGCCCATAGCAAGAGAGAGAGTTGAAGAATGTCAAGGTCTACCAGTTTTGCAAAGGCATTAAAAGAAGAAAACATAGCTGTGTGGAAGAATGCCTTGGAAGAATTAAGGAAGTCTAGGTCTGCACCAACAAACATCAGCGGAGTGGAGGAAAAGGTATACACATGTCTAGAGTGGAGCTACAACCACTACAAGGAAAGTGTCTTATAGGGACATGGTTTTAGTTGGGGGCCAAAAAAATCCTTTGCCAAAACATGTCTTAGTCTCATGATGCACGCAACGCAGTAAGCTCAGTCTATACGTGGAATAACGTGTCGCTACCATGCGGAACTTTTCCGAAAATAATAAAGAAATTAAAAAATCTTAAAAAAAAAAAATATATAGTTTGAAAATAATCCTATAGCACGTAGCTTTTCCTATTATCACAAAGATAATTTAGAAATTGTCTCCTTCTAAAAGTATTACTTCTAAAAATTCATACAAACTTAGCTGCCTCTTGACCAAAATTCAAAATTAGATATACTTTCAACTTATATTCAAAATTTTTAAAATTGTGGTAAAGATATCTTCAAAAGACACTTCAGATTTATCCAAACTTTCAAAATTACGTAAGTGCTTTTCAAAGACACTTTAAGATAATATTTAACACGAAATGGCTCTTTTGCAGACACTTTTTAAAATCAAAATTAAATGTCTCGAATGTATTAATTTTCACCAAATTCAAAAATTTTTAAATTGTAAAACGCCTTCAAAAACACTTTCATTATTTTGTAATTACGGCTGCTTTCAAAAAACACTTTTAAGAGATAATATTTTAATAATTGTAGTTGCTTTTTTAAAAGACTTTTCGTTTTATGAAGCTTTAAAAAAGATTTCTAAAAGTGAATTCTTTTACTTCGAAATTTTTAAAAAACGTTTTCAAGAGACACTTAGCTAAATTAAAAATTTCAAAGTTCATCTTTTAAAGACATACTTTTAATATAAAATTTTTAAATTTTTTAAAAGTGTTTTTCCTAAAAACATTTTTAACGCGATAAAAAGTTAAAAACTACAATACATCGAAGAATATTTTTAACCTGAGAAATTTTTTATTTTTTTATTCTAAATGTCTAAAAAGCCCCTGCTTCCATATCCAAATAGTCACAAATAGGTGAGTACTGCAACCAATGAACTACTATATAAAAAAAATTGCTCCCCTCGCATGAAGACTTCTCACACCCATTTCATTTCAATTTCGAGGGTTTATCTATCTTCTTCAGTCTGCTTTCTCTCATCTCATCTCTCATTACTTGCTTGGATTTCTTTCTCATTTCCCTGTTTTCTCTATAATTTCGAAATTCATCAACTTCATGACCTTTATGACGCCACACACTCACAACCGACTACTGTAAGTAGTTGAGCACAAGGAGCTTGAGTCCAGACCGATTAGGTCAGGTTTCTGCCAATTCCCAGACCGTCCTAATCCCTTTCTTTCTTTACGTGGATATGAATCGGTTTTTTCTAGATTTGATTGGATTTTCTTAGGGTTTCTAGTATATTCTCCTGATGATTTCGTTTCTCGGTGATACCATGTTCCGTTTTTGAGAAAAGTGGAGGAAAAGAAAAAGGAAATCAGCTTCGTCTTCCCCTGTTTATAGCTTATATTTCTTTTTGTAAAATAGGAGTCTGCCATTTATCTCATGAAAATCAGCTTCCTTTTCTTTTCACGCTCTTCATGTTTTGAGAATTCATGCTATGAGATGGATTTGAATTTCTGACTTCATCAATGTTGCTTATATTTCAAACTCCAGTACAGATTTTTGGAGAAATGAGTCATCTTGTTCAGAATTTCATTTTCTGACTTTCTTCAAGAAGATAACTTTCTTTTTAGTTCCTGATCTTTTGAGAATTCATGCTACGAGATGGATTTGGATTTCTAACTTCATTAATGTTGCTTATATTTCAAATCTAGTACAGATTCTTCTAGAATATTATTCATCTTGTTCATAATCTCGTTTGACATCTTTTTCAGAAAGGTAACTTTCTTTTCTTGTTTGTAATCTTTGAGAATTCATGCTATGTATGGATTTGGATTTCTATCTTCATCAATGTTGCTTTCTTTGTTTCAAATTTGAGTAGAGATGATTAACGTGTTTTATTTTATGATTCTGCTTTGAAATGCTGGTTTATGTTGTTATTCTCTGCATCCTCTCTCATTTGGTTCTGCTTGGGATTCATTTCCACATCATCGGTCCCAAATTAAGAGAACACTATCGCTCATAAGGGTAACACTCTTTTTAGTCAGTTGTTATAGTATGGTTGATGATAACATCAGTAAGTTTCCTAGATTCTAGCTTACCATGGTAATTCTTTGTTTATTTATTTAATAGTTCATAGATGCTTATTGCTCCATGATCACAAGTGTTCGAATTATTTTCAAATCTTTAATTTGTGAAATATTTACAAATAATATTCTAATTACAGTTTAAAATGTTACATTTTATTTTTAGAAGAAATTTTGATTGAAAAGGAGGTAATCTTTATAGCAACTCCTTTTTTCTTTATCTTGGATGCAGAAATGTGATGTTGATATCCAGAAAATACGTAAGCTGTGAAAAGGTATTGTGGTCATCCTAATGATGAGCTAAACTTCAAACCAAAATGTTTTGAAGATTAACCTAAATAAGCTTCAATAGTATCTAGATGTCTGTGGGGAAAAGATATTTGATCTGAGTAAGTGAAGACATGAGAAGCACACTATATTACATGGATCTTCTTAGTCTATCTCCACTAGGGAAACAATCAAAAACCTTACTTTGAGCTATACTACTAGAAGAAGATCCCCAAAACTCTTTGCAGAAGTAAAACATCCAAAGCAAAGCTTTATTGCAACTCATAAATATATTGAACTCATGACTAAAATATATTGATGTGTTTGAGGATTTAGCTATTGTGACCTGTTTTTGCAATTCTTTTAGGTGATGTTTGTCTTGATGTTTTGTAAGGCTATTATTGATTATATTTTTAGAATATACTGTGGTGTTATTTGATTTTTTGCTTGTGTATATGTTTAGTAAAAGAATGTGGAAGGCTAGCCCATGAAAAATCACACATTGTGGGGTTTGATATGCTGATGTAGTATGAAGTAGGAACAGAATTGGAGACTCCAAGTATCCTCTGGTTCCTGGGTATGTAGCCTGACTGTATGATAAAATGATCCATTGTCTTTCCTTGGATCTCTATGGATTTAGTTTTGTTTATCAGATATGATATTGCTGGAATTGTAACAGAGGTTGGCCTTGCTATGTGCTGAATTACCTTCACGCCTCCCATGATGTAGCCAAGATGAAACTCAACCTGCAATCCTGTGATTGGGCCAGTGGTCTTGGTCATTTGATCTGGTAAATCCCTGACAGATGCACAAACATACACAGTAAAGTAAGACCTCCTTGCTCTACTCTCATTTTCTTCTTTCTTTTTTTTTCTGTTTTTTTTTGTGGCTTAGACATTACATAACTAAGTTAGGTATGTATGAAACATGAATTTGTCTCCTTTAAATGTGGGGCTCCGGTATGAGAAAATTGACGTTTATGCAATGTAATCCATGTTATAGTTGCATAACCATGTTTTGGCCGTTCTTATATGTGTGCACTCATTAATGTTCTGAATAATACCAATTTGATGATTAATACAACGTCTCCCATTTACACTAAGGTTGTTGCAATTTGTTTCTTGTTTTGCAAACAATGACAAGACACGAGAACTAGCAATAGGATTCGGTACTTAATACACCCTCTTTAACTAGATTCTTGTTGATAAAACTGTTTGTTTTATGGAATTTTTTTCTTTTTAATTGGGGATTTCAACAATGATCAAATTTCATTTATTATTATATTGAGTTCAAAGTTGTAGTATGGTTAAAACTAACTAATTTTCTAACATTATTATATCGTGGGCTTACCCGACTTGGTTGACATCTTTTGCAGGTATAGATTGGCATATTCATCAAACTAGTAAGATTCTTGATCCTTTAGTTGAAAACAATTACCTGTTTTTCATGATTGAGAGATTGATTTTGATGGGGGCCAAAACATTAATTAGAACATTCAAGGAAGATGAAAGGATCTCAACCTGACTGATGACCCAAAGAAGAATACGAAGGCATGGTAGAGACCTGTTTATACAGAGGGAAGCTGACTTTGCTTCCTTAGTGGTGGTCTAACAGTTTTTCTATCATTCGGTTCGTTCTCTATCCCTTAATTCTCTTATTTTTTTGGTCTTCCTTTTGCAACGATGAAAGTATACAAACATGCACAACAAGAAAATTGTAGCTTCAGATGATGAATCTAGTTAGATTTATTACTATGTGTGGCACCATGGGAAATTTTCTTATGAATAGTTTGACTAATGGGAAAGGTTTGACTCTAATTTTAACCTTTGTAACCTTGTTCAATTTATAGTTTATTGACTAAATATGGTGTTCTTTCCATAGATTGATAGCAGGAAACAATTTGATGAGCTTCCATGCATGTTAGCATTTGATAATTGCCTAGATTGTGATTTAGTGAACTTTCTAGGTGAGAAAGGAAATTTGCTGTAGCTTGTTGTGTTCCATGTTGGTATATACTATGTCATAGCCAATCAAAGTGAAAGCTTAAAAAGCCCTATGTTTAAGTGGCTTACTTATACTACTTTTAAGTTTATAGGTAAACATAGGAGTATTGTTGAGTTGGTTAGATATCCCTTATTCAAGCGCTCTCAACAGTAACTACAAGAACAGTGAGATATAAGAACTAAGAATTTTAGTTGGGGGAAAATTATACGACTAAAGCATATTTTTAGTCTTATGCATATTAAGCTGCAACTAATGAAAGGTGAAATTATGGGGCCGCAACTATTGATCATTTTATGGCAGCGAGATGTAATGGGATGCTACCATATATGGCCCAATTGTCACCAATAAAGCTTTCCCGCAACCAATAAGCCATTCTAACATAAAAATCCCTCAGCTGAACCCTTTTCACTATTACACTCTCTACTCCTGTTTCTCTCTCTCTCTATCTAAAACTGCTTTTTCTTTGCCGTTTCTCTCCGTTTTCGTCTCTAACACTCTATATTCTCTCTACTTTCTCTTCGTTTCTCTCTTTATCAGTGGTGTATGAAGATCAACGCCATTTATCGATTGAGTGAGTGTCTTTTGCTTTTAATTTGGTCAGGACTTCCCATTGCATTTGTGTTTATTTTCTTCAGATTTCCTTTCTAATACGGTTTTGCTGATTTGTGTCTGGCGATTTATGTTCCAAACGATAAAAATATCATATTCAATTATTTTTACTATATTTTTCTTGGTTGCCAGAGAATTTAAGGATTAGGTTTCTCCCCCTTCTTTTTTCGTGTGACATTGAGTGGTCGAATTTGGTTGTTTCTGGGCAAGGATGCTTGTTTTTATGGGAGATCATCGGTGTAATTACTTATTTCAATTATGGCTACCTTCTATTGAATGATTGTATTGATTTGCTGCCATGTTTCTACACGAAGTATGTTATAACTGATATAGCCTTAGGAGAAGTTTCAAGGTTTGGAATTTAGGTTTCCTCGGTCTCTTTTTTAATAAATGATATAATTTCTGTAAATTGTTGTATATGCTTGTAGGATATTTTGTTGATGTGTTAAAATGGAATTTTATGGTGATTATGCTTTCCAATCACCAATTCATTTTTTAACCCTGCAAAAAGGCCCAATTGTTGGTTTATTTTATAGAGTAGAGGGTGTTTGGGAAAAAGTTGGCTTCTACTTGCCTCTCAATAGAAAAATAAAATAAAGATCATAGTGCTTGGTTGAAGTTACTTCTTTTGTTTGTTATAAAGCAATCAATATATATCCTTGGGATGATGGGGAAACAAATATAATGATTTTTCTATATTTATGTTTGTATACTAAATATTTCTCTCTTTATTTGTTAGATACAAGAGGTTGAAAAGCAAGTGGATTAAATTAAGCCTTCTTACTCCTTGAAACTTAAGGTATGAAATATATTAGATTTCTGGTTTCTACTTAAGGCATTCATGGGGCATTTATAAGGATTGATGAAATAAAATCTTGTATGGCTTAAGTTGAACTGCTATTGAGAATGAATATGGGACTGTAAATTTCACTTCAAGTATATACATATTTGGTGCCCATGTTATTGTGCCCAACTGATATCCAAGTTGAATTGGAAATCATAAAATTCATTCAAAGTATATTTTTCCGTGTCTGTCATCCAGTTTGTTTGACTTCAAATGGGCTTTGCTTCCTTTTTTGATTCTCTGTGATAGCTAGATATATTGAAATCATGAAAATACATCTCAAGAGATTATGAGATGACATGAAGATTAGAAAATTCCACATGGAGGTACAACTCAGTTATTGGATTTACAACTTACTTGGTTTTGTTTAGTGGGAGTTGTGGTCTTAATAGGTTAACATCATTAGTTCTTGGATTAAACCTTTTCTTTGATGAGTGTCTTCAATAAGATTTCAATTTGCTTTTTTTGTTCCGGTCTGGTGTCTTTTTTTGGATTGCATTATTGATAATTTGTTAAAATAATAAGCAAGCTGAATTGCAATTCAATTTCAATATATACCTGTGACCGATTCCAGTGAATTTACAACGCCTTATTAGCAGAAATAATTGAGAGGCCTTACAAGAAAGAATCGTATGCCCAAAAAATTAAAAGAATCAAACAAAAACAAAACTGAACTGCCTCTCCTAATTCTATTCTTTACTTACCAGGAGTAATGTAGATTCATGGTTCAAAGTGGTAATATTAGTCGCTAACTCAGTATGTCCTGAGACTAACAAGTTGGGCCTCTTGCATTGATATTTTTGAGTGATGTACTACCATTCTCATCTCTATACTTTTTATTTTGGATGCATTAGGACTCAAATTGGAGGCCGAAGCATTGATGAACTTGAACTTGGGAAGCCAGGTGGGACCTGCAAAATACTGCAAGAAGCCAGCACGGTGCATAAGCCCTAAATGTGCCGCCCGATGCATTAACCAGCCTCGTTGAAAGAGATTCTGAGAAGAACTCGTTCTGCAACGGCTGCCACTACTAATTAAGTGGATAGTCTCCTTGCGATCTGCTTCAGTACGTAACAATGTTGCGCCTCGGTGAAGAGACTTGGAGTTTGATATTCTCTTCATTTCTCTAGGAGTCTTCTTGCCCTTGTTCTCAGTCTTGTTTGGGATCGATATTGGCTGTGTTAGGAGGATGAAAAGTCGTTGCAGCAGCTGAGAACTATGTAATATTATGGTAATCTTTGTTGGAATCACCAACATTTGTCGATGGCTGGTAATGATTTCCATCAATAGAGTATCTTCTCATATATATATTCATGTCACTGACAATGATGCTTAACATAGGGCTGTGCACGGGTCCTGGAGAGCAGAACTGAACCAGCAGGAACCGAAAATGTCAAGGCTGAATATATCAGTTATTGGTTTAGAGCTTTATCAGAAATGAATGGTGAAAATTTTAATGGAGCGAGTATGGAGAGCATGAGTTCTTCGACTAGGAAACAGAACCGAAATAATCGTCTACGTTGAACCGAATAAGAGCAATTGATAATTTACTAAATTTTATATATAATAATAATAATAATAATAATAATAATAATAATAATAAAGTTTAAAATTATTTGTTATAAATGAAATTTAATATTATTTGATAATTAATTATATAGGCAATTGAACAATTACTAATTGATCACTTAATGTATATATAAATAATTAATTATATAGGCAATTGAACAATTACTAATTGATCATAATGTATATATATATATATATATATATATATATATATATATATATATATATATATATATATATATATATATATATCATATTTGTGTCATTGTGTGTATATAATGTCAATAATATAATAAAAATTTTATCCTTATAAATATAACTTTTTATATTAGAGTACTAGTTATGTTCAAAATTATTTTAATATATGAATATTGAAATAAAACTTAAAGTGTAATTTATTAAAATTTTAATATTATTATAGTAATATTTTAACCTATAAACTTCAAGGTTACGAAATACTAAATATCAAGGTTACTTAATTATTAAATTAAGTAAATACTTACTCTAAATAATTATAATCATATAATACTAATTTAGTGTTAAATAGATATAATTTAGATTATTAAATATGGTGAAAAACTACGTAGTTTTAACGCCATGGCGTGGTTTGATAAAACTAAAAAAAACTACATCGCTTTATATTAAACGACGTGAGTTTTAATATCAAAACCAAAAAGAACTTAACCATTTAAGTCTAAAATTAAAACCTAATACACTTTCTTATTTATCAACCCTAGCTACTAAAAATAATTCATTTCCTCTAAAACCACAAAGACCCGCCTCCCTCAGCCTCGACCGCCGCCCTCCCCATCGATTTCTTCTCATCTCGCATTTTGATCCACTCGACGCATCGCCCAGTGATCACTGAGAAGCCGCATCACTAGCCGAGGTCGCATCACTACGAGAACCTTAAACACTTTGTTAAAACTTATTTAAATTGCTCGGGCCATTTTGCTTGCTTATCAACTTATGAGGGTGTGTATTTGACGGTTTGACTTGTTTTTTCTTTCCTTTCTTTGTCTCCGCTTCACGTGACAATGACTTCAATGGGAAAGCGCTTTTTACATTATTATAATCGTTGTTACATTATTCTAATGTTTAAATTTAAAGTATCAGCAAGAATTTTGATTTATATTATATTTTGGTAGAATATTGGTGTTTTTATATTACTATATGTCAATATCTTTAAATTCATTCTTAAATAAAGAGAGAAAGTGTGTAGTAAATTAATTTGAGTTTTAGAATTTAATTCATATAAATTCTCTAAAATTCTATTTCTCCGGGTCCGAATTGATCCTAATCATCGATTTGGTTCAAGTCTCGAAGTTTTGATCCACTGATCTCGACCGATCCCGAGAATTAGTTTCAAATTCTCCGGCTCGGTTTCGGTCCCATAATACTCATTCTAATTTCAAGCCTCCGAACCGCAATGTTCATAGGCCTTAACATTAGCAAGTTGCCATAGTTACCACACTTCTATATTATTGGTGGATAAATTCATATCCTGTCTTGTTTATCCTTTTTAAATTCTTGAAAGCAGACATGCAGAGACTTGTATTTTTTTTTAATTTAATTCTTGATAGCAACAGATTCATAAATGACAAAAGAGTAAAGTTAGTAGTAGGAGGTTATTGGTGCATGCAGCTCAGATTACATCAAATATTAGTAATTTGTCTCTTTGATTTACTATTGTGCTACTAAGGACAGCAATTCTAATATATCATTTAAAATGTCATATGAATAAATAAAAATAAAAATACTAAATTAAATTAAAATTTAATTTTAAATGATAAGAATGGTTTGTAATTTATAAATAAAAATAAAAATACTAAATTAAATTAAAATTTAATTTTAAATGATAATAATGGTTATTAATGTTTGAATCATTATATATATATATATATATATATATATAGTATATATATATATATATATATATATATATATATATATATATATATATATATATATATATATATATATGTTGATTAAATCATACTTTGAGTTTCTATTCCTTATTATACTTGAGTTTGAATTCACTGATTTCTTTATGAGCAATCTTAACTTCCAAAAGCTTGATCCAATATAACTAATCACTCATTTCGATTTCAAATCACTAGTAATACTTAACCTTAGTTTATTATAATTAAATCCTTGATTAAGGATACCTTTAGACCAGCAAACAGAAATAATGAATTTATTAAATGTTCCAAATTTAACCTTGAAGGGAAATGAAGGGGATTATACAAAGATTTGTTTAAGATACATTGTATAAAGATTTGTTTCTCCATAATGTCAACATAAGTTATTTTGAAGAAAAATAAACCAAAGTTGTGCATAAAATTATAGAAATAATCCAAGTTGACTAAGAGACTTTAAAAAGTTCTTACGTTATAAAAGTTTAATTTATAGAGACTGAAATAATATTTTGAATGAAAAATAATGAAAATAAAATTTAAAAATTGATCCTAGCAAGAATTATTCAATATTTAACAGGATTTTAAAAAAGAAAAAGAAAATGAACTTGTCAAAGTCTGTGTATGATTTAATATGAAAGAATAAAATGATCACTCATGAAAACAAATCTATATAATAAAAAGAAATAGTTAATGATTGTTTCAACTAAAGCTATTGATTACCACCCATGAAATATGATTCCTTTCACCTGGCTTGTGGTGAACTTCTTTACAAGCCTGGTAGCTCGTGTGGGTGAGACGTTCAGAATAGTTTCAAGCAGAATACGCGTTAACTTAACAATGTAATATTAATAATAAGAATTTTTTTACAATCATCATAAATTCATAGATGGATGATGTTACGTATTACTGTCTCTCATTGCAAGGACAAAATATCGGTTTGGACGGATTATATCGGTATTCTGGGTTTACTTGATTACATCGAGAAATATCTACTGATATTTTTATATATAAATATCAGTAAATTAAAAATTATTCAAAATTAAGAATATATTTAAGACACTTATCAAAATTATTATGAAAGCATAGAGAATGATACTATGAATTATGATGATTTTTTTTGACATTCTTTACTATATTTATATTTGTTTTATAAAATTAAATTATTTTTATTAAAACATATTTAATTAAGAAATAAATTATTTTTATAGCATTTATACAAAATATTTTATTCAATAGTTTTTTAAAATTTGCAATTGTAATAACGATAATAGAATACAATATTTTTATATATTTTTGTATATTTATATTTAGTTATTATAAATGATTAAAAATATCTAAGTGCAAAACATCTATAAATTAGAAAGACAAGATATTAAAAATTTTGCACTATATATTACAAAGGCATGTTTGGCCCAGCGGATTGTGGGAGGCGAACTCTCGTAGCTGGGGTGGCCTGGAACCCCCTTGCAAAAGATATTTTCTATCATTTTATGGAGTCTCGGTAAAATACCGATGTATTGACGAAATATCGCCGATAATTGTAAACAAAAACCAAAATTTCCGTTGATAGACTATCGAAGGGATATATAAAGTTACGGATCTTAAGTGTGTGTACTTGTCTGCGTCTAGTCAATCTTATCCCATCCCATTTGATACAACACTTCCAGCATTTGAAAGAGGTAGCTATCCGTGATTGTAAAGTCCTACAACATGTTTTTGATCACCAAGGACTTAATGGAGATACTACAATTCTTCCAAAGATAAATATCTTAAAGTTGGAGAAATTAGGGACATTTATTATAAAAATAATTTTTAAAAAGTATGAGAAGGGTTTATAAATCTTTAATAATAATTTTATTAAATTAATTTAAAATTCAGTTTTAAATGATAAAAAAATAGGAATAGTAAGTAAATTATAAATAAGTTGATGGACAAAGAAAATTTTAAGTGAAAATAATTTTAAAAGGGATTAATTCAAATAGAAATAATATGTGGGAAAAATAAAGTTAAAAATGGTAGTTATTTTAACTTGGAAAGGAAAAAATTAGGTGTTGTTCGAAAAACAAATATTGCAATGAATTGGAAAAGAGAATTATCAAAAATATAATTCAAATAATAATATTTTGTTTAAATTATAGTATTTTTTTAAAATTTAATAACATTTAGAAAAGGGTTAAGATGTTAGATGATTAAGATAACATTTTACTTTTAAAATTAGTAAAATATATCTAAATTCATGCAATAAAACTAATTAAAACATTTTATTTCTGTGACGCCCCAAAATCGGGGTGTCTGTTGACGGGGTCAACCCGCGGAAAATCTATACGCCTTGTATCACGAGACCCATACCTGAGTAAAAATGGCCACTTGGGCCCATACACCAATACTTATCAAAATACACCTAACTATATTCCAATAGTTCAAGAGTTATTACATTACTCTTAATACAAACACATATTAAAATTTACAATTCTAATATATGTTATATGAAAAACATCAAAGCCATAACCCAGCTTTCTTCAAAATCGGCTTCTAACATGAGCCGTCTTCTTAAACGCTCCCTGTACCTGAAATGATATTCCTCGATTAGCATGGAAGAATCGTCAAGAAGGGAATTCCATCTAATAGTTAATTCCCCACCTGCCGCATACGCACGCATTCAACGTAGAACACACACTGGGCAAATACGCGATCCTACTCAACGCCTACGCCCAATCCCATGTCTCGAGCCCCATCGACTTCACTTGCCTAAGCCATGTATGAGAGAAACAATCGCTTAAACCCGTTTGTTCTCAAAACACACTACCAAATTTCCAGAAAGATTTGACACTACCCTCCGGCGCGAATGTGTCGAGAACCTTCCGAAACAATCTACGTGGCTCCTCCGATCGATAATTGTTGGACCATCTCCAACACAATTCTCCAAAAAATCATCCATTGAAATCTTTCACAACTATGTTTGTTTTTCTTTTCTTCATGTCATGCACTCACACCTAATTTCCCTCTAGGTTACCCTGCGTATTAAGTGAAATGCATTATGCCATTTCAACACAATCATACCAATATATCAATTGTGCATATATTCTCAAATTTTGCACTATACCATGTTATTCAATTTGATCAACCAACACCCAAATTTGCCTCACTGAGCTTAATCACACCTATTTCCACGGCCTATACACACAATTATGTTTTATATAATCGTGGCATCATGTTAACACATTGCCTGGCGGCGAACCTATTAATTTCCACACAACTCGCTTTTATTTACTTCAAACAATTTCATGCACACAACACAATGGACGTTCGTCCAATTCATACATGCACGGACCGCTTTTAACAAATTCCAAAATGTATAGCAACATCCGTGGGCGCCCATCATTAAACACGGTTCCACTTCGTGGAACCGAATTCCCATGGCTACTCGCCCTCATACACACCAAAAACACAATTTATTGTATAAATTATATTCACAAAATTAAACATCAGATCGTCCCAAACGGCTCCAAAAATTTCAACAACTCGGTCCCAAGTTTTGGGACCGATCAAACGACCGTTCAAAGCCTCAAACCAACTCAATCATTAACAAAACACTTAAATCGAAAATAAACCAAGTAGGATAAAACTCCTATCTCTCGGAGTTTGTCAAAAACTCCCGAAACCGATGCCCACGCATAGCCCTCACCGCGTAGAAGGCCCGAAGAAATCCAACGGTCCGAAAGCCGGGAATCCTAGAGAAAAGTTACACACTCTCCTCTAAAAAACCCTCAAATTTTGAATTATGAACTCTCCCCCTCTCCCTACTGCACGTTTCAGGCCAAATTGGAGAAGAAGCTCTCCTTTTTGGTCCCCCTCTTGCCACTTGTCACCTTATAATTGGTTGAGAGGATTTCTTATCCACTCAACCCAACCACCTTGACTTTTCTACCCAATGACATCATGCCATGTGTCCACGTGGGCCCCACCTTGAGCTCAAGTTGATTGAATCTGATGCTTGGCAGCGTGGCGCGCGTATTGCTACCACTCAAAATGCGTGAGTGTCCTACCGACGCTCGTTTCGCCGGCGTCTGAATTAGTGTGCCGGAATTGACCCAATCGGCGTGGTAGCTAGATTTGTGAACTGATTCAACGATTGAAGTCCAGTTTCGTCATCAGGATCTAGAAAAAATTTTGGTTTTAAAAATTTGCGATTTTCTTAGATTTAGGAAAGGGTGGATTTTAAGATGCTTCTGATTTCATATAAAATTTAATTAATTTTGATTTTAAAATAATCATCAAAGCTTATAATTTTATTATTTAGTTTAAAAAAAAAAGAACTAGTGGATCATAAACAAAATACAAAGGAGTTGAAAGTAAGAATAAAGTTACAATTGAATTTTTAATTTTAAAAATATTAATATTAATTTTAAAAATAAAAATTTAAAAACTAGTATTAAAAATAAAAATAAAGTAAACATATTTAAGTTTCATTCAAATAAAAGGTTATGGATTATAAAATAATATAGCAATGAAAAATAAATTGTAAAACCTGGGGAAAAATTCAATTTTTCTGAAAAAGGGTAAAACGGTAATTTTGGTTGAAAACCGGAATTTTTCTAGATCTCGGATGACGAAACGGATTGCGCCGTTGAATTCGTCTCGTGAAATCTAGTGACTCAGAAAAGTTTCGTCGAATTATGAGACAAACGAAATATTTTACGATTTTACGGGTGATAGCGTGGAGTGGCTTGGGGACGAGATTTTACGAAAATGCAAGTTAGAAATGGCTTGGTAAGTTAATTTACAATAAAGTGAATTGAAAATAAATAAATTGTTTCAGGACAAAAACAGAATCTGAATAAGTATCTGACCTTCTTAAATAATAATAATAATAATAATAATAATAAAAAAAAGGATAAAAATGAAAAAAAACAAAAAGGAAAGTCAGAAAACGGAGAGAGAGAGGGAGTGCACATATAATTTTTATTTTTTATTTTTTATTTTCTTTACTTCTTTCTCAGATATATGGAAATCGGACCATAGATTTTCATCGAGGTTGAAGGCAAAGTTGATCCACGCAGCGAGGGCTACGCGTGGGTACCAAAATCTTGGAGTTTCGTCAAACTCCACGAGGTAGGAATTTTCACTCTTGTGTTATTTGCTAAAAGCTAGTTTAATGACTTGGGATTGGCTTAGAGGCTGTGAAAGGTCGTAAATTTCAGTCCCCAATTTTTTGGATTGAGTGTGGGAAATTTTAGGAATTTTCGGGACTGTTTTCGGACAGTGGGGCTGAATTTGGAATTTGTTTATACAGTTCGGGCTAAATTTTCGAGTTGTTTATTGGGCCGATCTGGATAGGATTTTGGGACTATTTTTGGAACAGTCTGGGCTTTGTGTTGAGTTTGGTTTGATCCGAGACTGATGTCTTTGGGTTTTGTGGTGTGTTTTGGTATCCCAATAATTCGGTGATGAATCGTGAAGGGACCAAGAGGTGCCCTGTTTTATTTGGGTCCGAGATTTGGGCAATTTTATGTGTTATTGTTGGAAAAATGAATAACATGTTGTTTGTGTGTGAATTTTGTTAATATATGCATGCTTAAATATATTAACATGAATTGTTCTGGAATGACATATTGCGACATTTGTATGCAGCAGGGCTGTAAACCGTAGGTGTGAGTGCATGACATGTTTTCGGAGGGTTGACTCATAATTGATTATCGGAGTATGTCTACAAACGAATGAAAATATGAGGGTTGTTTAAAGAAAATTTTATCAGAAAATTGTACGAAGAATTGTGTTGGAAATGCGTCAGCAATTCCACGTCGGAGAGGCCCACGTGGTGTTTCGGGTGTTATCGACAAATTCATGGGAGGATTGTCCAACGTATTTATATCGGAGGGTTGCCCACAAATAAAACAAATATTTTTGTTTGGAAACGATTTTCATATATACATGGCACAAGCATGTGTGAGAGAGTCGGTGAGGACTCGAGGCATGAGATTGGGCATGTAGACATTCGAGTAGGAATCATGAATGCACTTGAATGTGTGTGTTTGTCATTGCATGAACACTTAGGTGGGGAGTAACCCATGTAGGAGATTATCACTACTGGGCTTTGCTCACCTCGTCGTGGGACCCCTTTCAGGTCACCGAGGTCCGGTCTTGGTGATCGACACGCATATGGGACCGCATGAGGGATGAGAGCCGGATGCGGCTTTGTTATGTTTTGTTGTTTGTCTTGTATTATATTCGAGCAGAACCAAAACATGTATACCTTTTTGTTGTATAAAAGGATTGTTAAATGGACTGTTAGTTAAATAGTCTATCATATATTTTTGTATATTTGGGAATATCACGAGAATGAGTGCAATATATGAGACATGAGGTGTGATATCGGGACACCGGAATATTCCTGGTTCGCGGAGTTGTGGATTATCAATGAGACCCTCGGGATAAGGGTGTCACATAAATTCAAAATGGAAATTATTAAATTTTGTGTGGAACTTGGGTGTTAATGTACATTGACTCCATATATATTTATTAAAGAAACGCATAATTAATTATGTCATGTCACAACACATTGTGTTTCTTATGTAAGGTTTCATTCTCCTAATTTGAAGGTGTTGGCTTTAGAAAGTTTTCCAAGTGAAGGAAATAAATTTTTGGAATCCTCGAAGCAAAAATCCTAAATTTGAAGAAACTACCAAAGTTAAGTAGTATTGTAAGCAATAAGGATGAGAATGCTAGTAAGGGATATTTTTTTTCTCCTTGGATGTTCAAGAATTTTCATAACCTCAAACAGCTACATATTAGTGAGTGTGGAATAGAAGACACGAGAGAAGTTTATGACCTTGCTAATGGCTTAGTGCCTTCTAATGAAAAGGTTAGTTTTTTTCTTTTTTTAAATTTGTCCTTGTACTACTCGCTTGAAATGTCGATTGCTTACCATTGTTCAAAAATAATAATTAATTTACGTTTATCATCCTTCTTTTAATATTTTTAAAACATAAATATCCAATTCTAGGTATTATTTTTACATTGTTAAAAAAAAAAGTATTATTTATTACATAAAAATCATAAAGCCTTAGAATGCCAACACTACCTAAAAAAACTTCCCAATTCTTTCAATACCACAAACCCTATAAAGAATAAGATATATTTTTAGGCATTTCAAAACTAAATATGCCCAAACCCTATTGACATCAACAATGAACCATGGGCCCTGTGCTAAAATCCCTAAAAAAAATTCATGATGTCGCACCATGAAACTTTTCAAGTCAAGTTGAACAAAATTCGAGTCACCTAACTCTAAGGAGCTCCACCTTGACACAAACTTCAATATGATGAACAAACTCCAATCTTCAACAAAAATCTCAACATTTTCCACAAAAACCCATAAGGGCAAAGATCAACAATAATTGCCAACCAAATTCAAGCATAAGAAATAAGAGTAACTTTACCGATCTTCAAATGTGACGCCCCTTTCCTTAGCTATGGCAGGTGAGAAGACGCCACACAGGACTAAGACTTCTTAACCTGATTTTCTGACATTAGTGGACCCATTTCAATCATAAATTCATAATGACATAAAACTTGTAAAACTTCCACTATAGTTGTGTTTAAATTGACTTGAACATATATGCCTAAGTCCAACTACTTGTATTTATACAAGTTCTACTATTACAAAATATTGCATTTACATTTCAAAAACAAAATAAAAAAAACCTACATAAGGTGGACTCCTAATGTTGTGTTGGCCTTGGCGAATGCGAGATGTCTCTAACGAACTCTTCAGTACCTATACCGATGAAACACCCGTGCTAAGCTTATAATTTAGTGGGGAAAACATATAACATATATGACCACCTGTAGTGGTCCTCAATTACAGTATACATGTAAAATAATTCGCATATCAGAATATTCATATCTTCCGTAAGAGTACATAACATAAATCTTGTAACAGAAGGTACCCATAGGTACACTACAGAAAAGAACTGAATTATGCCTTAGCATAAGAGCTTATTACTTTTATTTTCTTATGTTTCATTGTTTAGATACTTATCCTATAAATGTTTGTCTGCATAGACCAGAAACAATGAATGAGAGGGACGCAACACAATAATGGGTGCTCGAAGGTGCGATTTTAATCTTGAGAGCCGAAGTGTCGACAGCGATCGGACATGCACACTGCAACACAAAATAAGGGTGTCGTAGCACTATGCGGGAGTCTTGTGAATTGCTAAGCAGACGTGCCTATCACACGAGAAAGCGAAGTGTTGTAGCACTGGGTAGAATGTCGAGAAACACTAATCCCGAGACCGTGCCTGGAAATTTCACTAGTCAGTCTTAAGCAGGCACACAATTATATGTGTTTCAGAGCATTTTATTTTGTCCTTATTAACATTCATGTTATACTCTTAGCCAAATTTTATGCCTATCACCCCTTATGATTTATTGACCAAAGATTGGGGTGTAATCGAAGCAAATTCAAGAACAAAAAAGGACAGTTTTCAACTACAGTTTCGACCCAGGAAACAAGGTTTTTAGACAAAGTGATCTTCTTACAAAATGCTCACCTATGTCTTAAGTTTCCAACTCATGAATCAGGTCATTTTGACCTTTAAGGTAGGAGGTATGGACTAAACATTCCAAACTTCTCTTGGACAGTTTCCAGGAACAAAATATGGAATTGTGTCCTATATTTGAATTTTTTTTGGGAACGATAGGGACTTAATTTGACCATACTTTCTTCATGAAAGTTACTATCCTAGGTGTCTAGTTTAAGTGGAGTTTGTTCACCCTCATCTAGTCACAAACTCAGGGTATCGGACACTAACATCCAGTTGTTCGAGGCAGTTTCGGGGACATAATTGTTCCCTTACTTTGACGGTACGACAACAATGGGGACTAAATTTGGCTATACTTCCTTCATGAAAGTTGTTCTCCCAGATGTCTAGTTTGTAGAAAAAGTTGAATCACACTATTTGAATAAAAAAAACTCAAGTTATGATTCAAACAACTGGAATTACTCCAGTTTAGGGGACTATTCCGATAGCTTGGCTTCAAACTCAATTTCAAGGGTATTAAGACAAGAATTCGATTTAGGCCTCTTCTAGGAAAATGTAGCCATAGGTCTTAAATTTCCTTACAAACTAGAATCATTCAGTTTGAAGGTCGGTGAGCCAAGTTATGGCCAAAACAAGAACATAGGGTAGGGGGAAAATTTGACAGAATCTCCCCATAAAACCCTACTTATCTTTTTCACACAAATTGTTCCTCATTAGAGGTCACAACCAAAATAACAACACAAATAACAAAAACAAAAACAAAAACAAAGGGGAGAGTTAGGATATTTTTCCTAACACACACGTAACAAGAAAGGAGGTTGAAGAATTTCCTAACCTTGATTTCTTGAACACTTCAACTAGCCTTCCTTTACTTCACTTCTTCCTTTCCTTCTCTTTTACTTGATCAAGTAAAACTTCAAAAGATGGAGAACTATCAAACCAAAATGGCTTCTTCTCTAAACCGTAAGCCCTAATCCCCAAGTGAGGAAATGAGAATTGTTTTCTCTAGAAGCCAAATTGTTCTCTTACTATCATTTGCTCAACTTTTCCCCTTTGCTATTTAGTCCTCCAACTCCCATCAATTTGCAATTCAACTTATCAAAATTCTATCTTAACATACAATCTTCTTATCTTATGTCCTTTGAGTCCTTAATTGACATTTGCAATTATCCTTTAGACTTCTTTAAAATCCTAGTTTTGTCTTTTCACATTTAACATAGAATTTCCGAAAAATACAAATTTAACTTTTATTATACCTAAGCTTATGTCATCCTTCTTAGGGCATAATTTGAGATTGTTACATCAAAACTCTACCTTTACTAGTGTAGTTGTACCCTTTTAAATCAAGAATACTTAAAGCATACACAATGACGGTTTTCTTCTTCAAAAAATTATCATTGATAGATGAAGATGAATATGAGTATGGTTATCCAACACAACCTACATCTTTACCTTTCATAACAAAAATTCAGATCTAACAGTGGAATATCATACTTAATCTGTTGTTGTTCTTGAAATCGAACCTAATGCTATGATATGAGTTTGTTAAAAAGCGAGAAACAATAACGGACAACAAGAAATAAAAGATGAGAACAACTAACATATATTTTATGTGAAAACCTTAAATAGAGAAAGAGGAGGAGAAATCATAAAACCCTTAAAATGCCCACAATATCTCAAAAACCTCTCAATTATCTCAACACCACAAACCCTAAAAAGTACATAATATGTTTATAGGTATTTCAAAACTGAACAAGCCAAATACCTAATAAGATCAACAATGGGCCATGAGTTCTTAACTAAAATCCCTAAAAAGTTCATAATGGTATATGGCGAAACTTTTCGAGTCAAGTCGAACATAATTGAGGTTACCCACTCTAAGAATTAATATATGGAATGTGTACATGGTATGTGAAACCTTGAAAAATCCAAATTTTCGGATAAAGGGTAAAACAAAAATTTCGGTCAGAAAACCGAAAATTTTCTAGATATCGGATGACGAAACGGACTTCACCGTTGGAATCTTCTCGCAAAATGTAGCTATCATGTCAAATTTCGTCTAATTCCGAGACAGTCCGAATTTCACGTATTTTGAGGCACCGACAGTGGCTCAAGAGGAGAAACATTTTGACACATTTTGAGTGGCTCAAGAGGAGAAACGTGTCATGTGGAGAGCTAGTCAAACATGAGCTCAAATGGGACCCATAAGAGACATGTGGCAACATGTGATTTGTAAAACCCGAGAAAATTCTAATTTTCTGAAAAATGGTAAAATGGTAATTTCGGTCAAAATCCGGAATTTTCTAGATCTCGGATGAAGAAACGGACTTCACCGTTGAAATTGTGTTGCAAAATCTAGCTACCACGTCGAATTTCGTCGAATTCCGAGATAGTATGTGAGACCCCGGAAAATCCATGTTTTCTAAGGAAGGATAAAATGGTAATTTTGGGTTGAAAATCCGGAATTTTTCTAGATCTTGGATGACGAAATGGACTTCACCGTTGGAATCGTCTCGCGAAATCTAGCTACCACGTTGAATTCCTAGACAGTCGGAATTTCACGTTTTTCGAGGCATGGAGGGGATGCATGACACTTGGCACGTTTTGGGAGGCCTAGAGGCGCCACGTGTCCAATGCAGATGCAGTCAAACTTGAGGTCAAAGTGGGGCTCAAAAGCACGCGACACATGTATGATGCCATTAGAGGGAAATCTCAAGTGGTTGGATAAGAGGATAAGGTGTAATCCTCTCAGTCAATAGGAATTTGACATGTGGCATTGAGAGGACTTTCTCTTTGTCTGATCTTGACCCAGATGGATTAAGGAGAGGAAGAGAGGAAAGAGAAGCAGTAAGAGAGAGGAAAGTGTGGGATTTTAGAGAGAAGCTCTACCTTCTCTAAAATTCCCAGCGATCCCGGACCGTGGCTTCAGGGCAGAAGAGCGGGGCTTGGATTGCTCCCCACAGCCAGACTTGCGTGGGTGCAGTTTTGGGAGTTTAGACAAACTTCGAAAAAGTAGGGGTTTTTCTCCTATTTGTTTTACTTTTTGCTTAAGGGTCATTGACAAGCCGAAAACGCGGTGTGTAAAATAAATGCCTATGTGCGCAAGTGCACGCGTAGCCCCAAGTAATATAGTGTACTTAAAGTACGAATATCGATCCACGGGGAAAAGGTGAGATTGACTACAATTACCTTTTGAGTTAGAAATATCTAGAATAAATGATTCTAGGGTAAAATTTAAGTAAGGCGCAACTAAGCTATTGATTCGGTGAATTAATGGTGTTGGCGCCTAGGATTAAATCTCCCCTATCATTCAAATGGTTACTTTTCTAAAAGATATTTGTTGTTAATATATTTATATATGTCGATAGCGAGGTGATCTTGCCTCTGAGAGATATCCTCTCTCGAGGTATATCCGCCTATCTAGAATAAGAGTCAGTATATCTCTATCTCGGCTGGTATTCGAAAATGCCCAATGTTCTAACCTAATGCCACCTTCGGGTTCGAATATCTCTATTAGCAGAGATCGGCTAAAGGCCTATACTACCGGATCACTGAGATACCCTCATCTCTCGAGATCTCGGATCTCGGTGCGATTATGCTAACATTTGGCGAGACATTATCATACTATAATTAAAATGTAGGTAGTATAGAGTAGATCTTGTTTCAATTTAATAACTGCTTGAATAACAAGAAAGATTAAACTTTAATCCATTGTATGTGACAGGGTTTGATGTAACCCTAGAAAGAGATCTAAAACATAATGAAAGAAAAGATGAAATAGTCTAGTTTTAAAAACATCATCAGATTAACCAAAAATAATATCCAACTACGAGAAGCGGTCCAAATCCCAAGCACTTCCTCCAAGTCTCTGTCGATCTGCTCTCGAATTCCGTGCCTTTCCTCGTACGTCTCCCCATACCTGCAATTTACGAATACATTCGTACTTTAAATGATGAGGTGCGAGATTTTATTGACGTCGCGGCATTGGTGGCGTCGTGACGTCATGACGTGGTGATAATCGCGGCAGTGAGGTAAGCAATCGCGACGTGGCAGTCGACTGCTTACGCTCCTCATTGTCCCAGCGCTTCCAAAGTTGCTCTTTACGCTCGATGAACACAATAACCACACGGACACAAAATCGGGGATCGCCCGCAAAAAACTATAAAATTATTATAAAATAAATGTGAAAATGATGACAGACGAGTGTAAGATGAGTGTTTTTAGGCACTCATCACCCCAAACAGTTTCTTGCATGTCCTCAAGCAAGAACCGACTCTAGACAGGCCACATACACCCAACATAATGTAACTAACACTAAGGTGAAGTGCACATGTTGAAAAATAAGAGGGGATCAGTTTGGGTGACTCACACCCCTTGTTTGCGTGTTCGGTGAAGGCATCTGAGATGTTGACTTTCGGTGGTCGATTGAGATAGGTGGGCGGCTGGTGCATCGAATTCCATGGTGTTCAATAGCCTTTCCCAAAAGTCCCTATGTGCTTATGATGGGTGACCTCCGGTATATGCCTAGGTTAGATACTGAGCTTAAGTTCAACTTCGCCTATTAGGAAGAAGCTAACTATGAAGAGAAAGGATAGGAGCACCCATTTATTCATGTCCTCATACTTAGAAATTTCCTACGTACCTAAAACAAAATGAAGAAGACCCTAGTGCCAAGAAGTTTTAGTCGAGGTGTTCTGTAGCGGGGATCCATTGTGACTCCACACCCGAGTTGGTTAAGGGCACGGGCATTGATTCCCTTCAAACTTCACCACAGAGACACTCAGCCAAACTCAAGGGGCCCTAGGTTGCGTGAATGATCCATCTTACGTCCCATGTAGCGGGCGGTGAAATCCAATGACTCCGGCCGGTTGGCTCAGGGGCATTGTTAGGCTTTGATGAGCCCCTCGAGGTTGTGCCCGAGTTCGATTGGATGATCAGCTTATTCCTATCATATACCTATTCTTGTCATATTTCTTTTCTTTTTCTCTTTTTTTTTTTTTTTATTGTTTTGTATTTTCTCTTTTGGTTGAGGCTCGATGGCAATCCTCTTTTGATTAGGTGTCCCATCCACTCAAATGGATTCCCAGATCTCCTAGGTTGATCGAACTTTAGTAGTTAGTTGGAGCTTTCTTTGTGCTCCTGAGAATACTCTGAGTGTGAGTGGGTGCAGATGGGGTTTTTGAAGTACGTTTCTTTACAGGCACAGGATGGATTCACTAGCCCTTTTCAACTATTCAGCCTAATGCAGAGCATCCAACAAATATTGCATTTGAACAAGTTTATAGTGAACTCAATCCAAAATTGATCCTCAATATCCAAAATGGCACACATGTATGTGATCACTACATGCAAAAATGTCCTAAAACACACGCAAATAACTAACACATGACTCCTTAACATGAAAGTGTGATGTAAAACAACTAAAACTACACCTAAACACCACCAATAACTGCATGCAATACTAAAAACAAAACACAACTAATATGCGGAATAAACCAAAATGCGCTACTACGAGGAATCAAACAACAATAGCAAAGAACAAAAACATAGTACCTAACAAAACCCGAAAACATAGTTGCCTATCAACACATCCCCCAGGCAAATAACCGAGTGTCCCCACTGGCAAGATAAAAACATAGAGGGTAAGGAACTCCCCTGAATATCACTGCGGTGGAGGTGGTGGAGGCTGGTGAAAAGCAAATTTGGAAGCTATTTGGGCTGCATAGGCTACTCTTCAGCGTAGAGATTGATGGCTTTGATTGGCCCGGAGATTTGTCGCACATGTCGACCGCGCAACGCCTCCATATCCTGAGTAACGAGGACTCGGTGCTCTTGGGTCTCATCCCAGAAGGCGTCAAAACGCTCAGTGAGGGAGAGCACCGGGTCGTCAAGGTCTGGAGAAGGACTGGAGGGAGCTGCCGCCTGTGGCTGTTGGGGTGGTGGTGGAGGTGGCTGGGATGGTGGTGGAAGAGGTGTAGGCTGGAGACCGGAGGCGACGAGGTCTCCTGGGGATCGCCCGGGGATCCATACTTAGGCGATACTCATAAACAAGATCCTCGTCAGAAGGGATCGTGACTTTGAACTCGTATGCCCCCTGGGTTCTTCGGACACCGAGGTGTGTCAGCCAGCGAATATGGCTTATTGGGTGGAGCCAAGTGTCGGTGTGGAGTCAAGGGCACCCAGGCTTGTTTGCACAAGCCAAATATCGGGAAGGGTGTCGGGTTCATCTTCGCATCCAGGTTATGGAGGATGGCATCTCGATAACACCTTAACTATCCGAAAGGTATACGTAAGATGGCGTGGTGAGCAAACGCGGGCGGAGTCACCTCCTACCTGCGTCGTCGGAGTGAGGCGGTGATGAGTGGTGCGGACCTTGGGGATGAGAAGGCCGTCTTGGCGCGAAATTGTTCTCATGACCCGCACTATTGATTCTCCATTCACCCTGACCATTGGTCAATACGCGTATAATCTCAGGGTAGTCGAGGTGCTTTCGCGAACTTGTCGGCTCCGAGAAGGGACATGCTCTAGGCGTAGCCTTTATTGATCGACTACATGCGGAAGTGCGGCCAATACGCCCCGCACCACGACTTTCTTCAAAATATGGGATGCGAGATTGGCGTGAACTTCCGCGCACCACACTCATCATTTGGCTGGATGAGGGTGGTTGGCCTGAGCACGCCATCCCTTAGCATGATTGTCTTCGCGGAAGAAGTCATCGGGGTGGTGAGAGCCTTACTCCCTTAATGAACGGCGGTTTGCAAATGGTGCCGCCGTCGGCACTCGCATTTACAAACCGCGAGGCATCGAATGTGGGGGTCGGGTCCTCACTGGCCCAACTCCGGCAGCGGGCAGCACGCCTCTTGCCGGACATATTATCTTAGAGACACGTGGTGAGGTGGTACCAAAGTGGGCGCAACGACGGACAAGAAACACAAACACCTAGTGTGCTAAAGGAAAGCTAACTATGACTCAAGACTCAAACTCCTAAACCAAGACGCAAGACCCTACTCTCGACCTAAAAATACCCTAAATGACCACCTAGTAGACCACAAAACCACCCATAGAGGACCTAGGTACCCTAGAATGCGACTGAACACTAGAGCGAGCACGGTGAGGACTTACCACAACGGCTCGGTACCAGGGGCGAAGGTTGGCTCAGGTGATCTGGAGTGGTCGGTGAGCAATGGATGGCCGCCGGCCAGGTGGGATGGGAGCTTCGGCGGGTCCAGGAGTGGGCAATAGTACGCGGGTGCTAGGGTTAGATGAGTGGTGTGTGTGGATGAAGAGCCAAAATGAACGTTCTTGGGATAAAACGGTGCCACGTCGCGGCGTGCGAGGTGGCGTCGCGGCGTCACGATGATTCAATCCCGTGTCGCGTTGGAATCTACGTCGCGGCGTGAAATGGCTAACGATAAAGCGGCGCGCGTCGCTGATGTGGAGGATGGCGTGTGACGTGACAAAAGGCTGATACCGTCGGCGATTCGCGGCGTGTATTGAGGAAGGAGTGTACAATTTGGCGTGCTGACGTGGCGTCTGCGTCGCGGCGTAACGCGAAGGGGTTAATTTGGCGTCGCGGCGTGGAAGTCCCAGCGTCAGCGCGGCGTGGCGGTCGAGCATATTGAAGATTTCATGAACGTGAACCCCCTCTCGTACTTGATCTATGAGCTTGTAATGCGTAGTTAGTACCCGAATCCTTCCCACGACACATCCAGCATCCACGAATGTAAACACACAAACCGAACTACCAGTAAAATAAAGCGAAGCCTAAATGAAAATAAACAAATAAAGGAAAGTTTAAGAACACTTGGGTTGCCTCCCGAAAGCGCTATGTTTAATGTCGTTAGCTCGACAACCCTTTGAATCTCAATGTGTTCGGGGGAACCCCGGAAAATCATGCGTCGTTAAACTAAACTGATACCGAGTTGTCAAAGGATGATTTTCTTTGCTCAGGAAGCTTCGCTCCATAAGCAGGCTTCCAAGCGTTGTGTGGCGTAGATCCTTTCTCAGGATGTGAAACTACGCACCGTGTGGAGCCTTTGTTGCGTAGAAGGCGGGACAAATCGAGACTTCAATTTCCCGGAAAAAGCTTTGTCGGGGTGAATAGAAGGACTTGTTGTCAGGCCGTGAACTCCTTTTCTAGTGATGTGTTTGTGGTACTTAAGCTTTAATCTTTCATATAGATGCGGAAAGTTTCACTTGTCTTCGTTACGAACTCATCCTAGCTGGCGAGTTGGAGTGGTCGTTTTCACACCGACAATGTCTTGTCCATGTTTAGTTGTCGAGTGGTCAATAGGCCGATGCTCCAATTCCTTTGAAGATGACAAGCTTTACCATACGAGTGAGCAGGAGACATGCCCAAAGGAGTTTTAAAGTAGGTGCGGTATGCCCGGAAGCTGTCGTCTATCTTTTTAGACCCGATGCTCACCGGAGCTGTGTCTTCTCGAGGAATGTGTACTTGATTTGTAGGGTTGGATACCTCACGCTTTGCCCGTTTGATTGTGGGTGATATGCAAGAGATGTACGATGGCGTACCCCATACTTTTGCAACTGCATATCAATTACCTTGTGCGAGAAATATACGTGATTAAAGCTGAGGAGTTCCAAAACGTGAGAATATATTCTTTGGGGAATTGAGCCACTACCTTGGCATCGTTGGTGCGTGTAGGAATGGCTTCAACCCACTTTGAGACATAGTCCTCTTGCCAACAAGATGTACAGGATTCTTTGTGTGAAGCGGGAATGGTACATGAAATCGATCCCCATAAATCAAACGACTCTACCTCGAAGATAGGATGCATGGGTGGCTCGTCCTTTCTAGAGATGTTCCCCATTCGTTGACATTTGTCGCAAGTGGTAACGAATTGGTGAGCATCTTTAAATAAGGAAGGCCAATAAAAACCCGATTGTAGAACCTTGGCTGCTGTTCTCTGGCCGCCAAAATGTCCACCACACGGTAGAGTATTTGACAATGGTTGAAATACTATGCATTTCATCTTAGAACTCACACATCTCATATCACATTCGGCCACGGTGTGCGTAAAAGGGTGGCTCCTCCCAATAGTAGTGTTTAAATTGTGCGAAAAAGCCTCTTCTTCTTCGATAGTTAAACACCGGGAATCACTTTGGCCCACCAAATAGTTCTATAATCACCAAACCAAGGGCACACCTTCTTGTCCTCAATAGCAAAAGTTTCTCGTGCGAAATTCGTCATTCAGGAATATCATCTAAGGCCTTCCGGTCGCGCGAAGGTGGTCGGCTACTAGATTTTGATTGTAGCCCTAGCGTCTGATTTCTACGTCGGTGCCTGCAAGCGAGGACCCACAGATGTCGGGGTTTGGCATCTTTCTTGGTCATCGAAGTACTTAATAGCGAATGGTCCCGGTATGCACCACGACTTTGTTGCCAATCAAATATGGCCTAAATTTGTGAAGGCAAAGACAATAGCCAATAGTTCTTTCTCTGTGGTGGCATATCAATTCAGGCAGGCATCATTCGGGGTTCTACTAGCATAGTAGATCGCAGAAAAATTTTTCTCCGTTTACTGTACTGATCTTTGCTCCGTCGAAGTGTTTGAGTCGCACGTAAGTTCGAAGGGATACGGAAGACCAATGCGGTGCCGCAATGATAGGGCGAAGTCAACTTGTCCTTTAAAACTGAGAACGCATGCAAACATTGGGGAACAAACTCAAATGGGATTCCTTGGACTAGAAGGTTAGATATGATTATTGCAATGCGTAGAAAAATCCTTGATGAACCGCTATAAAATCGGCGTGTCTAAGCTGAGAATCCTTTAGAAGGGTGGAGGCAACTTTTCAATTGCTTCAATCTTCGCCTTATCTACCTCTATTCCCCTTCTTGAGATCCCAGATGTCGAGGACTATACCCTCTTGTACCGTGAAATGGCACTTTTCCCCCGATTAATTACTAAATTGGTCTCTTCACATCTTGCCGGCCACGGCTCTCGAATTTTTAGACAATTGTGAATGAATTTCCATTCTTGAAATAAATCATGAAGATCTCAATCATCTTTTCCACCATGTCGGAGAATATGGCCATCATGCATGTTGAAAGATTACCGGAGCATTATGTCCAAAGGGCATCCGCCGGGGCGAATGTACCATAAGGGCAAGTGAATGTTGTCTTCTCTTTGATCATCGGGAGGCGTAGCAGCTGGTTGTAGCAGAATTATCCATCCAAAAAGCAATAATATTCATGGCCGGCTAAACGATCGAGCATTTGATCTAGAAATGGCAATGGGAAATGATCTTTTCGAGTGGCTTTGTTCAGTTTCCGATAGTCAATACAAATCCTCCACCCGGTAACTGTTCTCGACGGCAGTAGGATGTTGTTTTCAGTCCTGATGACAGTTGTTCCTCCCTTCTTCGGCACTACTTGAATTGGGCTTACCCATGCTCTGTCCGAAATGGGGTAAATCACCCCAGTGTCTAGCCATTTTAGAACTTCTTTCCGAACTACCTCTTTCATTGTCGGATTCAACCTCCTTTGCGCTTCCACTGGGGGTTTATGGCCATCTTCTAAAATCACAGTTGCATACACATGGAAGGGCGAATCCCTTTTAGGTCAGCTAGAGACCATCCGAGTGCCTGTTTGTGATCTCGAAGAACCCTCAATAACTTCTCTTCCTCCATTGCAGTTAGGGATGATGAGATAATTACGGGTAGCGTAGATTCTTCCCCTAGGTATGAGTACTTCAAATGGCTAGGTAGAGGTTTTTGTTCCATCTTGGGTGGTTGCTCAATTGATGGGACCGGCGGTTTAGCTCCTTCGCCTAGCGATTCGAAGTATTTCCTTCTATTGTGTCCAAAAGAATCCATCCATTTAACATATTCTTCGGCCTCGTCACTCAGGTTCTCAGATTCATTCTCTACTAGGCTAGTCTCCAAAGGGTCAGTGAGACCACTTTGGCTGAACATATATAGCCTACTATGTCGGCCATGAAGCAAGAGTATCACTTCTGTGGGTGTCTCACGGCTTCAAATACATTGAACTTCACGCTGCTTCTTCTTGTACTCACCAGTTTCAGTTCGCCCTCTGTACATCAATCATTGCCCGTCCAGTTGCAAGGAATGGTCTTCCCAAGATTATTGGTATCTCTTTATCTTCCTCCATGTCCAAAACAATGAAATCTGCTGGGAAGATAAACTTGTCGACCTTAACTAAGACATCTTCTATTATCCCTCTCGGATGCTTCAAAGACCTATCTGCAAGCTGAAGAGTGACTGTAGTCGGGCGGGCTTCTCTTTAAATCTGAATGCTTGAAAATGGATAAGGGCATAAGGTTAATGCTGGCACCCAAATCGCATAGCGCTCTCTCAAAAATAGCATTTCCAATTGTTACCAGGGATAGTGAAGCGCTGGATCATGAGCTTACGTGGTAGCTTTTCTACGAATGATGGCACGCATTCCTCGGTTAAGTTCGGTTGTCTCGAAGTCGTAATCTTCTCTTACGAGACAAGATGTCTTTCATGAATTTTTACATAACTAGGCATTTGCTCCTAGGGCATCAACTTAAATGGGATGTTTATGTGCATTTTATCCATGAGGAATTTAGTGAATTGCTTATCTAGTTTATGTTTCTTGAAGGCGTTAAAATTTAGGGAAAGCGATATCTTTGGCCTTTGCTTCAATAGGGTTTCGATGTATTTGTTTCTCACAGAGTACATTCCTTATTTGTATCATCACTCGACTATCTTTGGATTCACGTTCTCTGCCTCTACCTCTTCGTAGTTGGGGTTTTTCTTTGATCTCAAGTCTTTACCACTTCGTTGTCTTGGCGACATGTTCATTTTCAGTCTCGTCTTGGGTTTGCCACGAGTTGCTGTGAGATCACGGTTGTCTTCTGCATTCGACAAGTTTGTCATTTGGCCATTGTTGCCTCTAAACTTCTCATTGTCTTCGCTTGATTGTTTAACTAGGTTGCTTGCTGCTGCATGTTTGCTTTAGTTTCGACTCATAAAGCGAATGAGGCGTTAACATGCAAGTGCGAGCTTTGCTTCAGGAAATCGACTTCTTCTCGGTCTTGTTTCACTAGTTAGGTTCGATTAGCGTATTGTTACGATTGTTCGCCATCCATACCCTTGATTGTTTTGATTATTCTGGTTCTGGTTGTTACGCCACCCTTGTCCACGATTCTGATTACGGTAGTTGTTTCCCCATACGGTCCTTCTTCTTTGTGGTTGATTCGGCTGAACACGGACACATCTTTGGGCTTGCTCCACTGTAGGGTTTCCTGACTGACATTCCACACTACTATGCTGTCCTCCACAGAATTCACACAACTCCCATGGAGTGGTCTGTATGGCATTTGCTGTTCCCTGCTGTCTATTTAATTGCTTAGTTAGTTGGGCCACATGATTCACCAGGTTGTTAAGGACCTCATTGTCTGTGCCACCCACTGTGTTTACTGGTGTAGCCTTCTCTCTAGGCCACTGATTAGTGTTGGTTCTGACATCTTCTATATCTCCTCACGCACAGTGCGTGGTTTTCTTCATCAATGATCCTCCAGCTGAGGCATCTATCATTGTTCGGGTTGCATTTCTCAGACCATTGTAGAAGGTGTGGACTTGCATCCATCTGGTTAGTCGGTGGTGAGGACACTTCCGCAATAATTCATGAAACCTGTCCCATGCCTCTGCCAGGTTCTCCCCCTCTAATTGACCAAACGTATTGATCTCTTGCACAAGTTGTGCAATTTTCGAAGGTGGAAAGAACTTGGTCAGAAACTTTTGTACCAAATCGTTCCATGTAGTAATGGAATCTGGTGGCTGACTGGTTAGCCAATGTTTGGCTCTATCCCCGAGTGAAAGTGGGAACAACCGTAACCTTAGAGCTTCTTCAGTCACTCCGTTGTACTTGATAGTATCGCAAACTTCGAGGAAGTTAGTCAAATGCATGTTCGGGTTCTCATGGGGTAGTCCATGAAACAAGATATTCCTGCGACATACGTGCGCTGTGGTAGGCTTGAATTGAGAGGCAAACACTGCTTGAATCGGTGGAAGTACATCGATCGTTGTACGAACAGCGTTGGTGGTAAAACGAACTCATCTAATAGCATGTAAGGATCGTCTGGCTGTATAAACGGTCTGGGTGCCTGATTCCTTCCATGATTTCCATTTCGACCTCTCTGTGGTTCAGTGTGTTCACTGCCAAGATCTTGTTCTTCAGTGTTTTCCATGACTGTTGGATTTCTAATCTGTTTTAAGTTCTCACGTTCTCGGCCTTGATGCGTGCGGGGAATCTTCTGAGTTCGGCGAGGATCAAACGGTGTTGATTAATTCGATTTTCTTTGTCGCATGTACTCAGAAACTGTACTGCAATAACACCTACGAACTAACAAAACTAAATTACCAGCACTTGTAAAAACAACAAAAATGCGAAAAATTAGAATCTTATCTATGTGCTCACTTCTCTATATCAATTTAAACCTTTCCCCGGCAACGGCGCTAAAAACTTGATAGGCGTGTGTTTTGTGATGTATATAAAATTATGCGAGAAAAATATAAAAAGAGCCCCTATTCTGCTCAAGTATACGCTTGTCCAGTAATAAAGTGTACCTAAGTAGGGATATTGATCCATAGGGAAAATGGGGGATCTTCAAGTACACCTAAAATTATAATACTTCTCTAATATCCAAACTAACAATTGTGATAGTAAAGCAAAATTTAAAGCTAAACTAATGAAATTTCTAAATCTAACTAATGAAGTTCACAACTAAAAAGGGATACCAAGAGATGATAAATTCCTAGGGTACTTGGTGCTTGTCCGGACAATCCTCTTAGATCTAAGTCAAAAATTCTACTACATTGTTTCATGAAAATGCTTTCCAAAGGCGACTCTTGTCTAATTTAATTATAAGCCTCTCGAGGTCGAATAACCTACCAACTAACACTAGGTCTTTTTGCTTCATAGCTCAACCCCAAGCATTAGAAGTGCTTTAAGATCCAAAAAGTCTCACACGCCTCTAATTGCCGATAATTTCTACACTACCAGGCTAGTGGAGTTTGATTCATCTATGTCTAGTTCTTTGCTCCCTTCTCGGATCTTGTAAGAACCACTCACCACGTGAGATTATTATCAATATGTAAATAGAACCAAGTATGAATCAATAGAGGTGCATTCACAATAAACAATAGAAAATGGAACATTAACAAATAGATATAAAACTCATGTTCAATATACAACCAAAACCCTAAATCTATGAATTTAAAGCATGATAGAGGTTTGATACATCATAAACTTAGGATAAAACATGAGAAAAGAGGAAGAAGAAACTATAATGATCAAATGATGGTGAGTCTTGGATTTTCTTCCACAAATCTCATGATCTTCTCCTAAATCTTCAAAAACAGCTCCCAACCTCTTCCTTGGTCCCAAAGTGTGGACAAAGTCCCCTTCTCCGAGCCCTAGCCGCCTCCTCCGTCGTCTCTTTTGGGTTTGAGCTTAAAACCCTCCATTATGGGCTCAAATGGGCTAAAAATCACCAAACCGACCCCGAACGTCGCGACGTCGTGTGGCTTGAAAAAATCGCGACGTCGTTTCGGCTCTACGCAGCGTCGCGACGTTGGTTTCCGCCAACATCGCGACGATGCGCTTCACAATCCCCTGTTTTGCTCCAACCGTAGGCCATAACTTTGTCATACGAACTTCGATTTGGGTGTTCTTGGTACTGTTGGAAAGCTCTTGAAGTGTAGAATCCATCCATATATGAATTGATGCAATATGAGCTCATATAATTTCTGAAAACGTCAAAATACAGTAGCCTCTCCTGCTGAAGGTGCTGCAATGTTTGCTGATTTTCTTCAAGTTTTGGAACTTGCATAACTTCTTTGTTCGAACTCCAATTTTGGTGTTCTTGGTATCCCTAGAAATATATTGAAGTGTAGAATCCATACATATATGGTTTGATGCAATAGGAGCTCATATGATGTCTGAAAATGTCAAAATTCAGTCGCCTCTCTGTTGCTTTGTACTTGATTTTCCACCAATTTGCACAATTCCACCAGAAATGGATGACCTGATCATAGGAGTGAACTTTTAGAGCATTAGGGCACTTATTTAACATAAAAACACAAGAAAAACTAACTAAAGTTTAGGGATAAAATGAGTATTTAAGATACTCATCAGTTGGGCTCTCTCATCAGCGTTGTTTGACTTCGATTTTTGGGGTTCCCTGGCATTTTCGACACTACCTAAGTGTTCTTTGTGCTATTTCGACGTGTTCTGGTCTCTTTTTTGGGTAGATCCGTTCTTTTATGGTACTTTGTTGCTATTCTGACATCATGTTTCGATTCTTTTTCTTTGTGAAATCCACGAGGTAGAGGTAATACGCTAGAATTTCAATTTCGTTTATTTGTTATGGGGAAAGAATTATGGGGTCATATTGATGGGAGTGATCCGGCTCCAACTGATGTTCATAAGCTGCCTCAGTGGCAGATCAAAGATGCTTAAGTGATGACATGGATTTTAGGATATGTGGATATTCTTATTGTTCTTAATCTGAGGTCATATACGACTGCTAAATCTATGTGGGAATACTTAAAGAAAGTATATTATCAAGACAATCTTTGCTCGGCGTTCTCAATTAAGAGTGCGGATTGCTAGTTATACTCAGGGCGATCTTTCCATTCAGGATTATTTTTTTGGATTTAATAATCTCTAGGGAGAATTTACTGACATTATTTATGCCAAGGTACCAGAAGAATCTCTTTCTATTGTGCAGGAAGTTCATGTGCAAAGCAAGCGCGATCAATTTTTAATGAAGTTATGACATGAATTTGAAGCCACTCGCTCCAATTTGATGAATCGTAATCTGGTGCCATTTTTGGATGTCTGTTTTGGGGAATTACTTTGTGAGGAGCAACGACTTGCCACCCAGGCCACTTATTAGCACGAAAAAATGATACCAAACGCAGTGGCTTATGCTGCTTAAGGAAAAGGCAAGGGACGAGACATGTGGACAGTTCAATGCTTCAGCTGCAAGGAATATGGACATATTGCTACAAACTGTACACGAAAAATTTGTAACTACAGGAAGAAGCCGGGCCATATTATTAAAGAGTGTCCTACTCACGCCTAGAATCGTCCGGCTAATGCTTATCAGGCTACTAGTGACTCCACTGTTCTTACTACTGAGAAGGTATAAGAGATGATTATTTCCGCACTTTTAGCCTTAGGACTGTAAGGTAACGATTTCCTTTCCCCCTTATGGATTATTGATTCGGGCGCATCTAATCACATGACTGGTTCTTCTGATACCCTTAGCAATGTTCGAACTTATACTAGATCGGGACACATTCAGATTGCTAATGGTAGTCGGTTACTTATTCATGCTATTGGAGATGTTAATTCTACTTTTAGAGATGTTTTTCTATCTCCTCAGCTTTCACTAGTCTTATTTCCGTTGAACAATTGGTTGATAATACCTGTGATGTTCATTTTTCTCATGAAGGTTGTCTTGTGTAAGATTAGGTGTCGGGTAAGATACTTGCGAAGGGGCCTAAAGTTGGACGTTTATTTCCTCTGAATGTTTCCATTCCTACTATTCTTTCATTTTCTTGAAACACTATGAACAATAAGTGTGAAGTATGGCACAAATGGTTGGGTCATCCTAATTCTGTTATTTTATCTCATGTCATAAATTTTGGTTTGTTAGGCAATACAGATCAATTTTCTTCTCCTCTCTCTTTTGATTGTTCCACATGCAAATTAGGTAAAAGTAAGTCTCTTTCTTCTCCTTTCTCGCCGTCATCGCCCGAACATTGTTTTGATTTGATTCATAGTAATGTGTGGAGAATTTCTCCTGTTATCTCACATGTAAATTATAAATACTCTGTTACAACCATTGATGATTATACAAAGTATACCTAGATCTATTTTCTTTATGCTAAATTTGAGGTCTTATATGTTTTTCAACAATTCACTACCTATGTCGAGACTCAATTCTCTTCTGGCATTAAAATTATGCTGTCTGATTTAGGTGGTGAATACATGTCTGGTTTCATGCTTTCCTCCAACAAAAAGGCATTGTTGCTTAACGTTCTTATCCATATACACCTCAGCAAAATGGTGTGGCTGAATGTAAAAATAGACATTTGTTGGATGTTGTGCATACTATATTTCTTCAATCATCGGTTCCACTAGAATTTTGGGTTGAAGCATTATCTACGGCTGTTTATTTAATTAATAGATTGTCGTCCAGTGTCTTGAATTTTGAAACTCCTTACTTTCGTCTTTATCATCGGGATCCTAGATACCTTGACTGCATACTTTTGGCTGTGTTTTTTTTTGTTCATTTGCCTTCGCATGAACGTCATAAGTTATCTGCTCAATTTGTTAGATGCACATTTATGGGTTATAGTCCTTCACACAAAGGCTATGTTTGTTATGATCCATGCTTTAACTGATTTCGTATTTCCCGTCATGTTGTGTTCTTTGAAAATCAATCATTCTTTCCTTCTCCTGATGTGTCTTTGCCTACAACGCCTGTTTTGCCTCATTTTGTTGATCTGACTCCTCCTATTTACCAATTCAAATATGGACTTGTATATGAAAGACGACAACCTACTTTGCCCGCTTCTGGCACGGTCTTCCATCGCACCTGGAATGAATCCTCGGGTGTCCAGGCTACTACGATTCCTCACCCTTCGACCAGAGTGTCTCGTCCACCGGACCAGTATGGTTTCTCTCATACCTCTCTTCATGTTACACTGTCTTCCATTTCCCATTTCAAGATGCAGTTGCTCTGAGGCGATAAACATGAGAAATTGTTGATTGTGGCGTAATGGGAACCGGTCTCTTCGAGTATCACTTATGGGATGTTGTCCCTTATCCTGCTCAGGTGAAAGCTATTGGTTGCAAATGGGTCTATTCTATCAAGCTGCGTTCTGATGGAACTTTGGATCGGTATAAGGCCTGGTTAGTTGCACTTGGCACTAAGCAAGAATATGGGGTGGACTATGAGGAGACTTTTGCTCCCGTTGCTAAGATGACTATAGTACGACTTGTCCTATTTGTTGATGCATCCCAAGGTTGGTCTCTTCATCATATGGATGTCAAAAATGCCTTTCTTCATGGTGATCTCAAAGAAGAGATATACATGACCATTCCACCTGGTTTGTCATTATCTTCTTCCTCGGATATTTGTAAGTTGAAGCGATTAGTGTATGGGTTGAAACAAGCTCCCCGAGCATGGTTTGATAAATTTCGCTCCACTTTGCTCCAATTTTCGTTTAAGTAGAGTGCATATGATTCTTTTTTTTTTTTTTTTTGCAAGACATCTCTTGGCATTGTCCTTCTTCTGGTTTATGTTGATGATATTGTAATTACTGGAACAGACTCTACCTTATCACTCGACTACAACAACATCTTCAATCCTCATTTCATATGAAGGACCTTGGACCTCTAACATATTTTTTAGGCTTGGAAGTTCATACTGAATCCTCTGGCATTTTTTTGAATCAACATAAATATACTCAGGATCTAATTGCTTTGGTTGGTCTTCAAGATACTTCTTCTGTGGATACTCCTATGGAAGTAAACATGAAGTATTGTTAGGAAGAGGGTGATCTCCTTTCTAACCCCACTATGTATCGCCAGTTAGTGAGGAGCTTGAACTATTTTACCATTACTCGACCTGACATTTCCTTTGTAGTACAACAGGTTAGTCAGTTCATGTAGGCTCCACGCCATCTACACTTTGCTATTGTTCGTCGTATCATTCGATATCTTCTGGGATCTTCTCGTCGTGGCTTATTCTTTCCCTGTGGGACTCCTCTTCGGCTTGTGCCTTACAATGATGCATATTGGGCAGGATGCCTTGATACGTGACGATTTGTAATAGGTTGGTGCATGTTTCTTGGTGACTCTTTGATATCTTGGAAGAGTAAGAAACAAGATCGTGTCTTCAAATCTTCGACTGAATCTGAATATCGTGCAATGTTTGCTGCTTGTTATGAGATTCTCTGGCTTCGTGGTCTTCTTGATGAGATTGGTTGTGTTTAGTCCGAGCCTACTCCTCTCCATGCTGACAACACTAATGCCATTCAGACTGCTTCCAATCCCGTATTTCATGAGCGTACCAAACACATTGAGGTGGACTATCATTCTATCCGGGAAGTATTGGCAGTTGTATCATTTCCCTTCCTCATATTTCTACAGACCTTCAGATTGCAGATGTGTTTACGAAGGCCATGGCACAACAACGTCATCAGTTTCTTATCGGCAAATTGATGCTTCTTGATTGACCAATGTCACCATGATATGCTTCTAATTTCCTTATGTTATACATATATACTTCCTTATTTAGATAGAATCTATATATAATATACTTCCTTATTTAGATAGAATGCAGCTATTAATCGGGGGTCATTTTTTGACCATTGTAAAAAGTTTGTACTTAATAGAAATCTGCGTGCTGACAGAATACCTCTATCGTGCGTGCTCAGCCTTGGTGCACCAACCTTGTTGTGCGCACCTGGCCTGGTCTATCGCGCTCACATGGCCTTCTCTGTCGCAGCATAACGCAGTGCCACACTGTCGCGACAGAGCGTCTCTGTCGCTCGCGCACAGCCTGATTGCAACGCAGTGCCTTGCCCTATTATCGTGACATAGACGCTATGTCGCGACATGAAACCCCATGTCTTGGAACTTTCTGTCGCGACGGAGGGCTCACCTTGTTGCGACACAAGCTTAGGCAATTTTTTCGCGACATCAAATTCTCCGTCGCGGACAAAAATTTCTTTGCTCAGCCAACTCGTGAGCTACAAGAAAATACTGGTCGCGACCTAAAATCTCGCTGCCTCGCCAAACTCATGATGTAAGAATACTATGTCAAGACATAAAAACTCCATCCAAGGCCAAATTCTGTCGCGACACAAAAATAATTGGCCGTGACATAAATCTCTCCTGGGCTTTGACTAAACTCGCCGCGACATAATTCTCTTCACCTCGCCAACTCGTCATGGATAAAATATTTTCACGCTGACATAAAAACTCTTGGTCTTAACCAAACTCTATCCCGACATAAAAAAAAACACTTTGTCGCCACATAAAATCCCTTGGTCTTAACCAAACTCTATCGCGACATAAAAACACTCGTCATGGCATAACCTGCAGCCTAAACCTCGTTGCAACACTGGCTCTTGTCATGACCATCTAAACACACGGCATGGAAAACTCGCATAACATCACACGCACGAAGAAACAAGCACCGTCACGACATGGAAAACTATGTCGCGAACAAGCAACCGCTTCAGCGCTTGAGAACCATGTCGCTGGCCGTGGAACTCCCCGCCGCCGGCCACGTAGACTAGGAACTTACGCGACCTAAACTTGCCCAAACCTCGCAATAGCCTTTTTCTAGCATTTCCGGGGCCCAAATTTCTTTCCTAAGACAATTATAAGTTATCACAATGGCCTCAAAGATAATAAAGGCAACATAAAATTCGAAAACCTCACAAACTGTATTAAATACCCAAAATGAGTTTTATTACAACTCTTCTTTTTACACATCAAAAACTGATAACCTGGGTCTGCACTTTACAAAATACAGAATGAGCCATAATCTGGCCTTCTTTTCCCTTAAGGCCTCAGATGAGTTCCATCTCTTAGTGGGCCTCCAACACCTAAAATAATTTCCCACGACGAGGTGAGCAATGCCCAGTAGAGGAATTCTCTTATAAGGGCTACTCCCCACCTATGTGCACATGCAATGGCATAATTTAACATTTATCCACACATTGAGCAAAACATATGCATTTCTATATGAATGCTCTCATGTCATGGTAATGTCCCGAGCTCTCACTGCCTCCGTCACACATGCACACTTCATGTATGAAAACCTTAATTTCCAAAACAAAAGATTCTTTTGTTTTATATTTCAACTCCTTGGAAAATCTCCGAAAAATCGCTTTATTTAAAAGCCATGTGTCTTTTGTGGGTAACGAACTTCCCGGGGTTTCACCACAGGTGTCGTACACCTTTCGACACTTTCGCGAACTTTCATCGCCGGATGCATATGTCTGACCAAGAATACAGACCTTTCACCTGAGAGGGTGCCTATCCCTTGTTACTACTACCTGACACATAATTTCAAACCGTGTGACTCTAGGACGTCGTCCCTTTTTCATAGCCCACCATTTTTAACACCAAACACAGTGTTTTTTCATGCGATGCACTCACACCCGTTTAACGAGATGCCCTCGTGCATATGCAATGCAAGATGCCATTGCAGGTTCTTTCAAGTTACATGCATGATGAGAGCTACATGCAACATTTATGATTCATGGATAATCATATCTACAACATACAATTCACATGATTTTTCACACACTTACATGTTATTCAATCAAGCAACAACAGAAAAAACTAGATCTTCATGTTCAGACCCATAACAGTACACACAATTCAGCATGTCAGTCCATGTCCAGCACTGACACACCACAAAATCATCATACTAAGCCCTTATTTTCCGTAAAGTACACCGCTTCGGGGACTTCGCCCGAGAAACGTAAAGGACCCAAACCGTCCATGTCCATGTCCAAAGATCGACACAATTCCTAAAATCATCATACTCAAGCTCCTTATTTTCCGTGCCAGAAGTACAACCTCGCCTGTAATTTCAGCGTTTTGAGAATAGAAAGGGACCCAAAAATCGGTCCGTAATTTACCACCGCTCGGACACAACTATTCTAAATCACCTAACCTAGGGCTACAACTCATGGCCATCGAATGACCCTTAGACAAGGACTAACCAGAGTACGAGAGAACCCCTACCTCTTGGAGTTTGACGAAAACTCCCGATCTTGGTACCTACATGAAGCTCTCGTTGCGTAGATAAATTTTGTCTCTCGTCGACGAAGCTTTCGTCATCACTTGGCTTCTGAGATCTAAGGAAGTGGCCGCGATCGCTCCGTTCCTCTCCCTTCTTTCTCCCCTCTTCCTTTTTTTCTCCCTTTCCATCTTTCCTTCATATGTTCTTATCCACAACTTGATCTTTCTTTAGGGGTGTGACACATTGCTCCCATATGTCCCCTTTTGTTTTTCCTTTTGGTGACAAGTGTCATCTATGACACCTAACCACTCATTACCTTTCATGCATTCCCCACTTGATCTTTTCAAGACCACACATGGTCTTACCATGTGGCATTTGCCACATGTCCCTATTTTAGGTCATGATGCCATGTGGTGCCGTGCCACACGTTGTCATGCCATTTACTCGTCTCACCTTGAATTATGTGAAATTTCGACCACCTCAAAATTTGACGCAATTCGTCAAGGTAACTAAACTCCACGAGACGAAATTATTGGTGAGGTCCGCTCGCCACTCCGGCGCCTGCGGTAATTTCTGTATTTTCCTCGTACTATAGCGGAAAATTACCGTTTTGCCCTTTTTTTTAGAAAAAATTGTATTTTTCCCACGTTTTACAGAATCTGTATATAGACATAGTTTTCTTTGGCATAGACAGATTTGATAGTTGTAATTTAGGCTTGATTTTGGCCTTGTATATTGCTCATTTGTGCCTATATAATAAGAGGAAATCCTCACAGATGAGGTATTTAATCCATTTTATCACTTTCTTGCTTGCTTTCTGTTACATTGATTTTTTTTTTTCTTCAGTTCAATCTCTTCAAAACTCCAACAAATTTTGGTATCAAAGCAATCTTCTTGAGGGACTTAGGATTGAAAGAATTTTTTTTTCTCAAACTTTATTTTCTTCTACCATGGATTCAGAAACTCCTTTCACTGCATTAGCACTACTAGTCTTTAATGGTGAAGGTTATCATGTCTGGGAAACAAGGATGGAGGCTCATCTAGAGGCAAATGAACTCTAGGAAGCTATGGAGGAGGGCTACGAAGTTCCTCCATTCCCTACGAATCCAACTATGGCGCATGTAAACTCCAAAGAGGCTTTGAAATTTCAGGGCCTGAAAATGATAATACACACAAATTGCCAGAATGGTCTCGCGTTCGTGGCCTCGATCTCTGACGACCTAAAATTTTCTGTGTCACTAGATTTCGCAGACGACTTAACTAGCGTTAACCGCTTCATTATCCGAATTTAGAGAATTTTCTAAGCTTCCCTGAACCATTATGGCAATTTATTATTATTATTATCATTTTTCCATTTTTGAAAATTTCTAATTTTTCTAGGTTTTACATTCTTCCCCCCTTAACAGAATTTCGTCTCCGAAATTCACACATACTAGCACACACAAACACATGCATATGTAGTAATATTCTAATGCTGGGCCATTAGACCACGCACTGGGCCCTCAAATAGGAGCGGGATATGTGGCCCGCATCGTGTCCTCGCGTTCCCGCGTTGCTTCCTCCACTCCTCAGTGTTACCACAACACTTTTACTAACCGCATAGTCTTGCATCGCAAAACCTTATCCCGGCTATCTAAGATACGCATTGGTCGCTCCTCGAAAGTCCCATAAGTGTCAACAGTAATCTCTCCCCAATCCACTTCATGAGCTGGATCTCGAGTATATTTCCGGAGCATGGAGACGTGGAACACCTTGCATGGACACTGATGTTCCCTGTGGTAGCGCCAACCGATATGTAATTGTGCCCACCCTCTCGAGTACCTTGAAGAGCCCGATATACCTTGGCGCTAGCTTCCCTCGCTTGCCGAATCTGACCACTCCTCTCTTAGGTATTAGTGTACATAAACTCCGATACTAAGCTATGACGTTGGTATCAATTTCACCACAATAACCATGACCTAAGCCCATGTCCCTGCCCCAGGGGTGGCACTGAGATACCTATGCTCGACACCATGTCGTGAAGTTGATATTTGCATTAAATATTAATGTATATGCATGTGTTTGTGTAGCAGTATGTGTTAGTGGGAAAGAATAAACCCGAGAAATTAGAATTTTTCTGCGTCGGCAATGATAATATTAATACAAATCGCTGTATTAGTTTGTGAAGTTTGTGAAAATTCCTCCTGACCGGATGACGAAACTTTTCTGGGTCACTAGATTTCGCAAGACGAATTTAACGACGAAATCCGTTTCGTCACCCGAGATCTAGAGAATTTTCTAAGCTTCCCTGAACCATTATGACAATTTATTATTATTATTATTATCATTTTTCCATTTTTGAAAATTTTTAATTTTCCTAGGTTTTACATTCTTCTCCCCTTAACAGAATTTCGTCCCGGAAATTTACACATACTAGCACACACAAACATATGCATATGTAGTAATATTCTAATGCCAAATATCATCACAATAGTTACTGACTCGGAAGAGATTTTTACAAATCCCTGGGTCGTGAAATGACTTGAGTTAAGTTCATTTAAAATAAATCGAACTGAAAAGAAATAAATTATTTTAGGGCAGAAACGGACCCGAATGAAGCAATATGAGCCATGTATTCAAATAATAATAATAATAAAGATAAAAAAAATGAAAATAAAAAGGAAATGAAAGTCAGTGAGGACGGAGAAAGGAGAGCTCGAGAGAGAGAGAGATTATTTTATTTTTTTTCTCTCTCTGCTGTTATCTCAAGATTCACTAAATTGGACCATAGGTTTTCGTTGAGTAGAATACAAAGCTGATCAATCAAATATACACGCCACAAAATTAAAGTTTGAGTTTCGCCAAAACTCAACAGGTAGAATTTTCCTACTGTGTTATTTCAGCTAAAGGCCATTTCAATGTTTGGGATCGGGCCTTATATCGTGAGTTATCAGAAATTAAATCCCCCACTTTCAAACCAAGTAGAATTCTTAGACTATTTTCGGGCGCTTTAATCTGTCTGCTCGCTCGATCCCTGGACCTATGTCTTCTAAGCCAGGTTGTTTTGGTATCCTAATACCGGCATTTAAACCGTGAAGTGATCTTAAGAGGTGCCGTTCATGTGGATCCTAGATTAAAATACTTGAAACGTGGTAAATATTAAATAAATATGCCGCTGTGTAAAAATCATGTTAATATATATGCTAGTTGGTGTATTAACTTGAATCGCATGGATGTAAATTATATGTAAAAATTATAATTGTCCATGGTGTATTAATGTTTCATGTAGCACTATATACATATAACATGAAGGAAATGTATCTAAGATCATGTATTTCATATGCACGCCACACCGCCGAGTCAGCGCGTATGTTATCGTTATTCACTATTCTTCGTAATGGCGAGTTTTAATGGACAACGTCCAAAATTGAGACTACTCATTAAAACAATAATAACAACCACACGTAGTTAGTGAAGCAAGATAAAGTGATCCTCTTCAGTGGTGAAAGACCCAAAATTATTATTCTGGTCGAAGATATGGATCCAATCGATGAAAGTCGCGAAAAATGGGCGCGCTGCAAAGCCACGCGAGACCGGAAATTCGGCAACCAAATAACGCTTACCCGATTTGATAAATTAAAATTAGAGGGTAACAAATGGTTTGTAAATCATCGGGTGAAACACTAATATCACTTTTTCACTCAGATGCTGCAAAGTGTGAGGAGTAGGTTCAGATTCTGGCCAGGTATGAGGTTCCATCTCATGGATGACACAGAACATTCCATATAGAATTGTATTATTTATATGAATATGGTTTGATGTTTTACAATGCCAACACGCATTTCAGCGTGGAGCAAGCCCTCGAGGAGAATTTTCATTAGGCACGCCACCTTACTGGGACCTTCTGTGCAATGTGTATAAGGAGATCACGCCCGATCGAGGCCGTGATTATGAATAAGGCTTCCACATGTAACTGATGGCTACGTAAAAAAGAATTGTAATTCAAATTAGATCATCGATAAACAGTCGGTATGTACTATGGTGCGAGGGCCGACTCTGACTCTTATGGACCTGCCATTAACTGTTAAATTTCATTGATTTAAATATGAATGATTCGGTCCCATAGTGGATTTATTGAGAGGTAAGTCGGTAAAACTATATTAGAACAAGTTTGAAGTTAATATATGTTTTCATGAAGAGTTGAAAAGAAATTTTAGCGGATTACTCGTTATATTGCGTTGTGCGGCTGGCAGAGTCAACGTTGGAGACTCGTCATTTTCTAGAATATGGATCCCGATGAATGAGACACAACCATGTGTATTTGGTAACTCAAACTAATAGAATTCAAGAAAGTCATTGTGTTGTCAACGACCCTTATCAGTCACAAATAAGGCATCAAGAATTACAGCATAGAAGAAATCGTTAGAAAGTCGAAAGCAAGAGATATGTTGCTCAACACTTCCCAAATCTTGTCATAATCATTATAATTAATCAGAACCCTTTGAATCGAATTTCAAACATGATTACAATGAGACGTAGAGAATTTAAGTGGAACACTCTAACTCAGAAAAGTTTCCGAAAGTTTCAAAAGATAAAAAGATTACAATCTATGATCAGGCATTTGGTCAGATTGCTTGAGATTAAAAGAAAAGTGTAAGATTATTTGGTTATGAATTCTTCGATTTAAAGTAGTTCAAAATTATCAGAATCGTTTTAAACATTTCGAAGCGCACCATTTCAAGGAAAAACACTGAAAAGATCTGCCAAAAGTTTAGTTTGGTAGAATTACGAAGGTTGTGCACAAGAATGCAGAAGTGCTCAGCTATGTCCCAAGTGGCCTGGTCACTAAGGTATGACAAAGTTTCACCCACATGGAGTGAAAGTGAAGAAGAATCAGAAAAACAAAAGTGAAACCCGCTGAGATTCTCCTAATATCGCGTAAGGGAACAGTCCGATTTCCCTCCTTGTAAACATCAGGCTAACTGGCCATCCACCTTCCAAATGTCGAGAAGACTCACTCCGGCAAAGAATGTGAGAAGTGTCAGAAGATAGGGCATCATCAAAGAATCTGTAGGAGCAACACTCAACAGAAGATAGTGACACAAGTTGATTTACAACAGAAAAATGTTGCTTAGGTTGTTGATAAGGAAGAGGAGGAGAGGGTTAAACTTTTATAGCTTTGCTTTGGTGCAAACTCTATTGTCTGCTGAGAAATGGCTTTATTTGACAAAGGGCCAGACTAACCATATGACCTTGATCGTGATCTCTTCAGGAATCGGGACACTTTAGAAGCTTCCAAGTAATATTTAATGGAGAGTACATTACATTCAAGGAAAAGTGAAACACAGCAATTTGTTCATTTCAGAGATGTCGTTTAATTTAATATTAGTCAAAATTTGTCGAGTGTTGTTTCGCTTTGATCTGAAAGGTTTCAAAGTTATTCTTGTAAAACAAATATAAAGTTCAAATCATGATGCAAACAAGTTAAAGGTGTTCATAGTTAAAATGAGTGGAAGAGCTTTGCACTTGGATCCATCGAGGAAGAACAAATAGCACCCTCTCGCAACAAAATCCATGCGTAAGTTCAGCATGAGGTTTCATTACTTCAATCATACATATGTTAATTTAATAAAGAGCGAATTGTCATGCCTTCTTACCTTGAATCCGAAATTCCTTATAGATTGTAAAGTTTAGCAACGCGGAAACTAATCACTTGGCAAGCATTTTGGAGCTAATGGTGTCGCAATTGATACACACCGACAGACCGACTCAAATCATCTTCAATGGGAGGGTATTTTAACGAATTGATGACAATTCCAGAATGCTGGATCCATTCTTCAGAAGCCAAGTCAAGTCATTATTGGTGTTGAACAAAACACAGACAAAGTCAAAAGTCACCAAACTAAGCTTTAAGAAAGAATGATAATGCAACAGATGGCACTGAACCAGTTAACTTTATTTAAAGATTTCCGATCGTAACACAACTCCATCGCCCACCTGTCCAACAAATGAGTTATAGAGGGGGAAGAATCCACACACTGATGTTGAACACTCACAGAAGCTTCTGAGCAAGAATTCATCAAAGAATACTGGGAAGTGGCACTATACAGCTATGGCCTTCCGAACTTATCACCAACAAAGCTAACGAAAATAGATATCACCATCAATAGAAGCATATGGTTAACCTCTCTCCCAAAATCTAGTATTGAAGGTTTATTCCCAATTGGTAAAGTCTTAGAATCAAAAAGATGTCGATAAAAACACGCAAATAAGAACTTTGTTACACACCTGAGTTATGAATTTTTCAACAACACAGCACTCATGTTGTGATGCACGATAGAATGATATAGATTAGAAGGAAGTGCGTTTATCTCTTAATTCGTTCAATTGTAAATGTGGAAGATGAAGTTACTGATATTTTCCTCAAAAGAGTAAAAGATCGCCTTCCGAGATTTGGCCCGATGCAACATGGCAGCCAGGAAAAACCGAAGACACAGCGCAGAAAGATCCAAAAGGGTAATGTAAAAGCAAAAGAAATTAAGAAGTAGCTTGTGTGGGCGTTATGTTTGAAAAACAACTTGGCAGCTTGTAAAAAGACCAACAAATAGGAAAGTAATTGGTAAGATGGGCAGTTTGGTGAACCAAACTCAATGGTTAGCTACTGGTTCCATCAATACACAAGGCCGTACTAGTTGCAGAAAGGGTGCGCAGATTTTCGGGTGCCGATTTTCCACACTTTTCGCCTTCCGGTCGCAGACTAGATACAATCATGTTGTTGATTGCAATAGCTACACAAAGGGGTTGGAGAGTCTATCAACTTGATGTTAAATCAGCCTTCTTGAATGTCATACTTGAGGAGGAGATATATGTTAAGCACCGATGGATCAGTGTTGTAGCGCGCTTAAAGAATGCTTATTTGTCACGGAAGTTTCGTAGTATTTACTCAAGCAAATACCCAAAAGCCTAGTATAGCGTAATCTGATGAGCACTTGATGGGGTTGTTTCGTAAAAGTCTCGTGAAGCTACCCTCTTATCAAAGGTGATGAAATAAATTTTGTAATTATTTCATTATATGTGGATGATCTACTGGTTACAGGAAGCAATGAAGAACTTATGAGAAAGTTAAAAGAAGATATGAAGCAAACCTTTGAGATGACATATTTAGGGGAGATGGCTTACTTTCTAGGAATGGAAATCGCTGCAAGAACTGCAGCGTTCATCCTGGCTGCGCAAGTATACGAGGAGATTCGCAAAATTCTGCATGACGAATGTGAGCCTGCGCTGTGCCGATGTCGAGTAAGGAAGATGCAAACACAGCGTGACGAAACACCGCTGTGGTTCAGTGGGGCTGCCCCATGGCTCAATAACATAAGGCCCGATACTCAGATTCTGTAGTTCATTATTCAGATTTAGGTACCTGCAAACAAAACACATTTTGTAGCCGCTAAAAGAGTCCTTTTGAGTTATGTGAAAGAGACAAGGATTATGGAATCGTTCTCAGGTGGAAGCCAAGATTGTGTTCTACGCTGGCTCATGCGCTTGATTTGGGAGGTTCACCGATGATATGAAAAGTACCGCAGTAACTGCTTTTTGTAAACTCGTTTAGGAGTGTTTCCATGGTGTTCCAAGAAGAAAATATGATTGTACAATCTTACAGAAGCCAATTTTATCATATCCACACGCTGCAACCGTGCCTCTGCTAGAAAGGTGTTGATTGATCGAATACGAAGCAAGGACACACAAAAATATTTGTCGATAATCACGTTAATCGCTATCTCATAATCCCGTTTTTCACAAAGAAAACTAAGCACTTATAAAACCCGAAAAATTCAATTTTTCTCAAAATGGTAAACAGAATGGGTTGAAAACTGAAATTTTGATCTTAGATGATGAAACTAATCAATTGCTAAAGTGAATTTTTCTCAAAGTAAATCTAGTTACCCCGTCGACTTCATCTGATTCAAGATTATACACTGAATTTCACGTTAAGGCATCAAAGTTCGTGATACACATATGATGGCTTTGGTGCGACTTGTGCACTACCACATCACGCGTCAAGGAGGAAATAATGGAAAGACAAAAACAAGAAAAATAAATAAATAAGGAAAATAATAATAATAATAATAATAAAAATAAAATAAAAGAAAAGAAAAAAAAAATTTAAAAAATAAAATAAAATGAATGAACACAAAAGAGAAGTGGTTTTTCAAAAGAGAGAGAGAGGGTGGAGAGAGAGAGAGAGAATTTTTTTCTTTCGCTTTTCTAAGATCCAGCAGGCATCTTGACCCGCAGTTGCCGCCGAGCAAAATGCAAGTCGGGTCCACGATTAAGAGCTACGCGTGGAAAATTGGTACTCGAGTTTCACAACTCAATGAGGTGTATGAATTTTCCCATCAAGACGCAATTCAAAAGGGCTACAATTAATACTGATAAGTTTTGTGGAAAATGCGGAGAGGTCAGAAATTTCAATCCCAAATTTTGGGACTGAGCGTAGAATTTTTAGAATTTTTCAATTTATTTTCTGATACCGAAGGTAAATCTTGTGACTATTTTCTTATAGTCCTAGTTAATTCTTTAGGATTGTTTTCAACAAATGACTGAATTTTCAGGATCGTTTTCTGGCACCCTCGACCGTGTCGAGTTCGTTCGATCCCTGATCAATGCCCTTCATGCCATTTATACCATAAGAATTCATAGATTTTCTAAACCCTAAGTGATCAAGAGGTGCTCGTTTATAAAGTGGGAATTCAAGATCAGCCATTTTCGTACAGTATTGTTGGAAAATGTTACAGTGAAAAATCTAGCGTTAATATGTTTACATGGATATTAACATGAGAAAATGTATTAATGAAACATATATGGTTATAATTATCCTAATTTATAATAGATTAAGATGGAAAGTATTTGACATAGCATGAAAGTCTATTACGATTGCATTTCTGCTGGCGCACGGTCACATCGCCGAAATGTCGGGTGTGAGTGCATGGTTAAATGGTTAATCGTGTTTGGTGTTTGACCATGGTAAATCGACACCGTGTTGGTGTTCGATGTAAGGTCGTGGAGGACATGCGGTTAAATCATATCGCTTTTTTGGTGTTCAAATGGTGAAAGTCAGTACAAATGGGATAACGCCCAAATTGAGACTCACTTCGCTGTGGCCGGCATGAAAAGTACGTGTAAATGCGGAAGCAAGTAGGGATAGACACCCCTTCAAAGAAAACCAGAGGTGGTTTAGACATGAAACCGCTGGTAAAGTCATAAAAATCATTGTATAGGTGTGCGCGCCCCCGCGGTGAGAACCCGCAAATCCATGGCCCACAAATGCATAACACATAGTATCGGAAGTAGCAAGAGGTATCAAAGGGTCCAATGTTCGCGAACAGGTAACAAAAGCTTTTGTTTTGAAAGGGTCAGAGACGGACGCCGACGGCTGCCACCTAGCGTGTGCCATGGAGTCGCTGGCTCTGACTCGTGTTATGTGGGCGACGAGGAGTCTCATCTCATACATTATATGGAACATTCCATATGATTACATTATTTATATGGAATATGGCTTTGATGTTTTACACGCCATTTCATGTGCATTTAGGCGTGAGTAGGCATTTTTAGAGAATTTTCATCGACATTGCTCACCTCAAGGACCCTTTTCATAGTAAGACCCTTAGAAAATTGTAATTCTTTCCTCAAAAGGATAAAATGATAATTTCGGTCAAAATCGAAATTTTCAGATCTCTCACGACGAAATGGACTCTACTCAGCAATCGCCTCTCGAAATCTAGCTACTACGCTTCGACTTCACACCAAACACTAGAATTTTTACTGCTGAGGTACCTGAGGAAAGTGATGCACTTGGCACAACAGTGGAGGGCTCAAGAGGTGCCACGTGTCATGTGCAAGATGAGTCAGACAAATGAGCTCTAGTGGGGCCCATGTGGACATGTGGCACCATGGGATTGATGGAATCGAAAGGGATGGAAAAGATAAGGTAATCCAAATGGTCTACGTAGGGTCGACATGTGGCAGGGGGGGCATTCCATTGACTCACTCATCTTCTCCCCAAACCGTTCGGGAGAAGAGAAGGAGAGAGAAAAGGAAGAGTAAAGAGAGAGAGGATTTTGAAAGAGGTAGCTCTCACTTCTCTCTAAATTTTTCTGATCTGCTGGCCAAACCCACTTTTGTAAGAGACAAAGTTGATCCCCATTGCGAGGGCTACGCGTGGGTACCGGTATTGTGGAGTTTCGACAAACTCTGAGAGGTAGGGGTCTTCTCCTACTCGGATATTCCTTGTTTAAAAAGCCATGGAAATGGATTTAGGTGTCGTGATAATGAATCTCGCGATTCTATTATATGAAATTGTCTGATGCTGATTGGTAAGTTGAATATGAATGGTCTTCACGGACGTCTTTGATCAGCCGCGCCGTCGACAGCCAGCGGATCGGGTGCCGAACCGCGGAAGTTTATGGAAGAAATGGCGCAGAACACAACATGTGGAGGATGGTACCAAGAGCCGCCAACTGAACAGCGAAACGCGTGCGGAACCGAGAGGTCATCGGCGCTAATGAGCGTTGACGAAGATTGCCGGACCCCAGCGGCGAAACATAATCGCGCAGGCCGGCCGGGGTCGTTGCGGCAATTGCATCATCGCAAGCCCGGCGTGCACATTATTGCCCGCCGGCTCTTCGCAAAGATTTTGCAGTGTTTCGCAGAGTTCACCACTCGTACGTCAGCTAGCCTCGGGCCGCCCGCTCAAAAGACCGATAGTCGCACCTTCGGCAAACAGCAGAAACCGAGCAAACGGCAGCTGCAGCGTCATGGTCCCTCGTAAACATGGTGGCAGATTCTGCCACTACAGTCATGCTCGTATGGCATATAGATCCAGGTGGTGTTTTAAGAGCAATGTTCTTACAAAACACGTCATTGTCACTGAATCGAGTTGAATGAGCAGAACTGATCGATCTTCGATTGGTTACCCATCGCAAATTGCATCGGGTGCCGTGAGTCAACAAAGGCTCTGTGATATGGGTGTCATCACATTACCAAGTGATTACTTCGCCACTGGGCATAGGCATGTGAGGAGCAGAGTGATCGATACGCGCATGGAAACATTTCATGATGATATGCATCATTCCATGTATGAATTGTAAATCAGGCGGAATGTGGATGTTTGTGTCATACCATTGCATGTGCATTTTAGCGGGGAGTAGCCTCGTAGGGAGAATTCAACCATCGGGTAACACACCCTGTCGCGGGATCCCTTCGTGCAATAGGAGCGTTCCAAAAGACGAGCTCACTAAGAGCCTGCAGAAAAGAGCCAACATGTGGCTTTGATTATATGTTTTGTAAAACATGTAACAAATATTCTGACTGAAACTATTGTAATATAGTTGATTATATTTTGATGAGTACGGATGTATGGGCATGACGTGGCCATTTTACTCATACTATGTGCGTGGTCCGTGAGGTGAGACATGCGGTGTTTCCATAGAAACATCGTGTCAATTTTATCCCCCACAGATCGTGGGAAGTCGCACAGCATAGGGTAATGGTGGATTACGCCCGACGAGGTTACATTGATTGTAAAGAAGGTCATGATGTCTTACAATATTTCTATAAAAAAAGTATTTTATGTAAAAGAATTGTAATTAAATTCTTCGGGACTATCAGATAAATAAAGCCTGGGTATGTAAATAAGGCAAGAGGGTCGTGATTGGACTCTTACGAACTCGTAATTACATTTTTATTTTCATATTTTAAATTTAAATGTGAATGAATGGGTCCCTGAAGGGATGTATATCGGGACATGGTTGCATGGACTATACTGGGGTCAATAATACTATATTTTAACCGGATAGGTTACGATTATATTGTTATATAGCTAGATGTCGCGTAGCTCTAACAAAGGGAGATTCTGCCTGATTTTTTTAAAATATGGATCTCGATAAATGGACACAACAAACAGGTATCGAGTCACCCGAAATCCAGGAATTCCGCGGCCGACGCGTTGTCAACTGACCTGATTGGGTGTCACAACTTCAATATCGCTATTTTCTCAGAGAAGTGCAATGGAAGGTTCGCTTGGTATGATGTACCGCAAATCCGATCTTCAACTAGTCGACATATTTACAAAGCCTCTTTAAGAAGCAAGTTTGAGTTTACGTGGAAATGGAGTTTGCAACAACCAAAGTTAGCGCGTATATGTCAAGTCGCGGCTTCGTCGATCCGCAACTTTATTCATAATCCGCATTTTTATATTTTTTAGTTGTTTGACGCTTAAAATTGGATTCGTTAGCAGTAGTTGCCGCTTTTAGAATCGCTTATCGTGAAATGATGTTCTGAAGTGCTTCATTTTTTCGCTCCTTCGCTTTTTATTTATTTTGTTGTATTTAAACACATGATCCGATCAAGAATGTGTAAAATTTTGCACAAAATTTTTATCGTTTCTTTCTGCTTGCTTATTACTGATTTTTCGCTTCAATCTCTTCAAAACTCCAACATTGATAAAGCAGACTGCAAAGGAACAGATTGCAAGGGAAACATATGTTGAACCTGACTGTGGGGAAAGGGAAGGAGTAAGGAAAGGAGTGCCATGACTTTGAATAGCTAGAGATGAAGTTTTATTTACAGATTGAGCAAAGAGGGACTAGTAAGGAAATGAATTTTCATCAAACACTACACTTCTAGCAATATAAATTATGCCAAAAGGATGCAAACACCTGTAGCCTTTGTGAAATGGACTATATCCCAAAAATAAACACTTGATAGTTTTGAAAGCAAGTTTATGCTTGTCAGAAGGTTCGAGGTATGAAAAAGCACATCCAAAAACTTTTAGAAAGCCATAATCTAGTGTTCGTCCAAGAAGAGACTCAAAGGGAGAGAGTGGCCAAGATGAGTCAGCTCATTCGTGGCTGCAATACTGAAACAAAGGCCTCCCACCAGAATTTGATATCCATTGATGCTTTTGCAAGCAAGGTAAGGCCTGTTTCTACTATACTTTGATGTTTGCTTTCAATTTTTCCATTTTTTTGATGAGTGTTAGGGCAAGGATGCCTAAAGCCAATGCCTAGATCATGCAAAAGAGACTAAAATTTACAGATCACCCCAATTTGTCAAATACTGACGAGGCACAAAATCAGGTAAAAAACTATTTAGTGATCGAACTAAAGAATATTGTAATAGCATCAATTAACAAGGAGGTAAGAACCCAAAGATATCTAGTAAAATCATCAATAGTGAGATGTAAATATTCATATCCTTCATGCAGAGTTGATGAGCAGGTCTCTATACATCCTGAGCATACAAATTCAAAAGCCCGAAGCATGAGTATTAAAAGGAAGAGAAAGAAAACTAGTGCAAATTTTCCATATTGACAGCATCACAAAACAACATGTTTGAGCGAGAAGGAAACTAATCTTCAATCTGGGACAACACTTATTCAAGATCACCCGATGAGGGATGGCTAAGCCCATTATGCCATAATGCCGCAAAGCTTCAGTACATAAGAAGAAACATGGAGGTGAAGCCAAGAAGAATGGCGGTTAGCCAAAACCGCCTGGTGAATGACAGCGATGAAGGAAGCTTGAGTTCATACGTACCATTCTTGTAACGCCTCAAAATACCCTATAATTTTTATAATAATTTTATATATATTCGGTATAATTGAAACAAATCAGTTTTTTCGAAAACTCGATAAATTGCTAAATTGTGAATTTGTGAAGGATAATGCGAAAGATATGATTAAATATTATATGCTAAAATGAGAAATTGATTAAACTTTAATAAACTCAAAGTGAAAGTAAGGTAAAATTGAAATGTAAATGAAATAATTCTAAGGGTTAAGAATGAGAACTGAGCTAAATGCCAATGAATTAAATGATAAATGAAAGTGAAATGAAAGAGCAAACTGCAAAAATTAAAATGGGATTCAACAAGATACAAACACATTCATAAAGTGAGTGCGGTATTAAAACCACATTTGGTCTTAGAAACCTTCCTCTCATTTGTGCAAGAACGCTGAGACAAACAGAGAGAGAGAGAAGAGTTTAGTGTTTGAGATCGGTGTGAATCTTTTCCATGTTTATGCAAGGTCTTGCAAGGAGGAAGTAAGGAAGCTAGGCTTCAAGTGCAAAGTGATTTCAAGGTAAGAACAAACCCGCAGAACCCTGGCAATGATGTTTAAGGAAAACTCTAATCCATCCAATGTTTGTCTCGATACCGCTTCAGATAATATTAAAATGCCTCGGAGAGCTTTTCCAGTGAATTTCGCTGGTGTTTTTGAGTTATTTTTTGAGAATTCGTAAACATATGAGAAAACCGGCGTAACGCGTCCTCGCCAGCTGGCAAGCAATTTTCGCCAGGTGAAGTCCCCGCCGCAAAGGTCGTCATTGCGGCGAAGTCCCAGGGCCAAAATGGCTACCCTGACGTGTTCACTACAACAGAGGTTGTATATGTCATATAATATACAACGTCACACGTAAAATTTTATTTTGTTTCCGAAGTCCCATATTTCAGATCGATAGTTTAAGAACCCAACAAATGACTAAATTGAGTTCAAATAAGACAAACTATGAAAATGTATCAGATCGCCTAAGAAAAAGTTTCACGCTCTTCCAAGGATATTCGTTAAGTGTGATGAGCTTGTTCAACTACTCAAGAGTGGAGACTCTATTGATCAAAGTGGTGAAGACGCATAACCCTGGCCCAGACTGTATCGAAGAGCATAAGGGATCGACAATTGGTTTGCTTTGTTCTTTGTTCTCTCGTTTCCATTTAAATTGTTCTAGGTGACTCTAATTCTATCAAGTTCTATTCAGAATTATATACGATTTGAATTATTAGTATTCCGAAATATCGTCAACGATAACAGATATGCAACGCAAGTTTGAACTATATGAATTTACTCATGTAAATAAATTGATTTGAAATGTATTATTTAGTACTGACCAACATGACGGTAGATTCACCAACCGACGCCGGCGTAAATCAGATTTGTTAAATGTGAAATCACATTACTACTAATGATAATGCATAAGATTCTAATTTCAACTAATCGGTCGCAATGCCGACTTCCTATAGTCGCGTAGAGATTGTGGCCATCAATGTGAAATACTGGTTATCGAATGACAACATGACGATTCACCAACTAATCATTGGGAATAAGCCGATTATAGCCTTATGTAAATCATAAACCGGTGTTTAAAATGATTTGAAAAGTGTATTTGTATGGCGATTTTACATTACACATAGACATTGTATTGAAGGCATTATTTTTGATAAATGCATGATTCAGTATTGAATCAGTTCTGAATAAGAGAATCCTGATAAACTACCAAGCATGAAAATGCTAAGATATAGTTTTTACCAAGTAGTTATGAGCAAACTAAAGCGAGGCCAAGAGCAAGAAGCGCAAAGTCATGAGAGTCGTGGAGTATGGGCATATACTCCTTTCATTTGCATATCATACCTTTGAACATGTGATATTTTGTGCAAACAAAAAGAGTTAAACTCCTAATCACTGGTGAGTTTTAGGTGGTTATCATTTTGTAAAGGCATGATACATTTGTAAACGAATCAGATAAAAGTAAATGTTTATGGTCACTGATAAGTAATGCTTCGCCAGAATGATAATTTTTTTAAAAATGAATGACATAATGTAATTTTTGATAAGATTAAACAAAGCCTGAGTAAACTGGCTTGGTTCTGATCTACTGGTCTTGTGCCGCTTTCGCCAGATCGAGCTCTGACATTTTTTGAAAAAGAAAATTTAAATGAAACTGCAGAAATAAAAAGAATTAATTAAATGAGCATTCACTGCTTCGCTCAGATTCATTAACTGCCCAATTTCCAGTCAAGCCCACACAATTCTTAAGCAAGCCGTAGAAGCAATCTGCTGGATCATTTATCCTTTATACAGCAATAGAAGAATCAAATTCCATATTACTCACTATTCTCCAGCAAACTCGAGATACTAATAAGATTTTTGGCAATCATGGAACTGAGTAGTGTTATCACGGCATAAGAGGTCAGAAGTGCAACTTAATATTTCCAATACGGGTGAGATGATAACCCAGAACCATCACTGGATAGAAAGCTACCGCTACAGAGATTCGCCTTCGGCATTCAAGGATTGTTAATCACAGACATAAGAAGGCCCATTGTCAAGAAACCAAGAATTGTTAATGTTATCAGATGTTGAATAAGTCAGATTAGCTTGGGAATTTCTGAGAGTATGCATGATTATGTAGCTTAAATACCAAAAATCGTGACGATGATCGTGAATTTCGTAGTTCATATCAAAACGGTAGAAAGTATTCGAAAGCATAATGCCTTTTCCACAAATCTAGCATAAAGGTTTATTAACACTACCAGAGTATTGATAACCATGGCCATCATCACCACGACCACCAACAGAAGAACGACCTCTAGAATTAGGTTGATAGCTGCGAAAATTGGAAGGAGGAGAAAATTGGTTTTGAACAAAATTTGCAGCAGAATGTGAGAGATCAATGAGAATAGCGGATTTTGACTCTCAAGTCATATTTGAGGTTCGGAGCACAACCGACCGCCAATATAATGGAATCACGAGAGGTAACATTAACCACAACGAAAGTCACCCAGGCCAAGGCCACTGAACAAAGGATCAATTCATCATCACAAATTTGGTGACCAGCAGCGATCAATGCATTAGCATTAGTTTTCATTTTGAAAATAAATTCTTATATAGAAGTATACCCCGTGGTTTTGGTAAATGTGAGTCGCAATCGAGAATACTGCTTTTAGATTTGGTGAAAAAAGTTGTTCTGTGAGAGACTGGCATACCTCACACAGATGATCTACGCTCATAACATGACCAAGCATTTGCAGCCGGTGATGGAAGACAAGAACCAACTCATCAAAATTGATCGAGATGAACTGGTGAGAAATAATTCGATCAGGCTGAGGGTGTATTCAATCGCTGACGATGATGAATTCTTTTGGTTTGATTCGCCACAAAAGAAAAACCTTTCTAAATCGAAGCCATTATTTCCGAAGAATCAACGCAAAATGTATAATGTAAGCGTATTCGTGATGAATGTTGAGAAGAGCAAGGATAGACTAATAACCGCTTCAAGAATCGGCCGGTGAGAGGAGTAAAGAGGCAAAACAGGCCGCGTAAAGATATGGTGCCACGTCAGGTCATCAAGCTCTTGAATACCATGTTCGCGAACGTAACGTATATGTTGAAGAAGAAAATGCAGTGAAAACCTAATCAAGGTACTTAATAGGAATTCCTCAGAGGTCTTTCTCATTTTTATTAAACCACTAAAATGAACTCTATATATACAACTGAGAAGATTCCGTATAATATTTACATTTGTTTTCTCTCTAACTAACCTCTCATGCACTTTGTATTGTAGACAGAAGTAGTTTGTTGTTGACTTTGTTCTTGTTTCGAGCACGATCTTAACACTTAAAGTTCAAACCATATAATTTTAATCCATATTTACAAAACAGATGTTTCATTCATATCACTGAGATTCCTATCTATACAAGCATCTAAAGAAAAATGATTACCTAAAAAATAGCAATGCCAAGGCAGACAATAATATTGCTAATAGTACATTATAATGAAGTACATAATACATACCATCCTGACATTTCATGTAAAACTTAGGAAAAATTCAATTTTTTCCAACGCAGAAACCGTAATTTCGTTGAAACTGTAGAAATTTTCAGATCTCTGATGATGAAATGGACTCACTGCTGAAATTCTTCTTCAAAACGGCCATTCTGGTCGAATTTCGGGCTGATTCGAGACAATCGTAATTTCATATTTTTCGGCGGCACCGATGTCTGGCAAAGCACATGGCATGATCATGTGGATGCCACATGGCACCTTAGGAGAGTGACACATGGCATGATAGCTATGTGGTACACTTGTGTGAATGGCTCACATGGAGCCAAGTGTCAAGGGAAGGAAATATAGGAAAGATAAATAAAGAAAAATAAGGAAAAAATGTGGAGATGACAAGTGGTACGTAAGGAGTCAGGTGGGGAAGTTTCCACTTTGGTCAAGTCATTGGATGAGAACCAAAATAGAAGAAGAAAAGAAATGAGAAAAAGAAAGAAAAGAGAAAAATAAAAGAGAAGAGAAAAAGGAAAATGAAAAGGAAATATGATGAGCAACAAAAGAAGGGAGTTCGTGGATAAGAACAAAGTGAAAAAGTGGAAAAAAAAGCCAAAGCAGGTGCGGGAGAAAAATCGTAAAAGGAAAGAAAGAATAAAAAGAAAAAGGTGCACCGGATTTTCCTGATGTTCGACGATCAAATCTCATTGTGGTCCAGAGGCTAACCACGCAACAAGGGCTACGTAGGTACTGTGTAACTGAGTTTCTGTCAAAACTCAAGAGGCAGGGAATTTTCCTACTTGAATTATTTTTTAGCCTAAAAGTCTTTTTTAATGGCATAGGTTTTCTTCGGCCGTGATCAACATAGTGATTTAGTCCCAAGATTGGATCAATTATTGAAATTTTTTTCAGATCGGAGCTGGATAGTCCCTGACTATGTCGAGATTTGGTTTTGACCCTATGTAATTCATGTCTGTTTTATTGTGTATTTTGGCATCACAGCAATTCGGTGACGAATGGAACCAAAAATGGTTCATAAGCCAAGGGACCTTAGGCAAGTCTATTTTTATAGGTCCGAGATTGGGGCCATTTCAGGTGTCGTTGCTTTGCTAATAATATGCAGGTGAAAAGAATATGTTGATATAGATGCCTTTGATGATGGAATCGGGCGCGCAAAATGTATAATTATTATTCATGTTTCTTAGTAATGCTTCGCAGGCGTAGCTTCATGTATGCTGTAATACGATATGGCATGAAATGACATATTCAAAGATTTATATGTACGTGGACATCTCGTTGAGTCGCAAAGAAAGTGCAGCGAAATGCATGGTGGCTGGGTTATTCACCAGCCTCGTGAATATGTGAGTTTGGAATGTGACAACGTCCAAAATTGAGACTCATGGTTGTAAAACACATTAAACTAATAAAGATACGTGTGTTGGGTGAAGCAAGATGGATAGATCACCTCGTGGTGAAAGACCCAAATTTTTATTCTCAAGTTAGGACATATGTATCCGCCAAAGAATGAAAGTTCAAGGAAGTGTTCAAGGGTGTGAAGCTCACAGAAGACCGAAAATTCGCCTCCAACGGCTGAATCACGGGGTGAAACACCAATAACTCGGTTTTCACACTTGGCATTGCATGTGTGACTTTGAGTTTCACTACACTGGTTACAGCATGAGGAGTCTCATCTCATGCATGACATGAAAAAAAAACAATTCATGTAGGATTGCATTTTTCAGATGGAATGTGGTATATTGTATGTGTGCTATCAGATGCATTTTAGGTGGGGAGTAAATTCTAGGGAGAATTTTTCATCAGCATTGCTCACCCGTCGTGGGAAAATATTTTCGCATCGAGGTACACAAAGAGCCAAACATGCTCAAGAGATTGGCGTCAAAGAAGCTTGACAGTCAATCAGCATTATGTGTAATCGCATAGAATATCCGCGAGCTCAGAATAATAAGTTTGCAATAAAAACTTAGTTTTGAACTTGTTTAGTGTGTTATTAACAGGTTTCCAATATTTAGCATCGTCTGCAATTTTGTATGAGGCGCGTATAGAGAAACGCGATGGAAGCAGAGCTTCGAAGTGCAGAGAATGAAAAAAGAATGGGCTATTGCCCATTTCTAGGTTCCTCGCTGGGTAACAGAGAATTTCGTTCCTCGTTGCTGCCAAAGCGAGTCTCATGAATGATTGCAGCCGCGCCCACGCAGCGGCTTCTCGCGCGGCGCAAATGACAAGGCGTCCCCGGTGCGCGCGCAACTCGGCCACTGCAGTAATTGTGCCTGAGCCCAACAGACGCGCGAAAGTGTTGGCTGCAGGGACCTTTGTCGCGACAATCTCAAACCACGGTTCTCACGCGACATACCCCTCGCCATGATGCCGATGAGTTCTCATTATCGCTGGCGCAAGGTCGCGCGCGGCTGCAGCGCTAATAACACCGGGCGCCCGCGCGACAGACCCGCCACGTGAGCTTCACGTGAGTGCACAACGCTTGTGTCGCACAAGACTACGAAGGCTCCAGAGGTCTCGCGCATGACGTACGCGATATGCCAAGGCAGCCCTCGTCGCGGACAGAGATTTCCTCCGCCGGACAGACGCTTCAAGAAATTACAGAAAAAAATTAAAAATTAATTCTTGAAATAGGGTATTACATTGCATCGTGAAAGTAGGTATACAAATACCTAAAGACTCAATACACGCTGTTAGATCATGTATCACCAGTATTTATGAACAAATATGTGTGATATGTGCATGATATTGTGTCATACATTATGAAAATCATATACTTGGTAACAAGATATGAAAGAAGTGATGTGGGCGTTAGCAGGCATATGCACTACTACTGAGTAAAGAGAAAGAAACCTCAATTTTCTATTTGACACGTGTAGATGAAAACTATGAGCATGACGCAGGTTCATCGCAGGCACCTTGACTTGTGTTTGATCAATGCCTCAGGAGGCTATGGGGTCGTACTACTGCCATTGCATGTTAGTGCAAATGGGGTTATGGGGCCAAGTAACCTCCGGTTCCGCTGATAGCACATCATCCCGACATTCAACGAGAGGTGGGACTCTTGACACCCTATCCCGGTCCCGTTGACAACCTTGTCAACCTCGCAGTTCCTGGATTGGTGACCCGACACCACACCGTTGTGTCCCATTTATCTGATCCACTATTTTTAAAAATCGAGCAGCCTCTTTGCCCTGTGGAGCTCTACCCAACATGTAAAACCCGTATAACAACATAATCATAACCCATCTAGGGCCCTCAAACATGGCGGTGGATCGGCTTCACAGGTCCATCTCGTCCATATCCAAATATACAATTATATCGCCAACTACCCGTGACACCGAAAGCTACTCTCAAGACTACCTCAAACATCCCTTTACCGGACCAGTCTAATAACATTTAAATCTAAATATGAGCAAAAATTATTTAATTACAACCTGTAAGAGTCCCGATCACAAATTTTTATCATATCACTACATACCCACTATTTATATAGTCCGCACTTAATTACAATTTTATACAAAATACTTCTTTTTACAAAAGTGGACTATGGCCACAAGACACTATTCATCATGGTCGCCTTGAGCTACTTCCTATACACCTCAGACATGAAAAGGTCCCACGACCAGGAGCAATGGCCAAAGAGAAAATTTTCTCCACTAAGGGCTACCCCCTCCTAAAATGCACATGCAATGGCTGCATATAAACATCATCACATTTCATACAATTTATGCAACATTATATGAATGTTCCGGGTCACATGTGTAGCTTAGACGCGACTTCATGCTCTCAACCTCGAAGTCCTATCAGACTCTTCACAATCTGTAATCGCTGGCGTGAAACCAAATATTGGTATTTAACCCAATGACTTAAACCATTGGACAACCTCCATTCATTTGACAAAATCTCTGGTTTTTATTCAGGGCCCGACCCGGGTCTCACCGCAAAGCAATGCTCTTCCGGCCAGCCGCGAACTTTCATCACAGATCATATGTCCGATCATGAATAAAATTTGGTCTTCTCACCCTAGGGGGACCGCCCCCTTAAGTCAACCGGGGTTCACTGATCCAGGCTTGCGTTATTGTCTCATCGAGAACCACGAGTCCCAGCTTGAAGCCGGTCCCACTTCCCCGAGCTCACCACCTCATTCGTCAAGAATGGTGAATAACAGCACATGCACCCACACCACTCGACGCTGATATCGATGCATATGAAATGCATGATGCCACATTTTCCTTCATACAGGCAGAAGTATATGCGAGTGCTACATGAAACATTAATACACCATGGACAATTATAATTTTTACATATAATTTACATCCATCAAATCCACGTTAATAAATCAAATAGCATATATTAACATGATTTTTGCACACAACAACATGTTATTTAATATTTTATAACAATAACACACAAAATGGCCCAAATCTTGGACCATAAAAACAAAAGGGCACCTCGTTCTTCACGGTTCGTCACCTAATTATTAGTATACCAAAAACACACCACGTAACCCGAAGACATCACCTGATCAAACCAAACCAGAACCGGTCCCACATCTGAAAACACCCCAAAAATCCTTTCTGATTGTTCAAAACAAATTCACTGCAACACTTATCTAAAATGAACCGGGGTACCAAAAAATTCCTACACTAAATTAAAATTTTAGATCGAATTTACTGGGCTTCACGTTCTAAGAAAACCCGCTTCATTAAATGTCCCTTTAGGCTAGAAATAACACAAGTAGGAAAATTCCCAACCTCGTGGAGTTTGACGAACCCGCGATTTTGGTACCCACGCCAGAAGCTCGCTAAGTGATCACTCTGCCTCTGTTCGGCGAACCACGTCCGTACTGTGAGATCTTGCAGAAGAAGGAAGAAGAAAGAAAAATCAAAACATATCTCTCTACCCGCCTCACCCGACATTTTTCTCTTCTTTCTTGCTTTTTCATATTTATCCCTTATTATTATTATTATTATTTTGGATACATGGTTCATATTGCTTCATTCTGTCCGTTTCGCTCAAACACTTTATTTCTTTTTACCACTTTATTTTAATGAACTTAGCCTAGCTATTTCATAATTTGAGATTTTTCGAAAAATCTCGCCCCTGAGTCATCGACAACTTATCACTCGTGAAACTGAGTAATTTTACGATTTAATTCTACCACGAAATTTTTTTTGTGTCACTAGATTTCAAGATCAATTTAATCTACAAACTGCTTTCATTACTCACAACAACAATCTCGGAGATCTAGAGAATTTTCTAAAGCCCTTATCATTATGGGAATTTATTATTTTTATTATACTTTGCCATTTTTGAAAATTTCTAATTTTCCTAAGCCATGATCCCTGGTAGCCGACATTGGTTCTCGGCTGTGTCGAGAGATTAGAGGCCATGTAGACGCTCCCATGCCATGAGGATCAAGCTAGCCACATTTCAGCTAGAGAGTAGACGCCTTATCCCTGGTGTCTCATCGACAACCCGTCAACTCGATGGACAATCGTGTCTCATTTTATGAGACCCACACATAGTAAAATGGGCCACACGGGCCATATCAATACATTTTCTTTACCAATATATGGATCTAATCAACTGAGACATGGTTCGTAAAGGAGTTAATACATGTTTAATACAAACATATATCAAAACTTAAAAAAGTTTTTAATACATGTTATACAAAATGAATACCAGCCAATAATCCCAGCTTTTCTTCTAAACGCTGCCTCTAGTGAGTGTCGCCCCTCCCGTGTGCTCCCGTACCTGGAAATGTTGATCCTCGATTGTGACGAGCAATGCCCAAGAGGATAATTTCCACATGGGAGCATTCCCACCTATGCAAGAAATATGGTAACTAATCACACTACAAATACATGATCCATTGAATGTCTATATAAACGATCAAAAATGGAATATATGTTAAAACTTCTTCTTCTTCTGTCTTTAGTCCTCACCACTCCCTCACACATGCTTCAAGCCAACAAGAAAGAAAATACAGTTTTCAAAACAAAGCTTTTTGTTCTCGAAAACACACCACCGAAGTTTTGCAATGATATTCAGACTTACCTCCAGGCAAATTGTCAGATAATTTTTCCGAACAAATTTTCTGGGTCCCGCCTCCGAGATGAACTGTTGGACCACTCTCCAAGGCAATTCTTCTGAAAATCTTCCGTTGAAATTCCTTTCACAGCCATTTTCCATTTTTCTTTAATTTTCATGCCATGCACTCACACCTAATTTTCTAAGTTGTCCCGGTGCATATGGAATGCATTATGCCATTTCCAAACAATTATTGCTAATATATTTTACATGTATATACATATTAACAAAATTTTATTCACATAATTCACATTATTCAATTCCTGCACATTACCATCAAAATTTTAGCCTACATGGGCTAATTAACAAACTGGCAATTCATTTTGAATCACCCAACCACACAAAAATCACACAACAAATCACGTGAACAGTGAAACCCTTGGGTCTGCACTGTTCAGGGCCACACAAGTAGGGATTTCTTCATTCGGTTCAAAGATTTTGAGACCGAAATCACGGCCCTCCTGGCCTCAACAAATCCCCATCCATTAAAATGGTTCTTAGCCAAAGAATAAAGCAATTAGGAAAAGATCTCTACCTCTTGGAGTTGTCGGAACTCCACCAAATCGGTGTCCACGCGTAGCCCTCGCCGCGTAGACCGACTTTGCTTCTTGCTCCGTCGAGAACCGACGGTTCGAACGCCGAGAAATCTAGAGAGAAGTCACTCTTTCTCTCTCTAAAAACTGAATCGCCACCACCTAGACGCTTAGTCTTTCAATTGAAGAAGAAAATTATTCTTCTTGTTTTATTCATTTAAACTTTTTCAAAATTCCATCCTTATCCCTTGCTTCTGGATTTTTGACATGGCTTAATCTAAGCCATTCATCTCATCATCTCACTAATCATGTAATGACAGTCACATGGGTACATGTAGTAGGTGACTTTTTTTCATCACATGTCTCTCACAAGCGCTTACAACAATTCGACACTGCCTTCGAAAACGCGAAATTCGACCGTCTTTAATTCACGAATTCGACGTGGTAGCTAGATTTCACGAGACGATTCCAATCTGAAGTCCGTTTTGTCATCCAAGATCTGGTACCTGATTTAACCAAATGACCATTTTACCATTTTTCGTGGATTAGAATTTTTCTCGTGTTTTACGTGAAATAATCCCGATATGGTGGATCGGGTCAAAGTCTCACGAGATCCGCAGATGATGACATGTAGAGTTCCGAGAGCTCTTCTATGTGATAAGTTTTTTCCTGCATCCGCTAGGCATGTAAAGGTCTCTGGAGTTCCTTGAGTTGGAAACAAGGTGCAGACAAAGCCTCGAGTACGTAGCCAAGTTCACCGAATTGGCATGTTTCGGGGATGACTATGTGGCCACAGATATGGCCAAGGTGAGGAAATTTGAGGATGGCCTGAAGTTGTCCATCCGGGGCAAGATTGTAGGATTCCTCCTACAAGACATGAACTCTATAGTCAGGACGGCTATGGCCATAGAGAGAGAGATAGAGGATGCATGGAGCATCCGAGATTTGAGTGCTAGTGGCAAGAGGAAGGAGGATCAGGGCCAAGGCATGGAGAAAAGTGGGGGGGAAGTTTCCCCCACTTTTGGTCAAGTCGTTGGATGAGAACCAAAATAGAAGAAGAAAAAAAATAAGAAAAAAAAAAGAAAGAAGAGAAAATGAAAAGAGAAGAGAAAAAGGAAAATGAAAAGGAAATAAGGATAGAAAAACAAAAAGGGAAGTGAGCCATGGATGTAAGAACAAAGGAAAAGAAAAAGCCAAAGGAGAAAAGGAGAAACTTATTAGAGGAATTGGGGAACGAGAAAGGGGGAAGAAAGGAAATGTAGAGGATTTTCCTGGTTTTCGACGACGTAACTTCGATGGTTGCCTCTCGAGAGGTAAAGTCTGTCCACGCAATGAGGGCTACGCGTGGGTACCAAAATCTAGGAGTTTCATCAAACTCCAAGAGGTAGAGAATTTTCCTATTTGGATTATTTTTAGCATAAAATCCATTTAATGGCATAGGTTTTCTTCGGGGTCGTGACTGGCCGTGTGATTTAGTCCCAAGATTTTGGGATTGAATATTGTAAATTTTTTTGATCGTTCGACCCTGCATCAGGTCGAGATTGTTTTGATCCCAGATCGATGTCTTCGGTTTTGTTGTGTGTTTTGTATCACGCTGATTCTGACGAATGGAACCAAAAAAGTTAACACGGCGACCGAGAGGCGCCTGGTTTTTAATGGTCCAGATCAGCCATTTTATGGTGTTGGTTAATGAACAACATAATGTGGTATGGCGGATATGGAAGCCTTTGAGCGGGATGCGAATTATAGAAAAAGGTAATTGTCCATGTTTTGTTAATGTTATATCATTGGCGGTATGTAATATGATATGCGCGAAATGGCATGATCAGATAACATAATATGCATGGACATCTTCGCTGATATTTTGGTGTGTGGCTATATCGCTGGTCTCACTTACTATGAACATATGGTGGAGTTTAACAAAATTTGTCGCCCCAAAATTATAATTCAATACAAAACAAGAACAGACAAACTGTAATAATACACGCAGGCCATAAGATGGGGCAGATCCCGTAAGAAATGAATCAAATTTATCTTCGTTGAGACATAGCCAGATGCCGCGTGCAATACGAAAAGCCCGCCAGTGTTTTAAGTGTATAAGCCCACAGTGGAGACTCAGAAATTCACACCAATAAAACACATGACTGGCAAATCAAAACAATATCGAGGGTCATTCATCGTGGTTAAGTCATCGAAAGTGAAACGACCAACGATCCGTCACACTAAGATCATCGCGAGGAGTTCACAGAATCTGTGCCATGCAAAGAATGAAGAGTTCCACTTACATTGACATAAAGAAAATGAAAATCCCATTTAGACTGTAATTTTCCAGACATGAACGGCATGACAATGTGCCAATATAATGCACTTTGTTTTATGTTCTCAGAGAGAACTTTTCACTCCGGGCATTGCTCACCCCATCGTTGGCAAAATATCATATTTCTTAAAAATTAGATAGCAATAAGGCGGAGCCTAAACATGCCTAAGAGATTTGTTGTGAAATAGAATGGATCGTGGCCCACCAGTATTATAATCAGACAAGATATTCGGGCTTGTTTGGTAGAAATAATTAAGTTTTGTAATAAAACTTAGTTTGAACTCTGTTCGCGTATTAGTTTGGCCGCCGGTTTCTGGTTTTAACAAGCCAGGCAATTTGTATAGAGGCCACGTATAGGAGGAAATGCATGGAAGAGAGTTGGAAGTGCAGAGAATAAAAAGAATGGCATCGCCTATTTCCGAAGTTCCTATCGCTGACAGGCGCACTTCTTACCGCAACAGAGAATTCGTTCCCTATTATGACACAAGCAGGTTTCATGTCATGATGCAGCTGCGGCGCGACGCATGGTTAATGTTTTTTTTGCCCGCACTTTACTCGCCCCCGGCGCTGCGGCGACAAAGTAACTCATACAGGCGATCGGCGCCTGCGGTGTGCGATGTAAGGGCCCGCTGCGACATACCTCAACCGCTGGTTCACACGACAGAGATTTCTCTGTCGCCAAACTCCCCAAATGATGATATATCGTGATAGAGTTCTCATGTTGGCACTAGAAACCTTAAAACCGAATTTTCTAAAATGAGAAAACGGAATTTCAGCTTGAAAACCAAAATTTTCTAGACTTCGATGACTAAACAGTATTATTACCGCTGAATTTGTCTCGCAACTCCATTTAACCCGTCACCATTTATTCCTAGACACCGTAAATTTCACGCTGGCGACGGAAGACACATGATATGATGATGTGGTGCACTTGTGAGAATGACTCACATTGAGCCAAGGCGTCAAGTGGAAGAAATAATAGGAAAATCATAGGAAAATACAATAGAAAATAATACACACACAATAATAATAATAATAATTTACTGAAACTCATGTAGATATATCTTTTGAAACCATACCACCTTTGTTTAGAATTGATGGAAGCACTGTACCTGCTTATCATCATGTATATATCAAACACAATAAAGAATCCTTGAATACCTAAAAACTGAACGGAAACAATCTGCTCAAAAGAATTTCCTATATTACAATAGATTTAGAGATTTTAAATTTTGAATTTACAAAACTGTAAATAAAATTTTTATCTTTATCGCTTAAACCCAACTATGTTTAATTTGAGAATCTCCGCTTTTAGAAAATTTCAACCCAAAAATTTTATAACTTTAAGAACAAGATTTATTAACCGCCAAAGATTCACCGTAGTTATCATACGTCGATGACGCAAACTTCGAAAGTCTAGATGCGCAGAGGTTATTATGCAAACGTAGAAAGTGCAATGGAAGGATAATGAATACATCAAATCCTCGCAAACAAGAGTCAATCCCCGCAAACCGCAAACCAAATTCGCAGTATTTAACCGTTTATTCCCAAGCTAGCAAGAAGAGCAAAAGCAAAAAGAACGTATCAAAATTTGAAGAAAAGTTTGAATTTAAGTTTTTGTAACTCATTTATTATATTAGATAGATTTTTTTACTTTTCAACTTTTCTTAATAATGAGTTGTAAAGCAAAATATTGTCCTTTACAAGTGTCTTCAAACACTTAATATTAGCGAGAGTTTTATCCTTATTTTTGTTTTGTTTAGCCTTCCTTTTTCTATAAATAGAGGCTTTGTGTATACGTAGAGAATCATGAGTAATAAGTTAAGAATTGTATGAGTTGAAGAGAATTGAGTGAGAGTGTAAGAGTTTGTACAGAAAGTTTGAATAAATAATATTGTAAGTATTTCTTTCAATTCTCTTTTGTTCTTACTTTAATTTTTGGTTTATTTTATTTATTTAGTAGAACAAAGGGGTAAAAAGATATGAAAAGGGAAATGGAGTTTTGATTTATAATATTTTATATAATAGTTAACCTACATTGATCCTCGTTGTTATTATCTTTCTTATACAAAGGAAAAATTTTTCTTAAAAATCAATCTTGAAACCCATGTTAAAGCGAATTTCAAACTAAAGTCTTAGTCTTAACCCATGACCTTTAACCCGTTTTAGCCGAGGATAGGCGTTTGAGGGAGACTTTGTCTGGTCTTGGTGGGGGGATTTTTCCTATGACACGAAGTGATGTTTTATTATTCTTAATTTAAATCAGGGTGTTTTGAGGAGAGATTTGTGAGATGGGTTTTGTTTTTAGTATAAGGGAGAATAATGAAGCCTTGTTAATTCCTGTATGTTAATTATTATTATTAAAAACTTTTGAAATTAAAATCTGAAAACAAAGCTTTTACGCCCACCCGTTTAAAGTCACATCAGGAACAACCTTTTAAAAAAAAAAAATTGTATGTTTATGATATTGTGAAAATTTCGTGTGATTTTGATTTATATCCTGTTTATAATTTGCAGTTGTTAGTAATTGTGTGTTTATTTTATGTCTTTTATTCCTATCCCGCCTAGAAGCTATAATTTAGATTATGACTGTGTAACCTAACTTAGTAATACAGAATTTGCATTCAATGAAGAATTTAGTAGAAAAAATTTCAGATAAATCGTGATGATTTAAGAACAACCTGTTAAAAACCTTACAAAGATATTCAAAAAACCAGTGTTCTTAAATATTTATTTGTGTGAATACTTAAACCACTATTAAAGAAACCTACGAAGAGTTATTATTTAACCTAGAATCTTTAGTTAGAACAGAAATAGTTAAATATTATATAGATAATCTTTATGTTAGTAGTTCAAGTTCTTATGCTAGTAGTTCAATTTCTTAGAATAGTTAACCTACATTGATCCTGTTGTTATTATCTTTCTTATACAAAAAGGAAAATTTTTCTTAAAAATCGAAATCTTTGAAAACCCATGTTTTGAAAGCTTTAATTTCAAACTACAGAGTCTTGGGCTCTACCCATGACCTTTAACCCTGCTTTTGCCGAGGATAAGGCTGAGGGAGACTTGCCTGGTCTCTTCATGGGGATTTTTCCTATGACACTAAGTGATGTTTTATTATTTTAATTTAAATCGTGTGTTTTTGAGGAGAGATTTGGTGAGATGCGGTTTTATTTTTAGTAATATGGAAAATAATGAATGAGCACTTCAGATGTTAATTATTATTATTTAAAACTTTTAAAATTAAATTCCGCAGTACCAAAGCTTTATCTCCTCACCGTTTAAGTCATATTGTGAAACAAATTTTTTTTAAAATCAGATGTTTATGATATTGTAAAAATTTTAAGTCTCGTTTATAATTTTATGTTAGAAATTGTGTGTTTATTTTATGCCTTTTATTCTCATTCAGTTTAGTGTTTATAATTTAGATTATGATCGTAAATAAACTAGTGGAAATAGAATTTACATTCAAATATGAAGAATTTAGAAAAATTTAGATAAATTGCATGCTTTAAGAACAAATGTTAAAACCTTACTAAAGATATTCTCAAAACCTTGTAGTTTTAAATATTTGTGTGAATACGAAACCACTATTAAAGAAACCTACGAAGAGTTATTTAACCTAGAATCTTTAGTTAGAACAGAAATAGTTAAATATTATATAGATAATCTTTATGTTAGTAGTTCAAGTTCTTATGCTAGTAGTTCAATTTCTTAGAATAGTTAACCTACATTGATCCTGTTGTTATTATCTTTCTTATACAAAAAGGAAAATTTTTCTTAAAAAATCAATCTTTGAAACCCATGTTTTGAAAGCGGAATTTTAAAACTAGAGTCTTTAGTCTTAACCCATGACCTTTAACCCGTTTTAGCCGAGGATACGCGTGAGCACTGGATTTGAGGAGTTTCGACAAACTCCGAGAGGTAGGGGTTTCTTCCTACTTGGGTTTTACATTTTGTTTAAGTGTATTTACAATGTTTGAGTTGGATGAGGCCGTGAGTTATTGACTTTGCCTCCAAAGCTGGAACCGAGGTGGAAAATTTTAGAAACCCATGCGTGACACCGTGATCTAATGGCCGCTTTTTGGGTTGCTAGTTTGTGCATTTATGTGTTAATGTATGTTTTGATGCATAAGGTCGAGAACATTCATGAAATTTTAAGTTCAAAGTGAATCGATGAATTGATGAGCGATGGGAATAGTAAACTGAAGTGTTTTAATTGCCAGAACAAGTAGCAATAAAATCAATTTTTGTGTGAAAACGTGTTTAAGACGAGTAATTCAAGTTGAATTGCTCGCTTGATCATTAGCCCACGTGAGCTAATTTTACGCAATGATTGTAAAATTACATGACATGTTTGTGTGATTTAAATTATGTGAATATATGCATGATTATGTATTTACATGTGTTATAAAATTGTATTGAATCTCACATCATGTATCTATTACGCACCGGGCCACCCTTAAACGACATAGGAGTGAGTGGCTGAGGTGGTTTGTTTGAGAGCGGCCTTTGAGGGTTTGACTAATAATAATATTTACTCCGAGGGTGGTCCAAATAAAATATCAATCGTCTGAGTTCACCAATTGATATAAAGATCAAGAGGGTAGTCCACTAAATATGACATCGGAGACGGTCCACCATTTATATCTGGGAGGGTAGTCCACAACAAAACAAATAACCTTGTTTGCAAATTAGTTTTCCTCAAGATGCATTTAGTGTGTGAGGGAGCTTCATGAGGACTCCTCGGGTATGTGAGTTGATCAAGGCATTCAAGTAGTATCATGTGTTCGTTTGAATGTGCGTTTATTTTGGAGCATTTCATATGCACTTAGGTGGAGAGTAGCCCACTTAGGTGATTCCACTCATTGAGCATTAGCCTCTACCCTCTGTCAGAGGATATTATTTTACCTAAGGTGGAGGCAAGCAGGAGATGACTCATCATAAGAGGTCGCTGTGGTTGAAAGTTTGTCAGGTTGGGTTCATTGGTATACATGTATTAGAATGTTTATTTTAATATATGTTGTATATATAAATCATTAAATCTTGAACTATGGTTATAGTCGATATGTATTGTGATGAGTATTGGTTTACGGGCCCAAGAGGCCGTTTTGTCTACGGATTGTTATATTGGATTGGCTGACAAAGCTATGGCACAAGCTATGTATCCCTGCAGAGCTCCCCGTACAAAGGAGACTCGCCTTGATTTTCGAGAAATGTCGGGTCACCCGACATTCATAAGTGTTTCCGCGGGTCGATTTCCGTAGTCAACCCGACCCCCCGATTCGGGGGCGCCACGCCTGCACGAGCTAGGTATACGAATACCTAGAGCTCGTTTGGGCATCCATCACCACCAGGTGTGGTCTGGCCGATGTTAAGTTTAGGCGCGAGATTACCTAGGAAAATCATACAGACAAAACTAGGACACCGCACATGTTTGATGTGTTTTGTGTGATTTGATGAATTTGGTGATTGTCGTGTGAATGATGATTATAACATGAATTGTTATATGTTGTATGAATTTGGTGCTTAGTGTTTAGCACTTAGTGTGTTGAAAATGGGAGTTTTACAAAGGCAAAACTGAACAAAAGAAGAATGAAAAGGCCCCATACCACTGGTTTGAGCAAGAAAATGACTTTAAGGTTTTACAGTTGGTAAAATTTAAGAAACAACAAAAAGAAATTTTATAAATTTATTAGAGATACAGAAAATGAAAAAAATAGGTATATAATTTTTTTAGTGTTTCAAATGGCAGGAATGTGAAAAAGCAATATAAGATGAGGAAGAAATCTTTTTCTAAAGTTTTTACAAAGCGTAAAGCTAGTAGAGAAAATGAAGAAAATAAATTTTCATAACAGATATTTCAAAATGGGAGAAAAAGGAAAGAAAAGGATGAATATAATTTTTGGGTATTTTTCCAATAGCATGTGTGAAAAAAAAATGTATATATGTATTTTTTGGGTGATTTTCTAGCAATTTAAAAGAAAAAAATTCGTCATAAAGTATAAATCCGTTAAATACCGCCAAATTGTATTGCAGATATAGCTTGGTGGGTGGTAGAGAATTGGCCGCAAGAGAAGTGTCGTTGGCTAGTGTATTGCAATAGGGAAAATTGTATTGCAAACTTAGAGGCTTCTCGCGGCTGGAATTGTATCAGTAAGAGAAGGAAAAATTGTACAGTAATATAGAGGAGCGCAGAAAAAAATTGTATTGCAATACACCTTGTGTATTGTGAACAAAAGGCTACTTGAATGGTTGATTGGGTAATGTAACACACCTGTTATTGCAATGAGGCGGTGCTTGGAACATCGTTGAGGATTGTATCGCAATACAATTATTGTATTGCAATTTAGGTCGCTTCATGAATCGGCGAAATAGTAATCTATGAACAAGAATTTAGAATATAGTCAACTAGCCAATCAGAATAAGAATTTCGATTTTTTTTGGGAAAAATAAAATAAAATAAAGGAGACAAAATTTTTGGAACAATGAAATTTTCAAAAATAAAATTTTTATTAAAAATGATTTTGAAGATGCTAATTAGCTGTCTCAGCATTGCCTATAAATGCAAAGCACATAGTATATAAAAGTGCTTGCATGTTTTAATTGCGTTGAATTTGTGTTTCAAATCATATGGAAGGACATATACACTATTGATGCATATGGGAATCATGATCGCGCTTATCACTATGAAATACACTGGAATGTGTAATGCTGATAGAGCAAGTGAATGCTAAGGTTAGGAACCAGATCTTAGGATTCGGATAACAAAACGAATGCAGAATGAATGGTCGCCCATGGCTCAAGTCTATTTAGCAAATTTTACATGTGTAACGCAGTCACCCAAACAGAAAAATTAAATGAATCTCACGTTATCTTAATACATGTGATGCTTACTGAACAGGGAGGACTAAGAAGTCAGTCCGCGAGGTACTCCGGGTCAGCAATCAACAAGATTTGATGGGCATCTTGTTGAGGCAATGTGAGGGCAATGAGGTGATCGCTATTCTCACAAAGCAAGGAAAGGTAGTCGCAGAGGCGTCCAGAACCTCAAGAGGTTTGTAGGACGCATCCTCCGCCGACATTCACAGCTGTGGGGAGGAGATCCCATGGTGGCGCATCATTGGTTCAGAGGCCAGATTGAGAAGGGGTGTTAAAGGTTAGTGGAAATTACCTCCGATTAACACGATTAGAGACTAGCTTGTGTTCCGGGCCTAGAAGGTGAGGCCCAAATACTGTTGAAATAAAAGGACCTTATAACAGAGAGCTTTGTATGTGCCCTCCTCAGGGATTGTATGATAATATGGATGAGATATGTCGTATGTGGATGAGATTCTGAACTCTACTCAATAATGGACCCCAGATCGCTTAGATACAAAGAGTTCGATGTCATCCCCGGGATGGATCGTCGACAAATTTGCTGGTGGTTGTTATCGATCAAGTGAAGGCAGGTTACCGCCGCGATGCGCATTTCGCATCGCGTGGTAATTCAAAGACAAGCATGATATTTTTCCCGCATGCGATATTCAGTCGTGATATTATTGGTCGTTGTAATGAGCCTTAATTCTAGAGGATCAGGTAGAGAGCACTCACTTCGGGACACCCTCAGCGGCTTCGCGCGGATGTTTTTCAAGACGAAGACCTCGACTACTCCACGTGAGGGTCGAGACTTCGCAGACGAAGCGGCACCGGTACTCACACATCTCTATGACTAAGATATGATGGCCCCGCTGAGTTGCAAGAACTGTCATTAGCAGTCCGGGCGACAGCGAGCTATCGGACAAGGGTTTATTTAATCTGCACCACCAGCGGCTTCGATTCTATTTACAAGAAGGGCAAGACTTTCAATAGCGTACGACTACAGTATCGAACCGGCAAGTTACGATCAAGAATCTGGCATCTATTGCCGAGGATTGATGATTTGTTTGATCAACAGGAGAGCAAGTCTATTCCAAGATGTACCGCGACCGTTACCGCACCACCGCAGGTTGTGAGATGAGAACTCGCCACAAACGCCAGGACGCGCAGTACCCTTTGAGCTACGCGATGCCATTCGATCGACGAACGCGCCAGCAAAAGATTTATAATCTCTGCTACAGTATTCAAACCTATCTAGATCACTTATCGGGTCTTCAGGATGACATTTAATTCACTCCACGAGTGGGCGCGGGTATCACTGAGGATCAGACACACAACGAGACATCACCAACGCACGCCGCGTCAGAATACGAAGTTTTGGCCATCGGTGGCGACTTTTTCGACACGCGGTGTCGATCGATGCCGCCACACCCGTGAGAATACTTCGGCGCTTCCACGAGTCGGCGAGACCGGCGTCAATCTTCTCGAGATTAATGAAGCCTCGACGGCGCAGGCTACAGAGGACGAGAATGGCTAAGCGTCCACCTCGGTGATCGTAGAATCACCACGACGTGGACTCCTGGATGGTCGACTTTGACCCCCACTTCATAGAGAGAGAGATCAGGATGCCTGAAACTTCTGATGGTGGCAGAAAAGAGGGAGGATCACCTTCTAGTCTGAAGAGGTGAAGACTGTTTCACACGGTTTGCACATCAGTGGCTGGATTTGGGCATGCACAGACGCCTCAGAGACAGGATCCCAAGATCTCGGACAAGACAAAGACTAATTAGTCAGAGAACAGAGAGATAAGGCTTCATTCCTCCCACACCCTACTGGGCCGAGGAACTGCCAGCTTCGGCATATACACTTCCTAACACGTGATAGCCGAGGGGCCGTATGTGGGTCGAGGTCGTGGATGATTAGAGAGTCGAGCAATGCAAGCGTGGTGGACCTTAGGGTGGTAGACATATTAGTTGTTAATGTCATGTTTGACATAGATGAGTTGACAACATCTGTTGTCGGCATCAGACCTCAGCCGGGTTGTCATACCCGACACGGCCTCGATTCAGCTTTAAAGTTAAGGCCTCAGAGAAGCTGCGTATAGATGTTCTTCCCTGGTGATGTAGGTGGGAGTTGATATGATAGGTCTGATTATGAGTGAGGGATCTCCAGAGTTCGCTTCATGGTGGACCCTTTGGATCAGTGTCACAAAGATGGCATTATTGGGCGCTCGTGCACTAACATCGCGCCGAAGCCCAGCGTGGGGGTGTGCAAGGTATGTCATTCACCACTCTTGTGAGTGTGGGTTGAGTTTTGTTCGGGACTACGTCCAATGAAGACTCATAGTTCGAATCGGGTGAAGTGAAGAGTAATTAAAGTGTGTCGGGCAAAGCAAGTGGGTCGTTAACCTTTACAAGAACCCCGGAGTTGTGGTGTAAGAGATCCAGGAGATATCCCGAAATTTCAGATGAATGTAAGAGGCCTAAGTGTGTCGGTGCTATGTTGCCTAAGATGAAAACACACCGCTAGATTATCACATATAATTTAGAATGAGTGATAGAGCTAGAGCGACTCGAGAACGATACCTTCGAAATCATCGCGTTGCCAACATTAGTGTCAAAGATGTATGACGTCATACACATATCAAATGACGTCCATTGATTGTCAATGATTGTGACCTTTGGGAAGGTCAACGTTTACAATACAAAGCAAGGCTGGTGTAGGCTGGCACTGCCAGAGACATATACAAGAAAATAGAGGACACAAGAAAGACAGCGTCCCTGGGATCTCAAGGTGAGATATGAACTCGCCTTAAGGTATCTCACTGGCCAACAATAGTTTACTAGTGGTGGAGAAGGCCAAACAAAACCATATGAGGCATTTGAAAATGGAGGCCGGCCGTGATTAATGCAGACGCACCCAGGTGGAAGATATTCACTGTCCCTGACTCACATACACCCCAGAAGGTGAGCTTGATTATCACTGTCTTCGTCGCCAGAGCCAGCAGAACACGCGCTGGCCACTGACGCCCAACTCTTAGAGCCTGAGGTTGGGTGACCACGCTTAAGGCCACGCCCGCTATAGAGTGATCGCCGGTAACGCTTTGGTGCCACGCCAGTAAGCCATCGGGCTCAGACACGGAGAGGCGGTGGCACCATTTACCATGATGCCATCGAGACAGATGTTAGGTGTCCACGAGGTATTTCACGCCTCTATGCCCAAAGATACTCCGCATCCGCTCGGTGTACGGTGAATGGATTATGCCGACACCGCATGAATCTTCGAGGAGGGAACGCGTATTTGACAGTCGCGACCGTTTGCATGCAAGACCGCGAGGCTAGTGAGAGTACCGGCACCGCGAGCGGAGGAGTCAACGTGGGGAGCGCGGTATCACCGGCGCGGGCGGCCTGGCCTTCCGCCAGATTAAGGCACGCGGCTTCATCGCTTTCAGATTGTTAAGACCGCCACATACGCGGTATGCACGCCGTGATATACGTGATGACAGATCGTCAGACTCGGACCAAATTCTTTACAGAGAATGGCGCGATCCGGTTAACAATTTCGTGAAAATGGCAAAATCGTAATTTTTATAACTTATAACTCGCTAAAACCCGTACCATTCTTCCGATCTCGAGCCACAAACTATCACCCGCGAACCACCGCAAACAGCCACGAATTTAACTCGGCGATAGAATACGGGCACGCTTTGGCGCACCGCGCCGGTGTCGAATTACCAGCGCACCGCGAGTCTGGCGATATAATGACGCACCATGCGTTAAGGCGGAAGAGCAAAGTGGCGAAATGTGGACTGGTCGAGGATAAGTAACGTTAACTCCGGAAATGACATAAACGTCATTTTTTAATTCGCGTTGCAGAAAAAGACAAAAAGAGAACAACAGTGGTTGTCTTCTTCAAATATCAAAAAGAGAAAACCGAAGTGGTATAAGAGGCAAGAGCTACTGTTGCTTCAGAGTGAGAAGTTAGACTTCTCTGTAATCGTGGACCACCGCCTGTTGCCGGAGCGAAGGTAAACCGCCGCACGCTGGAGAGATCACGCCGGTGGCGTTTTATTTGAGGAGTTTCGACAAACTCCGAGGGAGGTGCAGTTTCTTCCTACTGGTTTATATCGGAGCCGTTGTGATTATTGAACAAGTTAGTCAATGCGCCGCGAGGGGGTTATTGGACGGCTCGCGCCAAACCTGAGGTGGAACTCTGAAACTATGGACAACCCGACCACTACGCTAAGCTTACAGCCAGTACTGGCGTTGCTGCATGATTTATTATAAGGCCAGAACACATAAACTGTCTGGTATGAACTGAATAACTGGATGAGGATGTGTTGAAACTTGAGGTTTAACAAGTTTGACATGAATGGTGAATAATAAAATCACTTTTGTGTGAAAACTATCGGTCACATTCAAGCCCATGATCCCATGTTCGAGTCACTGAGGCAAAGAAACCCCCGAGCTGTGGGGATACCAGGAGCGGGACCACCGTTGAGGCCAGTGGGTGGGGCCCTTACAAAAAAGGCGCCTTTTTTTTGTAAGGGCTCCCACCTCGTCTAATTCCGATCTAGGGTGTCCCACTCACAAAGTATCCCCTGATCACAGGGTTTTTCGCCCGCGGGCTCAAACCCGGGGATCAGCGAGCTTTAGATGCACCATCTAGTAGTCCCACCACTGAACCCGAGTTAGTCTTGAGGGCCACTGTGTGGTGGGGCCCCATGGCCTGGTTAACTTCTGAAATTACTCGGCAAACGCTCATTATCAGGAACCACGACGAGTAAACGTCAAAGGGTACTCAAATCGGTCCTGATTTCAGCATTTATAAAATTGTTTCACTTAAAGGAAGTAACAGAAGTTTTCAAAGTCAATGATTAAGAAGTACTAATAGTGAAGCTGAACTATTAAATAATTTATACAATTGGTTTATCTTCTCCGTGAAACAAGCCATTAGGATATAAATGGATTTTTAAAAGAAAATTGAAAGATGATGGTATCAATGACAAGTATAAGGCAAGACTAGTCACAAAGGGTTTAGACAAAAGAAGGTCTTACTACTTCTTGACAGATACCACCACACAAGAACTAAGATCATTCGATTGTTAATTGCTTGTCGTCGTGGTATGATCTTCAAATCCATCAAATGGATGTGAAAACAAATTTTTTAATGGAGAACTGAGAAGAAATTATATGGAATAACTAAGGTCGTATTGTCCCCTGATTACAGTGGCTTAAAGTCTCCATCGACTTGTTAAGTCTTTTGTATGGACTTAAACAAGCACCTAAACAATGGCACGCAACTTTGGACAAAGTAATGTTGTCAACGATCAAGATTAATGAGTGCGATAAATGTGTATATATAAAAATACTCCTAATCATGAGGTCATTGTTTGTCTATAGTGATTTTTGATATGTTAATAATAAGCAAAATATTATTGACATAAATGCCACAAAACGAATGCTATCCAAATCATTTGATATAAGATTCTAGGGAGTTGTGCAGATTTTGCCTGTGTATAAAATCTACAAACTCCTCGTATTCACTGCTATCACGCCTCAATTATATCGACAGCACTTGACACAAATTCAAGTATTTGAATTTCAAAGAAGTGAAACGCCTAATAGATTCTAAACCTTGCTCTTGCAAAGAACAAAGGTGAAAGTGAGCTCAAGTGATTACGCTAAAGTTTTAGGATGTCTAATGTACATCATGAATTGTACTTTAATCCTGATATCGCTTACAATAAGTAAACTTTAGTCGATATTACCTAGTAATCCAAATAAAACGTGATCGACGGCAATGAGACGCGTTTTAGATATTTAAATGATATTCAAAATTTGGCTTGTAATGCAAATATCCGCGGCGACGGAATATAGTGACAATCGATCATCGCTCTAACCCAAAGCAACCACCGAGCGATGATGTGTTAATACCGCGGTATGTTATTTTGAAATCTTCACACAAACTGCAACCGCCACAATGGAAGCTAACTATAGCTGGATAAACGCAGAAGAGTTTAACGACTTCAAATTTCAGAAGATATTCCTGTTTCGCCAGTCCGCAACCCATGGTACACATCGTGATAAACATATTTGATTCTTGGCGGTATCAAAAGGTTGATGTGAATTAAAATCACATACTATCACATATAATTAATCGTTAGACAACAATTTGAGGAGTTACCTTAACTGATCATTTTAGATCAAAGATAACTGCTCTAACTGGCCAACAAAAAAGGCCATCTCAGAGAGTTAGTCGCACTACAAGAAAAATTGAAGAATAGAGACGGGAATTTGTATGACATACTTTCAAGTCTCTATTTAGAGAGACGGAAAACCGCTCTTAAATAGAGATGGAAAAGCTCAGCTTCCTACCCTCATTTAGAAAGACGAGGCTGCCCGCCTCATTTGCACATCTTAAAATCTCCGCTCCCCTGTAAAAGCGCGATATGTTCCCTCCAAATTTTGAGACTGACACTTCTTCCGCTTCCTCAATAGAGATTTGGTAACTTTCCTTCTCTAAAAGCTCAGAGACGATTGCTCTCTCGTTTTCAAATAGAGATTTTAAAATATTTTCCGTTCCTAAAATTAGAGACGAAAAATATTCCATTCTCTACTTGTGAGACTTAAAGTATTCGGTCTCTATTTTAGAGATGGAAATTTAGGGATCTAATTTTCCGTGTCTAAAATAGACTTAAATAATTTTTCCGTCTCTAACAGACGTGAAACCTGTCATCTTCCCTATTTAGAGATCTTGAAAATTATTTCCGTCCCTAAAGCGATAATCTCTCTCCAAATTTTCGAGACCGAAAATAGAGACCGACATAGAGACGAGAAGTCACCGTCTCTTGTTTTATTGCCAACACTTAAATAAATACTACTAATAGTAAAATAAAATGAACAAACAAAGATGTAAGTCAGATAATAATTACAACTAAAACACATACAACTCGCCAACGCTATTGGTCAAAAAGGCTATATCAGGAACCATATGTAGCTACGTAACATGCAAATATATCATGTTATCATATAGCATAAACAATTTGCATTGGGTAAAAGAAATAAATAATAATAGGCGTGTGTTTAAAACCAATTAAATTATAAGGCGTCACGCAGAGTCAAGTAGGGCTGCTCGGAATTTTTTTTTCCTTTCAAAACATTAGAGTTTCGTCTCAAAATTAAATTTTTACTTCATTCATGAATAAATTTTTTGAATGTCGAAAGCCACTTCAAAACACATTGAGCTATATGCAGCTTTAGAGTAAAAACATTATGTTCTCAAAATATTGTTGTGAGTAAAACAGAAAAAATAGAAAAGAAAACGCAAAAGTCAACAGAGAGGGATTATGACACATGAATTTGGCACCAAAGGCCAAAATCTCCCCGTCTCGGTTTCTTCTTCCATTCTCCCTTCTTCGTTCCTCGGTTCTCTCGTTATGCTCCCGATTTTTGGTCATGCAAAGCTAGTTTTGGCCTTGACTCTCAGCTGGTTGATTCAACAAATTTAGTATTAAAGTTGCAAAACTACAAATAAGTCAAGGAAATGTGGATCAAGAAAAACCAGACTAATAAGTAACTCAAATAATGATGATTATACATTAAAAAAAAGCCTAACTCAGCTTCAAAATGGTGTGAGGGTTGAAACAACACTTTTTGAGCACTAATCCATTTGAGAATGGAAACTATTTTAGTCTCTAAATGAAAACGAAATTTTTTTAGTCTCTAAATAGAACGATATTTGCTTCCCAGTCTCTAAATGAGGCGGAATCCTTTGCGTCTATTTTTGGAATCATTTTCCCTCTCTTCTTTTCCTTCTCTCTTTGTTTTCCCACTTTCTCCCTTCCCTCCCCTACGTGACGAGAAGGCTGTAGCCCTCTCAGCCATGAGTCAGGCGAGATATTCCTCCAGCCCTTGTGAGGCCTTCTCCCCAGCCTTGTTCCTTTCTTCGTCGCGTCTGCCATCTCTTCCCGCCCTTAGGCCAGCGGGTTATCCCAACTCTCGCCAGGCGGTGGAGACTTATCCCTCGCCCACGAGCTCATGTGGTGCCCACACCTCCCCTTCTTGGCTGCGTGGCGCCCTTGTATATGGCTCACCACCGGTAATGGGTCGCGTCTCCAGCGTCACCTAGCGCCACCCAATTGGCATCGCTCTCTCTTCTCTTTTTAAGTCAAATTTCTAGATTTTGGTGGCAGATTACACTGAGATTGTTTGTATGAGGATTTTTTGGGATTTTGTTTGAATATCATGTTTAGCAACTTAACATGTTAGAAGAATATGTAAGATAGTATCCCAGCCATATAAATAAGGTTATGATGTTTGTGCTTGGAAGGGAACCTTTGCATTCGTGGCATTACAAATGTCTGATTGAGGATGAGTCCATGACAAATATTAATGTAACTCTGCTATGCTCTCCGTTAATGTCATTTAAGGAATTGACTGAAAATGCGTATGAAGGTGTCAGCTGCCTCCCCAGTCTGTCTGATTGCCCTTTGGCAAATTATCCCATTGCCCCATATTTCTTTGCTCCATATGCTTTTCTTGTTTGCCGCACCTTTACTATCCTTGTTTTTGTTTTCATTACAAAAAACAAAATTGCCACTCTTGTAAAGTCACCGAGTCATGTTATTGGAGTTGCGTTGGTTGATATTTTCAAATATTCAAATTGCTAATGTTTGTGAGGGGATAGGGACAGTAAGGGAACTTGTCAGTTTTCAATATTGATTTTAATTTAGGGAAATAAATCATTATGTAAAAAACTAATTAGGGATTAAGCGAAATAGTAGGCTAGAAAATTGAGTTCAAATAAAATGCAATAGTGTACAATGATAAATCTTAACTTGACCTGTGTTTGCCTAAGCGGTTTAATATTAATGATAATATAGACGAGAAGTTAGATGTATAGAAGATTAACACCGGATAGGGTATATTAATTTAGAATTTTACGAAGGAGTTATTTGCTTTATAGAATACAGCAGCTCAATGCATCGTGGACAGTTTGAAAATTTAGATGTCCATGCGAAGTGCAAACACGAGATGTTATCTGTGACGGAGGAGGTGCATCTCCATATACTAAAAAATGGTTGTGCTTGATTATTTTGAATGGACAAGGCATGGAGAGCCATTAATTAGTGGCGCTCGTCTAGAAGCGCGATTGCTTTCAATTTTAAATATTAAATCAGAAGGTCATATTTCTGATGTCGGTTTGAGCGAAATCTGTCGTGGTCTGACTCCTTACCGCAGTGGTAATAATATGGTTGACGAGTTTTTATGAATGAAGTTACTCTTCATCGTTTATATAGTAACCAGGAATATATATTATGTTCATCAGTTTTTGTTCATTAAAATCCTTAATCTTTTTATTGGAATTCTTCCATGTCTGCCTACGTCTGGCGTTTGGGAGAAGCAGGCACGTGTTAGATTCCCAAAGGATTTTCTTAATAAGTTTTGCACGCAAGGTGAACGACCAAGGTATATAAGTGAAGACATTTGAGCAAAATTTGGATGCGATCTTGGTCATCATCCAGTGATTACCATCGCCGTCGAATTCCACTAATAGTAGGGGAGGACGAGGAAGGGGTTAGTGTTCCATACACCTTTGGAGGAACATTGTCCCATCAGAGCATGCTAACGAGACTTGTAAGTTCTCACATATCTATCTTTTAAATGATCTTATTTAGTCCATTAAATTTAGCTTGTTACTGCATGAGCGATTTATTTATTCACTAAATAGTTGTAACTTTTGATAATAATCATAGCATTTCATTGAATGAAGGAGGATGAGCAATAAATTGTGAAAGGTTTGATATGGATTTTTATGGGTGATAATATAAATGTAAATGTATTTTCTTGATGTTTGAGCAGGAGGTTTGTTAAATATATAGGGAAATACACCGTTTTTTAAATTATGGACAAGCTGTTCAGTGTTGGGACTCACCAATATAACGTTTGATTGAATGAAGGAGGATGGGCAATAAATTGTAAGAAAGGAGTTTGATATGGATTTTTATGGGTGATAATATAAATGTAAATGTATTTTCTTGATGTTTGAGGCAGAGGAGGTTTGTTAAATATAGAAGTCTTGCGAAATTTTTAGATTATGGACAAGCTTTGTTAGTGTTGGGACTCATAATCATAACGTTTGATTGAATGAAGAAGGATGGAAGCGATAAATTGTGAAAGGAGTTTGATATGGATTTTTATAAATTGATAATATATAATGTCAAATGTATTTATATTGATCATTTGAGCAGGGACATTCAATATCATAGAGAAATTACATTTTTTAAATTATGAATATTTATTAGTGTTGGGACATATATTTAACATGCAGTTATTTGTTAAAATAACAATACATATCTACATGTATTGTTATATTAGGAGTCTTATGGGCGATCACCTTATCCTCATGAGTTGTTTTACACACTCATACGGAATCATGGCGATTGTGACATTCGATTACTTGGCAGTATAAACAATTATATCATTCTGTTTCAACTAATATATTTTCTTTTAACTCTTAGTTTCATTTACTATTTACATAACATTAGTTAATTTTTTATTCTGGAAGCGAGTAGTAGAAGTCTTGAGTGAATGGATGGGCGGCGTATGTTGATCATGCTCGCATATATTATGAGGTTGTTGGCGGTAGGGATCGCCGTGGACGGGTCTTTGGTTTGGGCTCCTACACGAATGTTTGTTATTAGCATGCGTCCCTCCTCCTCCTCGACTACAATTTGAAGTAGGCTTCGCGGCAACTTCTGATAAAGGTCGATGAGCTCATGATGCAGGTTGTGTGCTAATGGACTATATGATAATTTGGAGGACCATTGGCCAGTAGATTACTCTGTGACGCGTCTAACGATCGTCGCATTTCTATATCTTAGTTCGTATTTTAGAATTATTATCACTTTTTTGTAATCTGCCGCACATATATTAATACATTTATATAATACAATATTTTCATATTTGTTATTGTTTAATTTAATTTTCATTATATAAATTAGAATAATTTAAATTTAATATTATTTATTTTTAATATATTAAAAAAATTCCAATAAATTAGGAACGAAAATTCATTATATAAAAATAAGGAAAATTTAAATTTAATATTATTTATTTTAATATATTAAAAGAAATTAGAAAACAAAATGAAATGAATAGTAATTTAGTCTATATATTTTAAAACTGAAGGGCGTTCGGTGCAAAATAAGTGAACTCAAGATTAAGATCTCTATTTACAGAGCAAACTCAAATTACAGTCTATTTTGTAGAAATGAGAAATTGGTTTTCGAATCTCTATTTTTAGAGCGGAATAATTCTATTAAGTCTATATTTTTAGGAAGCTGAGGACATTGGTCTCTAAAAATAGAGACAAGAAGATTAAAGATCTCACAAAAATAGAGACGAACATTTGGTCTCTAATTTTTAGAGGCAGAGACGAAATAGAGACGGAAAATTTCGAGTCTCTACTCTAAACAGAGGCCAGATTTGGTTCCACACATTTTTCGTCTTCGTTCTTGATTTTCTTGTAGTGTTGAAAAATCCTTCAGGGAATGGAATGTGGCAAGGACCAAATCATCGAGGCGGTAACTCTACCTGAAGTAGGCGGAGGTCCCAAGATCAGGTTCAAAAGAAAAACAAGTTGTGTTTGATGGTCCCGACATTGTCAGGTATTAAATCCATTCATTAGCAGGTAGTAAGTGAAATAGGGATAAACCCACAAAATGAAAGGTTTTTTAATAGTTTAAGTTGAGCATAAATTTGATCAATGGTGTATTTCACGAATGCAGTTTAGAAATCACACATGTGAGTGAAGTGTGGCGCCCAGGAGGAGGGGGCTCAAAGAAGGCCGAGTTCTCTAAACACTGGCGAGAAGCAGGCGAGGTGTTCATCAAGCGAACGAACTGTGAGGCAGCGGATGGAGTTGGTTGTGAGCATAGTGTAGTATACACAGTCGACGGGTTCCAGAAGATCTGCATCTAGTTGACAAGTATATGACTCATATGTTACTGGAAAGTTCGAAGAACCTCTTATTCATATGTGAAATTACTAGTTGTGAATCACACGGAGTTTGTAAAGTTTCAAAACTTGGCATTTCTCCATTATTCATGTAGGAGATTGTTTAAGATTATATATATATATATATATATATATATTATTAATGTGAAGATAAATGAGGGTGTGTTATCACACATTGGTCAATTCTACAGACCGTACAGCACCAGTTCTGCAGAACCATTTGCATTTGCCTCAGTTTTGTATAGTTTTCATTACAATTTTTCATGTTGCACCCCTTGGTTTCCCTATCGTAAGAACCCCCACTTTTAGTTATTCGAACATTTTTCGTGCATTTGAAAAATCGGACTTTGCATTCTTTCTATATAAATTCTTGATCAGGTATGATTTCACTCCGCTCTTTGCGTTCGAAATTCTGGCGATTTGAAATATTTACATCGGTAAAGTTTAACTAGTTCTATCACGGAGAGAATTATTCTATTAACCTTGGAGTAGAATAAAATTCCTTAAAATTTAACGATGAATACATTGGCTCGGTTTATTTATTGCATTGCTTATGATATTTAATTTATTTAAAGAACTGTTATTTAATTCTTCATAATTAATATAAGTATTCTGAGTAACAATACAATAATACAATATTGCCTAGCGACCTGTAGGTCCACATACGAGTAAAAATGGCCCGTAAATTTATTTATCATCCTCAAATCTCACAGCATGACTATAGTCATAGTCCATAAGAGTTTAAATTTACATCACTCTTATACAAAACATATATCAAAATTAAAAAATCTAATGTGTTTCTAAAATAAATCAGCTGTGGCTTTCTTCTCAATATCGGCCTCTAGTGGCGCTATCTCCTGCACATTCCACGTATTTTGAAAGGGGTCCCACGGCGGGGTGAGCTAACACCCGAGTGAGATGAATCTCAGGAACATTACAACTTTCATGCACATGAATGGTTGACATTAAACCTGAGTCTACGTGTCATGGGTGGGGATGCTCTCCTCATGATCCTGTACCAAGTCCCTCATACGACTTCCTCTGACATGCAATATGCCATGTATGAAAAGTGTTTCCCAAAACAAAAGGTTTTATTTGCAATTCATATTGGACATATTCGGAAATGAAATAGTTTTATTAAGTATTGATGGACAATCTAGATAAGTCACTTTATCTAAAGTTTTAGGCGATACAAAATCTTCTTTGTTTCAAAGTATTAGGACGTCTCCGATAAAATTCATTGGACAACGCCAGATAAATTCATGTGGACCTTCCCTCAGATAATTCATGTGGATAACCCTCGGAGTAAATTCATTGAATGACCACCAAGATAAAGTTGTTTAGGACCTTTCAGAATAAATTCATGTAGGACAACCCTCCAATAAATTCATTTGACCTTTTAGGACTTTGTCCTAAATGAAACCAACATCAACACGAAACACAGTAACAGTCTTTCCATGCACTCCACCATTTAATACGTGCTCACAGTGCCTGAATGCGATGCAATATGCCATTTCCCATTACCATGCTACATATAAAGTGCTATATGCATACCTCATATACATTTAACCCGGCCATCATTTGGGAAGATTATATCAATGAACACATAAATTCAAATTAATTCCTTACAATTCATGTCAACATATCAATACATACATTGACATCACCAAGTCCATTACCAGCTCCGAGTAACGTAGCACTTTTAATAGGCCTAATTGTGACATATCGGGTCACGGTAGCCATACAATAACCATCTGGCCCATAGCCTCAAATTCACACAAAATCATGCATTTCTAGCCTCATGGATAATTATATCAACATGCATATTATTGCAAGCAACATACACTAATTTCAATGTAGACCACACACATCATATGACCAAACATTGCTGTTTGGTGCCTGTATTGTTACTCTGCAGAAAATGCGTGGATACCAAGTATTAATTCATAAAACATATAGCCAGATTTTTAAACAGGGCTTTCATAGAGGTCTAGAACACAGGCAGATTAGGACAAAAATCTGGTGTAGAATTCAGGTAGACATGATGATGACTGAAGTATAAAACCGGCAGGGGCCTACTGTTCTTCGTTATTTTCGGACATAATATGAGCTCAAATTGTATTAATATATTTATGAATGGATCACATACTAAAAGGAACCAGCAGTCGAACGCTGAAATGGAGTTCGGACGAGAAAGTTATGGCCGTCCGAAGTTGGAGGCCTCGCATGGATAATTACTGTTTGGGCAGCTGCGTGGAACCAGCCTGAATTGCGTTCCCAGGCTCCTTTAGCTCCATTGTGCTATTTTTCCTGCGAACTCGTCCGGAAACAACCCTTTCACGTGACAAGCAGCCCCGATTGAGTCCACAATTCGGCCCATGACATGGCCTGGCAGTCAAACTCAGCCCAATCAACTTAACAAAACAGCGCAAATCAGCAAAATACGATTTTGTAATTTAGGGAACCTAATCAAACAGCCCTTAGAGATGACAAAAGACAAAAAGTATTTAGATAAGAAATAAAGCTCGAGTAGGAAGGTTCTCTGCCTCTTGGAGCGAAAACGAAACTTTTGGAGTCAAGACCCGAGACCCACGACCTTCAGGAACTTAGCGTCGAGATCTTCGGCCAAAATTCATGATTTGGTGTGTGTTCACCATCAAGGTGCTGTGACTTTAAGTCTTGGCCGTGGAAGCAAGGCAGTCGATCAAATGATTCCTTCAGAGAAGGTAGAGCTTCTCTGTCTCTCCTTGAATGGAAATCATGATTGGCTGTCTTTTGTTGTCATCAGCCCTCGTCGAGTAGATAGACTTTACAATCTGGCTCGTGAGTTAAAACACCGATCTCATTAGTGTTAGAAGAGGAGTTTACTCCTTCTCTCTCTAACTTCGCTCTCCTTCACGCCCTCCCGCCCTTTGTCAGGGAATGGGGAGAAAAAATTCCCCTTGTTTTTCTTTCTTTTATTTTACTCTTTCCTTTCTTTTGATGTGGGGTGTGGGGCCCACTTCTTGCCCCAGAGTCAGTTTCCTATCGGGTTCACTTCCACCCAGGCAGAGTTGGTTGTTTTCTTTTCCTTTTACTTTAATTAAACTAACTCATGTTTTTCCCTAACTCTTGAGATTTTCAAGAAAATCTCTTTCCTAGGGTTATTGGATACTCAACTTCAAAAATTCATAAAGAATTCCCACTACCTAGGAATTCAGTGAAACTTTTCTGATTACACTGTTTGTGGGATAGCTGATAAGCTGATCGATTAAAGTGGTATGGAGCTACAGGGAATTTTCTGACTACAAGCCCTTCGGTAATTTATTATTTAATTTTATATTTTTAGAAAATTTTAAATTTTTCGGGGTTTTACAGGTGCCACATGGCATGACCATGTGGATGTCACATGGCACCTTAGGAGGTGGGCACATGGCATGAGAGCCATGTGTGGTTGTAGTATACACTAGATGTCCATGCAGGTTCATGGCATCAGTTAGATCAATATATTAGAGGCGTGTAATCACGTCAGAGGTAACAACAAATGAGGAGATGTTGGAGAAATGCCCAGGGGAAGAACAATTCGGTGGAGACGGAAAGAGGAAAGAGAAAGAAAGAGAAAGAAAATCAAAAGAAAGGGAAAAAAGCAGTCAATAGGAAAAAAATCGGAGCGACACTTCCCTTCGAGATCTGGTGACCAATGGTGAGCTTCATTGAACTAAGAGAAATAAAGTTGTTACATATGTCCTGAGCTAAGCGTGGGTACCGAAATCGTTTGTTAATTAAAGGTGGGGTTTTCTCTGACTGGTTCCATACTACCATTTGAGGGTCGTAAATAGTAGTATCTGATTTGCCAAACCATGGGTGTGAGTTTTCGGATATTGGATATTTTTGATAATGTCAGGCTGTTTTTGGACGGTTTCGAGTTAGGTTGTGAGTTGGTATCAGAAGTAGGTTATGAGTTCAGTGGATTGGAAAAAGTACATTTCGGGCGGTTTGGTTCGAGATCATTGGAAAATGCATCATGGATTTTGTGTTATTCCCAGTTGGAAATTTCTAAAGCGAGTCCAGATTAACAGTGAGAATGATTAGTTTGTGTGGGTTGTTTGGTGTGTTATTGCTAGAAATTGAATAACATGCTGTATGTGTTGAGAAAATATGTTGATATATGGGTGTTTAAAGCCTGTTCATGAATAGTGTAAAGTATGTGTTTGATAATTATTCATGATACTTAGTGTAAGTATGGAATATAAATTGTTATGTAATGTTCATGTATAACACTAGATACATATTGGCATTTTGCATTTACCATATGAGGACCATGCATTGAGGTTGGAGTGTGTCATGGTTATAGTCATTATGTTCTTGGTGAATGGGTGGTGAAGCTCGATAATGCGGACAAAGTCCAAAATAGTCTCATGGTTGCATAGCATGAGAAAATACGTGTGGTTGGGCATAGCAAGAAGGGATGGATACCCCTTTGGGTGCGAAAACTTCGGTATTACTTGGTTTAAATCATACATCAATGATGAAAGTTACCAAAGTGTTGGAAGAGCGCAAAAATCTCGGTGAGAACACAGAAATATATGGCCCACAAATGCATAAACACGGATTTGAGATTAAATCAAATGGACATTGGAGGTATCGATGGGTTTTGTTTTATAAAACAAAAAATTTTATTTTGAAAATAGTCATTGGTGAAACACCAATGGCGAGTTTTCTATATTTGGCATATCGTAATGTGAGGGAGTCGGTGAGGACTGGGACACGGGCATGATGAGTCTGTCTCATTCATAGCATGTAAATTTCAGGTGTAGACTTGTATGTTTTACTTGGGAATCGTGTATTATTGTGGGCTGCGGCATTGCATGCGCCCAGTGGGTAACCCTTGTAGGAACACTCGACTGCTCCGCCGATCATGGGACTATTCTAGGTTGTGCGGGCAAAATGACCCTCATCCAGAGACCCATGACATGAAGAGCGGTGGTAGCTTTGGTTATATTTTGTATTTTATTTTGAGCACACTTATGACATGTATATATTTTTATATAAAAGAGTTGTAATCAAACTCGTATAGACTATTTGTGAGATAGTCAAGTGCATTCCATATGGAAATGATTGCTGCCAGAAAGAGTGTCAGTTCAGATATAATACGCTCAGTTTACAATCCGAAATGGGATGTAGCGATATGGCTTGTGGGTTACCCGGTGTTTCTGGTGTGCGAGGTTGACGGGTTATCAACGGGACCCCTGGGATTTGGGGCATCACAGCTTGGTATTAGAGCTTAGGTAAACGAGTACCTAGGGAGCTCGAATGTGGGTATCCACAAGTATTTCCTTAAACAAGCACAACTTGGTAACAGAATTTAGGTATACGAATACCTAGGATTGTTGGGCATGGGTTAGATCATTGCATGGGGTGAATTATATGTTTTGTGTTCTAACATGCTCAATGTTTGTGTATTACAAATTGTGTGAAATATATGCATGACAAGATGTATATAGTAAAGGATGAACACTAGGGTTAGAGAACATAACCTTAGGGCTTCGGAATATAAATGAACATGATAGTCCGGGAATTGATATTTATTAGTGTTTGACATTATGCAGCTAAGAAAAGAGATAATGTTGTTCATGATGTTAAGTTATTATTGGTTGGCATGTGCACTACTAGTTAGTGAGATAGAAATTTGATAACTCTATTGCTATCGAAATACGGTAGATGGCTGCGGAGGAAAGATGTATGGTGGGTGAGTGATAACCCACGACCAGGCTTTTGACTAACGAGGCCTTCATAGAGGTTGTTATTGCAAACATTCTTGCCCTTATGCGGGGGCGGGTGTTGTGGCTTGCCACCATCACCTGGTAGTGCGATTAGAAGGACCAAGGGAGGTCAGTAACCTCCAGAAGGTTTGAGCTTCCATCATCATCGGCCTCGAGGAGGCCACAGTGGTGGTGAGTGTTATTTAGGCTAGTCGGAAAGGATGCGGGCCTTAGTGATAGGAAGGAGGCCAGGCCTTCTTCTAGCTCTAGGAAGGGCGAGAGACACGCCGGGTGCCCGTCTGCGATTAGTATGCACAGTCTGTTCCCCGGCGTAGAGATTATAGTGGAGTCTAGCATTGTAATCTTGTGGGAATCTAGGTCATCTCCACGGGTGGTCAGTTGGTTGTCGATAAGAGCTATTCTCTCTTAAAGTCTAATTTAAGAAAGCTGACAATGTTGTATTTGTTGTTTGATTGAATGGTTGATTGGTTTGGATGTTTTAAAATAGAAAAGACGATTCTTTACAGGATTTTTAGGGTTCCACTCACTTATGATCAGGTAAGTCCCACCTCTCGTTTGTAACTCATAAGACCGTGATGTGACCTTCGATGGAGGATTTATCTTTAAATGCTTCCCGGAAAATAAAGATGATCAGGTAATACTAACACTTGTTCTCAATAAAGCGAACCTTTAGTTGGCATTATGATCAAGCCTGGCGTTGTCTTAGGAAATATCTCGTTAACACGTTGTCGAGAATTGCAGCTAATGGTTTAAAACCTTCTACACAAGTGATCATTGTACTACGATCAGTTAAAATCAATAGAGGAATTGAGGACTTTATGATCGGGGTGAGGTTTCCCCTGATTATGGTCCCAACTGATGGGGTTTGAGCTCCATAAAATTTATATGAATGATTAAAGTTGAAGAACAATTAATCATAAACGGGATCTTGAAATCAAAGTTAACTTGTAAGCGAGAATGAGGAATATATATAATCTGAAATTAAAATTAGAACAAATATTTGATATTTGAAAGATTGCAAACACTCCTAATCAAAACTAAAGAAATGAAATGCGGATCCACAAAAATAAAACAGAGAAGATGGAGAAAAACTATCATTACTTAAAACCTAGGAATTGAAGAACCCAAGAAGGCGAAAAAAACTAGAGAGAAAGAAAGATAATTCCACAAAAATACTTGTATCCTCTCCTTTTATAGTCCCTTCAGTAGTCCTCATTTTGTTTTGCTTGAGGTGCCCTCGCGTATGGGTGAATTCTTGGACAGTCATAAGCTTCATCAAGTCCCTCTGGAATTGGACTTCAGAATCCTCTGGGTAGGAGTTGCTCCACTTTTTCATTGAGTTCTGGTGGGACAAATTCTGGGTGGGATACCGGTTACAAATATAAAGTTCTCTAGGTAGGACTTAAATCCGGTGGGACTTGTCACGAGAATTCCAGGACCGTCAATTGCTCACCCACATCTACATTTGCTTCATATTATCTTCAGGCTTACATCATATACTTCGTTTTAAACCTAAAAGACACGCCTGAGTGTTGAAAACCACAGAAGAGATTAGAAGTACCTGTTCTTATGCCAAATGTGAGAGTACATTGTGGTTTAAATGTGATTCGATTCTCTTATAATTATCACTCAAATGTAATTCATCACACCCCACGACTGCATCTTATAGTCCCTAGCAAGATTTAGAATAAAACTTCACCATTTAGGTATGAACTAAACAAGCTCGGTATAATATAGCTTTGCAAAATCTCGAAATAACACTTATGGAATAAAGAATTTCACCGTTGGTACACACTAGCATGACTCAATTGCTGACCACATTCTTCCACAATGAGTGTATAACATGCAAACACAAATTGTTATTCGATTAGGGATTGTGGATTTAAGAAGTCTGAAGATAGTCATGCTTCTGATGAGCGTAATGATCAAAGGAAATAAAAGTCTGCGATCATATAGCATAAATATGTATATTTGCCAGAGTCTGAGAGCAGAGAAAACCTGAAGTCGAATCAGAAAGGGGGTCTTAGCAGTTTGTAATGACCATGGGTTTAATGAAAGGAAAAATCAAAGCGGGTGTTGGCATGACATTAAGTACTACTCGATTACTGACACACCACCTGAAGTCTCCCAACTGAATGCATTCTCAAAGTGTGTCTCATTATCATGGAGGATCAGTCTCGTCACGCCGGTTGTCTAACTCTTCGACTCTCCCCTCTAAATCAGGAGGTAGCATCGCTATCATTGGCTCACCATGGAAGATGTGACTCTCTGAAACTGTGAGCGTCGGTCGAAATTTGCTTAACGCTTACGAGGATACACTTGAACCACCATGATGCGTCGAAATATCTTGAATTAAACCATGGTGCTGGGCTGCCGGAAGTGATCTGGTAGTTTGAGTGCTGGTGGTGTATTTAAGTAAATTTGCGTCTTAGCGGGGTCTCTTAATTGATCGTAACTCTGAAGGTATCTCTCTTTTCTTCTTTGTTCCCCTACGTCACCATACTCTGCAATCTGTTCACAATGAGAGGCGAATATTAGTTTAGACATGAATCTTGTAAAAACTCATCGTGGCACCCGTATATTCAGTTGTAAATCGTAGCTGGTCCATGCTTCATTATATGGCCAGATACGTTCTTGGTGAGCTTCTCCACTGCAATATTCGGCCCGAACCACGATTGTGGATGATCTTGTTCATCGGGCGTATTCGAAACTAAACTTTCGGATAAATTCTTGTCTCCTTAAATCCACTCATGGGTGGGATGGGTGCACATAGCCTGGTAAGTGGGCATCGAACTAGTATGCCCCAATTGAGATGGCCAGTCGATCGTCCGGGGCGAACATAATCTGGCGTGTGCTATCGAGTCGGGAGTGACGCGTGCTTCCCCACGTCTTTGAGGTTTCCAATAGGTGTTATTGGATTCAACGCCAGTTGGTGAGCTCGTTATTGAAGTGAAATACCTCTGTCTCTGAATTTCGAGTCATGTACAACTCACGTATAATTACCACTGATGGTGATATATAAAATGTTTCTAGATTGACGCCCCTCTCGCATCGGAAACCTCTATTTGCCATTAACTGAACCCATTTCTCGTGCTCTGCCTCAGATCTTCAAGCAAACTGCGCTCAAATCTATAATCATTTTTCTCAGATCAGTCTCACTTTCTAGAGGATATAACCTGTTTTCTTACCTCTCTTTTACTATAAGCTGGGTAGCATCGGGCTTTCTCTGCGCTCGTTCCATAAGGGAACAAGTGTTCTACCTGCCATGGTATTGGGCGTCTGTGGTGATGATGCGTCTTATTGGTGTTGAAGTAAATCGTCACATCCCGATGCCACACCGATCGACTTCTTGGAACGTGCAGTCTTTGTCTATCGATAGTGCGCGTATAGGAGCATAACCTCCCGTCGACAGTCTCAAGTAATGTGGTAAATCATTGACCGGTTCCATATCTCCCTTTGAAGAAAAGCCACATGATGCTGGTGGAGGTGTTCTGACACCACGCGTCGAACATGTTGCGAGCGTGTCTGGAACTGGTAGGAACCTGAGAGAAACAATCGAGCTTGGAAGCTTGGCAGGAAGGGCTTGCAGCTAGAATCTTCTTGTTGGATGTTAAAAACGAAAGGGATATGAAGGGGTGCCCAAGATTTTTAGGCTAAAAAGCCTTTGCACAATTTGCTTGAATCTGGTAGGACAAATCCAGGCCGGTGGGACTTCTTTCTTGCCGCTTTTTGTCAAGTCCTCTGGTGGGACTTAAAGTCAACCATTGGGACTTTGCCTCTTGGTTGTTTTTTTTGAATATATATATGTGAACTACTATATATTTTCCACTTTGGAATGGTGAATTCTGAGGCCGTGATCTTGACTTGTTCATTGCGCTTTCATCAAGGTTTTTCTGTATCGCTTTCTCTTGTTGGATTCCGTGGCGCATTTGGAGCTTTGCACTATAATTTATTCTTAGGGATATCTTCCAACTCTCATGAGAATCAACATTCCATGGTGATTCCTAAGGTTGAATAAACTTGACAAGCGGCTCAAAAATGGGTGCAAGGGTTGGAACTCTACAAATCCGCAATTTATGCACGAAATGATGGCCTCCCATCATTTCCATATACAGAGTGTTCCATAAAGACTATAGTGCATGAAATTCACATGACCCAGCTAAAATGATGCCTGATTAAGAGCAATCACGACGAGATTGGGAGAAATTTTGGCCAAGTGCATGGTATGGGTGAGAAGTAAAATAGGAGTGAATCTGAGGAACGGTTCTGAGAAAGAATATAGACTGTTGTGTGTAGCATTACAAGATGCATAGACCAGATGATGGAAGTATACTGAGATCAAGCGAATTATGTCTGGGTAAACATAATACTCCAATGATGCAGAAAAATTTGACCTGAATACTCTCGCAGCGCATAGTTACATTGACGGTGTATCTTTACCCCCTGTGAGAAACGAAGCATTGTCCCTAATGCATTGAACTAAGGTACCCCCACAACAAGATTGGAGGACTCACAGAAACAAGAGTCCCATGATTTATATTTTTTTTATGTGATGGAAAAGAAAGGAAATATGATAGAGGAAAGAAAAACAAGCAGGGCAAAAATAAAAAGCAAAACTATTTCTGACAACTTGAGAGTGATGTTACTTGGAAGGAGGTGTTGGTAGGCGGGTGCAAATCTTCATGCTCTTGAGGATTAAAATGTTCAAAGAGGAGCGGTTTGAGGCGTTGGCCATTACTATGAAGGAGTGTCGTATCAGGATTTTCAATTTCCAGCCCGTATGGATAGACCACTTTAACAATGAAAGGGCGTGACGAGCGGAGCTTTCGGGGAAATAGATATGTCGGGGTATACGAAGCACTTTACGATTGGGTTTAAAGATTTCTGATGGTTTATCGTGGAATGACTTGGCGCTCCTTGTAAGTGCGGAGCTTTCATCGACTCCCTCATGACTCTTAGTTCATTTAAGCTATGATAAATGGCTGCTTTTTAGCGAGTTAGGTCGAGTTAAAAGTTCGAATAGCCCGACAAGCGGTGTTCCATCTCTGCTGGCAAATGCTTAAGCCTTGCCATAAACTAGCCTATAGGAGACATACCAGGGCAGTTTTAAAGCGTGCAGTGCGCCCGTGAGCATCGGTAAGACGGGTGACAATCTTTTCGATTAGTGTAGTCTTTTCTAAGAAATGTGTTTATCTCCACTGATGGCTAACTCGGCGACCATTGGTCACGTGGGTGGTAAGCGTGGATACTTATAGGTGACTCCATTTCTTTAATAGATTTTCAAGTGATTGCAAAAGTGGAGTCCACATTCGCTATAATAATTGCAGGAGTTCCCAGCGAGAAAAAAATATGTTCCTTTATAAATTTCAAAACGACTTTATGGTCATTGGTTCTCGTTGGAATTACCTCGACCCATAGACACATAGTCATGAGATAATAAAATATAGAGATAGCGAAAGAAGGGAAAGGCCCGTAGGTAAATGCAACAATCAAAAATTTATTGATTAGAATTGGGAGTAGAGGCATCATATTTATTTGTGACCCCTCACAGTTCTTTGGCATTGAGCACATTTAAATCAAGCAATCTTTAAATAAGTGGGCGAGTAAAACCATTGCAAATCTTGTCTGCTTGTTTTTCGGAGGCGGAGAAATGTCTCAGAGGCAAAATGTCAAAAGTTAAAATCAGTACACACTCATCATTTGGGTACATCTCGCCGTTATTTGATCACGGAATGGTGTTTAAATAGATATGGATCATCAAGTATTTCTTAATATCTGCGAAATTTCTTTTTACATTGAGAAGTCATTGAAATTTGGAATACGGCGGTTACTAAGGTAATTCACTATGTCGGCCTACCATGGGTAATGGCGAAGCGAGTTGTTCATCGGGGAAGAGTATCACTATCGTTATGCCATGGGATATGGATTACGGAACTAATCGAGATAAGTGGTCGTGACACATTCTGACCCCCTTTTTATCTTTAATGGTCGAGTTGAATTCTTGACGGTAAATCCTAGTCAGCCTTGGTTTCGTATCCTGCTTGGGAAAGCGAGTACCCAGCTATGATGTAAGATGGTCCATACAGAGAAGACCAGCAATATAGGACTGAATTTTCTAGGCAGACCCTTTTGCTAGAAACTCTTTTACGTAGTTTGTGTAGTTGGCTGGTAGGAGTCTAGTGTCTTACTAGCATAGTAGATTGACAAAAGCCTTTTTGTCACTCCTACGTCTGACGACCCACATGGCCTTAATCTTAGCATACTTTGCAGTCTCGAATGGAAGGTCCCGGTGGAGACCTCATGATTGAGTGAGTGACACTAGCATATTTTGAGCTTAGCGAGTGTCAAGCTTGGACTCATGTGAAAGGGACATCTTTAGCGAAGCGAAAGTACATAAGTAGAACATGGCAAAATCTTTATAAACAGCCGATAAAAACCCGGCATGGCGAGAATGACCTTATGTATACAACACACTTAGGAGTAGGGAGGTTGGAAATCAGTTGACTTTGGCCTTATCAACCAGTTCCGTCTTTTGATGATGTGGCACAAACAGATTCCTGGTACCATGGTGACATTTCTCGATTTAACACAAGATTTTTCTCTTGACACCTCTCGAAACCTTACGTAGGTTCTGCAGGCTGACTCTCGGTAGGTCACCCAGCGAAATCATCCATGAAAATCTCGATATGATTTCTATCATGTGTCCTTTGAAAATTCCATCATACACCCAGTTGGAAAGTTAAGTTGCATTGCACGGTCAAAGGCATTTTCCTAAAGGCAGTACGAGGGCAAGTGAATGTAGTTTTTCTTGATCTTCTAAAGCTATCTCAATTTGATTTTTCTGAGTACCCATCGAAAAGCGATAAAATTCATGCCTATGACTAGCTCTAACATCGATCCACAAATGGAAGAGGAAAATGGTGCTCTAGTACGCATTAAGAGTTTCCTATAGTCTGTACCTCATCTTGAGGTGACACGGTAGGAATAAGCTCATTATTTTCATTAGCGGCCCCTCTTTGTGACTCCAGGACTTCTTAGGAGCTACTGTGTTGGGTAACCCACTTCTTATCTGCTTGATAGGGTAAATAACCCACATCGAGAGTTTTAAAACTTCCTTTTCACCACTTCCTTCATTATTACTTAAAGTTGATGATCTACGTGGTTGCCTAGAAGGTTTAACATCCTCTTCTAAGTGAATTCTATGTGTCTCTGGATCAAGGACTAAATTCACTTAATATCTGCGATTGTCCCGGCTAAGCGAGTCTATTGGGTTTCAATATTTCAAAAGTTGAGTTTCTTGAGTCACGATACAAGGAAGAAGATATGATTCTTGGAAAGTAATCACCTCCCCTAAGAATGCATATTTAAGATGTGTTGGTAAGGTTTTAGCTCAAGCAGGGTGACTTTCTCCTCAGAAAGCTGATATCACCTCCTCATTTGGTGGCAGGATTAGTTGGGGTACCCACCGGGTCTTCAAATACATCTTTATGCTTTCAGTGCTCAGTGAAAACTCGCTCCCAGAGTGGTGCCCATACATCCGGTCGGGCGGCCCAGGCATGTCTTGGTGTCATGAGACATTATCCCGGTATTTTTGGCCTGCGGAATCAACCATATTAATTTCACCAATATCTTACATCCCGTTCCTTTGAGTACATTGAAAATATTCGATTAACGGTCATGTTCCCAAATGAAAGTGTCATTAAGCCTCCCCTACAATGTATGATGGCATTATGGTTCTGCAAATGGTGACAAGGGTGCAGGAGCCAGGTTCCTTGGTTTTATCACGGTACAGTGTCAAGCACCCTGAAATCAATAGGAAATAAGTGTCACTTGGACCAATACATCTTCACTATTCCCTAGGAATTTTGACCTTCTGGTCATTGATTGGAGGGTGATATGGTTGAAATAATTCTCCCCAACCTTAGGTCAATATCTTGAGTAAGGCCAAGCCAGTTAACACTTGCCCACAAGTCACTTCCAGCATACTGACTTGAATTTCCAGCTACTATAAAAACCATTGAGTGCAGGTCTTTGTATTTTGGGGGCAAGTTGTTACCACGAATTAGGGACTTAGATTTGTTGATCATGAATGCCTCCTTGTTGACACCTAGTTTCTTATCGTGCACAAATCCTTCGTAAATTTAGCATATGATGGGATTTGCTTAATGGTATCTACTGCAGAACGTTTTGGCTTTCACCGCTTGAACAACTCATAAATTTCAGCATGGTTATTCACTTTCTTGGTGCTCTTAGCCTATGAGGGTATGGAGTCGAGGGATATGGTTAGACTTGTCTTCCTCTCGTTGCTTATCTTGTCATTTGTATTAGGACACAGGTGTGGCCTGATTTTTCATCCTCTCTAGCACCCCACAAACATATCTGTTGTCGTTCAATAACAGCGTCGTTGTTCACCACCTACCATCCTATACACAAATCGCCTTACACGTTCAAAGGTACCCTCACTGAACCCAAACTTCCCACACTCAAGTCACCTTGTGGGTTTTCGATGGGTCAGGACGGAAGCTCCTTTTCTTGTTGGGAAGGTTACCTATAGATGAGGTTAACTTAAGACTGGATCTCAAGAATGTCAGATAGTCGAATTCAGGTTTTTTGTAGTTTGTCAGTTTGTACGAACTGTGTGACTATGTCCTCCAGACTTCTCTTATGTGGAGGTTGGTAAGGTCAGAGTTTTGATTCCTCGTTCAAGTGGATGATGACTTTGATTTGAATTTCCTTGAAATCCTTGGGGCCTTGATTCAAATGAGGAATGGAATTTGGAAAACCTTGGTTTGGATAGTGAGGGCCTGGGTTGTTTCATGTGTTAGGTGGTCCTCCTCATTTCTCCAAATGCAAATTAGATGCTACCCCAAACTGTGGATTGTAAGTTTCTAGAGTAATGGGAGTCAAAGGTTTCCTTTGTACTGGGCGGCGTTGGCTTGTTCAATTTGAATGGCTACTTTAACTTGAGGAAGATTTGGGCAAGCACGGTCGAGTGTGTGTGGTCATCGATATAATACATGGCTCCTCTACTCTAGGTCCTGCTTGACTGAGGTGGATTGAGGTACACTTGTTAATTGCTCACTCTTCATCTCTACGGGCTTCAATTTCCTTGCCAAATGGCAATCTGGGCCGTAACTCATCATTCTTCTGTGGTGGATTCCACCACCAAAGAGGTGTGCTATGCACTTTAGCAAAGGTTCAAAACAGTGCCTGCCTCCCAAGTTCAGCGCCTTCTCGCTTATAGTGTCGTTGAATTGCCTCCCGGCACTCTTTCATAAAATTCTCCCGCACATCATTTGATGTATTGTTTATTAGTTTAAAGACAATCCATGGAAGTATGCACATTTGGTCCAACATCTAGTCCATGACGAGGGATAGCATGGAGGAGATCCTATATCTTTCCCATACTGCTAAGTGGCGGAGCCCACTGGCTTTTCAGAAAAAAGTTCCAATTGCTCGCACGAGGGCATCGGGTATCGTGCACAGGAGGGAAAAACGATTGAGGAATTCATCTCGCATGGCTTTCCCCACAAAGATCAACGAGTGCAGGAATGAAAACCAGATTCTGGCTTTCCTTTAAAGCAAAAAGGAAATAAGACCAAACAGATAATGTATAGGGAACCGGTGGAGAGGAATGCAATCGCAAACATCCTCGAAATCCCCCATGAATGAGGCGTCTCTCGATCAAACTGGTGAAATGTGGTGTGGTGAAGACTTAATTATCAATTTCATCATGATCGATCAGCCCACCAGAAAAGCGGAATGGAAGAACTTGTCATCCGAGGCTGCGTAATCAAGGGTTCTTTCTACGCTAGCAAAGGAGCAGGAGTGTTCCCATTGATTTTGGTCGACGCTACTCATTTCTCCTCCATTGGTGTTACCGGGCTGGTATCACCCATGGTCATGGGGCTCATATAACCCGCCATTCGGGATTATCCATTTGAGGCAAACGTTAATCTTGAGACACCGCTTACTATGGATTCCCTGTATTTCTGCAGATACTGGTTTACTTAATGATTTTGCTGCTAAGTAGCCCAGACCGACATGCACTACCTCACTGGGTCCCGCAGACAATCTAACGAAATTTAACCCAAAATAAAACAAAAACAAAAAGAAAATGGAACGCATCGATTTGGCAATGCAATTGCAAATTACCTCTAGCTCTCTTCGATCAACTTGGTTAGTTCGCCATCACAAGAATGCCAAAATGCTTCGCCCCGATTATTAGTATGCCTAATTCTATTCCCAGCGAGGAACAGTCGTCGAAGATTTGCACACCGCGGGAATCACGGTGTCATCTCCACAGTGATATCTGAATTGAAGATCATTAGATTTACCTCACTAAAAGTCTAATTTAAAGAAACCGTAGAATACAGTTGTTTGATTGAATGGTTGATCGGGCTCGGGATGTTTTAAAAAATGGGAAGATTAACGCCGGGATTTGTGGTTCCACTCATCTTATGACGTGTAAGTCCTGACTTCCGCCAAACTCATTCAGAACCTATTGATAAACGCTCGGCGGAGGATTTATCTTTAAATAAGCCGTAAAATAAAGATGATCGAGTAATACTAACACTTGCTCACTAAAACGAACCCAGCGGCACAGATCGCACAACGTACCGAAATATCTCGTTAACAATTGTCGGGCGAATTTGCCCAACTAATGGTTTAAAACCTTCTACACAAGTGATCAATATTACACAACTGCTTAAAATCAATAGAGAATTGAGGGACTTCACCTTGAATGGGGTGAGTTTCCCGCATGATCCCAGCAGTAGGGCTTAACCCGATAAAATTTATATGGAATAATAAAAGCCACACTAAATTAATCATAAAAACAAGATCCTGAAGAAACTGTTAATCTGAAATCAGAATGAGGAATATATAGCACAAGATTTGTGCAGAACGAAGACAGCCGAAGATTGCAAACTCTCTAATCCGAAACTTCTAAAAGTATAAACGAACTGGATCACAGCAATGCACTTGAGAAGATGGAGAAAAACTATTATTACGAAACCCAGAATCAAGAACTAAAAGAAGGCCAAAAAACTCCAGAGAAAGGAAAGATAATTCCCCAAACAATGCATCTCTCCTTTGCTAGTCCTTCCAAAGTGATCCTCCCATTTCTTGCCTGGTCTAGAGTGCCCTCGGTATGGAGTGAATTGGACACCCCTGGCTTCACCAAGTCCCACCCAGAGCTGTTTCATCGCTGCCACCTTTCCAAAACAAGGCACCCAGAGGACCTCATAAGTCCCACCGGTAGGACTTGTCCACGCCAGCTTTTTCAAATAGGTCCCACCAGAGGACTTTAAGTCCCACCCTAGGACTCATCCTCCTGCTTCTTCTGTCGGTCCCTGGGAGATCGTCACCGGTCAAACCAATTCATTGCTTCATATATTAGCTTCCGAGCTACGATCCCTGTGCAATCTCACGCTTTTAAACCTAAAAGTGACCCGTACGTCCAAAACACAAGATTAGAAGTGACCGTTTTATGCCAACGAGCGATCGTGGAGCAGAACGTGTCTGATTCTCTGAGACACCAACAGATTCATCACTGGCACGGATCCTGGGACAGACACACCGCAGAATCATACAGGCCGGCGGTCGAACACAGACGCTGAGGCACTTCATATTCATACGGCAGATGATGTCATCATCATTTATCACAACAACACAGGATGATTTCACAGGACGCCTTCCGCTTCCCTCCCTCCCCGATGATACAAAGATCCCGCTAAACACGCAGACACCACTTCATTCCAAGGCCACAAGAGATATCACCAATTTTTATCTTATCTCTTTATCTTGATACTATTCTTCCATGTGGAACAAATGTCACTCCACAAAAACGACTCCGCTTTCTTCCAAACGTGACCAAAGTCTTACTCTAGAACTACTACATGTCTACGCCATGATGCCACAGTCGAGCTTATAGATTTATGATATATTGTGGCTGTTTCTTCCATTATGTAGCATATGCATGATTGTGTGGGTGTTAGTGTGTGAATTCCCCGGGATGAAATTCATAAGGGGGAAGAAAATGTGAAAACCCGAGGAAAATTCAATTTTTCTGAAAAAAAGAGCAAAACGGTAATTTGCCACAATAGTGCAGGTTGAAAACCTGAAATTTTTCTAGATATCGGATGACGAAACAGACTTCACCATTGAATTCGTCTCATGAAATCTAGTTATCCAATCGAATTTTGTTGAATTCCGAGATGGTCGGAATTTCACATTTTTCGAGGTACCGGGTGTCGGGTCACACATGGAGTGGTGCCACATGGCATGACCATGTGGATGCCACATGGCATGACCATGTGGATGCCACATGGCACCTTAGGAGGTGGGCACATGGCATGAGAGCCATGTGGTGTGGCTTATGCCACCTAGGGCATGTGTCCATAGGACACATGGCACTTTGTTGAATTGCTCATATTAGAGCCATGTGTCAAGTAAGGGAGACAACGACAAATGAGGAGATATTTGGAGAAATATCTTGGGAAGAACAATTCGGTGGAGAATAGGAAGAGAGAAGGAAAGAAAGAAAGAAAGAAAAGGAAGAAAGAAAATCAAATGATAAGGAAAAAAAACAGTGTGTGGGAAAAAAAAGGGGAACGACACTTCCTTTCGCGATCTCTAGCTAATCGGTCGTCGAAACTCGTCGAAGCAAGAGGCAAAGTTAGTCTACGCGATGCGGGCTACGCGTGGGGTACCAAAATCCTAATTTTTCATCAAAGTTCCAAAAGGTAAGGGTTTCTCCTACCTTTAGTTCCTTTCGCCAAGGGCGTAAATGGCCGTATTGTATAGCCTGACCATGGGGTAGTTTCGAGATATTGGGAATTTATTTTGGACGGTTCGGGACCTTTAGGTGTGAGTCGATGTCGAGACCGATTATGGAGTTTCGAGCAGTTTGGAAAATGCATTTGAGCGGTTTTGGTTCGAATTTGTTGGAAAATGCATCTTTGGATTTTGTGTGTTATTTCGAGCTAAAATTTACGGACTTGATCCGGATTATTTGTCGGAATGACTAGTTTGTGGGCATTTTTAGTGTGTTATTCTTAGGAAATTGAATAACATGCTGAATGTGTTGAAAATATGTTGTTGATATATGGGTGTTTAAAATATATTAGCATGAATGGATTATAAGAATTATGTGCGTTTATTGTTATTCATGATACTTAGTATAAAGTACGGAATATAAATTGTTCCATGTAGTGTTCATTGTACATGTAACATGAGATACATGCATTGTCATTTTTGCATTGCATATGCACGGGGACATCGCATTGAGTTGGGTGTGTGTGCATGGTTATAGTCATTCATCATTATTTATGAATGGGTGGTAGGCTGATAATGGAGACGACGTCGAAAATGAGATCTCGTAGTTTGTGGCATGAAAAATCGATGTGTTGGGCGCAGCAAAAGGGATAGATGCCCCCTCGGGTGAAAGAGCCGGTATTCGAGTTGCTTATAGCCATCCCGATAATGAAAGTTCGCGAGGAGTGTTGGAAATGCGCGAGGTTCTGCTATGAGAATCCGAAATCGAGTGCCCATGAAATGCGCCAAATGCCGCGGGATTTGATTAAAATCAAATGGACATTGGAGGTATATCCGGTAGTTTGTTTTATAAAACAAGGGTACATTTTTGGAAAAATGGTCATTGGGTGAAACACCAATGTGCGTTTCCCATTGGCATATGTATTGTGAGGTCGGTGAGGACTGAGACATGGGCATGATGGAGTCACATCATTCATAACATATAATTTCAATTATAGACTTGCATGTTTATGGAATGTGTGTATTATTAATGAACTTGCGGCATTACATGTGCATAGGTGGGAGATAAGCCTTATAGGGTTTACTCTCTTGACTGCTCACCCCATCGTGGGACCCCTTCCGGTTTGTGCGGGACCTTTAGCCCTCATCAGGACCTGGCATGAAGGGAGGCATTTGAGCTTTGTTATATTTTGTATTTTATTTTGAGCACGCTTATGACGCTGTATGGTGCATAAAGGAATCAGACTCACTTATAGACTATTTGTGAGATGGTCTAGTGTATTTATATGGAAATGATTGTCTATGCAGGAGGGTATGCGGGTTAAGATATGCCTTTCGGTTACAATCCCAATGGGATGCGTGATGTGACGATGGGTTACTGGTGTTCACGAGGCCCATTCCGCGGTGTGGGTTGTCAGCGGGACTCAGATTTAATTCTGAAGTTTGGATTATATTTTATATTGCGATTGAAAATTTTGAAGATTTAAGAATTATATTTTATTATCATAATTAGGAATTTGATAATTGGAAATCTTTCAAGAGAATGATGTTTAGCATGGAATGATCGTCATGCCTTAGGAGCAGGGTTCGGAGCGTGAAAAATAAAGTGTCTAAACTTTTCGATTTTTTTTTCAATTTTGATGTCTCAACTTTATTTTTGTTCAATGGAGTGTTTGAACTTTTTGTAAAACCCGAGAAAATTCTAATTTTCTGAAAAATGGTAAAATAGTAATTTTTAGTGAAATCGGAATTTTCTAGATCTCGGATGACAAAATGAAGAATTATTTATGTCGTCTGCGAAATCTAGCTACCGCGTCGAATTTCGTCGAATTAGAAGACGATCGAATTTCCGCGTTTTTCGAGAGCGCAGGGAGTGGTGAGAACACTTATTTTATAATGAGTGGCTCAAGGCGTGCCATGTGTCATGTGCGGAGATGATTCAAGGCATGAAATCAAATGGAGACCATGAGAGGCGTGTGGCAACATGTGGTGGGTGAATCAAGTAAATGGTGGATAAATCAAATGGGTGTAATCGAAGGAATGAGTAGAGAAAGTGACAACTTGGCGGAGTGAGGAGAAGACCTGAGGGTTGACCACTATCTTCCTCCCAAACCGGAGTTTGGGAGGGAAAGGAAGAGAGGAGAAAGGCAAGCCCAGTGAGGGGAAGTTTTAGAGAGGAGAGGTGTCTACCTTGTCTCTAGATTTTTCGGCTGTCGGTCCGACAGACTCCGGCGAGGCAAGGAAGCCAAAAGTTGAGTGCGTTGCAGGGGCTACGCGTGGATGCGGGTTTTGTGAGTTCGGCAGCCGGGAGGTGGGGTTTTTCTCCTGCGTGTCTTTGGTTGAGGGAGCCGTTCTCAGATGGTTGTTGCGTTTTGGGCGAGATCGGCCGTGTGTGTTTTAGTCTCCGGGAGTAGGGCCAGAGATGTTGAGTCAGGGGTATTTCTTGGGCGATCGAGAGTCGGTTGTATGGGCCAGTCTTGGATGTCTATGTTGTGTATTGTGATTGTGTGGATGGTTCAAGGTGGATCGTAGGATTTTATTGGCCCATGTGAGCCGATTTTGGTGTTATTTCCATGTAAGAATAACATGTTGTGGTGTGTTAAATTTTGTTAATATATGCATGTGATACGTGCTTTGTGTATGGTGATTGTGGATAAGTCGGTTAGTATATGCATGCTATATATATTAACATGAATCGGTTGAAAATGGCATAATGCATTTCATATACCTGGGGCACCCACTAGAGATGGTAGGTGTAGGTCACGACAAATTTAAATTTGAGGTTGTCCAAGCGATGAATTCTTTTTATAAATTATTAAAAATAATATTTATCGGAAAGTTGTCAGAAGAATTGTGTTGGGAAAATTGTCCTGAGATTCCGTCGGATGGGCCCATGAATTGTTTTCGAGGAGTTGACAGAATTCACGCCAGGAGGTTGTCGATGTATTTATATCGGAGGGTTGTCCACTTGAATTATAAACGAATATTTTGTTTGGAATGATTTTCGTACATGGAGCTTTAGGCATGTGTGAGGGAATCGGTGAGTGACTCGAGACATGGGATTGAGCGTAAGCATTCGATTAGGAATCATGAATCCGGCAGATGTGTATTGTTTGTTCTTCCATTGTGCAGGCAACGGGTGGGGAATGTGTATGGGATAATTCCGTTGTGGGCATTATTCTGCCACAGCCGAGGAAAATTATTTCATGTACAGGGAGTGTTCGGGAGGCAGAGCGCTCATTGGGGCGCTTTTAAGAAGAAAATTTGGATTGTGGCTTGCTGTATATATTTTGTAAAACATGTATTAGAATTCTTAATTTTAATAGATGTTTGTATTAAGAGTGATGTAATGACTCTTGAAACTATTGTAATATAGTTAATTATATTTTGGTGAGTATGATGTGTAGAGTGTGAAATGTAGCCATTTCTTCGTGTATGGGTCTCATGATATAGAGCCCAATGGAGTTCCATGAGTTGCCAGTGAGTGTGGGACAGCTCTCGAGGAATTAGGCGTCGCGCTTTAACTTTTCTTTAATCAAGTGTTTTCTGACTAATAAAAGCTGGTTATAATATTTGAATAAGTAGAAATTGCATTTAAATAATATTCTTATCATATAAAAATGATGAAATTACTTAAATGACCTTTAATGAGGTGAAAGAACAATATTATCTTTTCCACATTAGGGTTTTCCCTATTTTTTTTACAAAATAAATTGATTAAATTGCATTTATGTGGATAAAAAAAATATTTTAATTATTTTGAAATAAAATTTAAATATCTAATATTTATTTTTAAATTATTCATATATAATTTTATTTCATAATACTTGGAAAATAAAATAATGAAGAGAGAATTAAAAGTTTTGTTATATATATATATTTTAACAATTTATCTCAAATTTATAGTAACCAATTTTTCAATATCTTTTTTACCGTAAGCTCCTAATGTGAAACATATGATATTGTCATTTCACTTCGTTAAAGATCATTTAAGTGATTTCATTATTTTATATGACCTAAAATGTCATTTGAATTAAATTTTTCCTAATTCAAATATCTTAATAAGGTTTTATTAGTAAAAAAACACTTTATTGAACAAAAATAAAGTTTGAGACATCAAAATAGAAATAGAAAAAATCAAAAGTTTAGACACTTGATTCAACAAAAACAAAGTTAGAGACACCAAAATATAAAAAATCAAAAGTTTAAACTCTTAATTGAACAAAAATAAAGGAGTTGATACGCAAAATAGAAAAAATAAAAAAATATAGCCATAATTGTAGAACATGATAAGAGACATTATATTTCTATTAAATAAAAAACTTTTACAAATATTTTGGTAATATTTATTATCATAAAATCATCCATCATTAAAAAAAAATTCAAATTCAATATTTGACATTTACATTGGAACTTTGTACTAAAAAAATTGTTCTTTTATTTGATCATGAAAAAATAAAAATAAAAACACAAAATATATTTTCCTAAAGTCTAAATATGCAATTAATAACAAAGATAGGGGAGTCCAATAGTTAGATACAATGTTTTAAAAATTGGACCGATCATTGAAGCCCGAAAAGTTACCATGAAATCGAGCTATGATTAAAAGCGGTGACGTCATAGATACATAATTAATATTTATCAAAATTTAAAATGATAAGTATATAATTAAGAATAGTATTGTATATAAATATATAAATATTTTTAATTTTATTAAATAAATCATATAACATGTAAATATCAAAATATATTAAAAATGAAATATATATATTTAATTTATTTAATTAGTACATCTAATTAATTATTTATTATTATTATTTTACGATTCGATGATTGAGTGTAAGACCCAGAAAATTCCAATTTTTGGAAACAGGGCAAAATCGTAATTTCGGTAAAAATCCGAAGATTTTCTAGATCTCGGATGGCGAAGCGAAGTTGTGGGGAATCGTTCGCGGAAATCAAGCTAATCGTCAAATTTGCGTGGTCAGAAGCAGGTTGGGATTTGTACATTTTTCGGCGAGCAAATTATCAGATGCAGTAAAATATTGTTGATGTGACAAAGTCGCATCTCGCGCGTCTCTTCGTAGGCGTAAAGTTCTGCGTGAGTGATAGAGAAATGTGAGAATGGACGGTAGGGATAGTCTTGAATGTCAATCCCATTTGAGGGACGTATGGCATTTTAGGAGTGTTTAAATGATAATAAAGCAAGGAAATATAGGCCAAGGTGTCTCATTTTATTAAATAGACCAAACAAAAGGAAGCTTGATGGGGGGAAATGACGGACAATGGGTATGGGTTTTGAGGTTTTTGGTGGGAGAGGAGGGAGATTAGAGCCTGCAAAATCTGGGCGTCAGGTCGTCGGAAGTCTTTTTGGAGCAAGAAGGAAGGTTGCTTTCTGTGAGTAGAGGAAAATTCGCAGCGTGGTCTAGTTTTAAGGAGTTTAGAGCAAACTCCGTGAGGTAGGAATTTATCCTACTTGGGTTTACAACTTTATTTAAGTGTTTTATAATGTTCGGTTGGTTTGAGGCCGTGAGTGAAGTAAAGTTTGATCGATCCCAACTTGGGACCGAAGTGTAAATTATGGCATCCCTTTTGGACGAATTACCGCCCAGATAGGTATGGGTATTTGGGTGCATTGTGTGATAAATTGTGCATTAATCCATGTGTTGGTGCGTATGAGGCCGGAAATGGCTATACAATTCGAGTTCATAAGGTGAAACCGATATTGGGTTATGTTGGATGTGAGCAATTGACCCGGGGTTTCACTTTGTTCATGTGAGCATCAGTGACACAAAAATAAATTTTTTTATTCAGAAATGAATGTGTTTGGATGAGTAATTCAAATCAGATTGTTAAGTGTTTGATGAATTAAATAAAAGTAGAAGAGAATTTGGATTTTTGGTGAAATGGATGTGAAATTGCATGACATGTTTGTGTGATTTAAATTAACTGTAAATATATGCATGATTGATATATTTGCGTAAACGTTATATGAACTGTATTGGAATTGGCGTCGTACGTTAAAGCGTATGCCTTTAGGGCACCACTAGGACGTTAGGAGTGAGTGCATGAGGTGATTCTTGGAAGATAGTTTGGGAGGGTTGACTAAATAATAATAATTATCGGTAGTCCGTATAAAAATATCAATGTCGGAGTCGCCCCCCCGATTGATGATATACATTGGAGGGTTGTCCACTAAAAAGATCATCGGAGTCGGTCCAATAAATAATTATATCGGAGGGTTGTCCACAATTAAAAACAAATAACTTTGTTGAAAACAATGATTCTCATACGTGGCTTAGGCAAGTGTGAGGGAGTCGGTGAGGACTCGGGGTATGAGTTGATCATGTAGACATTCAAGTAGGATCACGCATTTACTTGAATGTATATTTTTCATTAGACATTACATATGCATAGGTGGTAAGCCCACTTAGGGTGATTCCACTCTGCGAGCATTAAGCTCCTGCATCGAGGAACATATTTTGAGAGATGCGGGGAGCGCACGAGGGACGACTCATCATAGGGCCGAGTTTGAGAAGAAAGTAGGGTTGTGGCTTTTGAGGGTTTTATGTATACATGTATTAGAATGTTGGAATTTTAATATATTTGTATAAAGTAAAAAATTTCAACTCTTGTAACTATGTGTATAGTTGATGTATGATGATGAGTATTGTAATATGGGCCCAAGAGGCCGTTTTTACTCATGTAGATATCTTTGAATGTTGATTGGGACAGGTGTTGTATTTGGGTAGAGCTTCTCGTACAAGGGCTACGCCGATTTTTCGTAGATGTCGGGTCACGGGACAACCACGGAGAATGTTTGAGGTTGACGGGTGAGTCAAGCGGATTTTTGGGTTTAGGCGTCGCGACAGTATCGAGGCTTAGGTGTACGGCTACTGGGGCTTGAGGGATTTGGAAGCTAGGCCATAGTCTTTGAGGTGGGAACACACCACTAGGTGTGGTTCGATGTTAAGTGTAGGTATGAGATTACCTAGAAATCCAGGACAAAACTAGGACACTATACACATGTGTTTAAGTGTTTTGTGTAGTTTGATGAAAAATGTTAATGATGCTTGTTGTGGATGTATGTTGTGTGCATAACATGGTTTGTTATGTGTTGTGTGAATTGGGTGCTTAGGTAAATAGCACATAGGTGTGTTGGAGAACAAATTTTGGAGTTTACAGTGTGTAAACTGGAAAGAGAAAATAAACAAAAAAAAAATTTATAAATTTATTTGGTTTATTGGATAATGAAATAAAATTTTTATAAATTTTGATGTTGAACACTAGGGTTTAGTGTGAGAACAAGGTCGAGAAAATTTTTCGCTAATTGATCCAGAAAATTTTGGACAGTAGCTCCAGGTTTAAACAAGAATAGGTTGGGTTGTGAAATTTTGGAAATTTATTCCAGTTTTTGCACAAGAAAAATGATTAAAGTTGAACTCATAAAATTTTTTTAGTGTATGGAATTGCAGTGTTCAAGTCACTGCATGAATGGAGTAGCAAGGAGGCTACTGGAAATGGAAAAAAAAAAAAATTTAGATGAAAACAGTTTTTCTAAGTTTTACAGTGTAAAGCGAAGAAAAGGAAGTGAGAAAGAAAATAAATTTTATAAATTTATTTAATGAGAAAAAAAAAAATGTATAGAATGTTTTAGGTATTTTCGTGCACTTGATAAATGTGAAAAAAAGAAACGAAAAGCGTGAAAATTAGGTACAGGCTCTTACCCTTGAGTGTATCCTGAAATACAGCACCAATTGTATCGTGACATGAGTCAGACTGGAAGGCTTGAGTGGTACGGAAAAAAAATGTATTCTGGTGGGCTGGATGCATTTGAGGCTTTGTGTCACAATACAACTGCGGGTCTGTGTGATATGAGCTCTGAAAATTTGTGGGTTGTATTGCAATGCAAAAATTCTAATATTAATGACGAGTTGTATTACTTTGGTGGGTTGGCTGAGGAGGTGTGTTACCGATACAGCATTAGTATTGAGACATGAGAGGGCACGGTGCATTTGGAGTTGTATCGCGTACACAGCTCACGGCTGGGCAGCGATGCGTGCTGTATGGGCGTGGGGCGCGCTGCGTCTCGTGGGGGCGCTGCGGTCTGACTCTTCCTGGGGCGCGAGGGCCTGTGGCCCCTTGCGTGCGCCGCGTGGCGTGCGGTATCTCTGACCATGCGGGCCTGCGACACGGTCTTTGAGCGGCCGATCTGGCCGGCCTAGCGGCTGCGACTCACGATGTGGCCGGCGCCACGGCACGGCCAGCGGGGCGTGCTGAGAGGCGCACATGTGCGCTTTGGGTGTCTTGTTGGCTCGGCGGTGTGCACTTGGTGCACCCGGCTGTTAGGACTCAATCTGTTTAGTCACTTTTTGGGCACCGTTCATGAACCACTTTGTTCATCCACAAAAAAATTTGAAATTTTTTAATAAAATAAAATAAATAGGACAAAATTTTTTGGAAAAAGAAATGAAATTTTTCGAAAATAAAATCTTTTTGAATAAAATTGATTTGACATGTGAATTAATTGTCTCGCATTGCATTTAAATGCGGGGACATAGAATATAATTTATATATTAATTATGAGTAGTATCTCGAAATTTGTGTTTATACCTTAATCTTGCTATTTACATTTAACTTGCCATTTAAAGCTTGTGCTTAAGATGGCTAGTCGAGGCTTGAGAGGGACGTGAGGGCGTCCACGAGGTACTAGTCAGGCACCACCGGCATTTGATCGGTGAGGCCTTTGTAGAGGCGTAGGTATTACGGCGGCTGATATAGCCTGTTGTGGCCTGTGGAGTAGTCAGGAGGGGTCTAGTAACCTCGGAGGGGTTTGGGCGCATCATCCTCAGAGCATTCCACGGGGGAGGGGAGATCCGATGGTGGCGGACCATTGGTTTATGTAGATGAGGAAGGAGTCTGCCCAAAAAAGGCCATGGAGATTACCTGCAGCGACCGGGGATCGGAGGTTAGCTGGGTTTCCGGCTAAGAGGGTGAGAGCAAGTATGGGTGAAATGGGCAAGGACCTCTAGAGACACAGAGGTTATGACATGGGCGAGGGTTTCGGAGGTGTTCATGGGGTAAGTACTTTTCGGATCTTTGCGAGGCATCTACGAGGCTCGAGGAGTTCATAGATTTGACGGGGAGTTCTAGAGTGACGGGGGTGATGTTGTGATGGATTATGTGGCTAGGATTCACCCAGGCGTGGAATTCTTGATGATTATGTGGCGGACATGGCCAAGTGGGAGGGTCGAGAATGGGCTTAAGTTGTCCATTGGGAGGTAGGATTATGAGACTTAGTCTACGGGACATGAGACTCTATGGTTGGGACAGCCACGACCATGGGAGAGATCCCGAGATGCTGGAGGCTTCGGGATGCGCGGGTGTTGTAGCTTAAAGAGGAAGGAGAGCCAGTCTCTTCTAGTATAGAGTTGGGCTTAGAGGTTGAGGTGTGGAGGGGCCTTGTATGTGAGTTCTCCCTTTAGGGATTAGGCGAGGATAGGGATGATATGTCGTGGTTGCGAGTTAGAGATCTTGGGTTCCGCTGTAAGTGGACTGAGGGTCATGTGGACATGTCGAGTTCGAAGTCATCCTTGGGATGGATTGGGTGACCGACCACAAGTGCGTTATCGATTGTGGCGTAGGAGGGTCACCGCTACGCGGGGCCGAGGCGTACTCGTGTGGTATTTCGAGGGACCGAGCATAACATTTTGCGGGCGGTATACGAGTCGAGTGGCCGAGGACGGTTAGCGGAGTTGGCTAGCACGCACTTGCACCCCCAGAGGGGCCAGAGGAGGGGGCCGGACTTAGATCTACCTCTCGGAGTAGTGTGCGAGAGATATGTGGATGTTTTCCCGGATGAGCTACGGACTACACTCACGAGAGGAGGGGTAGTAAACCGGTATCGAGTTACACCTTTTTAATTACTTTGCTCATCTCTATGACTCCGCGCCGGATAGCGCGGTTAGTCGCGAGGGCACAGGAGTCCATTTCACGAGGGCTCACTGGACAGGGGTTCATTGACCGGAGCACTTCGCGTGGGATGCTCCGAGTTGCATTTGCGAGAAGGAAGGACAACCACAAGACCAGCCGTGTGCATTGATTACAAACAGTTGAGCGAGGGGTTCACGATCAAGAATCGGTACCCGTTCTTAGAGGATTGATGACTTGTTGCGATCGGTTGGGGAGGAGCGCGAGTCTACTCGAGATAGACCTTCGCAGCTTGGTTACCATCGGTTGAGGTTAGGGAGAGACGGATATCCACAAAGACAGCGTTCAGGATGCGGTATAGGCACTTTGAGTTTACGGTGATGCCCTTTGGATTGGCAGAATCTGTAAGCGGCATTCATGGACCTCATGGATAGAGGTATTCCCTATCTAGATCGGTTATGTAGTCTTTGTGGATGACATTTTGATCTACTCCCAGTCGGAGTGGGAGCATGAGTATCCATTTGAGATTGTGTGTTATTCTGATTGTTGAGGGTAGCCATCAGGTATGCGCTAAGTTGATGAAATGTACGAGTTTTGGCTTCTTGCCCGGTGCGAGATTTTAGAGCGTGGTGTCGGCGTCGAGGGCGTGTGGGTGGACCCGAGGAGAGGTCGAGGGCGAGTGATGAGTTAGGAGAGGGACTGAAGTCGGAGTCTTCGAGATGCACGTAGTTTCTTGGGGTTTTCTTTGGGTACTACGGGAGATTCATTGAGGATTTCTCGATTAAGCGGCTATGTGAGATTGACCCGGAAGAGAGGTCGAGTTTGATTGGGATGACCGATGGGAGGAGGCATTCGAGGGAGTTGAAGAGGAGGCTTGCCCGGCTCCTATCTTGATGAATCCCCGGACGGGCCGGGAGTACCACAGTGTATTGATGCCTCGGCGGGCCCAGGATGTGTTTTGATGCGATTCGGGAGGGTAGTAGCTTATGGTTCCGTCGGTTGAAGAATCATGAGCGAGAATTACCCCGCACGACATAGGAAGTTAGCGGTATAGTCTTCGCCTTGAATTTAGGCGCCATACTTATACGCGAAGAATTTGAGGTGTACTCGGACAAAAGTGCGAGTATATATTTTCAGCGTGGGACCTCAATGCTGAGGCAGCGGATGGATGGAGTTCCTAGAGATTCACGACTTCACTTTGCATTACCACCTGGTAAGGCAAATGATGGCGATACGCTCGATCGGAAGTCCACGAGGAGTATTGGCTAGTATAGCTTCCGGGGAGTAGGATGGTGAGATTGTGGGGCCCGAGTTTGGGTTATGGGTACAAGAAGCGGACTGAGTACGTTGGGGAGTTTAAGTAGCTACACGATCTGCGTGACCAGTGATCGAGTCAAAGGGCAGACGAAGATAGTATCCATCGGGACCGGGTGCGATCGAGAGTCTACTGTGCAGTGACGAGGAATTTGGGCCGTCCACTCGGATGGCCAGTCTTGATAGGGGGCGGGTAGTGGTTTCCGATTGACCGATTTGAGAGGAGATTCGGGGGTTCACTTTGCTCGATTTGTCGTGCATCGGTGGCACGAAGATGTGCACGATCTTCTTCGTCGATATTATTGGAGAGGAATGAAGGAGACACGTGAGGGGACTTTGTAGACGATGTCTCGTGTCGGCGTGAGGTTAAGAGGCGAAGGCATCGAGGAAGCCAACAAGGCTATTTCAGCCATTGGGGTGGCAGTGGAGGAAGTGGGAGCCGCGTCTGAGTGGATTTTGTAACCCACTTTCCCGCACGGACGCGAAGGCATGGCGGTATGGGTGATAGTGGACTGGCTCAGTGACACATTTTCTAGCCGTGCGGATGACCGCTCACATTGGAGAGGTTTCTCCGGTTGTATTTTCGCGAGATAGTCCAGCTACATGGAGTACCGGTATCCATAGTGCCGGATAAGGGGACCGAGGTTCTGACGCTTTTGGAAGGGTTCAGAATTTATCGGCACGCGGTGACGAGTCTGACTTTTTCCGCCTCGGACCGGATGGTGGAGTCACGGGGGACTATCTGGGGATGTTGGAGGACGTACTTTCACAGGCATGCGTCTGGATCATAAGGGTAGTGGGATGAGCATTTGCCCATGAGTGGAGGTCTTTGCAACAATAGTTATCAGGCGAGTATTCGGATGGCACCATATGAGGCATTGTATAGGAGGGGCCATACGGATCGCGTTGTGTTGGACCGAGGAGTGGGAAGGCTCTGTCATTTTAGTCACGTCGATTAAGAGACACCTCAGAAGGTGGGCGCGATACGACAGCATCTTCTCACGGCTCGGGCCGTGAGAAGGCTATGCGGTCTTTGACGTCGACCCTTAGAGTTTGAGGTTGGGGATCACGTTTTCTTAAGGTGATGCCCCAGAGAGGAGTGGTCGAGGTTAATGACGAGGGGAAGTTATCGCCCAGGGTTCATTGGACCTTTCTGAATGCACTCGAGAGGTAGGCCTTTGTGCGTGCAGGTTGGCGTTACCGCCCGGCGTATCGGTGTCACGGGTATTTCACGTCTCCATGCTCAGTATATCGGATCTAGAGCATGTAGTGGATTGGGGACCCAGTTGGGGTTGACAACGTGGGACCTTTGAGGGAGGGGCCAGGTGTGTGGCTGGATAGCGATCGGGGTTTTGCGACGAGACCGTGAGGCTAGTGAGGAGTGCTATGGCGGCACTATGTAGTGGAGGGAGTCAACGTGGGGTGCGGACACGTCACGGGCCACCTATCCACTTCTTGTTTAGGGATGAGAGGTACGTGGTTTAGTCGTCTAATATTTAAATGGCGAGTTTACATGTAGTATAGTGCACATTGCATATGTCATGTGTTTGTATTTGTGATTGTCAAAATTTCGAATGAAATTCCTTTTAAGAGAGGAGAATATAAGACCCGAGAAAGGAATTCCAATTTTGGAAACGAGGGCAAAATTGTAATTTCGGTAAAAAGTAAAAATTTTCTAGATATCGGATAGTGAAATGGATTTCAGATTGGAATCCGTCTCGCGAAATCTAGTATCGTCGAATTTCGTCGAATTCCGAAACAGTCGGAATTTGTACGTTTTTCGAGGCAAGTATCGGTGCCGTAAAGCGATATTGATGTAACAAAGTCACATACTAACATGTACTCATGGACCATAAGTTGCATGAGTGAAATGGCAATGGGCGGCGAGGATGATTTGCGAATGTAAAAATCCAAACTTGGGGATATAGATGGCATTTTAGGAATTGTTGAAATGATAATAAAGCCAAAATAGCAAATAGGGTCATCTCCTTTATTAAATAGACCAAACAAAAACGTGATGGGGGAGGAAATGAGGAACAGTGGCTATGGAGTTTGAGTTTTAGTGAGAGAGAGGGTCACTTCTCTCTAAAATATCGGGCGATCCGACCGTCGGAAGTCTTTGGAGCAAGAAGGAAGGTTGCTCTATGCGGCGGGGCCCTGCAGCGTTGACTGCGATTTTGGGAGTTTAGACAGACTCCGTGGGGTGGGGATTTATCTACTTGAGGTTTACAACATTTAGTGTTTTTATATTAATGTTTCGGTTGGACCCAAGGCCATGGTGGCCGTTTGTTCGATCTCAAACTTGGAGCTAGGGGTGTGAAAATTATGGCACCCTTTTGGACTGATCCAGTGAATGGGGTATGGTCACATTTGGGTGTGTGTGATAAATTGTGCATTAATCCATGTGTTGATGCGTATGAGGCCAAAAATAGCTATACAATTCGGGTTCATAAGGTGAAACAGATATTGGGTTGTATTTGGATGTGAACAGTGACCCAGGGTTTCACTGTTCACGTGAATAGTGACACGAAAATAAATTTTTGTGAAATAATGTGTTTGGATGAGTAATTCAAATCGAATTGCTTATGTATGATAATTAGCCCAAGTGAGCTAGTTTTTGGTGAAATAGATGTGAAATTGCATGACATGTTTGTGTGATTTAAATTATGTAAATATATGCATGATTGATATATTTGCATGCGTTATATGAACTGTATTGGAAAAATTGGCATCATGCATTCCATATGCATTAGGGCACCCTAGGACGTTAGGAGTGAGTGCATGAGGTGATTCTTGAGAGAATGGTTTCGGAGGGTTGACTAAATAATAATAATTATCGGAGGGTAGTCCATATAAAAATATCAATCGTCGGTCATTGATTGATATACATCGGAGGAATTTGTCCACTTAAGATCATCGGTCGGTCAATAAATAATTATATCGGAGGTTGTCAATTAAAACAAATAACTTTGTTAACAATGGCGATACTTTCATCACATTGGCTTAGGCGAGTGTGAAGTCGATTGAGGACTCGGGGTATGAGTTGATCGTGTAGACATTGAGTAGGATTACGTTTACTTGGATGTATGTTTTCATTGGGCATTGCATATGCACTTAGGTGGAGAGTAGCCCATTTAGGGTGAGTTCCACTACTAAGCATTAGCTCACCTGGCCGAGGAACATATTTTAGTCTGGGGAGCGCACGAGGGACGGCTCATCCATGGGGCGAGTTTGAGAAGAAATCCGAGTTGTGGCTTTGAGGGTTTTTATGATGTATACATGTATTAGAATGTTGGAATTTTAATATATGTTGTATAAGAGTAAAATTTCAACTCTTGTAACTATGTGTATAGTTGATGTATGATGATGAGTATTGTAGTATGGGCCCAAGAGGCCGTTTTTACTCATAGAGATATCTTTGGATATTGATTGGGACATGTGTTGTATTTGGGTAGAGCTTCTCGTACAAAGGAGACTCTGCCCGATTTTCGTGAAAGATGTCGGTCGAACATTCGCGGAATGTTTCGCGAGGTTGACGGGTGGTCAGCCAGTTTTTGGAGTTTAGAGGCGTCACAATTAGTATGTATATTTTTAAGTTATTCAAGTAGTATGTCTTATTTATTATTATTATTGTTATTATTATATATCTTTATTATTATTATAATATAAACTAACTCTTGCAATTTACAACTAACTTATATTATCTTGTGTTGATATATTATGTGATTTTATTATTTTAGATTATATCTTAACATATTTTTTGATATCTAACAACAATGGCATACCAATAAATTATTATTCTCACCGTTTTACATCTCATATTTCATCTCAATCTTTAAAATAATAGTTTACTTTAATTTCATTTGTCCTAATTTTTAAGGTAATTTTCTGTCCCAATTGGCATGTAAAATGGTTGAAAATTAATTTTAATAACACAAGTAAAAAAAAGTGTAGATTTTTTTGTTGGTTATATTTTTAATAAAGTAAAACAAATAGATTTATTATTTTGCATAATTTAAAATATTTTTAAAAGATTAAACAAATGGAGAATTCATGGGCAGTGGAGCGCTCCGGCACCTTTGTCCCTACTCTCTAGGTGTCCAAGGCCTTTATAATATTCATGCAATATTCTTCATTATGCAGCTCAATGGGCCTCTGGATTCCAAGTTGTTTCAAGTGGGCTTGTTGTTGAAAAGGGCCCGTCAATAGAATGTTTTACACATTAAGCCTAAAATTGGTGTATTTTTAAACAGTAATCTATTATAGTTTTTGAACCGTCCGGCTCAATCGGTTTTGGTTTAGCCGGTTCAGTGTTGGCTCAATGCAAAACGGTTCTTGAGATCGAACTGGACTGAAAAAGTGGTCGGCCGACGGTTGGATTGGCCATTATAGTTCAATTTTTAAAACATTGGTTAAATATATTATTTATCTTCTATAACATTCTCGAAAATGTAATGAAATAATTTATTTGTGTTGATGAATTTCACTTCAACATATAGAAAAAGGTGCACGAGCGTGTTAGAAAATTAAAGTGTTTTCAAATTAAAATTGTGTCAAGAATCAAACTTTTGATTAGATGAAAATTAGGTTCCCTGGTTCCCTGACCGTTCCCAAAATCTAAGTTAAAAATGTCATAATAAATAGACTAAAGAGAATAAATTAAATGTTAAAGAAATTACTGTATTTTACTAGGAAAAATTGAAACGATACAATACTAGATAAATAGAAGAAAAAAAACTTGACTATAGCCAAAAAAAAAGAAAGTTGAAATTGCTAAAAAAATGCTTGAACTTGCTGATAGAATTGATTCATTTTTGTTGTGGATGATTGATTGCCGGTCCTTCTGTTATGTGTCTTCCCTCTCTTTTTATAGCAGTCCCCATCAAGGGATAAGCTACATTTGGATGATTAATTTTCTTCATCTCTCCATGTTCTACTTAACTCTACTTCAAAAACCTATTGCCCACTTATCAAGCTGTGGTTTGACTTTGGGCATGTTTGACTGTGTTTCTAGACCTAGAATTACTTTTAAGTGTTTTTTAGGACAAAAAATGTGACACCCCAAAACCCGGGGGTCCGTTGACAACCCGTCAACCCGCGGAATATCTGTGTCTCACATTATATGACTCATACATGAGTAAAAATGGCTACTTGGGCCCATACATAAATACTCAGCAAAAATCTAACCAACTATCACAATAGTTCAAGAGTTATTACATTACTCTTAATACAAACATATATTAAAATTTAGAATTTTAATACATGTTATACAAAAACATCAAAGCCACAATCCGACTTTCTTCTAAAAATCGGCCTCTAATGGTGTAGTCTTCTCGAACACTCTGTGCCCAGAAATAATGATCTCTCGACAGTGAAGCGATACTTGATAGTGATAATCTCCACATATAGGTTCTTTCACAGGAGTCTTGTGTCTGTGGTTCAACATAAACACATTCAAGCAAATACATGATCCTACTTGAATGTCTACATGATATGGATGAGGATGTGACTCACCCCTTCCCACTTCTCGAGCCCTCACTGACTCTCTCACTCATGCCTAAGCCAAATGTGAGAAAAATACAGTTTTCAAAACAAAGGTTTTTGTTCTTGAAAACATCATACCGAGTTTCGGTAAATATATTGGACTACCCTCCGAGGCTAATTGCTGGGTAATTTTTTCCAAGCAGGTCATGGAGTCGGCTTAGAAGTTAAGCGTTGGACAACTCTCAGGCAATTCTTGAATTCTTCCTTGAGTTCCTTTCACAACCCTTTTCATTTTTTCTTTCATTGTCATGCACTCAACGAAGGATCCCGGCCGGATTAACATACCTCATGAACTGAGGACCTCCGGCACTCAATGGATATAGAAACTTTTCCTCAAAACCATCAAATAAAATCCATGGAAGCGAACCCCTTTTTAATCCTTAACATATCTTTAGAAAATAATGCGACGAAGTGGTAAATATTTTTTTTTTTCAAACACTTGGGTTTTGGAAAAATCGACGAGTTTCCTCTGTTTTTGGACTTTCCAAATTTACAAATACACATAAGCCTTTAAAAACACTTCTAATCTTCCAATTTTCAACTTCCATTTTAGGACTCCTCGTCCCATATTTCAATCAACACAATATATACCATATACATTTTATTCATTTCAATCATCAAAACATTCAAAACTTCTTCAATTCCATGCAGTTTTATAAAAGATTAGACTTAGTAGGACTTAAGGCAATAGCCTAAGTAGTTCCTTTCAAAATATATCCATATATGCATATATACATGACAAAGTATTAGACGCCATAAAATATGCAAAATATTTATACAATGCAGTTCACATCGTCGTCTCCTCGATGGCTCAACTCACACTTGAGGAGGGTACTCTCTGGCCTTTTGTCTGGTCAGGAAAATGTTTTGAAACATATGGGGAAAGGAATGAGCTAAAGGGCTCGGTGAGTGTACAATTTCATTAAAATAACATTTTCAGTATATATCAAATAATACATGCTTATACAATTAAAATCGAATTTATGCCTTAAACATTTATGCCTTAAACTTTCTTTCTTTATAATAAATACTTGCCACAATTAAAATCCATTTATGTCTTAAACATTTATACCTTAAACTTCTTTCTTTATTTCTCTCTTTACGTGGAACCTGGAATAAACACGAGCAGTTTAAGATGCGACGGTGAGGACAGTCTCATTCAGTCATAACCACTACGCTGCGGAGAAACTCACGCTTTGCATAGGGTTCAGTCCTTAGCACTTATCACGTGTAGGATATTACTCTAAACACCCGTTTCCCTCCCTCGGTTAATAGCCTACTCTTTACCCTAAATCCTTGCAGCAAGGTACCTCGTGATGCTCAGTCCTGCAAGTCATATCAGGTTGGGTAACCATCATTAAAACGACATCAAAATTCGTTTTATAAATCCATTTAAATACTTTAGCATCATTAAAAACACACCATATACGAAAATATACATATGCATTCTTTACATTTTAAGAAACTTCCATAATGCCTTAACATATACATACATATATAATTTACTATAAATATATATTGATGCAAGATAAAACATTTTCATATGCCTTAACATTTATATAAACATTTCCATTAACTTTTAGTTTAACATTAAATCCATTCACTTTAAACTCAATTGTCAAAATATGTTTACACTCACGGAGTTCACCGCTGATCGCTTGCTTCCTGGTAATTCCGTTTCACGTCCGATAGTGTTTTCACCTTTTTCAAAGAAAACCACAACTACATTAATCACCAACTTCCATTTTAATCCACACTACACATTCATTTAAATCCAAATGAACAAATTACCCTTAAGCACTAAAAACCCACTCATTTTGGCCAACGCCAACAATTACTCTATAGACTTTATGACTCAAAATTATTCAAACGGTCTTCAAAATTTATAAAACTCTCCAGATCAGTCCTTTATATATCAATGACATCTCTTTAAATTTTCAATTTAAAAAATTCCTTCTCTCAGGCGTCAACCACATAACACAAATTCTGACATGTTTTTGATGCCAACCCAGTTAACTCAACTGAATCACCCCTCTTGTTATCCTTAGATTTATGGATCTGCTCCATAAATTGAAATGGTTTCTTCACTCATGTGAAGCTATGGTTCTAATGTTTCTTCTCAATTGAGATCACCCAATTTAGATCACCCAAAACTCAAGTTATTGTATTTTACATCTAGATGACTCAATTTGGCGAAACGAGAATCTGTTTTGCATAGCTCCTCCTTTGATAAATTTTCTGGGCACTAGTTACAATTTGCATGAACTTCCTTCAGATAAATTTTCCCCTAAATTCTATTTTACCGATAATTTTGAATCACTCAGATTTTGATGAGTGAAACTCCACTTATGGCAAAAACACTAGCCATACCCCAAAGCGAGCAAAATCAGCGAGCTACTGAATCACCACTTTAGTCCGTATTTGGGAAGCCTTAGAACTACAATTTACTCTTGGTGCTATACATTTGTGGCCCTATCTCTTATGGTTCTTTACCAATTGGAATCAATTCATTTGGACAATTATAACTTAATCATAGCCAAAACAAAAACAGAGTTTTGCATAAATTTTGACAGCATTCCCTTTACTTTACAACATGATGTGGCCACCTCCGATTCAAATCTTTGCTTTTCTAACCAATTCCAATGCGTATACCTGTTTCACCAAATCCTAACCAATTTCAACATATCATACAAAATTAACATCAAACCCTAACCATTCACTCACTTGATTTTTTTCAAACCCTAACCTAATCCATTTCTTTCTCAATTTCTATCAAAATCATCATGATTCATCTTCAAATACCCCAATTCTACCATCCATACAAGAAAATCAAAGCATTAGGTATGGAAAACATCAAAACCCTAGGTTTGGAACAAACCAATCTCCATAGAAAAAACCCTAGCAATCACACGATAACCTAGACATCCAGACACTTGATTTCAAGCAAAAAAAAAAACATACCTTTGTTCTTATATTTCATACTCTTTACCCTCTTGCCCATATGCCCCTCTTCTTCCCTCTCTTAACTCTCCCTTTTCTCCTCCAGCCAGTGAAGCTCTGGTTGAGACCAAAATGAAATGTTAAGTTTGTCTCATCTCCTGTTAGCCTCAACTTTCCTTTAATTAACATTTGGTCCCCATCTCTTTAATGTGCCAATCAACTTATTTTATTGCATTTGAGCCCATGAACCTCTCGTTCATGGTCCATTCTAATGAGTCCTGAAACCCTATGCTTAGCCCTTAAGAAATGTTTTGATTGGCTCTCACAAGAAAATATCTCCATTTTATCAGATTTTATTCCTTTTTGCCTTAGGCGCACTATGCAGATTAGCGTCAAAAATATTCTATGGTCGTCTAAACTTCAAATTGACCATGAAATATTCTAATTAAATCCTTCACAGTGGATTCCAGGCTCTAAAATCACTAAAATCGGATTTAAAATCATTAAAATCGGAAATCCGGACAATAGCGTATTAATATCCAGTGCGTTTGGATCGCACGGAAACTATCAAAAGCGGACTCCGTTTAGTTTCGTTGAACTCTATGATTATTTACGGACATTTTCGTATTTTCGGCCCAATTTCCGAAAAATTTATTGCGAGCTCAGTGATCCGAAATCACTATTCACTTAAATCTCGATTCTTCCACAAATATCAGTTCAAAGTCATAGGAACTGAAATTTCTTAAAAATTCCTTTGCAAACCCCTCAATCCGGATATAATAAGAAAAATCACTATTCCTTAGGGCACCCGGTTACAATTTTCGAAAATTCCACTTCATGCCCAAATGACGTCCGGAGCGTTCTAAATTCTAATCTACCCTCGTTTCTATCATTGGACCTCTAATCAGTTCAAAAACTACTATTATAACATTAAATCAGGTTGGGGTTTTACACTCACACCTAATTGTTCTAGGGTGCCCCGGTGCATATAGAATGCATTATGCCATTTCCAAATAATTCATGCTAATATATCTCAATCATGCATATATTAAAAAATTCACTTACTAATCACATGTTATTTAATTCATATCAATAACATCAAAATTGGCTCACTTAGCTAATCAACAATTCCAACTCAATGGCTCACACACCGTACATTTCATATAATTCAAACATCCATGTTAACACATCAATTAACATGCATTAACATCTCATTTTTCCAATACATTTCAAGCCTTTTAATTCAATTCACGGTTTGTATCCTTGGCATCATTCATGCTCCTCATGTCAAACAACAACACACAAACAATTTCATGGACCATTTTAGTCGATCATGCAAATCGGAATTTATTTTACTTGATCCCAAAGTGGCTAATGGGCTGTCGAGTAGGTAGCCCCTCTCCACCCTAGCATCGGTTCCACTTTGTGGGCGAAATCATATTATTAAGGCTCCAATAACACCAAAACCATAATTTGTTGCATAAATTATAACATGGATAATACTTGATCCGTGTCAGTCCGGAATTTGCCCAAGCGGAGTCCCAAAAATTCAACAATTCAAATTGAATTTTAGGATAGACCAACCAGGTCATTCACGGCCTCGAACACTCCAAATCATTTACAAGGCTCTTGCGAAAATAATGAGTAGGGAGAAAACTCCTACCCTCTTGGGTTAATCGAAACTCCACAAAGCGGGTACTTGTGTAGCCCTTGCCGCGTAGAACAACTTTGCTTCTTGGCCTGACGCGAACTGATGGTCCGAAAGCCGGGAAATCTAGAGAGAAGTTGGAGCTTCTCTCTCTAGAATCTGAAATCTCCCTTCACTGCACGTATCCAACCAAAAATGAGAAGTGTTCACCTTTTTTTTTTCATTTTATTCCCCCCTTTTGCCACTTGTCAAGCCATCATTGGCTTATTTGGATTTCTTATCCACTTATCCACTCACTTTTGATTTTCCTCCAATTAGGAGATGCCACATGTCCACATGGGCCCCACACTAGAGCTCAAGTTAACTCATTCTGCACCTGACACGTGGCACATGGAGCCTCAAAATGTGTCAAATTAATAAAACATTTCTGTTCGTTCACTATCGAAAAGCGTCTGATTACAGCTATAAATTTGTGAAATTCGATGTGGTAGCTAAATTTCATGAGAATGATTCAACGGTGAAGTCCATTTAGTCATCGAAATCTAGAAAATTCAGTTTTGACGAATTGCAATTTCAATTTTGAAAATTAGATTTTCTTGGGGTTTCACATTCTCCCCCCCTTAGAAGAATTTTGTCCCAAAATTTCACGCACATACGCATCCAACCACGTGAATATGTAACCCTACACAATCCCTGCTTGGTGTGCAAACACTAACCTTCCCAAGGTCACAATCACTAACGATCAATGGTAGTTAGCCTAATCCATGTCATAGATAAGCATCCATATACGAGCCCTTGTTGGTCCACGACACAGCCTTAATTTCAATAATTAACTAATATCTAGAAGTCGAGTCCTGAAGCTCTATACCCAACTCTAAGTCTACATGATAACCATGGCTGAGTGTGTTTCTCTCTTGGAAGCCTCAACTTTTGGCACTGACTGCGAGCCTCTTACATCCACCACGAAGTCTGGATATCTCACGGGTCTCTTACACAACCACAGAATTTACGGATATCTCCCTTGGTCTCTTACACCCTACGGGACCTTCCGAATACTACCCACGGGTCTCCTTTACCCTAATTCCGGGCTTCTCTGAAGTTAATGGTCCCCTTCTTGTATGACACACATTAATTACTTCGTTTCTAGTTTGAACTATGAGTTTTCATTGGAGCGTAGTCAGACAAACCAGAGCTCACTCACGAGTGGTGAATGTCCATACCGTGCACCCACACCCAACTCGACGCGATGTCACCGTGCAATGATACCAAGCTGTGACGCCCCAAATCCCGGGGGTCCGCCATGAGTAGAATCTCGGAGATTTCTAACTCACGATCTCGACACATCTTACCAACTCTCACCCTACATCCTATGGAAGAACATCCACACATGGCTTCTCTAAAGGCCTCAACCTCTAAGCCCGATTCTATCACCTGAGATGCATGATGAATGAATACGATGCATCCAGATTTAAAGCACAGCTACTCTAGTCAACAAGTGCAAGAGTAGAAGCATTACTCTGCATATCCAGTTTACTCGTATCTTTAAGCTGGTACCATGAGATCTCTGCCTCTTAGGATAATCTTGTCTCATATGCCCAGTATCGTGAAATAACATATAAATGCCTTACTGCGACTAGAAGTCAGAAACATGTTACATGCGACCTCGACCCACACTCGGCCCTACGGCCCATACGTCTTGCCAAAGGTGTATAGCACCAGGCTGGCGAGTTCCTCAACCCATACTAGGGTGTGGAGGAATGGGCTAGCTATCCTCTTACGTCACAGCATTCGCTGGGACTATGCTGTCCCCGAAATCACAGGATCCTGTCTCTGGGGGCAATCCCGAGTCCACATGCCCGAGGTTGTCGGCGAAATAACATATCGTGCCTTCTGCTGACTAAATGCCCCATCCGGCCTGAGGTCACGAGGCTTCGTGTGACGAAGTCTTATCTTCCCCAGACAGAAGAAGGATGATCCTCGCTCTTCTCACCGGCATCACGCTTCCGGATACCCCAGGCCATTCTCTATCTCTTTCTCTATGGTAAGGGCTGTTTCGACCATGGAGTCCATGTCATAGGTGGAACTCGATCTTTCCCCGAATGGACAACTCCATTTGTTCTAAAACCTCGACCTTGGCATGTTCGTGGCCCACATAGTCATCCTGGCAGTACCAACTATTGAATACGTACATACTCCATCAACGTCGCCGTTCCTACCTCAACTCTAGGAACTCTTGGGCCTTCGCATGTCTAGCAGTGGCCGGAAAATACTTACCCATGAGCGGCTCATGGGAGCTACGCCCATGTCATTACCTGCCGTCCTAAGGACTTCGCCCCGGTTCCACCACTTGGGCCTCGCCCTCACAGTTGGAATACGACTAGTCCCAATCACAGTCGTGTGGAGTAATCTTCATAAGCCTCCAATATCTTCTCAACTTTGCATAAACCAATGATACATACCATCGGATCCCTCCCCCCCTGTGAATATCGAAGGGATGATGTGCCCTGAACCTCTGGAAATTTTTCAGACCTCCAGCTACAAACTGCTTTGTGCAATGGCGGCGGCCTTGATCTGACCTCAGCGAGGCTTCTTTGGTCGAGATCTTGGTGGTGCTTGGCTGGCACCTCGTGGGCTGACTTCTCACGTCCTCTCCGCGACTAGCCATCTACACATGTCAAATGGTAAGTTAAGTTTTAAGCGACATCTCTAAGGGTGTAAACCTGACCACAGGACATATGATAGCATACAAAAAAAATTTCATACTACATGTCGATGCATTCATAGTGTCTACAGGAATAATAATTTCATATATTAAATCATACGCAACAAAAAAAAATTTCTTTTATTTCATCTTATTTTATTTTATTTCTTTTTTTTTTTTTTTTGTAAAAGCTCGTGAACAGTGTTCATGAACAATGTCCATGAACAGTTATCCAAATAGTGACTGAGCGATTGCATTGAGTGGCGGAGTTGAGTGCATAGGGTGCACACCCGAAGGACCCGAGGCGGGTGCGCCTGTGGCCTTGAAGCAGTGTCGTGGGCGCGTGGGCGGCCGTATCGTGGCCCCCTCCGGCGGTGTCGCGGGTCTCCTGTAGTGTCGCCGCACTTTCAGCGTATTGTCCGTAGTGTCGGGCCTCCCAGTCACGATCTGGGACCTTCGTATCGCGACCTTTGGGCTTGTCTTCCTTGTTTGCCGCGTGTCGCGGCTTCTCTGCGCGCCGTATCGTAAGCGGCCTTCGCCTCGTATTACGACACAGGTCGCCCCATCCTGATAAAATGTATTATGACCCATAACCCATCTGCGGGCGTGAGGCTATGGCGTGTTGACCTGGCTGGCGTGTGTCGTGTGCCATTGCGCGCCCTGCCTTTGCCTCCCACGCCACACATCACATTACAAAACATTGTATAGTGGCCCAACCTAAAATGGGCGATGGCCCATTCGAGTTTCATTTCTGCACACTTTTTTCACTCATTTTTTATTTTATTTCTACTCAGCAAGATCCACAAAAGCAAAAAAAAATAAAAAATATATAATTTTTTCACATCTTAGTGAACCAAAAATATTTATTTATATTTTTCATGTTTTACACACTTCTGCAGAAACCTAAAAAAAAAATTTCTCAACACTTTTTTCTTTTGATTCCTTGATATAGCCTCCACAACCGGCTGCTTACAAGATGTAGCCTAGACCCTTTGCTATCTATACGATTTAAAAATTTTAAGGGTTTAATTACAACCCTTTTTCTTGTGCAAAAACTGGAATAATTTTCCAGAATTCCACAAAACACATCTGTTCTTGTTAAAAAACTGGAGCAATTGTCCAGAATATTTTTCGTTTGTTGGACCCTCTTGTCGAAATTCCTCAAACAATCTTTAAACCTCGAGACTTAGGAGATTATGTTTCTTAGGCCCTAATGTTCAACATTTTCTCTATACTACTCATGACATACAGCACACAATACATATAATACATCTGTGCACTGACACACATAAAACACAATGCATCACAGTGTTCTAATCTGTCAAGTATTTGCCTAGGTAATCTACATACCTAAACCACAACATCAGACTAGTTGTGATGCTCTTACACCCAATGACTATGGCCTAGCCTATGTCCTCAAGCCCCTAGGTACTGGTACCTAAGCTCTATTACACCCACCGAGCTCCCAAGGTAATCGCTTACCTTAGCTCGATACCGGTGGCCGTGACACCCTAAAACCCGGGGGTCCATTGACAACCCGCCACAACTCACAGGAATATCTCGTGGTCTCACATTATGAGACCTATAAGAGTAAAAAACAATCACTGGGGCCCATACATCATTTCACCAAAATCTAACCAACTATATCACAATAGTTCAAGAGTTATTACATTACTTAATACAAACATAGTACAAATTAGAATTTAATACATGTTATACAAAAACATCAAAATATCAAAGCCACAATCCAGCTTTCTTCTCTAAAAATCGACTTAATGAGCGCCGTATTCTGAACACTCAGACCGAAATAATGATCCGACAGTGAGCAATGCCCAAGGAGTGATAATCCCATACGGGTTACTCCCAATCAAGTGCACATGCAATGATTCAACATAAACACATTCAAGCAAATACATGATCCTACTTGAATGTCTACATGATATGGATGAGGATGTGACTCACCCCTTCCCACTTCTCGAGCCCTCACTGACTCCCTCACTCATGCCTAAGCCAAATGTGAGAAAAATACAGTTTTCAAAACAAAAGGTTTTTTGTTCTTGAAAACATCATACCGAAGCCTGGTGAATATATTGACTACCCTCCGAGGCGAATTGCCGGGTACTTTTCCAAAACAACCATGGCCGCCCTCCGAGATTAACTGGTTGACAACTCTCCAAGGCAATTCTTCGAAAATCTTCCCTGTGTCTTTCTTCACAACCCTTTTCATTTTCTTTCTGGTGTCATGCACTCACACCTAATTGTTCTAGGGTGCCCCTGCATAAGTGGAATGCATTATGTCATTTAAATAATTCATGCTAATATATCTCAATCATGCATATATTAACAAATTAATTTTACCAATCACATGTTATTTAATTCATATCAATAACATCAAAATTAGCTCACTTCAGCTAATCAACAATCCAATCTCCAATGGCTCACACACAATTATATTTCATATAATTCAAACATCCATGTTAACACATCAATTAGCATGCATTAACATCTCATTTTTTCCAATACATACATTTCAAGCCATTAATTCAACAATTATGCTTATTATCCTTCACACATCATTCATGCTCCTCATGTCAAGCAACAGAACACATGGCACTTCACATGGACCATTTTGGTCCAATCAGGCAAAACTCGGGACCGCTTTTAACAAATCCCAATCGAGCAATGGGCCGTCTCGCGGGCAAATTCTTCCAGCATCTGGCTCCGCTTTGTGAACTAAATCCATGGCCATTTCCTACCAATAACATTCCAAACCATAATTTATTGCATAAATTATAAACAATGATCAATAATGTCCGTAATCAGTCCCAGATCGCCAAAATGGGTCCCAAAAATTTCAACAATTAAGTCCCAAATTTTAGGACCGACCAAACGGCCATTCACGGCCTCAAACACTCCAAATCATTTACAAGGCTCTTAAAACCAAAAATAATCGAGTATGGTAGAAAAACCTCACTCCTCCTTGGAGTTTTCTAAAACTCCACAAAACCGTGCCCACGCGAGCCCTGCCTCGTAGGAACAACTTTTGCTTCTTGGCTCGACGCGAATCGACAGTCTGAAAGCCAGGAAATCTAGAGAGAAGTTGGAGCTTCTCTCTCTAGAATATGAAATCTCCCTTCACTGCACGTATCCAGCCAAAAATGAGAAGTGTTTTTTTTTTTTTTTCATTTTATTCCCCCTCTTTCCACTTGTCAAGCCATCATTGGCTTATTTGGATTTCTTATCCACTTATCTACCCACCTTTGCGGGACGTACTGGTTACTGAGCAACCTGGACGTAGCGTGAGCCCAGCTGCGTACAAGTTTGCAAAGTCTCCGCAAGATTTGCTTGATGAAGCCGAGACACCAGAGGAGGCAAGTAGACGCATGAAGAAGTATGCGTGACAGGGCATGAGACCTCGAATTTGAGCAAGGAGATGGTCTATTGAAGCTAACTCCCCTCGATCCGAAGAAGATCAGGAATAAGCAGCTTCAGAGAGGTTTGATTCCGAAATATGATGGACCCTTTGAAGTTGTGAAGCGTATTGGGAACGTGGCCTACAAACTGAAGCTACCAGAGAGGTTGAAGCTTCACCCGACATTCCATGTAAGCTTCTTGAAGCCTTATCACAGTGATCCTAGTCCGGACAGAGTGCAAGTAAAGCTAAAACTTACTATGGTTAGAGCTTCCAGTTCAACAAAGAGATCGGGGCATCCCGCAGATAGAAGATCGAACTCGGAAGAACAAGTGGACTCAATACTTTAATTACGCCGAAGGGGACGCCTGGTGAGAGGCAAGTTGGGAAAAGGGTGCTACATTATTGCAATTTCAAAGATCAAATCCCGAAAAGCGGCGCCAAGTCAACGAGGGACGCCACTACCCCAGCGAGGGCCTGTTAAATTCACTAGATGTCAACACGAGTCCTCGCGCGCACGGTGGCGCGTCAGCCCCATGGCCGCACCCTTAAGGGAAATCGAAAGAAGGCGTTATAAAACAAGCTTCCGGCGCAAAAAGCTCGTTCTGCGACGCACCGGCGGAAGCGTGCCAGTAATCCACCGACGCCAGCACGCTGGCCGCCACGATACCACGCTAGAGGGCCCGGGCGCGGGCAATTTAAGGCAAACGGATCGGCCAAAGGAGAATGTCAACAATTTATAGGCGTAGAGCCTTGGCGGCAAGCTTCCTAACTGAGTAATAAAGGATTCCTTACACCAAGGAGTCTCGGTGCGTATGACTCCTCAGTCGGAAGGACCTCGTGAGGGAAGATCGTGCGAAGACTCTGCGCCGGAAGGACTCTTGTGCGGAAGGACTCCTACTCCTACGGGAAAGAACTTCAGCGGTTGACCGGGTGGGAAGAACTCCAGTGGGTCGGACTCCTAGGGCGGAGAAACTCAGCGGTCGGACTTAGGCGGATGCACTCCTAAAGGAGGACTCTACCGTGGTGGGAATCGCGTGGTCGGGCATGAGTTTTATCTGGCCAGACTCCTAGAGCCGGGAAGGATTGCGCCGGCTTGCTGGATTAAAGACTAGGAGTTATAGTAGGACTCTTTGTCATAATTGTATCGGGGATTTCCTAAGGAAAGATCCCATATAAAGGGCCAAGGCGTCTACTGTTAATTCATACCGGAGCTCGATCCACGTAAAATCATGCAGCCCCGGATGTGAGCCAAAATTGTCTTGTGTTTTAGTAGCTAATAAAATACAAGTTGGGGAGAGTGCCCCGTACGCCTTGTGTTTGAGAGAATTGTGAGGCATTGAGAAGGCTTGTGACGCCCTAAACCCGGGGGTCCGTTGACTACCCGTCAACCCGCGGAAACACTCGTGAACGGCTTCGTGACCGACATTCTCACTAAAACAGCAGTCTCCTTTAATGGGGAGCTCTACCCAAATACAAAACCTGCATATACCTGTCCCAAACAGTGCAATATATCCAATATATCCAATATATTCAATCACATGAGTAATACGGCCACTTGGCTAAACGATACTCATAATACATACTAACTATGAATCCAACTATATACCAAATAGTTACAAGAGTTACAATATTTTCATAATTTTGAGGTTGAACACATATATTAAATTAGACATTTCAATACATGTATATATCATCAACCAAAGCCACAACCCGGGCTTCTTCTGTCCTCAATCCCTAGGATCTAGCCATCCCTCGCACGCCCCCGCGACCGTGAAAATAATATCCTCTATTGCAGAGCTAATGCTCGAGTGAATCGCCCTAAGCCGGCTTACTTCCACCTAAGTGCAGTGCAATGTTCCAAATAAACATACATTCAAGCAAATGCATGATCCTACTTGAATGTCTACATGACCAACTCAAATCCCGAGTCCTCACCGACTCTCTCACACTCGCCTAAGCCTCGTATGAGAATTATTGTTTTGTTAGTTTGTGGACAACCCTCCGATGTGTATATATCAATCACGCTCCGATTTACTGATATTTTTAATTTGACTACCCTTCGATAATTGTAATATTTTTAGACAACCCTCCGAACCATTTTCTCTAGATCATCTCATGCACTCACCCTATAGTCCTAGGGTGTTCCAGTTGGCATATGGAATGCATGTATGCCAATCTAATACGCCTAATCACATGAAAAATATAAACATGCACATATCCACATAATATCCAATCACAATCATGTCATGTAATTAATCAATTCATATCAAAATTAGCTCACTTGGGCCAATGATCAAACACGAGCAATTCAAATTTGAATCACTGATCAAACACATTAATTCAAAAATATATTTTGAGAACACCGCTTCGAATATCAAAACCCCTGCTACTATTCTCGAAAAATCACAAATCATCGGTTCACTTAGTGAACCCGCAATTCACGGCCATTCTCGGCCTCATCAAACCAATACATGATTTAAAGCATAATTTACGCTATTAAAGACCCAAACAAATTTCCTCATAGTTACGCCGCTCACATTTGTTCCAAATTTTATCAATTCGTCCCAAGGCGCTCAGGGACCGACAAACGGCCCCCTCACGGCCTCAGCTTGACTCAAACATTGACAAAGTACTTAAAGAAGGAATAAACCCAGCAGGAGAAACCCCTACCTCTCTGATTTTAAGAAACCCTAAATCTCTGGCACTCACGCCAAGCCCTCTTCGCCAGAGCGCTTCTCCTTCTTGTCCCGAAGACCGCCGACGGCCTGGATTTGAAATGGGGAATCTAGAGAGAAGTCGAGACCTTCTCTCTAAAACCACCATTCTCGCCACCGGATCTATTTTTTCAATTCACGTTTTTTGCTTCTTTCTTTTAGTTGAGAAGACAAGGATGTACACTATTTTGTCATTTTGTGACTTAAATCAAACAAAATGACCATTATGTCCCTCCATTTCCTGGGCTTGACATTCTAAGACTATCTCTAGCCGTCCATTTTCATTATTTCTCTACTCATACCACTTATGGCACATGAGTACATGTTATATGTGACTTCTGTCAAGATCGAAATCAAGTACTAAGACCCAAAATGCGATGCCCTCGAAAACGCTAAATTCGACCGCCTCGGAATTCGACGAAATTTTACGCGGCATAGTTAGATTTCACGACAATTTTCCAACAGCTGAAACTGCTGGTCATCCGAGATCTAGAGAATAAATTCGGATTTTAACCTAAATGACAATTTTGTAACCGAATTACGATTGCCCTTTTTCCGTAAATCGAATTTCTCAGTCTTACAAGGCTAGCCTAGCGTACCAAAGGCGACACCATCCAAAAGAGGGCGGAGCAGCGCCAAGGCTGGCACTAGGGCTCGCGCAGCAGCGCAACAGCAGCACCGGGCGCAGGCGGAAGGCCATGCAGCGAGCGCCAAGACGGCTAGCTCGCTACACGGTTCGGGTCGGTGACACGGCACCGGGTCGCGATGACGCGCCGGGGCCCTGGGCCATACCCATACCCGCCGTAATCTCGCCACGACACCCGCCACGCCGGCGCGCGGCCCGGGCGCTGCCCCGCGCGCCGGGCCGGGCCGCCTGGGTGCTGGCACCGACTCACTTTGACTCGCCTTGACTCGCGACTATTCCCCGAAGTCACTAATTGACATTGTTCATCACAAAAAATTTCAAAATAAAAAATTTATTAAATAAAATCAAAATTAAATAAAAATGGCACAAAATTTCTGAAATGAAATTTTGGAAAATGTAAATTTTATGATAAAAAATGATTTAATATGAATTAATTGTCTCAAGACTGTGATAAATGCAAGGGACATCGATATGAACCAGATATCTCGGTGTATGAATAGTGTCTGGTCGCATTTACACCCTTTAGATATGTCATTAATGTCGATGTTTTTATTGCGTGATTTTATGTTTCAATTGATGGAAGGCTATACACGGTATGATGTATATAATTATGATTGCATGATTGTTGCGTAGGGAAATTATATGCATGGTGTAATGCAGATAGAAAGGGTGAATGCTAAGGTTAGGAACTATGACCTTAGGATTTGATGAAGTGAAATGAACAGAAAAGCTTAGGAATTTTATTGAAATAAATGAATTGAGTGGTTGGAATATAGCGCCATTTAGGAAATGAACGGGTCAGTTCATGGTCATTAAGCCCATAGTACTGGCATGCAATGCGAAGTTGTGGACTGAATGGAAAAGCAAATGATTCTTGCTGCCACTGGAAGGCACGTAGATGCTAATGGCGCGAGACGGAGGGCGCCCACGAGGCACCGGTCAGGCACCACCGACATTTGACCAGCCACCGATATTTGATCAGCAGGCCTTTGCTGAGGCTAATGTGATATGGCACTGCCATCGCACGTGCTAGCGTAGTGTAGTCGTGGAGGTCCCGTGAATCCCGTAGGTGTAGGCGCGCATCATCCTCCGACATTCACAGGTTGAGGAGATCCGATGGTGGTAGATCATTGGTTCATACAGATCGAGAAGGTGTTGTGGAGGCATTGAGATTTACTCTGTTAATTACCAGATTAGACTAGCTGCTCCAAACAGAGAGGAGTCCAAGTATGGTGAAATGGGCAAGAAACCTCTAGAGACCCGTAGAGGAGCCTTTGTATGTGAGTTCTCCCTTAAGGATTAGGGTGAGAATAGGGATGATATGTCGTGGTCATGAGTTGAGATCTCGAGGACTTACTCACAAATGGGACCTGAGGATCATAGACACGTTTGGGAGTTCAAAGGCCATCCTGGATGGATTACCGATGCCTATAGGGTCGTTATAGATTGTGAGCGTAGGAGTGGTTACGCCACATCGTGCTGGACGGTACTACAGAGAGTATTTCAGTGGGGGACAAGCATGATTATTGGGCCTAGACAAGATATGAGTCCAGTGTCGTGATAAGCATGGTCAAGCTAGCCAGAGCCTTTACCCTGAGTGACTATGAGAGACCAGACTTAGATCTGTTCCTGAGGAGCGAGTGTGTGGATGTTTTTCCAGATGAGCTACCCGACTACTCCATGAGGGTTGTAGGACTTCGCACGTGAGTTACACTCGGGTATTTCACCCATCTCTATGACCTCAAGATAGGATGGTGCCGTTGACATAGAACTCGCAGAGTCCAATACAGAGCTACTCCTGGATAGGTTCATTAGACCGAGCACTTCACCATGGGATGCTCCGGTTCTATTTTCTAAGAAGAAGGACAAGATCCTTCGACCGCGTACTGATTACGATAGCTTGAATAGGGTTACGATCAAGATTCTGGTGACCATCACTGCTGATCGATGATTTGTTTGATCACTTACATAATGAGTCTACTCCAAGATAGACCTTCAGACTCGTTACCATCAGCTGAGAGTTAGGGAGACAGATATCCCTAAGATAGCGTTTAGGACGTTGCTATACTTTGAGTTTACTATGATGCCCTTTAGATTGACAATGCGCCTAACGGCATTCATGGATTTTGAAGTGTATAGGTATTCCAACCCTGTCTAAGATCTTAATTCGTAGCCTTCACATGACATTTCGATCTACCCCACCGAGTGGGAGCAATGGCATTGGCCTGAGGATCGTGTTACGCTTGTCGAGAGATCATCAACCCAGACAAGTTCGCAAGTGCAAGTTTTGACTTCATCGAGGTGAGATTTTCAGACATGGCGCCTGCATCAGCGGTCGGACCTTAAGGTCGAGGCCGTGATGAGCTGGGAGAGACCACGTCAATCTTCGAGGATACGTAGTTTCCTCGGGATCGGGCCGGGTATTACAGAGATTCAGAATGTACGGTTGTCCACTGGGCAGGACTGTGAGGGACTTCGCCACGGACATGGACTCATGGTCACAACCCCGACCATAGAGAGAGATCGAGGATGCTTTCTAGAGCACCTGAGCGGGTGTTGGTAGCAAAAGGGAGGATCAGCCTTCTTCTAATTCGGGGAAGAGGCAGAAGCCTTATGCTTCACACGAGTTTCCCATCTAGGGCCAAAGATCGTACGTGGAGATCGGGATTGCTCCCAAATGTGGGATCCTAGGACTCTCGGGACAAGACGGGTCCCGCTTAGCTGTAGAACAAGATGAGAGTATACAGTTCTATTCCTCCACACCCTAGTACGGGTCGAGGAACTGGCCAGCTGGTGCCATACCACACGACAGCTAGAGGGGCCGCAGTGTGGGTCGAGGTCGTGACAGACTGTGCCGCGTGAGGAGGAAGCCGCAAAGGGTGGACCTGGGCGAAGGGTAGACATATCGTTGTTGATGTCATGCTCGACATTGATGAGCCGACAACATCGGGTTTGCCGCACTGACCTTAGCCGGTTGTCATACCCGACACGACCTTTGGGTTTGGGCTTAGAGGTGTTAAGGCCTTTTAGAGAAGCTGTGTATAGATGTTCTTCCCTGTGGATGGGGGTAAGAGTCATCTGACAGGGTCAGAGATTATGAGTGTCCGAGATTCGCTCATGTAGGACCCTGTGATTGGGGGTGTCACAAGATGGCATTATCAAGGGCTTCGTAGCACTGTAACATAGCATCGAGTCGGGTGTGGGTGCACGGTACGGTCATTCACCACTTTTGGTGTGTGTGGGTTGAGTTTGTCTTTGGGACTATGTCCAATGAAGACTCATAATTCGAATTAGGAAGTGAAGAGTAATTAAAGTGTGTTGGGCAAAGCAAAAAGGGGGCCGTTAATCAGCTAAGGTGAGAATCCTGGAGTTAAGGTGTAAGAGAACCGTGGAGATATCCAAAATTTCTATGTGAATGTAAGAGGATCGAAGTGTAAGCCGAAGAGTTATGTTATCGAGATGAAAACACATGGTCAAGTATCACGTAGGCTTAGAGTTGGAGGATAGAGCTGGAGTGACTCAGATTCGATACCCTTTGGAAATTGCATCATGTTGTTTGTCGACAAGGGCTTGGGTATGGATGTCATTCATGACATAGACCAGGTTGACATCCATTGTGTTCTGAATAATGATTGCACTTTGGGAAGGTCAGCGTTACACACCAAGCAAGGTTAGAAGTTACACGCCAGCGGATTATATATAGGTGTTAGAGGACACGCCATGAAAGACACAAGCCCCCGGGTCATATGGTGGTACATTTACCTCTTAAGGGAATTCGCTCTTACAACAATAATTCTTCATTTAAAGTAGTATAATAATGGCATCATGAGGCATTGTATGGGGGAGGCCATGTAGATCACCGTTATATCGACCGAGGTGGAGAGAGCCTCCATCACGAGTCTTGATCTGATTGTAGACACCTCGAGAAGCGTGAGCTTTCGAGATTGACAATGCCTTCTCACGCCCGAGCCTAAGAGCTATGGGCGGATGTACGACGCCGACCTTAGAGTCTCGAGGTCAGATCACGCTTTTCAAGGCCACCATGAGGGAGTGGTCGTTCGCTGCCGTGAGAAGCCATCACCGAGGTTTATCGGGCCTTCGATATACTCCGGTAGAGTAGGCATCATGTGTACCGTCATGCTACTTCACCCAACATGTCAAAAACTGATGAGTTTAAACTCATTAGTTTTTAATCCATTTTTCTGGAGTATATTATGAGATAAATGTTGATTTGTTTACAGAAGCTGATATTTTACTAAAATTCGTACTTATAGAAAATACAAAGAGAAAATCAAACTTTAGAAAATCAAGAAATCAGCCTCATAATAATCGAGGTCACAATCGAAAAAAAGAGATCGTGACAGAAGTCGCTTCCACCATTCCAAGTCACGACATCAACAAATTCGCTTTGAAGAAGAAATAGAAAACTTGGAACAAGTGAAGTGGTGACTTGAAAAAGGAAGTTACGAGCGAGAAAATGTGGGTCAGACAAAAGCGTAGTTAACGAGAAGAAATTCATGTCGCTACATCACTTTGATGTCGCGACGCCAAAGCAGAGAAATGATGTCGCTGACACCACTCTAAGGTCGCGACGTGATCCGTCGTGCCAAGAGAGGCCTGCAAGTAAAAGACGGTAACTAGTTTCAATGAAAGGGTCAGTCTGAGGTCGCGATACGCTCTACAGCGACATGAAAAACAACAAGGAACTGAAGTCTTGACAAGAAAACTGAAGTTGCGACCATTTAATGATCAGACCGAAAACGATGTCGCAACTATTGACTGAGGTCGCAACATGAAGAAGAGCTAAGCAGACAGCAAAAGAGGTCGCGGCATCACCTTGAGGTCGCGACCTGGAAAATAGGTGGGAATGAAGAAATATGTTGCAACGTAGAACTGAGGTTGCAACCAGAAGAAAAGAAATGGAAGCAAAAGAGGTCGCGACATAAAATTGAAACATATGAAGGCAAGAAATCAAAGTCACAACATGAAGTCACTTCTAAACAAAGTGGTCGCAATCCTAAATTGATGTCAGAATCTCGTGGTTGGAAGAATAGAAAGAAAACGATGTCGCGGATATAACCTAGGTCACGCATATTAACATCAATGAACACTAACAAATGATAAAGCCGCAAATATCATTTTGATACTGACCATCATCAAATCATTTGCAAGACAAACTGTTGCAATCTAAAAGAAAGATCGCGACTGATCACGGTGCCATCAAGAGAACTATACGCGACATCAACTTGAGGTCGCGATACGGGATAGTGAGTCGGGCTTTTTCTTCGGAGTTCCACCGAGAATTTTCGGGGATTCGCCCGCATTCTTTTACAAAGATAAATAGATAGCTTTAGAATAGTAAAACATTTTTCCGCTCTCACGAACTTGTAAAGGAAAAGAAGAGGAACTCAAAGGTATATTTGTGAGTAGATTTTTATTTTATTTTTTTTATTTTTAGTTTTCTCGTTTTGAATCAAGAACCTGTGCAGAGACGAGTGTAGCTGATTTCTAGTTCTATTATTTTTCTTATATTATCACTAAAATTTATGAATCTAGACACTTCGGGAATTCCATTTCTTCTCGCTGTATTGCAATTTCAGTGGTTGCGTGATCGTACTCCATTTTTAATTCGCAATGCAGTTGATCAGAGCAAGAAACACCTGGATTTGATTTACAATTAGTTACGCTCTTTCCTGCCACACCATGGAGAATTAATTTAGGTTCGCTTACTTAATCGGGTGTCGCTTTTGAATGCCAAGTTCCCAACAGTAAGCATCTAATACCAGCCGAGGGAATGTATCTTACTTCCGATATCCGTGATGCCCTCACGCGGTCACGTAGACTCGAGATCTCCCGAGAGTCGAGAGTAATTTCTTTTCTCTCGGGTATGTTCGGCCACCATTGACGAATCACGAAGCCTGAGAGTTCATTTTGATAAATCCCCATTCGCCTCATAATTGTAGTCGATGTGTGTATTTAACAATATAAATAAATTGTGAGTCTTCAATTTTAGTCTTAACGCAAGTTCCGCAATCCCGCAGTTAGCTTAGATCCGAGCAAAGGGAAAGGGATAAACCCATAGATACGGAGGTTGAGCCACCACCAAGCAGTAGTAGAAACTTCTGCGAAAATCCTAGAAGGTAAAGCAAAAGTCTCACACAATGGGAATGGGTGAAGTATTGAGAAAGAAAAATACCTTATCTTGTAAAAGAGAATTTGGAATACAAAGTAGCTGGTTTGATTCGCCTTCGAGAGAAGCAAAGGATGTCCAATCGCTGAATATGGAGAAATCCACCCAATAATTAGGGAATCTGACAAAAATCGTGATCCATACATAGAACGTATAATGGATTTAGGTGTCGAATTGACTGCTCCATTGTATTTCATCGATGGTTTTCGCTTTTGTCACAAAGAAACGATTTAATCCATTCTTTTATATACAATTTATTTTATTATTTACTTTTTGTTTTAGTTCGTTGGGAATACTCAATATATAGGATTTTTAATTTTTGTCGCTTAGATAAAACCTTCACTATGAGTTTCTCTTGAGTCCAAGTAGTAAGGAAATTTTAGTAGTCAGGTAGCTTGATCCTCAGATTTCACTATCAACTGTGGAATGTGAGATACTGGACTTACATCCGTATTTTACTACTATATGACCCGGCGGCACTTGCAAGGTCATAGACCGAACCCTTATTTAAATCATGAACATTAAGAGAGAAATTATTTTATCAAGGAAAATTATCCAGAGTGACATGGATACAAGAGAAGTGTAAGGCTCTTGTAATTATGTTAATTTGAGAGGTTTTAGTCTATATAGAAAAAGGCGAACAAGTTTTTATGGCGCCAATGCCGGGGATTGAAAGAATTAATTAGATCAATATTCTAACAAAAGAAAAAAAAATACTAATTTGGACATTTTAACAAAAGAACAAAAATAGCTTTGCAAGCAGTGGTTACATCAGCCACTAATCTTTAACAAGCCATGTTGAAAATATTTGTTTAGTTTGACTAATCATATTGATCTCGAAAATGTGTTTTGATTTCTCAGGAAAACCTTAATGCATGGGGGAAACAGGAATCGACCTTGATTCCAAAGAGACACCGAATCGGAAAGAACACTCAGGAGCTTCTAAGAAAGACAAAAAAGAGCAGTAAAACGCACTATGGCATGAAAGACATGACCGATTGCAGGAACAGAGGATTAACAGCCGTAAGACTCCCATCACCGACAATAAATTGGTGATTTCTGAGGCCATTATCTGCAGAGTATTTCAGAATTGACAGCCTACTGTAGATGCAAATAATTTTGAACTAAAGCCAGCCTTGATTACAATGGTTCAAAGAATATCGCCATCGGGTCATCCCACCGAAGACCAAACGAAAGCACCAAGATTTTCGTGATGGCGAATACAAATAAGCTGGAATGGTGTGAGACCAGAGGTGATAAAGCTGCATCTCTTCCCATTTTTAAGAGATAGCAGCTTCATATGGTATGAATCATTACCATATGGATCAAGGTCAGATACTGGAAGAGTCAGAAGCTACTTCAAGTGTATTCTTTCCCCCATCTCTCACTTCAGAGAGGAGAAGAGAGATAAGAAGTATTCCAACAAGGGGAAGATGAGAGCCTATATGTAGCTTCGAAAGATTCAAAAGGTTACAAGAGAAGCCTAATGCATGGAATAGATTTGAAGACCCAGATGGACATAGTGTATCATGCTTTAAATGATACATCTAAGGGCATTATAGATGCTTCATGTCAGGAGATTCAAACGTAAAGTACGAAGAGGCGAGAGATCCGAGAAGACCTAGAAAATGCAATATGAAAGCTCCATCCGAAGTTTTCAAGGGGAAATAGCAGAGAAAAGTGGGTCATGGAGCCGAGCAAGATGACGCCCATGGAGGCAAAGTTGGATGCCATAATGCATAGGGATGGACAAACAAGAAAGAAAGATGCACACTCAAGCCATGAAATAGAGCAAAGGGAAAGAGAGAACTTATGAGAAGAAGTGTTGATGTGCCAACAAGAAGATTCTTGGTGGTGTCGAGGAGGTTAAGCACGTGAACGAGCTACAAATTATCATTTCAAGCCAAATCCTAACTCATTTAATAATTACAATCCGAAGACTGAGGAACCATGAGAAATTCTCATATAAGTGAGGCATTACAAGGCCCAAGGCATGGACAGAATCCTCAACAAGGATATCAAGAATTACTGTTCCGAAGAAGAAGAGTAAAGGGAGTGAAAGAAATGAAGATTGTGTCGTGGAGGACTCAACCATTTGAAGAACAAATGCTGTAGTTCATGGGGGACAACAAGAGGCTATTACAATTTCATGAACAGAAACTATCTGACTTGGAAGCTTTCAAGTCTTATACTCACATGTTTCAGAAGGAATGCTGGTTGTCTCGTTGAAAATTGGAGATTACATATATAATCGCCTTGAAGCAAATCGTATAAGGGTACATTCCCTGTTGACACTCGTAAGAACCCAAAAGACTCGCATGGCAATTCGCTTAAGAAGTGGGTTGATTTGAGCAAAGAACAAAGAACAGAAGGAAAGAAGACTGAGGCGTAAAAGAAGAGACTGAAAAGGAATGAGAGAAGAGCACTGGGATTAATAGCCAAAATAGTAATGGTTTAAAAGAAGGAAGGAGTACTAGCCTATACACCTTCAGTGCCATTTCCACAGAGACTTCATAAGTCAAGAAGAGAAGAACAGCTAAATTCTGGACATTTTCTAAGAAAATAGGAAATAAATATCCCATTTGTATGGTGATCAGCAAATGCCTCTTATGCAAAATTTCTAAAGAGATACTGAGGAAAAGAAAGATAGATGAGGGAGGAATAAGAATTTGACCGCTACCAAAGTACATTATTATCCAATAAAGTCTCAAAGAAAGATGAAGGCTGGACCCCCGGCAGCCACCCATTCCCCGCTCCATAAAGGAAATATGAATCTCAAGAAAGCTTTTATGACTCGCGCTTAGTATAACCCTGATGCCTCTATCAAGTGTTAGAGACTTAATTGGGAAATCCATTTCCAACAAAGAATTACATCATAGATGGTCAAGGACAATGACACAAACTGTGGCGCATTCTCAAGATGTACTTTGCTGGTTAAGTAGGGAAATTCATTTTCCCAAAGGGACTTTGTTACTATGCAGATTATAAGACACCCAAGTTCCTTTGTTACCGGGAAGACCTTTCAGCAATCGAGCCGCCTCGATAGACGCATTTAAAGGTGAACCGACACTGGTCGGGAAATGAAGCAAAGGCATTTTAATATTAAAAGGAGTCCTGAACATCCCGATTAGATGCGTGACAATTGTATTGCCAGAGGAAATAATAAATAGCCTCTCTCAATGGAATGAATTCTGATTGTATCCTTCAACACTTTATCAATGAAATTCGAGATGAATTTTCGCATTCGAGTTCTGATTGTGAAGAACTCGCTTCAAATTTGTTTAACAAGGAAACAAATTTCGAGTATAAATGAAAACAAATAAGAAGAAGTGTTGTTAACAAGAAACTCATGAGCAGGAAACTAGTGCGTAAGGGCACATTGAAAGAATTGCCTACTATTTAAAATGAGTTTTTAGAACCAGAAAAGAGAAAACCAGTTATCATATCACCGCATCGACCAAAGTCAAGAGCCAAGTTGCTGGTACTCCGAGAAAATACAAGGAAGCAATTGTTAATAATCGAGGATCCAAGGGTATCACCCCTCCATTCGCATGCACAAAAATATTGCCGAGGATAATGCAAAAACTTATTGGGCACCAAAGGATAGTTGAACCCAAAGTGATGAAAGAAGTTGCCTTAAAAGTTCTCAAATGGTTTAAATGGTGTTTTATATATGCTAATTTATAGTTCTCAAAGCCCAAGGCATGTGGTCCCCTAAAAAGGTGGGATTCACCGTGACTTAAAATGAAAAGAATGAATTGGATTCCTTGCAAGAACTGTGACAGATGGAGGGTGTATGACTATAGAAATTGAATACTCGCAACCGTAAAGGATCATTTTCCCCGTCTTCATTGACCAGAAAGTCGGATAGGTCAGCAAGACACCTCTATTCTTGTTTTCGATAGATACCTGATATAAACTAAATTGCTAAGGTTGCACTCCAGTTGATCAGAGAAAAACCAATATACAGGTGCCCATTTGGCACCTTTTGCTTGTGAGAATGCCATTTGGTTTGTGTAATTTCTGGTACCTTCCAAGATGCATGATGTCTATATTTTTGATCTAGTGTAATAGTTATGGAGATCTTCATGGATGATTTTAATAAAGGTATGGATCCGCTAACAATGCCCAGATAACCTAGACAGTACTTCAAAGGTGCAGACAAGAATCTAGCCTGAATCGGGAGAAATGCCATTTATGGTTACAGGAGGAATCATTCTTGTGGGCACATGATTTCGCAGCAGGCTTCGAGGCACTCAGCAAAAGTTTCACTTTAAGAAATCTAATGCCACCCACTACAGTCAAGTGAATCAGAAGTTTTCTAGACATGTCAGATTTACAGAAGATTTATCGAGACTTCTCCAAATTGCCGTAATTACAGTAGATTGTCGAAAAAGATACTAAGTTCTATTTGATGAATCCTCAGCCATAATGCATTTGAAGAAATCAAATCAGATTATTAAGCTCCCATCATGGAAAAACTAGATTGGAACAGTAGAATTTGAAATCATGTGTGATGCAAGGATTGCAATGGGGCCGATTGGGATGCAAAGATGAGAAAGTGTTCATGGCCACTACTATGCTAGCAAAACCTTTAACGGCTTCAAGAAAATTGCTCTACTACCGAAAAGGGAGATGCTAAGTAATAGTATTTCAGATGTGAAAATTTTAGGCCATATATTTCTTTGGGTCCCATAAGTTGTTATACACATCTGATCATGTAGCAATTAAATATCTAATGGCAAAGAGTTAAGCAAAGCCAAGATTGATCGATGGGTACTATTATCGTAGAATTTGATTTAGAAATAAAAATACAAGAAGGTAGCATAATGTGATAGCCACTCACTATCGCATAGAGAAACCCATCAGATAAGAGGAAGGAAGAGAATAGTTAAAATTTTTCCAGATGTTAGCTATTCCAGTTTGTCACCCAATCAATTTCAAGAGGCTGGAGCACAGGAACTTCTTAGCTTGTGGAATTATGCCACCCGCACCAAATACCAACAGAGAAAAGCTAAGGACTGAGCAAGGTGTACTAAGTATCCGGGATGACCCATTATTGTTTAAAAGAGGAGCTGATCTGATTATAAGGAGATGTGTACCAGAGGGTGAGCAAAGCAAGATTTTACAAGAATGTCATGCATCACCATATGGAGGACATTTTGCAGGAGATAAAACAACCCACAAAATTCTCCAATCAGGATTTTACCGGGCCTCGCTATTTTTAAGGACCGCTTTTGAATAGGTGAAGTTGGCGTGATCAATGCCAAAGAATGAGAAATATCAGAAAAAGGCATGAGATGCCCCTGCAAGGTATCCTGGTGGTGCAATTGTTTGATGTATGGGGAAATTGGATTTACGGGCCTTTCTAGTTTCATTTGGAAATATATACATACTCCCAATTGTGATTACATGTATCAACCTGGGTCGAGGCAAGAGCCTTTGTCCAAAGAATGATGCCAACAGCAATAGGATTTTTACAAAGAAATACTCAAAGAGATTTTGGGACACCCAGAACTATAATTAGTGATGGAGGGAGCCATTTTGCAAATAAGGTGTTTGACAAACTCATGAGCAGATATGGTATCAAACACATTATGAGCTTGGCTTATCATCCTCAAACAAATGGGCAAGCTGAAATTTCCAACAGGGAGATAAAGAGAATTCTGGAAAAGACTGTGAGTTCCAGCATAAGAGATTGGTCTGCTTGACACGATTCTTGATGTAATCGCCTTTAAAACTTCCCATTGGAATGTCCCCATACAAAGCCTGTCTTTGAAAACCTTGTCACCTACCTCTGAGCTGTGAATATAAAGCTAAGTGTGGGCCATCAAGAAACTTAATTCTTCTTGATTTTAAAGGCAAAGAAGATAGGCTACCCATGAAATGAATCAAGAGTCGAGAAATGGTTTATGATAAAGGCGTAATCTACAAGGATAAAACAAAAATTAAGTATGATCAACAATTTTTTGAGGAGGGAATTCAAGGCAGGAGATTAGGTCTTGTTATTCAACTCCAGACTAAGACTCTTTCCAAGAAAGATGAAGTCCAAATGGAGTGGACCATTTGGCTGGGCAGTATCACACACGCTTTGGGGGCAGCCGACACTTAGAAACCAAAGAATCATGAAAGGAATTCAAAGCATGGTTAGATTAAAGCACTACATCGAGAAAGCAATTGGAAGAGTAACCCCACTCGAACAAGGGAAATTAAAGAAAAGAACAATGGCAGAAAGTCCAGCTAAAGACTCTTAAAATTGAGCGCCTTGTGGAAGGCAATCCAACACAATTTGTTTTTAATTTTTCTTATTATAGTTTAAAATTTTTATGTTTAAATTTTTAATAGCATATTGTGATTTTATTCATTATTTAGTTTTACAGACAAATGGAAGATCAAAAGGAGAGTATTCGAATCAAATCCTCAATCAAAGATAAGAGACCAAAAAGGGGCAAGATTCTCTTTTCTTCTTTCTTTGATTTGATTTTTAAATTTGTCTTTATAAAGATGACCGAAATTTTGTGAATTTTTATCTTGTTTTGGTGCGAATTGCTGAATATGATGTTATGGAAGTTGATGAATTTTTGCATGATGAAGGTGGAATTGAGTTGTAGTTGTTTTAATTGGAATTGAATAATTGAAATTGCCGTGAATTTGAGTAGCTTATGTTTTGGCTCTAACATTAATCCAAAAGTTGCAACTAAGAATGCCGGATGAAAAAAAATTGGAAAAGAAAGTCAAAATAATGAAACTGAGGTCACGAATAAATAGCGAGGGAAAGAAATATTTTTATGTTGTAACACCAAAGTCCCTTATCGTGATCATATTTCAGTCACAACAAAAATTTTGAAGTTGCGACCAGATGAGTCCAAAAGTCAATAAAAGTGGATTTTAAAACCTCTCATTTTGGGCGTACCAGCAGTTAAGAATTAAATTAATTGAAAATCATTAATTTAGAGGCTCAATACTTAATGTCGCGACTCCCATATCATTGTCATGACAGTTAACCCAGCATCTAATCCACTTCAAATTCCATTAGACTACAATTCATCCTCTAACTCTTTTCATTATACCATTCATTCAGACTTTAAATAACTAGTTATTAATGCAAGAAATGTAAATCAATGTCTTGATTGAACTAATTTGTTTAGTATGCTCAGTTTCGAGGAGAATAATAAGAGGGAATTTAATAAAAACAATCAATATTCTCATCAAATTCCCAAAACCCCTGTTGGAAATATCAAAAGAGCAAGAATTCTAGAAACCTCATTCAATTCATTCATCGAAAATTTAAAGAAAGAAAAAATGGCCTTGTAGTTCCCAAGAGATGAAAATCACTGTAAAAGGATGGGGGGAACAACAGGAAAATACAAAAAGAATGAAGAGAAGGAGAATGAGAGAAAAAGAAGAGTTCCTAGTTTAACATGAAGTTTATGGAATGAATGGAGTCGGAAAACGAACCACTCCATTCTCTAAGCTTTTTTTTTTTTTTTTTTTTTTTTTTTTTTTTTTTTTTTTTTTAAAAAGTATTCCATAAAACGCTGTGTAATCAAGAGAGTGGTTGATGGGAAAGGAATTGGAAGAAGGGTTAATTATAACCCATCAACCCGAGAAGCTCCAAATAAAAAGGAAGGAAGGGCGCCAATTTGTTGGACGACCTTGTTCACAGCCGAATCACTCTTTGGAGGAGTTTCAAGGTCCGTGGAACTAAATTTCACAGAGCCGCAACCTTCAGGGGGAAGATATAGGATTTTAGATCAAGAAATAGAGAGTTTTCTCGAATTTAGTTACAGTCTTATTTGTAAAGAAAGAAGATTGTACAATATCGAAATGTTTTGATATTTGAATAAAATTCTTATTTACTTACAAATTGATTGTTCACGAATTGATTGAAATTTTGTTTCTGTGTCATTTTTTTTTGTGCATGAATCAAATAAATAATTATGTTCTTTCCCATGAACAGAAATTTCAGGAAGAATCAAAGCGTGAATAATTTAACTGAAATTAGAGTATCATTCGCATTGTTTAAATTCGGGCCTAGTTTGCAAAATTGAAAATTGGTTATTACGATGGAACAAAAATACTTATTGAAATAAATGTAAGTAAACAGCAAATAAATACAAAAGTCTTGAAGAAATACCACAATTTAGGTCAACAAAATGTGAAACTTTGAGAGGAATTAGGAACATCTTCTGGGAAATTCAAGACTAAGAGTCCATAGTCCTAGAACTTGTTAGATTATTGATTGAGGCGAAATCGTAGGTGAAAACAGCCAACAAGAAATGATAGAGGCCATCCTTGGCAGATTGACCTTTTCGAGCCATCAATATATAAAGGCCTTCTAGTTCCTTGATTTGAGCCAAATAAGCCTTTATTTCTTCAATAAACAAAGAATCGAATACTCAAATTCCTTCCTTGCAATAAACGCAAACAAAGAGTTCTAAATTATCCAAATTTCATTAGAAAAGTTTACTATAAAGAACGAAACAAGTTTGGGGGAAAAATATTTCCCAAAATTTGACAACGAAGGAGGTGAAGAAATAAAGAAGCAGAAACTAGTGAAATAAAGATTAAGTTTCGTTTACGCCTATTTCCTTGAACAATTAATAGGTTGAATACTCTAGTGCCCTAATACTAAACTGGTATGGGAGTTGCTAGCCCAAAGTTCTCTAAGAGTAATAGAAAGCCTAAGAAGACAAAACATTGCACTATGCCCAATCCTAGAAAAACAAAAGCAAAAGAGTTCAAGAACAAAGGAACCTGCCTGAATAAAGTGCATATGGAAATTGAAATTCCATAAAAAGAATTCAAAAAGATGAATCAGGCTAAGATTGAAGAGAATCAGCAAGAACAAAGAAGAAAAAGGGTGAAAGTTGAAGGCAACAAGTGCAGAGAAAAAGTGGAAACTGGTAATTTACAACTCGAAAATTTTCCATTATACCCAATTACCTAAGCCCAACATTATAAGCCCCGAAAGACTCCTATTGATTTTGAAGGTTGAATTTACTCACATTAGTGGAGATCAATATGAAAACAAGCCTATGGGACTTTGACAAACAGTCTTAGAAACTCCTTAAGATTAACTACATTCAACATAAAGTATGAAAAATGATTACATCTGCACACACACACGAACAAGACTTGTCGAATAAACTCGTTTAAATACATTAGTTCATCAAGAAATTTGTGATAGAAGTATACCATGTCTTATTCTTGAATCCAAACTGAAATTTAGAATGATGTTGGTATCTCTTAATTCTAGATAAGAAGGTGGAATGAGAAAGACTGTGGTATGAATCATAAAATGTCCTGGTAATTTAAGCTGTTTGTTTGAGTGACAAACAATTCTTTCTTCTCTTTGCTTGGGGATAAGCAAAATTTTAAGTTTGAGGGAATTTGATGAGTCTAAAAACTCATTAGGTTTTTAATCCATTTTTCTGAGTATATTATGAGATAAATGTTGATTTGTTTGCAGAAAAGTGGATATTTTACTCAAATTTCATTTTGCAGGAAAATATAGCAGAAAATCAAATCTTTAGCAAAATCTAAGAAATCACCCTATAGCGTAATCTGAGGTCACAACTGAAAAAGAAATCACAGAACAAGAAGCTCAGTTTGTCATTCCAAGTCACGATATCAACAAATTTACTTTGAAGAAGAAATAGAAAACTTGAACAAGCTAAGTCGTGGATCAAGTTAAGGAAGTTAAGTACGCAGAAATGTGGTCGTAGACAAAAGGAAATAATCGTGAGAGTTGTCTCCATGTCGCCACATCACTTTTGATGTTCTAATGTTTCAAAAAGGGTATAGCCGATGTCGCGACACCACTCTGAGGTCGCGACGTGGATCCGTCAATAAAAGCCACAAGAGAGGTCTTCGCAAGTAAAAGACGTTGCAACTAGTTTTTAATGAAAGGGTCAAATTGAGGTCGCGACATGCTCTACAGGTCGTGACATGAAAACAGGAACTGAAGTCTTGACAAGAAAACTGAAGTTGCGACCATTTAATGATCAAACGAAAACGATGTCGCAACTATTGACTGAGGTATTACTACTGGGTTAAGAGCTAAGGTATTGTAAAAAGAGGTCGCGACATCACCTTGAGGTCACACCAAAATAGGTGGAATGAAGAAATCGCTGCAACGAGAACCTGGTGGCCAAACTAAGAAAAGAAATGAAGCAAAGAGGTCATACATAAAATTGAAACATGTGAAGGCAAGAAATCAAAGTCACAACATGAAGTCATCATACAAACAGAAAAGTGGTCGCAACCTAAAATTGATGTCGCAACTCAGAAGCTGGAAGAATAGAAAGAAAACAATGTTGTGACATGTAACTAAGGTCGCGACATCAACACTGAAGGAACACTGAACAAATGATGTCGCGATCACTGATCAAATCATTTGCAAGACAAACTGGTTGCAACTAAAAGAAAGAGGTCGCGACTGATCACGAGCCATCAAGAGAAATCCATGTCGCGACATCAACTTGAGGTCATAATGTGACGTTGAGTCATTTTTCTTTGGAGTTCCACTGAGAATTTTTGGGATTCGCCCGCATTCTTTTACAGATAAATAGATAGCTTTAGAATAGTAAAACAGTTTTTCCGCTCTCACGAATCTTAGTGCGGGAAAGGAAGAGCAACCTGGTATATTTTAGAGTAGATTTTTATTTTTATTTTTTTATTTTAGTTTTCTTGGTTTAACTGCGAACTGCAAGTAGACGAGTAGAGTTGGATTTTTAGTTCTATTATATTTCTTAAGTATTACTGCTTGAAAATTTATGAAATCTAGATAAATTCTCTGAATTCATTTTCTCGCTGTATTGCAATTTCAGTGGTCAGCGTGATCTAGACTCCATTTCTTACTCCGCAATGCAAAGGACTCAGAGCGCAGCCACTGGATTTGATTTACAATTAGTTACGCTCTTCCTACACAATTATGAGAATTAATTTAGGTCTTGCTTTACTTAATCGGTGTCGCTTTTGAATGGATAAGCTCTGGCCAGTAGTACCTAATACCGCTGAAATGTATCTTACTCGATATCCGTGATGCCCTCCGCCATGGCAGACATGACTGAGATTCCGAGAGTTGAGAGCATTCTTTTCTCTCGGGTATGTTCGACACCATTGACGAACTCACGAGCTCGAGTTCATTTTGATAAATCCCATTCGCCATAATTGTAGTCGAGGGGTGTATTTAACAATATAAATAACGAGAGTTCACCTTAATCTAACGGTAAGTTCCAACCCCGTGCTAGCTTTAGATCCGATCAAGGAAAGGGATAAACCCACAGATCCGGGAGGTTGAGCCACCAATTAAGTAGTAGAAACTTTGCAAAACCCGAGAAGGTAAAGCAAAAGTTCTCACACAACAGTAATGGGTGGTGAAGTATCAGAAAGAAAAAATACCCAGATCTTGCAAGAGAATTTGAATATTGTGTAGCTGGTTTGATCTGTCTTTGAGAGAAGCAAGGATATCCAATCGCTGAATATGGAGAAATCCAATTCCAATAATTAGGAATCTGACAAAATCGATCCACAAGCAGAATGTATAAATGGATTTAGTGCTGAATCGATCGCTCCATTGTATTTCATTGATGGTTTCGCCACAGAAACTGATTTAACGCATTCTTTATATACAACGATTTTTAGTTATTTACTTGTTTTAGCTTAGTTTGGAAACATAGTCCACAGTATAGGATTTTTAATTTTTTGTCGTTTTAGATAAAACCTCTACTATGAGTTTTGAGTCCAAATAGGCGAAATTTTAGTAGCGGTAGTCGATTCACCATATCAATCTCCGGGAATGATGACTAGACTTACATCCGTGATTTCATTACTAGATGACTGTACACTCTGCAAAGTAGTCATAGACTCTGAACCCTTATTTTTAAATCATGAACATTAAGAGAGAAATTATTTTATCAAGGAAAATTATCCAGAGTGACATGGATACAAGAGAAATGTAAGGCTCTTGTAATTATGTTAATTTGAGGGGTTTTAGTCTATATAGAAAAAGGCGAACAGTGTCCACGAGGTATTTCACGTCTCCATGCTCTGGAAGTATACTCCAGATCCAAATTTCTGTGGTGGATTGGGGACAGACAGGTTGATTAATCGATGGGACCTTCGAGGAAGGACCAGTGTGCATTTTGGATAGCCGTGATCAGGTTGGTGATGCAAGACCGTGAGGCTAGTGAGGGTGCTATGGCGGCACTATGGAGTGGAGGAGTCCATGTGGGAGCGCGAGGACACGATGTGGGCCATCTATCCCTTCTTGTTTAGGGATGAAGGTACGTGGTTTAGTCGTTTAAGATTTAAATGACGGGTTTACATGCATGGTAGTGTGCACATTACTTATGCATGTGAGTGATGGATGTCCGCACTTCGTGACAAATTCTTTTAAGGAGGAATTAATCCAGAAATTTCACTGAAAAAGGCAAAATCGTACTTCGTAAAACCAAAATTTATTCTCTAGGTCCTCTAATGAAAAATGGATTTCACCATTGAATTGTCTCGCGAAATCTAGCTAGCACGCTTAATTTCGTCGACCCGCATACTGACGTCATGCTTTTTCAAGGCATCGCGTTTCGGGTGCCGTAAAACGATATTTGATGTGACAAAAGTCACATATAACATGTAATCATGTGCCATAAGTTGCATGAGTAGAGAAATGATGAAAATGGACGGCCGAGGTAGTGCCAAATGTCAAAAATCCAAGCTTGGGGACATAAATGACATTTTAGAAATTGTTTTAAATGACAATAAGACAAAATTATGAATAGTGATTATCTTCTTCAAATTGAACCAAAGACCAAAACGTGGGGGAGGAGGAAATTAGATGCAGTAGCCGATTTTTTGGTTTTTAGAGAGAGAAGATGCCACTTCTCTAAAAGATTACGGGTGATCCGATCGTCGGAATTCATCGGGACAAGAAGGAAAGTCGCTCTACGCGGCGAGGCCTACGTGTGGGCTCCGGTTTTAGGAGTTTTCGACAAACTCCGTGAGGTAGGGGTTTTATCCTACTTGGGTTTTACACTTTATTTAAGTGTTTTGTAATGTTTCTGATGGTTCGAGGCCTTGAATCTAGCTGACGAAGCCCAAAACTGGGACCGATGTGAAAAATTTATAAATTTATCACACAACTGGTGACTCCGTCTAATGGATTATGTTGAAATTATGCTATAAATCATGTGTTATTTATAAGGTTAAATGGTTTCAGAAATTCGGAACACAAAGTGAACTCGATGATCGGGTGATTTACGAATAAGAATCCTGAGCAGGGTCAAAATCGTTCATAGAATAGTGTCTGGAAAATATTTTTGTAAATACTGTGTTTGGTTGAGTAATTCAAGTTGAATTGTTTCAGGTTTGATAATTAGCCTGAGCTAATTCTTGTGTATGAATGTGAAATTAAGATGACATGTTTAGGTGATTTAAATTATGTGAATATATGCATTATTATATATTTATACGTGTTATATAATTGTATCGAATTGGCATCATGCATTCCATATGCATCAATTAGAACAATAGAGTGAGGTGAATAGGTGATTCTGAGAGAATGGTTTCGAGGGCTGACTAAATAATAATAATTACTCCGAGGTAGTCCATATAAAATATCAATCGTTTGAGCCGCCCAAGTGATATACATCGGAGGTAGTCCAATAAATATAACATCGGAGTCGGTCCACTACTTATATCGGAGGGTTGTCTACAAATATAAAACAAATATCTTTGTTTTGAAATAATGTTTCTACACAGGCTTAGGCAAGTGTGTGAGGGAGTCGGGGAGGACTCTGTGAAGGATCATGAGACATTCAAGTAGATCACGCATTTACTGGATGGCGGTTACTGGAGTTACTGGGATATATCAGTGGAGAGTAACTCATTTAGGGTGATTCCACTACTGGGCGATAGCTCACCCTATCGAGGGATATTTTTTTCAGGTACAGGGGGCGCTCGAAAAGACGGCTCTTCTTATAGACCGATTTAGAAGAAAGCCGGGTTGTGGCTTTGGTATTATGATGTATGACATGTATTAAAATTCTAGAATTTTAATATATGTTTGTATAAGAGTATTTTCCTAACTCTTGAAATTATTGTATATAGTTGGGATATATTGGTTGAGTTATGATGCAGGGGCCCAAGTGGCCATTATTTACTCTCATTTGGACCCTATGTGGTCGTTGGATGTGTTGGGACAGGTTATGTACTAAGGGTAGAGCTCCCAGACAAAGGAGACTCCCATTTTCGTGAGAGATGCTGGGTCACCCCGACATTCACGAAGTGTTTCACGGGTCGATCTGGCAGTCAACGGACCCCCGGGATTTGGGGCATCACAATTCTTGTACAAAAATAAAACTGTCATTCAGCCCAAATGATGGCAGGCCCTTATAATAAATAGTGGTTGTTCTAGGAAAGCCATGGGAACCATTCTTCCTACTGATTCAGAATAAGTCCAGATTTTGTTGATCGTTAGCTAACTGTACGAAAAAATGATACTCTGGTCATAGGGCAAGCTGTTGATCCTAAAATAGGACCCACTTCATGAAGACGTAGATTTTGATGATATGGTAGTGATTCGTCGAATAGGTTGTTCCTAATCAACAAAATTTATAAACTTAATTTCTCCTATCATTTATTAGCTAATGCAAGATAACGTTCTAGGGTTGAATCCTGTGGATGGGTTTTCTTCGCACAAATGATTTACAGTTAAGGCTAAAATGGTGAATTGAATTTGAATTTTAGGATTTTGTAAAAACAGTGGGTTTGATGGTAGAAAACTGGAAATAAAATAAAGAAAAATATAAAAAGAATCTCGAAGACGGCTACCTGGCTGAGGTCCTAAGGAAATGAGAGGTTCTCGGTCCTTTTCTCATGGGGAGGATGACCTATAGTCATTTCCCTAACTCAGATCTTCATTTGGCTATCAAAATTGAACCCTAATAATTTTCCTTTGAAATATAGCATTTATCGATTAGCAAATGTTCCCGGCAATGAAAATCTATCTCCAAAAATGTTCCTACATTAACTAATAAATGACAACTAATGAATCTCAGTGATCTAGCAATAAGCATACAACCCTAAAAGCTTTGCCACATGTTAACTTGGGCAAGGTTCAGCAAGAAGATTTAAACCTAGTTATGATAATGTGAGACATAAATAACTATAAATACTTACATTAAATATATGAGAACCGTTATTTTACCCTAAAACCCTAGCCCCGTAGGCCCCCTCTTCAAGGATGGAGGGGTTTTTAGCCAACTATCCTCAAGGGATGCTTAGAAACCAAGAAAAATAAAATAAATGAAAAGCAAAGAAAAAAATGCAAGAAAAAGAAAGCCGGAGAACTTACAAGTAGTTTTTGTTTTTCCACCAAAGCCAAAAGTTCAAAAGTCCCTTCATAAGGCTTGAGCTTTATATAAGGCTCCAAATGAGGTAAATTACCAACATACCCTCAAAAAGGCATTATACAAGGAGGGCAAAAGTGGCATAAAGAGAAAAAAAAAACCAAAAAGTCAAAATATGGGCTCCAAATGACAGCTTCACAAGGAGAAACAACTAATGTACCTTCACAAACAAGACAAACAAGAAGTCATCGAATAACACAAATGGGCTTCGCTAAAATAGTAATAAAAGCAGTAAAAGCCACTTCCCTTCACTAACTCTCCCCTAATCAAATGTCATCATTCACAATAATTGGGTGGGTTTGAATTTGAAAGTTAGAGAAGGAAATGATACCTCGGTGTGGAGCTGAGGGAAGGTTATCTCATCCGAGGCAGCCAGGTGTCATAGGGGTCGAGGTAAATCGCCATCGTCAAAAGGCCTGAGTAGGTATTGATGGTGGAATAGGAGGCAAGCCCAGGTGACACTGCAACTGCACGAGGATGGCGTGGTTTTGTGCGACGACGCCTGCGGCGCGTGCTATCCTCTCTGCTAGTCGTATGGGCAACAGAACGATGGCCGAAGGGACGCGGTTTGAGAAGGAGTGGACTGTATCCATAATGACGAGAAAATCCCGGGTGGATATGGAGATATGCTGCAGTGGTGGTGGTACCATGTCAGGTCCCTCCGCGTTGTCAGAGGAGTCGGAGCGTGGGATTCGGGCCATGATTACTGAACCGGCCGATGATGCAACTGAGGCCTCTCGTATCTTCACGGATGGTTATCGCTTATGTCCCCGCCTACGCCCGAGGTGATGCCAGACGGGGCGTGACGTGGCCACCACACAGTAAGGGGACGTCCCCGCAAACTCGCGGCGCTCCAATCGTGGGTCCTAGAAAACCCAAAATGCTCTAAATACGGGCGCATGCCTCGAACAGAGGGTATGGCCTCAACTCGGTCGTTTCGCTATGAACCTTGTTCTAAAAGTGGAGCAAGGAGCCATGAAGAGTCATGGTACAAACCAATAACCTCGAAATGCGATATGAAGCCTGTGATAGCTCCTCTTCGCCGCACAGTATGCTGGAGTGGAAAAATGTTAGATCGCAGTAAATGGTCGATAAGGAGCATGCTCGCAGGAAGGCTCTCCCGAAGAGAACATACCCCTGGTCATACGCCTCGGATATAACGCCAACCACTTCTGTGCGTGGGCGGGTCATACCAGACTTAAATGGAAGTTGGTCGGTGCAACAGGAAACGGAACGCGCCTAATATCGGCGGCTCAGAAGGTCCTCGCCACCACCGAGAAGTGATGTCCAATAGATTTCAGTAATTTCGGATGTCATAGTATGGTAGAACTCAATGACCACCCGGGGGTAGAAGAACTGGCGCGGAGTCATAAAAGCCTCCAGGGAGTACCGCTGCACACTCCTCATGGAATCTCAGCTCGGATCTCGCAAGAAAGTCGGAAGACATAATATGTCTCGGCAGTTGCACTTTCAGTACTACAATCAATCGCCTGTAATGGGGCAAAGACAATGAAAGAGGGGGTGCCGATGATAGAAGCAGATGATGCGGGAAGGTCATCAATCGCCCCCGGATACGTGGGCAAATGGGGCCCTCCTGACTCGAGGATGACTCACCAACCGATGTCCGGGCCCTCTCTGATGGATGCGGATGGGCAAGAGATGGTAGCTAAGACCTGCCTCGTTTGCCCCCGCGATGTACATGAGCAAGAGGAACGGGAGCAGGGATAATGGCGACATTATTGTAGTGGGAGGAGAGCCTGCCTAAATGCGTGGGGCGGGAGAGAAACGTCGCACTCGAGGCTTGAAATTGTATCTCCACGGTCCTAGCCATGCCTGATAAGGAGGAGATGAAGAGGCGGAGGATTACCATACACCTCGCACAACAAAATACCAAAACTTAGGCGGATATACCGAAACGCGGTGTGTAAAATGTATGCCTATGTGCTAGCGCACTGCCGTCTCAAGTAAGAGAGTGTACTCATAGTACAAATATCGATCCACAAGGACAGTGTATTGACTACATAAAGGTTCCCGCTTTAGATAACATCTCGAAGAGATGATTTCGTGACGTAAAGTATAAATTGACTGCTATTGATTCTAATTGATTACTGTATCAGCATCAGGTTATATCTCCCCCGTCACATTTTAATGATTATTTCTTCAAGATATTATTATTTAATGTATTTACAATTTGTCAATGGCGAGGTGATCTACTTTACTTAGATATCCTCTTTCGAGGTATATCCGCCTATTCATGAATAGAGTTGAGTATATCTCTCATCTCAACTCAAGATTCGATATGCTTAAATGTTCTATCCCCAAATGCCACCTTCAGATTGAATATCTCTATTTACCGAATCAACTCAAGGCCGCTTCTTACCCGGATCCCCGATAACCTCATCTCGAATCTCTAGCTTCCAAAGGTGATTATGCCAATGCTGGCCGACATCACCATATAATTAAAACCATAGATATGAGTGCATGCTAACAAATCATAAATAATCGAATAATATAGATCCAAACTTTAATCCATCAACATATGACAAAACAATATAACCTTAGATATAGATCTAGAACATAATGAATGATAGAATGAAAATGTTTAGTATTAAAAACATCATTCTCAACCAAAATGAGAAACAAAGATAAATCCCGGGCACTCTTCCTAAGTCCTGTGTCACTCGCCTTAATTCATGGCCTTCTCGCTCAGACGCCTCCCGATACCCCTCGATTTCGAGCCATTCGTGACTTTAAATGATGAGGTGCAGATCTAGTCGACGCCGTGGACGCTGAGACGCCACGACGCTACCGATTGTCACTGCGATTGTTGACCCAACGTCACACGCCAACGCCGATTGGGGAACGCCGCGACGCCGAACGTCATGACGTAGAAACCAATTTCTTTGCTCCCCATTGCTCCGTATGCTTCCAACAAATCGCCTTTGCTCCAAATGTATCTCGCATCCAAACCAAACACTCAATTCAAAAGAGTCTAGCCACAAAAACTATGAAATTACTATAAAATAAACATGAAAAGGAAAAACCGACGCGGGTATAATATGAGTGTTTTAGACACTCATCACAACCCCAAACTTAGTTTCTTGCTTGTCCCCAAGCAAGAACTGACTCTAAATGTAATAATACACTCAACATATTGAAACTAACACTAAGACAAGAGCTACACATGCCGGTACCCGAGGATCGGGCTTGGGATCACTACACCGCTACTGCTTTGGCTCGAAGTTCACAGGATGCATACAAGTGTTCGACTTTCGGAAAACTCAGTTGAACTAGGTGGGAGTGATTAGCGCCTCAAATTCCATGGTACTCAATAACCTTTCCCAATGACCATATGTGCATATAATGAATGACCTCCAGTGTATGCCTAGGCTCCGACACCCCCAAACTTAAGCTCAGCTTACCTATTTGGAAGGAACTAACTAGAAAAGGATAGGAACGCACCCATTTTATTCTTGGCAGAATACCTAAAAACTTCCTAAGTACCTAAAAGACATAGAAAAAGACCTAGTGCCAAGAAGTTTTAGGCCGAAAGTGTTCTCAGAAGGGATCCATCGGGTGACTCCTCACCAATAAGTTAAGGGCACCAGCATTAAGTTCCTTCAAACTTCACCGAACACTCAACTAAACTCAAAGTTCTAGGTTGTGGAAAATCCATCTTCGCCCCATGTAGCTGCGTGCTGAAGTCAATGACTCCCCACCTACCGGGTTTAGGGGCATTAGGGCTTTGAAGGCCCTTCGACTGCGTCTTCGGGATTTCGATTGATGATCCAAGTACTTTATTCTAACTACGTTTCATTTTTCGACTTTTCATTTTTTATTTTATTTTTATTTTTTTATTTTTCATTTTTTTCTTTTTAGTTGAGCTCAATGGCAACTCTCTTTGATTGGGTGTCCCATCACTTAGGATGGTTAGAATCCAAGGTTAGTTGAACTGTGAGTCGGGTCTCGACACCTATGCATAACCCATAGTCACAAAGGTGGGAACGATAGGATCATCGGTGAAATAGTTTCTTGACTACCCGGGATTGGTTCACTAAACCTTTCCACCTATTCGACCTAATTACCGAGCATCCAACAGTGTAAGCATCCAATCATCCATGTCAAAAGCGCATTCAGTCCAAAAATGATCCTCGACTTTCAACATGGCACACATACACGCAATTACTACATACGAATGACTTAACACATGCAAACAAACTAACACATGACTCAAAGAAAATAAATGGCAAAAGAACTGAAACTACGTTGCATACAACCACTGAAGTGCTGAACGAAACAAAAACACTACACAAATACTAAAAACAAAACATAACTAAACAAAACAAAACCCGATCACCACCCACTCCCCCAACAAAATATCCAGTGTCCCCACTGGCAATAAACAAAAGTAGAGGTAAAGGGACTCGGTGATCACAATGTGGCGGTGGTGGTAGGTGGAAGGCAAGGAGTCGGGCGATCCGGGCCTGCAAGTGACTCCTCGTCAAGAATAATGGCCTCGACACAGATGCGCATATCGAAGACGAGGGCCTCCATATCCTGCGGTGACGCGGACTTGGTGCCTCGGGTCTCATCCTGTAATGCATCGGGCGCCTGCAAGTGAGAGCACCGGTCCTCGTGGATCGAGATCTGACCGGGAGGGAGCCGTCTCCCGAGGCCAGCCGTGACGTGTGGCTAAGTAAAGGACGCAGGACCGGCCAACGCCTCCGTGACTGCCCAGAAGCCAGCGTTCCAGCCCCGATGACTCGGCTCGCCTCTCGCCCGAGGGCCTGCGACCGTAATCATATACCCACTGTGTCGCGGACACCCGGTGTCCCGCTGGATGTGATATGGCTTCACGGGTGGAGCCAAGCCTCATCGCCGGGCCGAGGGCACCCCGACGCTTGCGACAAGTCGAATATAAGGAAGAGATGCCCCAAATTCATCTGCAACCCGCTTATGGAGGATGGCATTCTATAACCCGCCCAACATCAAAGGTATATCCCGTGAAGATAGCGGTCGAAGCAGGCACGCTCGCGCCACTTCACACACGTCTGGTCGGGCCTGAATGAGACACAACGCATGAAGGTGCTGCACTGGGGTATGAAGGCCAAATGCTCTGGCCTCAAGTTGACGGCCCGGCCCGCACTATTGATTTTCCACTACACCTCGACCATTGGTCAATACGCGTATAACTCCTGGTAGTCGGGGTGCGCCCGTGGAGCCGACCAAACTGTCGAGGGACATGATCTGAGACTACATTAGCTATTGATAGACTCCAAGACCGACCGACCAATATGCCCTCACTCGCACTTTCTTGAAGACGGAGGCAAGATCATCTGGCGAACTCAGACCACACTCATCGCACTGATGAGGTGGTTGGCACAAAGCTCGCCTTACCTTGCCGGGCTATGGTTTCTGGTTGAAGTCGCTCGGGTTTTGGAAACCCTTCTCCTAATGAACGACGGTTTGGCAAAATGGTGCCGAACCGACCGGCGGCCTCCTCATTGATGAACCGCGTGATATCGTAAGTGGGTCGGGTCCGGCTGGACCGACCGCCAGGCAATTTCGCCACGTAAATTCATGACCTAGAAAGCACGTGGTGGGGGTACAAAATTAGTCACCCACTGACCTAGACCAAAAAACAAACACCTAGCGTGCACTAAAAACAAACCAAAACTACTAAGTGTGCTAAAAACCCTAACTATGACTCAATCCCTAAAATAAACCTAACAATACCCTAAACGTGAACCTAAAAGATCCCTAGACCAACCAAGTGAATGTCTGCACTTAAGACGATGTTACTGTAGCTAGAACGAGTACAGGCAGAATGCCACAAAGGATCAGACCTGGCAGGTGAGGAGAGCTCCAGCACAGGCTGGGCTTCTGAGGGCAATGGGGTGGGCCTCCGTCAAGGATGTAGCTCCGTAGGTCGGTGAGGACAAAAGCAAGAGGGCTAGGGTTTCGTAGCTGTAGTATGCGCGAGGTGAAGAGCAAAATGAACCGTTCGCCTTAAAAATGCGGCAACGCCGCGACGCAGTGCGGGCAACGCCGCGACGCTACAGAGGGTCAAACCAACGCCGCGACGCTGATGGTAACGCCGCGACGCGACGTAGAGCGGTACCTAAATGACGCCGCGATGTTAAATATCGACGCCGCGACGCGACGTAGACCATAAAATTCACGCCGCGACGTTGAGATCCACGCTGACGCGGACAAGAGACTTAGCACCATGTCGCGACGTTGAGATCCATCGTCGCACGCGACAGAGAGACTTGGGACCACGTCGCGACGCTGGAGACTACCGCCGCCATACGACGCAGGTTAGGACAACTGGACGTAAAAAGTTGTGCACATTGATGATCTCTTGGTCAAGAAACCCTCCCCACTCTTAATTGTGACTTTCGGGAATTGTAATGCACCGCTTGAACGAATCCTCCCCATCGATTACGGAGAAATCTAGAAACCCAATAGCACTACAAATAAACAATGTAACAAAAAATTGAAGCACCCCTGGGTGCGAAGCTACAAAAACTCGTCGCTTCCCGCGCCGCGATGTTTAATGTCAAGTACTGACGACTGACCGCACGTGTTCGAACCCGAACTCAAAAGATCGCGCATTACACTTCTCGCTGTCATGGCTATCAGCGAATGATTTTCTTGTCGCGAAGAAACTCCGCCCATAGTACGGCTTCAATCGCGCGGTGATCGAATGTGCCTTTCTCGTGATGTGTAACTTCGCCCCACCGTGAAAAGACCTTGGTCACTATGGAAAGGCCCCCGACCATCGAGACTTCAATTTCCCCGTGAAAGAGCTTGAAGAATCGAACAAAAAAAGAACTTGTCGGGTCTGGCCTGCGGAACTCTTTCGGTAATGTGTTTGTCGCCGTGCTTTAGTCTTTTCCTTATAAATGCGCGTTTACGCTCGCTTCTAATTGCCTAGTTCATCAGTTGGAGCGGGCCAAGCCACCGCCAATGTATTATCCATGTTTAACCGGGCCGAGTGGGCCCAATAGGCTCGATGCTCTAGTTCTACTGGAAGATGACACGCTTTACCATAACAATTTTCGAATCTGATATACCTAAAAGGAGTTTTAAATGTCAGACGGCATGCCAGAAAGTGCATCGTCCATCTTTTTAGACCAATCCTTCCTGGAGTTGTTAACTGGCTCTCTCTAGAATGTAATTTCGATTTCATTTGATACCTCGCTTGTCCATTAGACTGGTGGTATGCAAGATGTACGATGACGCACCTGCACTTTTGCAAAACCTTATCACTTACCTTTGTCAAGTAAATGGGTACCATTATCTGTGATCAATGCTCGAGGGGTTCCAAAACGTGAGAATATGTGGCTGCACAGAAACTGAGCCACAACTTTGGCATCATTGGTGCGTGTAGGGATCGCCTCCACCCACTTTGAGACATAATCTACTGCCAGCAAGATGTATAAGTTGCTATATGATGCAGGAAATGGTCCCATTTTTGAAATCTTATCCCCATAAATCAAACAATTCAATTTCCAAGATGGGATTTGATGGGTGCCTGTCTTTCTCGAGATGTTTCATTCTACTTATATTCTCAGCTGGCTACAAGTGGAAACTAATCGATGAGCATCTTTAAATAAGGTAGGCCAAGAAAAACCCGATTGGAGTACCTTGGTCGGCCGTTCTGCCACTAAAGTGCCCACTCACACCAGAGTGTGACACATTTAGAATACATATTTCATCTTTGATACATGACCTCCTTATTAATTGACAAGACAAAGTTGTCTCAGAAGAATCATTCCTCCCAATAGTAAGAGCCTCAAGTGTGCGAAAACCTCTTTTCCGCGATAGTTAAATTCTAGGGATTACTTTAGCCACCAACAATTCACATAATATGCTGTAACCATGGAACCCGGCCCCTCTTTCTCAATAGCTAAGAGTTTCTCGTCTGAAATTCACATTCACCGAGAGCATCATCTCCTCGCCCCTTCCAATGTGTGGAAAGATGATCTCGCATTAGGGTTTTCAAAGGCCTTTCTGGTTTCTTTAATTTCTAGCATTCGACTCTTGCAACAAAAGGACCCACCGAATTAATCTGGGGTTTTGCATCTTTCGTCATCATACTTAATAAAGAAATGATCGCCAGGCACTACCACCTTGCTAATCAAATACGGGCCCGAACTCACGAAAGCAAACACAATGGCCACGCTCTTTCTCTGTGGGTGGCATAATTCAGCCGAGCATCATTCAAGGTTCTACTAGCATAATAGATTACCTCGAAAAAGATTTTCTTGTTTCGCCAGACCTTCTAATCGCTGTCGGGCGCCATGAGTTCAAATGGAAAGCACCAACCGGTGCCACAAACAATAGAGTCGAAACCAACTTATCCTTCAACACCGAGAATGCATGCAAAAATTCGGCGAATCAAACTCAAACGGATCCTCGACTAGGAGGTTAGACAACCATGGTAATCAGAAAATCCTCACGAACCACCCATAGGAATCCGGGGCCGTGGCCTAGAAAACTTTGAATCCCTTTTACTGACGAGGGTGGAGGCAACTTTCAATTGCTTCAATCTTCGCCCCCCATCTACCTCTTATCCCTTCACTAAATCCGATGTCCAAGGACAATACCCTCTCGTACTCATAAAATGGCACTTCCCAATTGAGTACTAAGTTCGTCTCTTCACATCTCGCTTAGTAATAAATTTCTCAAGTTCTCTAAACAAATTTTTGTCAAATGAATTTCCCATTACTCGAAAAATCGCCCATAAAGATCTCTAATTGTCTTTTCCACCATGTCTCGAGAATACGCCAGTCGCACATCGCTGAAAAGTACCGTGCATTGCATAGTCCAAAGGGCATCCGTCACGCGAATGTACCATAAGGACAAGTGAATGTCAGTTTTCTCCGATCTTCGTGAGCTATGGCAATTTGATTGTAACCTAATATCCATCCAAAAGCAATAGTATTCATAACCCGCTAATCGACGAGCATCTAATCTAGAAACTAAGAATGGGAAATGATCTTTCGGGAAAGTGGTCTGTTCGCCGATAATCAATACAAATCCCTCCACCCAGAATCAAGGCTCTGCACTCAAGCAGTAGAATGTTGTTTTCAATTCCGATGACAATTTGTTCCTCCTCTTCTAAGACTAATTCGAACTCGGGCTTTACTCCATGCACTGGTCCCGAAACGGGTAAATCACCCCAAGATCTAGCCATTTTGTAACCTCTCTTCCCGACTACCTCCCTTCATTGCTCCGATTTAACCTCCCTCCGCGCCCACGGAAGGTTTATGTCCATCTCTAATAAAAATACGACATGCATGCACATAGAAGGCGATCGAATCCCTTTAGATCACAATGCCAGAGACCATCCGAAAGCATGCTCGTGGATCTCAAGGACCCTCAATAACTTCTCTTCCTCTAGTGCAGTAAAAGATGCTGAGATAATCACTGGTAGCGTAAATTCTACCCCCAAGGTATGCATACTTTAAATGGTTATTAGGTGTGAGGTTTCTTCCTTTTGTTCCATCTCGGCGGTTGCTCAACTCCGATGGACCGGCGGCTTTAACTCCTTCGCCCGCAGGATCTCAAGGTATTTCCGTCTATCAGGTCCGAAAGAGTCCATCCATTTAACATATTCTTCCCGCTCTCTTCAGTTCTCGACCATTCTCCACTGAAAGGCCTCCAAAGGGTTAGTGAGACCACTCTACTTAGACACTATAGCCTTCTACTATTTCAAATTCCATGAAGCAAGTATCACTCGCCGGGTGTCCTAACGCTTCAAAACACATTGAACTTTACTTCCTCTTCAGACTCGCCCGCTCCCTCTCGAACATCAATTATCGCTCGCGCCTGCTAGAAACCCGGCCCACCCAAGATTATCTTCCAGATTTCTTATCTTCCTCCATATCCAAAACAATAAAATATGTCGAAAATGAATTCTTCGTTCATCTTTACCAAGACATCTTCTATTATCCTCTGACGCTTCAAAGATCCGTCTAAGCCGGGCTGTGATCAGTAGTTTCGCGCTTCTACCTAATCCCAAACGCTTGAAAATGGATAGGTCATAAGATTAATGCTGGCACCCAAATCACATAGGGCTCTCTCAAAGATAACATTTCCAATGGTGCGCGGGATAGTGAAACCGCCCCTCGGTCCTGAGCTATGCAGCCTTCCTCTCGGCATGGCACGCATTCCTCGCTAAGTTCATCGCTTCAAAATCAGCTTATCTTCTTCTCGGGACAGAAAAATGTTCTTCATAAATTTTACATAACTGGGCATCCGTCTAAGGCATCAAAGAACGGGATATTGATGTGTAACTTTAAACACTCCATGAATTTAGTGAATTGCTTATCCACTTATGCTTCTCACAGACGCTGGGGGTACGAACCCATATGCCGGCTCGCTTTCAAGAGAGTCTCTCTCGCACCGTTCCTGAGGTCGCTTAAGGTATCTCGCACGTCTTCGTCGGTCAATGACCTTCTCGCCCCTAAATCGGTTTCTGCCAATCAAGTTGTAAATCGTATTTCCAATTCTTTCCCACTTCCTCGCATGATCGCTAACATGCTCATTCCCGCCTCTTCAGTTTACCCTGAATTGCTTGGTAAGGAACCCCGTTGTCTTTCTGTTAGTAAGTTTGCCATTTGGCCCATTTTAGCCCAAACTTCTCGCCAGTTTGATTGTTCAACCTGCCGCTACCGCCGCATGTTTGTCTTACCTCATTCATGGCTGCGAGCGGGAAGTTAACATCTCGTGCAAGTAGCTTGTTCTAATCCAACTTTTCGCAGGGTGGTTCACTAGTTCGGTTCGATAACATATTGTTCTGATTATTCCGCCACCCATATCCTTGATTGTTCTGACTATTCTGGTTCTGATTATTACGCCACCTCGCCTTAGATCTGAGATCTAGTTAACTGGTTCATTACTCACCCATTACGATTGACTCATTAACCTGACACCACCAGATCTTGCCTCATCGTAGGTTTCGATCGATATTCCGTCGTGCAGCGGCCCACCACAAAATTCACATAACTCCTATGGTTTCGTTCGATACAAGCCATGGGTTTCATTGGGTCATTTAATCGTTTAGTCAACGCCACATGATTCACCGTGATTGTTGAGACTCCCAGCATTATCTCGTGCTACCCACCGCGCTTACAGTGTAGCCTTCTCTAGGCCGATTAGTGTTGGTCGCAAAGATTTAAGATTTCATAAGCTTGGTCTCTGCGGGGTTTTCATTATGTCCTCCACCCGGCATCAATCATCGTTTCTACAGATTTCTCGCATCATTATAAAAGGTGTGGACTCCTGCATCCATCCGTCAATGGCAGTGTGCACTCTGCACACCGTGAAATCGTCTCCATGCTCGCGTGCCCTCCCCAAATTCGTCCAAAAGTATTGATCTCTTGCACAAGTTGTGCAATTTTCGACAAAGGAAGAACTCGTCGAATTTCGTGACTAAGTCATTCCACGAAGGTAATGGAATCCGTGGATGACTCTTGTTAACCAATGCTTGGCCTCGATCACCTGCGAGTGGAAAAGCCTCAACCCGAGTGCCTCCTCGCGAATCCGCTGTACTTAATCGTATCGCGTATCAGCGAAGCTGTCAAATGCATGTTCGGTTCTCATGGGGTAGTCCATGGAACAAGATATTCAAGCATCCGCATCGCGGATCCACTTCAATTCAAATTGTTCGCTTGAATAGGTGGTCGCCTGATAGCCGTTCAACAATTTGGTAGTAAAACGAACTCATCTAGTGCAGCATGAAAGGATCATCCGCCGTATAAACTACCGTGGTGCTTGATTCCTTCCGCGCGATTCCCATTTCGCCTCGCGGGTTCGGCCTGCTCAATGCCAAGATTTTGTCCTTCGCGTTTCATGATTATCGGATTTCTAACTGCTCTTGTTCTCTGTTTCGGGCGCAATCAGGCGTAAGTCTTTTCCGCTCGTGATCAAATAGTAAAGCTGGTTAGCTCGACTGATGTCGCGACGCATTTATCGAAAACTACATCGCAATAACACACGAACCGAATAAAACCAATTACCAACACTTCTGTAAAAATAAAACAAAAGTAAAGAAAATTTCGTAGTAATATCTAATTGCTTAATTCTTCTATATCAATCTAAACCGTCTACCGCGAACGCCAAAACTCGCGTGCTCGAAAACGCCGTGTGTAAAATGTACGCCTATGTGCTAGCGCACTACGCCCCAAGTAATATATGTACTCTCATAGTACAAATATCGATCCATAGGACGTGTATTGACTACAAAGGTTCTCGCTTTTAGATAATATCCAAGAGATGATTTTGCGGGGATGTAAAGTATGTGAAATTCGACTAAGCTATTGATTCTAATTTATTATCGGGTATCAAGACTAGGTTATCTCCCGCCACTTTTAATGGATTATTTCTTCAAGATATTATTATTCAATGTATTTACAATTTGTCAATGGCGAGGTGATCTTACTTACGAGATATCCTCTCTCGAGGTATATCCGCCTATCTCATGAATAGAGTTGAGTATATCTCTATCTCAACTCCGTATTCCGAGATGCTTAAATGTTCTAACCCCAAATGCCACCTTCAGATCTAATATCTCTTCATTTACCGAATCAACCGAAGGTCGCCTCTACCCTGATCCCCGGATAATCTCATCTCTCGAATCTCACTCTCCAAGCAGGATTATGCCACGTTGGCCGACATCACCATATAATTAAACCATAGATATAGAGCAGATGTAAATAAATTGATAAAATAACCGAATAATATAAAGATCCCAAACTTTAATCCATCAACATATGACGTGGTTCAACATAACCCTAGATATGGGATTCAGAACATAATGAATGATAGAATGAAAATGTTTAGTATTAAAAAACATCATTCTCAAATCCAAAAATGAGAAACAAGATAAATCTTTCGGCACTTCTTCAAGTCCTGCGGCCACCGCTCCTGAATCTCCGTGGCCTTCGCTCGTGACGCTCCCGATACCTCGATTTCTTCAGCCATTCGTGATTTTTGCGAAATGACGAGGTGCAGATCTCGAAATGACGGTTGTAACGCCGCTGACGCTGAGACGTCACGACGCCAGCCGATCGTCATCCTCGGTGATATTGTTGACCCAACGTCGAGCGCTGGGGACGTCACGACCGCAATCACCGCGACGAGCAACCAATTTCCTCGCTTGGCCCCCATCATTCCTGGCGCTTCCAACACCGCTTTTGCTCCAATTATCTCGCATCCAAACCAAACACTAATTCAGAGTTCAGCTAATAAAACTATGAAATTAATATAAAATAAACATGAAAAGAAAACTCGATCGTTGGTATAATAAGAGTGTTTTAGATTGACCACGCAAGAATGTGCAAGAGAAACGAAAATTTGGGCCAAGAAGAGTAAGCCCAAATTAAGGAAGTTAAGAAAGTCACAAACAAAACTAAATAAATAAATCAAACAAAATTCAACTAAAAATTGGAGTTATCACTCCCTCTCAGGTAGCCCTTTTGGATTCATGAATGATCAAGGAGGGAAATCTCCTCCTTGTGTGCCGCGAGCATGTGGCTTCTACCGCCTATCGAATTTTCGAATACTCTATTATCATTTGGGGCCTAGAAAGGTGCTTATCAAAATTGGGTATGCTTGATGAATGATGAATGGTCCAATCCATCTTCATTTGAGCTTGCCTGTAAAAAAATGTGGAGTTTGAGTCGTGTGAGAGTGGTAGACTTGGTCCCCCCGATTGAATTTCTTCCGGCTATGGTTCCGATCATGCCACTTTGACTCATTCTCTCAATTTTCGAATCATAAAGCGCTATTCCTCGCTCTCTTCTAACTCATTGAGATCAAGGAGTCTTTAAGGCTAGCTCTTCCCCATGCAAATTTTTATTGCCTCACCACGCCTTATATTCAATTTCACATGTGTAGGTGGCATGGTCGCCATGGGAACTAGGTGATGGGACATTCCAAGGATATCCTTTCTAGATGTCGCTCCTCAGATACCCATAAGGAACTGTGGCTTCGAGATCAATCCTTCCTTCGAGTTCACTACTTTCATCAAGAGATGGTCTTGATTGTGTTGGCTGTAGCCCCATCACAATCATTTCGAGGATGATAAGGGGTGGCCACCTTGTGCTTGACACCATACTTGGATAGGAGAAGATAAGAGATTCTTTTTATGTGCTCACATTAAATGTGGGACCCCACTCACCGATTATGGCTTGGGGGACCTGAATTTGAGAAAAAGCCATCAAAGGTACTAAAATATAAATGTTTATGTCAAAATATATTGAAATCCCCTTCCCTTTAACGAAAGCGCGTAGGTACAGTCCAATATACAAGCACTACCTTAATGTATCAGAGGTACCACCTTTATGCAAGGATCGTACTACCTTGATAGAAAGGCCCTAAACTCCTTAGTTTGTCATATTTTGCTTCTAAAATACTCCAATTCTCAATCCCATATATATTCCATGAAATTGGGAATTTATCGTAGACCCCTCAACAAAAAACCAAATTGTAGGGTACATATGTGAAATGTTTAGCATTCTTACTCCATGAAGTCGAGGTCCTTATTTTGGGAAAAAGTGCACAAAATCAATCTACACTTTCAGTCCATTTTTCAGCAATTTTGAGATATATTTGATTGATTTTGAAAATTAGAAAGATGAAATATTTAGCAAACTTGTGTTTTGATGTGTGTCTAGAGGAAAAGAAATAAAGCAAATGAAACAGACCAAAAATATCATGAAGGTGTCAGACAAGGATATAAAGCCAATATATTTACAATATAAATTTAAGGCAATTGTAAAAGCATCGTAGATTTACAATACATTTTTATTTAAGCACTGCAATATAATGGATGCAACTAAAGGAATTTTTGTATCGTGAACATAACCTTTTTAAAATTTAAATATAAAACCATCTCGCCAAAGGTGAGGAATATTGTAATACAATGGAGTGTATCGCGTGACAACTAATGCAAAGAGGGAAGAGTTATTATCAAGGATATAGGCTCTTGTATCTAAATACAAGTTACCGAATTTGAAAAGGAGTTGGTGATCAGAATACAAGGAGGTGTATGGCAATAAGCAAGCCAATGGAGTTGAAGGAGAGGTTATATCGCGAGTGAGGCAATTTTTGTCATATCGCAATATAAATTCATCAGTCGAGTAGAGTTATATAGCAATGGTTTGAAAAGTGCCTCATATCGCAATATAATTCACTGAGTCGTAGTGAGTTTATATCATGAATGTATCGAACTATTCAACATGTTTCCGAAATGGCGATAGTTATATTAAGCATACACATCTATATCAAGTATCATGCCGCGAAGAATCGCAAGCATCGGGCAGAAGTGTGCACGTGATACAAATAATTGCATTCAATATAAACCATCGAGTCGTTAGAGAAAGCGTGGCCCAATATAATTCTATTATATTCACACGCACCAATTAAGCCGCAGGCGAGTCATATCGCGATACAATATTCTATATCACAATACAATTGACAGAGGAAAGCAAGCATAATGTCGCGATACAATCAGCTGTTTTGCAATACAAGCCAAGTGAAGATCACTAAAGCTGAAGACAATCTATATCGCGATACAATTATTCTGTATCGCAATATAAACCACTAGGGTTGAGAGAAAGTATGTCGCGATATAATTTTATTATATCAAATATACCACCGTGAGCCGCGTAGGGAGGTTATATCGCAATACAAGGAATCAGATCGCACATAGTTGAATCGATCGGCAGGACTCTCATCGGCATATTATTTCGCCCTGCAGCGAAAACATCAAGTCTCAAATTTCCTCTTCTTCTTCCGATTTACATTCAGAAGCTAGTTTTGACTCCTGACCATGCTTCTGATCGATTCACAACAAAATTAGTAACAAAAAGCCGATCGGGCCTTCATGTTAATTCAGTTGATTAGTACATAAAAATATCTTAAAACCTATAATAAATATGGCTCAAAAAAATAGCTCAAAACCTACAAAAATAGCATTTTCGGGGTACCACCTGGTAGGGTCGTATGCTTTTCTTAATTAAGGATTTGTTTCCTGAGTGTTGCTCCAGCTTAATAGAGGATGAAATCCTTGCTTTCTTCAAGGCTTAAGTGACTATAAACTTGTTTGGTTTCAAATAAAGATTGTGTGTGGCAAAGGGAGATCCAAAGAGTCATGATAGCATGATTTTTCATGTGAAAACATGGCCACAAAAATTAGATTTTATCAACATTCAAGCCTCATTGACATTGCAGCTTTATGCTGTTTCTTTTTCGGATAGGCAAACAAAAACTCTAACTAAAGGAGACTCCGAGGCACACATATGTACATCTGGGTATACAAGAGACACCAAAAATAGAAACAACTCCCAACCCGCATGCGGGTTATGGTGATCTCGTCTTCGGTCTCACTGGCATCCAACCGTACATTGCCTTCAAAGCATGTGGCTCATCATATGCGCAAAATTGCACTTGAACAGCTTTCAAAATTCCCAACTTGCTTCGCACTATCTCATGTTTCCGGAACCACACTTCAAAAAACAGATTAGCGACCATCGGTCCTGGGCGCGCGTGCTTTCTTTTTGTAGTGGCCGAGTTCTCGTCGCGGAACAATGTGATGATTGTGGAAGCGTATGTGAAGACTCATTATGATTATGGTCTACGACAGATATTGCTATGGCACAGAAGGTGGCTTTGGCAATGCGTTTATACTAAAGACGTGAGGATGATGCAAGAGACAAACCGTTCTCAACAAGAGTCCTTCCAGTCCAGCACATTGGTTCCTCCAAAGACACGTCATAAGCAACATCATTGCATGGTGCGGTAATAATCATCTATCGTCACACACCACTTCAATTTTCTAGTAAAGAAGAAAATGAAAATATAAAATTCAAGCTCTTGTTTGCAATTTTCATATGTTTTACTTGATGGATGAATCATTGTATTATCACCCAAAGATTGAAGTAAAGAATAAATACTCTCTCTTCATTGTCTCGACCCATTTTCCCCCAGCCATTATTACATCACTAATGGTCATTTTTCTCAATTATTTATATGCATTTTTTTCTCAATTATTTATATGCATTATGAGACATCTCTAACATGCCTGGTTTTAATATATGACCCATACCAATGAGAACATCTTAGAAGGAAGCCCTATTAGTTTCAATTAGGCCTCAATAAAATAATGCTCCAACATTTACTCTAGCTTAGTGACCCCATTTTTTTTTCATCCCACTAAAAAATTTAAAATATGGAATCAAATTTAACCTCTCTTTGTTCTTCATTATATTTATAATTTGCTGTCTAAAGGATCTTTACAATCATCAAAGTGTTCTCGCAACTGAAAACTCCTTCCACTGTGAGTAAAAATTAAATCTAGGCCATTCAATAAAAGTATAAATAATAAGATAAAGGTCATTCAATAAAAGTATAAATAATAAGATAAAGGTACAAGAAATGAAACTAGGTACAAATAAATGAAGCTACAAACAAGATACATAACAACATATACAAAGTAATGAGCAGATGTACCAACTGAAATTGTGAAAGTGCTCCTTTGACCTCTTAAATTAATTTAGGAGAGAAATCAAGGTTTTGATTTTTAGATGTCATCAAGTATGAATGGGATGGCCACAAGACATGCTTCACAAGACACCTTTCTTTGAGAGTTTTCATTCACTTGTACCAAAGATGGCCATGATGCCCATGCGTAAGATTCACACAAATTTAGGTTAAGGCATGGGTGTGAAGTATGATGCATGCAATGTGAGGATCTCTTCAACTACCAATGGTTGTTCCATGGGGTCTTGGATAGTGCTTCAATAGCTTTAGCACGGGCACACGTAAGTGCTCCTTCAACAATGCGCCGGCAAAGAACATCATCCGAACCATTGCAACACTTCGCAATGCATCAACTGGAGCAGGTAGTCAACATTCCCCTCGCCTACGCGAAGCATCCACCAAATTTATCAAAATAAATAAACTTGACAGTCTAAAGCAATTTATAAACGGTGTTCCGCATCGTGGCAAAAACTCGCTCGTGAGGCATCAATCATGCTTCTTAAGTATCAAGTTCAAGAGGTGAATTATACATCATCATCTTTAAACCGAACTCAAAGAGACTAAAACATGGAAAGATAAATAACCTGATTCAACTTAATGATCTACGTCTCAATGCTCACACTAAACAAAGAAGGTAAACCCCAAGAATCAAGATAAAAAGAGGAAAGTGATGACGCTTGAAATGAACTGGGAACCATCACAAATTTTACCGAAGCCTCTCATTTCTTCGTATCTATTGATTCTTCTCCCATACTTTACTTCCTCTATTCCACTTCCACTTTCTTGCTCTCTCACAACCCGCCCTCTTTAAACTCCCACAAGCCACACTGGTTAACTCTCTCTCCCCTTCTTCTAAACAAGCCTCCCATAGCCAACTTACATGTACCTCCAGAAAATACTTCATTTGCTGCCATATCTTCCTCAACAAGCCTTGTACCTTATCCCAAAAATGTCAATCCTGTGGCTGCCAACAAACCCCAGCCAACAGTTGTGTCTCTCTCTCTGCCCAAATCTCTGTAGGAAGCCCTTACCCTACAATGGGTGTGAGGGACTGTGCGAATGTAAACAGAGCAAACAGTAAAAAAAGATGTTAAAAACAGATGAAGTGACGAAGGAGTATGGGTTTTGATGATAGTGAAAAGGAGTGGTATAGGTGACGGCTAAGCAAGCAAAGGATTTTCTCTCGAAGCAAATCTAATAAAGGTACTTTCTCCTGTGGTAATGGGTCAGTAATCGTGATTTTAAGAGAGACAGTGAGGAAAGGGAAGGAGGTTGTTGATGGGATACTGCGTGCATGTGGTATGGGTGTGTGTCTGGAATCCGGGTCTCAAACTATCCCATTGTTATAATTCGTATAACTTAAAATTTAATTTGTTAGCTTATAAACATTGAAACATGGTTTCAGAGGTAAAGAAATATATTATTCATGTACCAAGAATAACTCATTCTTATAATCTTAAACCTAAAAACCAAACAATTATAATACAACAAATCCTAATTCAAGAATTTAATAACATTAATGGAGTAAAACTATTTTTAAATTTCTATAAATTGATTCTTGAAATGTAATTTCATATTTCCACATCAAATATATCAATTCACTAAAATTTATATTGTATATTTATTTTTTATTTAAAACTATATGTTTACAACAAATAAGTAGATTTCAAGTATAACATTTATAATAGATTTTATTTTTGTCCATATTTAATCATATTTGCACGTGGTCATAGTTACTTTCTTAAAAATCATTCTTTTCAAATTTATTTCCATTTATAATTATGTGTTTTTCTTTATTATTAAATTAGACTAAAATATTTGATTGTCATGATCGAAAAAAATTTCTTATCGATAAATTTGAATTACAAATTTGTCTTATAAAATTAAGGTTTCAAAATTCTAAACAAATTTAAATATGAAAAGATTAAATAAAATAAGAGGATTCAAATTAAATTATAAAGTCAATAACAAGCACATTAGTTCCATAATTATCCTCCAAGAGGCAATAAGTAAAGAAAAACAATGAGCTGATGTTAAGGTGCTGAACTGCTAAGGGAAATGTAATAAAATATCCAAAAATAGTATTCCTAAATTTATAATGAAGTGACCTAAGACATCAAGGACTTTAGAAAGTATGTGCCAAATGACAGATTTACAACGACTTTAATACAATACTTAAAGTAAAAAAATAACAAGTAATAAGTATATCAACACTAAAAATAATTTAACTTAAAGTCAATGAAGTTATTAAGTAATATAAGTAAATTTTAATAATACCTATTAAGTATGTTTGATCAAATAATTTAATATCACATTTAAAGTTAAAAATAATTTTAAGTAGTAAGTCAAAATAGTTAACTTATTCTTAATTTCAAATGTCTTTTGCTTCATTTCCCATATTTAATGAAAGTATATTTTACAATTATAACTTTACATTTACAACTTATATTTTATAGTAAATAATTTTATAAATATCAATTAAAATTTAAAATAGTAACTATGTCAATTTAATTATTTATAATAAATTTTAAGTCAATTTTATGACACAACCTTAATACTTAAAGAAAAATTTAAATAAATTTTAAGGGGCAATAACTTACTAAGAATAATTTAACTAATAGTTAAATTCAAAAATTACTAAGTGATGATGCCTTTTTCTAAACGAATCGGGCCGGAGCGTGGCGTGGTCGCAACGGACTCGGATCGCCGGGCGGGCCGGGTCCAGCCCTCGGATCGTCTGGGCCGAAAGAGGACCGGCAATGTTGGTCTCGCGTGCCTCCGACGATCTCCCAAAACAACAAGAGCGAAGGGGGTCACATGAGCTTTTGCCCAGTGACGTCTTCCGACATGCTTCAAGTTAGTTCTTTCCGAGAGAAAAGATATTCCCCGTGATGTGAACAAGGGCTTGTGTCGGGCCAGTATTTAGTATGCATCTTCACCGATGGGGTGGTCTTCTGTATTTATGGGCAGAGGATGTCCCACCATCGATGGTGATTGTGGATTTGTTCCCATTGGTTGGGATGTTTTTTGTTATTATCAATATCGGATTTGGTAATGGATATAGTAAGAACAGTTTATTTGGGATAATCTTCCTTCTTTATTGGGGGATCCATTTTGATGATGACCTGTTATTATTTTTCTTTCCTTATTGACGAGATTTGGTTGATTTCGCAGGATAATATATTATATTTCCCCTATCTTTGGGAGACTTTCCATATTCGCCTTGGCCGAGCTGATTGACCCTTCACTGGGCTGGCACCAAAGGCTGAATGACGTGTGAGGTCAAGGCTTTTATGCAGCCCGGCGAATGGGTTTCACAGATTTCAAGCAGCAGACGCTGCTCTATGCTCTATATCTATTCTCACACCTGCCGCTCACCCAGGTACACGCGGCAAGGGTCAGAATGCCAGACCGGTAACTTCCACGTGTCCGCTGAGGTCGGGTTGGTTGGGGCTCGTCGCCATTATAGTCTTCAGATAATGACACCTTTGGTTTTCAAGCCATTTACTTTTTCCGCCTCCTTCGTTTTCGCTTAACATTCCCCCGGGCTCAGGCGCTTTATGATCCCGAGACCTTTTCTTTACCTTTAGCGAATTTGAGTTTCTCTTTTTATTTAGTCTGCCTAAACCTGGGCAGAGTCTTATTCTGATGTCTTTCTTGGGATAGCTTTATTGTATTCCTGGGTCCTCTGCGTCTTTATCTTCTCGGTCCCCTTTTGAACGATACGACGAGACGCTAAGGTTAGGTCGGCCAACCTCTAGCTCTTAGAGCTACATTTGCTTCTATCATGGGTCCACGTCGCCTCCTCCTCTTCTTCAGGTATTGAAGGTGATTCTTCTACCGCTGTCGGTTTTGGATGCACTAGGAGCACCTCCGACCGTCTACCGTGGTCGTAATCCTAAATGTTCCCGTGGGCGCCCTCTCTCCTCGGATATGCAGGCAAAGCAAATAAACTGAGACATTGAATTTCCTAAGGGATCGACACCAAATCCGCCATCCAAGACGCTTAACTCAGGGGGCCTAGTGTTGGTCCCTCATATGAAACTTTCATCTCGCTAAACGCTACGCACTCCTTTATGTCGTGTGGTCCCGACACCTTTTACGTAGTTTCGTGCCGGTTAGGTTGCAGCGCAGGTGTGCTTTTCGAGGTGGCCTTCGATAATGGTCTGCCTCTCGCACCCTTCATAAAAAGGGGTTTTACAACATTTCAATGTCCGCTTCCCAACTCATCCCAATGGTCGGGTATTTTGGTGGGTTTATTGACCTTTTTAGGGATAAATTCCTAGATCCCCAATATAGCTTTGCTCCCTTTACCTTAGCCCATGAGACCGGCCGAGGGCTTCCTCTTTATTTTTTCTGAAGGCTCCGTATTCTTCTGTGATTTCGATCTTCCTTCTTCCATAGGTCGTGGAAGGACTTATTTCTTTGTCGGTCGTAGGGGCCGGGAATATGACCCTCTTGACAAGCACGATACGCTAGGGCGTTCGTGGCTGGACCACCTGGCGAGAATCTTCACGTTGTCCGTTCTTTGTTGTAATTGTGTGAGGTCAGTTTGATATTTCGACTGGGCTTTGTCCTCATGCTTCTCGTGTGCTCTCGAGTTGATCCCAAGGCCGAAGACAATGCTATAACACGGGCTGGGTTACGAGTGTTCTCCGCCTACGCGAGTTGATTAAGTTGGACATTCCTGGCCCTTCGGTTTTGAGGTCCGCTCGCTCTGCTGCTTTGAGGCCCTCGCCTCCTTCCACCATGAGAATCTCCCCATCGGGCCTCTCTCTCGCAATAATCCCACTAGGGAGAGCTGGGCCCAATTGAAGACGCGCATTCCGAAGCCCCCGAGTGCGTGAAAAGGAAGACCCTGCCCACTGGAAAGATCAAACCGGCTTTGGCCAAGGTTCCAAATCGGGGCGTTCCGTGACTTCGCCACTCATGTCCGAAAGCCGGAAAGGGTGGGCCGCCTCCCGCCAGCTCTATAGTTCGAGTTCGCGTACCCTCATTCAGTCCGCCGCAAAGGCAAAAGTCTCAAGGGTCATGCAGCGTACCGCTGGCGCTTATGCCTATTACCGGGCTGAACCCGCCAATGAAGAGTTGTCGACGCTTCCTGAGGGCTAAGAGTTGAAGAAGAAAGGTTCCTAATAAAAAATCGAATATCAAGATGAGGGACTCTTTGCTTAACACTGAAGCTCGCTAAGTAGCGCGGCCTCTCGTCCATCCTTAAGGATTTTGATCTCGAGAGGTCGAGTGTGCTGCCTGTCGATGAGGCTTTGGCTCTATGCTTCCAGGGGGTCGCCTCCTTAAGTTCCTATGTCTTGTCATGTTTGTTCCTATTTTGCATTGAGTGTCGTTCTTGTATTAGGTGTTTAATTTATGTCGATGCACAAAGTGGCTACCTGGTCAGCGGTATAGCCAAAAAGGCCAAAGTAAATGAAAGGCACGTTAAAGCCGTCCGAGTCTACAAGGCGAGGATGGCCTCCCTTACGTCTGAGCGTGGCCGAGACGAGAGATCAAAAGCAAAGATATGAATGAGGAGGCGAGGGGTTAAGTCCGATTCAGAAGACACCATGTCACCCGAGCTCGGGAGGAAGGTGTAGAAGACAAGTTCGAAATAACTCGACGGCAGCCGAAGGCAGCTTGGGAGGTACGGAATGTGTTGCGTTGCACAAAGATGATTTGCCGAGACCAAGGACGGGCTACAGCCCCATTCAAGGTATGAGCTCCAGATGGCTAGGGAAGAGCTCATTACATCCCGGGGCGAGCTGCGGGAGTCTAGAGAGGAGCTACGTGCAGCCAATGACGACCTGCGTGATAAAGTAGCACTGCTAGATGGAGCTCGTCGTGAAGCCTCCGAGGCCGTAAACTCGGCCAAGTGCCTGGATGAGGAGTGTCGTGGACTGCGTGGGGACCTTCATCAACAAATAACCTCGTCAGCCGTGAGGGATGAGGTTTATGTGGAGGTCGAGGGACCGCCGCTCAATGGGCCTCCGAGTGGCTCGCTTCGTGGGAAGGTCGCTAACGATATCCAGGCTCGACTCTCGTCCCCGACTTCCTAGTGACGAGGAGGCCGTGAGGAGTCTTCTCCCCTCGCAAATTATCCTCAAGAACCGTACTCCCGTCAAGCTCAACACCCCTCCGTCCCGCCTCCCGCCGATGCCTCGATTTCCGCGGCTCGCCTCCGCCACCGATGCTCGACTTTTATACTTTCTTTGGTTGGAAATAGCTCTGTGGACCCAAAACACGTGTAGCTTTCTCCTTAACAGATATTCATTTTCTACTGTTTGTGTCTCTACTGGTGCATTTAGCGCTATTCTTCACGAACTGTATCAATTCCGTGACTGCATGTACTAACTTGAACGTCCGAGTATAGCTGTAGAGTTGGTTTCTTCGACCTGGGTCGTTGAGACCTCATGGGCTACTATGCTTGGGCTAAACGGGCTTTTAGGCTGCATGGCCTGAGTAGAACGTCTGAGGTCAGCCGATCTAGGGCTCTGTGCCGAGGCCTTACGGCCCCGAGTGTCTGCCGGTCCGACCCAGCTACGTGGCCTATACAGCAGACGAACTCGCCGACGTGAGCCATCAAGAACGGGTCGCCGAGGCCTCGTGGCGATCTAACCTACGATGATCCAATTTCTAGGCGCGCTGCGGGCTCGTGCGCAGTAGACGAACTCGGCCAATGTGTGAGCTACTCGGGCCCGGCGCCGAGGCCTCGGGGCGATCCAAATTTAAGTGAGATGATTTGACTCCTAGCGGCGTGGCACATCTTGAAATGGAATGAACTGCGTCGATATGAGCTCTTGCCCCAGGCTCGGCGGCGAGGCCTTGGTGGCAATCCGGCCCCAAATGGCGATGGGCTCTTTACGGGTGGTGTGGCGCGTGAAGAGTAGACGAGGAACTCGGTCAATGTGGAGCTGGCACCTAGGCTCGGGCGGGTTGGAAGGGACAGCCAATTGGGCGATCCGACTTCTGGAGTGAGCCTGATCGGCTCACTGGGCCGGTGGTGGCACCGTGCGGAGGTGGGCCGGACAGTCAGTGTGAATCTTAGGCTCAGGCGGCCCGAGCCTTAGTGGTGATCGGCCTAAATGGTGATCGACTCCTTGCGGCGTGGCACGTGCGGAAGTAAACCAGACTTCGTCGATGTGAGCTCTTGGGCTCGGGCATTGAGGCCTTGGTGGCGATCGGCTAAATGGCTGATCGACTCCCCAGGCGGCACGGCTGTGCGAGTAAGGCAGACCGTCAATGTGAGCCCCTATCTTTTGGGCTCAATGTTTGGGCCTTGGTGTGAAGAGCTCATAAGCCCAGTTTTCGCTTTATTGTTATCGTCTGACTTTCAATTGTGGAAGATTGAGTGTCTTTGAAAATATTTGATTTATGGATTTTGGAGCGATTAGCAGGGTGCCTTCCCAAGTGCTTTGGCCTTCTTATAAATGGCGGTTGTTGCTCACCTTAACCCGTATTTTGGAAGTGCAGAAAAACTCTTTGGGGTCTAGTAAATGAAAGGATATGTGAAGGATCGACGTCAGGGCTGAGTTGTCATCATGAGGATCGCCCGAATTCTAGGTTGCTTTGTTGGACTTACATTTGTAGAGTTGTGTTTTCCTAGTCTCCCTTTATGAGGAGTCATGTAATTCACCCCAGCTTTATCTTAAGAGAATGTATGGAAGAGAATGAGCTGCCTGTTTGTACGAGTGCAGAGCTCTCGCATTTTCATATTACATTTCCATATTTCTCTTCTTTCTATTTCATCATTATCACTTCAACACTCATTCTCTTTTATCAAACATTCTTTTCATTCGCATCTCATTCTCACTTTTTCCTTCATGTGACATAACATAATCGCGCTGTTCTTTCTTTGGCTTGCACTCACTTTCGTCGTTTCCTTTCATCTTTTAACTGCAGAAGCTCTTTTTTTTTTTTTTTTTTGAGGCCCATTTGTATCAGTATTTCGAATGTAAGGATGACTCTCGATTGCGAATGTTATCGATTAGAATAAGAGAGACTTTTCTTTTGTGGCCATGAATTTTCTCATTCTATTGCATGTAATTTTTCTGTACATCATATAACTAGTGAATGCTCGGCTTCGTCTTACGTGAGCTTTAAGTAATACTTTTGTTTGAGATTTTCAGGCGGTGTTTCATGAGTAAAAACACTTAAAGTTGTTTGAAAAATTCCATGTATCTTTGTAAAAATTTTCCTCCTCTTGTTTGGGCTCATAGTTGCACAGTCGGCGACTCGAGATATGATGTAGAGCCTTCCCGGTTCGGGACTGTGTTTCCGTGAAGGCTGGATTCTTCCTTCTTTGGCGGGAGCTTCTTTAAGACTAAATCACCCGACATGTGGCTGCTCTGGGTTTGACTTTTTGGTTATAGTACCTCGCTAGATCTTCGCTGATGATCTTCGTGCGCCTCAGAAAACATGATTCTGTTCTCGTCACAGGAGATCTAGATTTAGATGGAGTGCCTCGTCGTTGTGTTCCACTGTTGCCAGTTCGACCCTTGGGGACTTTAATCGAGCCTCGCGGGGGCTCTTTGGCTTACCACAGATTCGCTCTTGAGATGAGGAGGAGATGGGACAAGAGTGCGTGACTTACGTATTTGTCTATGGAAGCATGGTGCCGCTGAAGGGAGGTGTTCTGCTTCAATTTTCATTGGCGTCTTTCAATTTGGTCTTCAAAAGGGCCTTAAGGGTTACGATGGTGACTTATTGACCGTTAGGCGGATGTCTTGGAGGCGAGTAATAATTCTTATCTGAGAACTCGAAGCCTGAGAAATCTACGAACTTGGCGTTGTCAGTGTTTCCATTATCGTCTGAGCCACGGGATGCGAACACATATGATGGCTCATGCACCTGAAAATTGCGTATCTTACGCTCTGTGATGCCATTAGCCAAGGCTCTGTGGTATTTGGTGAAATAATCCTTTGCGACGATTATGGTGTTGCTTCCCGAGGCGAGAGGTCCCGATATATCAAAGCCCATTTGTTAGAAGAGCCCGAAGAGGCTCTGATGGGAGCGTAGAGATCTTGGCATGCTCTGGCGAATCTTGCATTTCTGACTTCGTCGGTTGCGTCATTTGGTGTTGAAAATTACAGGAGCTACGGTGGTAATCACACGCGCCGAGACCTTTCGCTGCAGTGCCATTTCCGTGTCGGTCTCGCATAGCCTGCAACCGTGTACTTCTCTTGTACATGTCGGTGTCTTTTCCCGCGATGCACTTAAGGATTGGTGTGAAAAAACCTTGCTTGTACATGCTTCCTTTATGGTTAGTGAATCTGGCTGACCTCGTCCTTATTACAGGCGCTTCGCCGAGGTTAAAATTCCGGGGTTAGGGCGTCAGGTCTATTATGTTAAATGGGATCCATCCAGTTTGGTTAGTCCCGGCAGGCGACTGCGTCGTAGAGATGCATTGTGAGCTGAGGTATTCGACGAGGGGTAGAACTGCGAGGTCTTCTGTAAAATTTGTTGCTAGCTTAGCGAGGCGTCGGCTCGGAATTCTGCGCTCACGGGGACATGCTTGACTGAGGCAGGCACAGAATTTTTAATAGGCCGTGCGCACTTTGGTATGGGATCGGCCCCTTCCACTTTTGGCCTCGTAGATATCTTATTTGTCTAACTACCCCGGTTGGGATATTGCAGACCTCTGACCCGTCGACTTCTAGTGAATAGGCGAGGATTGAGGCACCGCTACTGTTGACATCATGCTGGCCACTGCGTTCCGATTTTCCGGAGCGGAATCTGCAGAGGATTTACAAGGTGCGTGCTGGGTATTCTTCATCTACGTATTACGGAGGGTTCAAGATCAGACCGTTGGAAATAAGCCAGTGCGGTTTGATTCGCTCCTTCAGGCTCTGAAGTTTCGGATAGAGTCGATGTCAGTTTGGGCGTCATCAGCGGGTTGTTGATGTGGAATTCCATGTGATCGGCTGAGGACCGCGCGTGTCAAAACCGCTGGCCTGGTTTGGCTTGTATCGTGTCGAACTCGCTCATTTCATGACCCACTTCATCAACCTTCCGGAGGTCTCTGGTTTATGTAACACTTCGGTTCTTGTCAGTTTCGTTTGTGTGTCGGAACTACATAGTATGAACTGGAAGTAAGAGGAAACCAAGAGCTTGTTTCTTACTTACAATCGCACCAAAGTCGAGGCCCACTATCTGATACTCGAATTTTTCACTCTCACTCAAAGCACTCCATCTCTGAAACTCATTTTGCAGTGAGATGTTGGATCGCTGCTTTTCGTTCTTCATCTCTTTGAATGAGGGCAGTATTTTGGTTGAAAGTTAGACAACATTTCAGGGTGCTCCAAGTAAGGCTCTGCTAATGCGGACTCACTAGAAAGATGGGAGGAGGGGACTCAGGAGGTATTGTAGTTTAAGTGGAGAGCAAACTATTCTGCACTTGTTTGAAATCTGCAGTGGAAAAGACCTGTGCAAGAACACAGGAAGAGGAAGGGCGAAGCATTTTATCCGCTGCACGGATGCTGAGTCACGAGCTGGTAAGCGATCGGCCACTGCCGTTAATTGTGGACTAGCACACTATAACTGATGGTGATGGCATCTTCGAGAACCTGACGCTTTATTTTATGCGCTGGTTTATCTAGTTCGCTAGGTGGTTGATATAAACCGGGAACTTTCGAACGATTACTCAGAAGGCGCGTTTGTTGGATTGGTTTTAAACATTGTAGTTTTCTCGGGATCTTTGAGCGCTGCCGGAGGATTGTGAGCGATGTGGGCTCGGCTTTGGTGGATTTTGACGCCAGTCTGTGTGCTGCCTCTGCGGTTGACCACTTATCGTATTAACTTTGGAACGTGCGGTTCATTCCCAAACCACATAACATAGGTAGCTCACTGCGTTTCAACTGGACTTTTCGACGGCAAATACTTCGCCCATAACAAGCTTCTTTGGGGTTCCATAACGTTTGTGGCGGAATGAGGTCTTATGGCAGTCGATGCGGGTCCATCTTTGATCTTTGGTTATGGTGGAGAAGGTGTCCACGCTAGCGCGTTTACGAGAGTTCATGTCCGGTATGGCATCCACAGTAAGTATCTCGGAAAAAGAAGCGTCCTTTAGGCATGGCTGTTGATGTAAGTGAAATCGATGCATCTAGTGCTTCACCATAAGCCCCAGGCTTGTGAAGTGCGGCGTTGAAGCGCGACTCGGGGATATCTGCCTGTTTGGTAAACAACAAAAGCCTTGGAAGGGGTTTGCTGGAAGCTGCTCCCAGTGATGACTCACGTCTTTACGTGCGAAAGCTACTCATAACTTTGTTTGATCGGTTTGGGAAGGATGGAGTGGGCGTTTGCAGTATAACAGTTGATATTGGCTGGTCAGTTCCTCCGCGTCAATCTTGCTTCTACGCGAGAGAAGGCGTCTCGTTTCACGCGTCTTTCGGCCCCGGATTACAGAGGGCGCGAGGATTCTTACGCTGGTTTGGGTCAGATGTGGTGAATTCCGGGTTGTCATCCAACGACGCGGGGTTCGATTTATTATGTGAAGAGGGCTCCGGATTGGTGGGCTTGCTCGTCTTGCGTGTCTAGCTTCGTCCATATATCACGTTGTCGACCGCTTTACTTCATGGATCTTGAGTAGCATTCCTGGCCACTCAGTGATCTCCTCGAACCATTCCTACTCAGTTAATGGGGACAATCATGAGTGGAAGGAAGGTTGTCTGAAGGGGATGGCTTTGTGTGAGAGGGTGCACAGAGGCATGTTATAGACGAGGCAGGCGTCTACTGATGAGGAATCTTCTTGTCGTCGTTGCACAGCGAGGAGCTCTCCAGGGTGAGAGAAACGCTGGTTGTGTTCGGGCCCAGAGAGTGGCACCTTTTCCCCGGCCAGCGGATGTGTGTTGCGGGTTCGATCCTCTCCCTTCCCGTCCACCATCTTATCGGGCGCGAAAATGATGTCGGTGAACTCCGTTCATGTCAACTAGGACCGATAGGCCCCATTTTTGGCCACAACCCCGCCTTGAACTACAGTATTGGTCATCATGGGGGTGTTAGTATCCCATCAATCGGTGGGCTTATTGATGGTGGGTGAATGCGTGGGAGGATTGGATGCAAACGTGTTTTTGCCCTTTCAACCCAAATGGCGACAAAGCAAAAAACACTTACGGTGCACTCACTGACGGGATGGGCCTTGATGCGAGGCTGGATTCTCCCTCCTCCTACTGATCCTCACGAGATCACATGGATGTCTCTAAGGGATTCTTTAGTCGCGGGTTATCGATGCAGTCGAGATGGTGGTGAGTGGTACCTTAGCGAGTTTGGATACGAGCACGGTCCCGGGGGCCTGTTCGGGGATAATGACGTCGGAGTACCGCCAGTATTAAGTACTCACATTTCCGGCAGGAGTTATCGGTGCGTCGGGTCGGGTTGCTAGCAAAGTGGTCGGCCAATGGAATCACGGTGCCAAGTGTTTGTCTCGTAGTGGATCATCTTCTTGTTGTACTATGGAATTTTCTTTCGTTTTCATTGCTCGCGCCGAGGGACGATCTTGCAGTACTGATAAGGGGAGTGACAGGCGGGAGTGAATGAAGTCGTCGTCTTTCGGATTTCTTGTTAGAGTGTGTTCGATCTTTCTTGGGGTTTCACGTACGGGTTGTTCTTTGCATCTATCTTTCTTTATAGTTTCTTTCCGGTCGTTTGAAATCTTTCGGGAGCTGCGTCATAAATCGACTATGCATTAACACTTTCCGCCCATGGGTGGGCTATCGAAGCCTATTTAAATATGGTGACTTCTTCCGCCGTTAATATACTTTTTCGCTTTTGCGGCACCTGACCATGCTTGCTTGGGATTACTGTTGGAGATGGAAGCCTTCAGTCTTCGGTACGGACGCTGGCGCGGCGTAGATGCGGTGATACGCGGTACTGTCGCTCGGTATAATCTGCCTTTGAAGACTCAGCATTGAATCTACGAACATAAGGACATGGGCTTTCTTGCAGTATTTGTACGGTGGTTGTGGGTGATAACTTGGCTTTCTATACGTCACGGCTGATGAAGTGAGACACGACGGTGGATAGCTCTCTAGCGAGGAGATTGATGACGGTGGAAACTATTGAACGGGCGAAGTGGGCCTTTTAATGTGGAAGAAGAGCTCGAGCGTCGATGCTTGCGATCTTGATACCGTACGGTTCCATTTGGTTTTGTAAGTGTTGAGATGATGTTGGATCCACGACACCATCCAGGTAGCATACCTGACCATGCGCGTCTGGATTTTGTTGGAGGAGAGAGTAAACACCTCGGCTGTGAAGGGTGATTCGATTTGTTGTACCAAAGGTGTCCATAATGTCGGGCGCGTCCTCCTAGCCACCTCCTTATGGGTGAGGCTCTTGTTGAAGGTTCTTGAACCTCACAACTCCCCATGATAGTTCCCTGCTCGCCCTGGCCGAGGATGGGCGTAGTTCTTAATTTAGACGCGCCCATAGGTGTTTACAGCCGTTGCCTTCACTCATCTGGGGATATGTGGTCCGTGCCCTGCTGTTGGACTCTTGTATTTCGGCCTTGAGGAATGTGGTGTGTTGCCCTTCATGAGGAGGAAAGTTGTGACCTTCTGTGTTTGTCGTGTATCCCGTGGGCGTTGTATCTGCTTGGTGAGTTGTTCTAACTCTCTATCGGGGATCAGTTAATTGAGCGGACGCCTCCACCTCATTAAATATTAGCCTGCATCGCTCTATTGTGCCCGGGAGGTATATTGTATGCGTTGCACAGTGGGTCACCGCCACATCCTTGGTGGATTAGGCGTTGCTCTGCTTGTGTTAGAGTTGATGCCATCGATGGCGAGTGGTCAGTTTTATTTGTAAAGGCCCATCGTTCCCACGGATGACGACCCGGTGGTCATGGCACTCAAAAATGGAGCCAAAAATTTTGGAAGGCGTCGAAGAAAGCGAGAGATCAATTAATTTGGACCTGAGTATTTGCAGTCAGGTGGATCTGTGGGCGGCTCACACTTTGGATTAAATCAGAAGGGTTGAGGAAGGGAGGCGGCGATGGCGTGCTGCTGGGCCTCTGGGCGGTGTCTATAAAAGCCCAAGAGGAAGGAAGGGGGTGGGAGCTGCTTGGCATTGGCGGCGCTCGATGCCTAAGTTAGTTCTTTCCTGAGAGAAAAGATGGACTTCTCAGAGGGTGAATGTGTGGCTTGTGTCAGCGTATGAGTATGCATTGCCTTTCCGCGGATGGGTGGTCTTGCAGTATTTATATCAGTGGATGTCTTATCTGGTTCGGATGAAGGTACAGGTCTAGGATTTGTTCCGCATTTGGTTGGGATGTTTTTACAATATCAATGTCGGTTTCTTGTAATGGATAACGGAAAAGAACAGGTTCTGTTTGGATAATCTTCCTTCTTTATTAGAGATCTGTTTTGATGACATATTATTATTTTCTTTCCTTGTTGAAGCTGAGTTTGGTTGGTTATGGGATAATATATTCTATTTCCCTATCTTTGGGAGCTTTCCATATTAAATAAACCTGGTAGACGGATTATGGACTAGCTGCAGGAGTTTGGCGCGAAGGCTTGAATCTTGGCGTGGTGAGGCTGAAGGGCTTTTAAGGAGGCGAAATCAGCGAATGGGTTTTAAATGTTCGTTAGCTGAGACTCTTTCTTAGGCACAGCGAGCGAACTGCCAGGCCTTACCACAACCTATCACTAAGTAATAAGGTCAGTTTTTAACTTCAAATCTTATCTTAAATTCATTGTGATAAAACATTATTAAACTTTTATATTTTTTTAATGGGTTACAGCATTCATTCTTAACAGTACGTTTCACTTGAACATGTTAATATCAGAAGTGCACTTTTATAATAACCATGTACTAATAGTATTTTTAATAAGACTAAGATGTATATGTGATCGTTTATTGACCATATTGTTGTTTCAAGTTTTTATTTTAAAATGATTCAAATTAAAAAGTTACTTGATATTATATAAAGCCTATACTTAAGTGATTTGTAGACCCGAATTTGAATCTAATTATTTTTTTTGCATTTATTTTTATTTTACTTTTATTTTTTGATTTGCATGTCGGATTAATAGTTTAATTTGATTAGATTTTTCCTTTTTTTATTATTATTATCATTATTTATTTATTTATTTAGATTTTTATTTTATCATTTTTCTTTTAGGAAGAATTTGAGATCACTTTTTCTTTAGAGGGGTTTAGGGTTAGGTTTGGAGAATTCCCTATATATATGAGAGAGATGTGGGGTAGAAAAAGGAGAAATGGAGGACGGGGAGAATGAGGCAAAGAGATGGGAAGGAGACGACTCACTGAGAGTTTGGGAGGAAGAAGAGGGTGGCCGGGTTCGGGAATCTAGGATTGGCATGGGGACTCTGAATGAATTTTTGAGTGTGTGGGAGCTAGGCATATGGGATGATCTTGTGTTAGGTTGGTCAAATATTCTTCTTGCAATGTGGTTTTCATACATTATATTTTGGTTAAGTTTCGGCAGATTTGTTACTTTGAATTTGCTGGTTTTGGTATTAAGTCTTAATGTATTTTTTAGTTTTCGTTCTGGTTTCCAATAGCCTCATTAACAATCAAATGTGCTAGTTCTCTCTTATCTCAGCAATTTCCTCGACATTTGGTTCTAAAAGTTTTATTTTTGCATTAATTAATATATTAGTTTTGCTCTTGACATTCATCATTAATTGCTTTTAATATTCATCATTGTTTTTATTTTTAACTCATGCATGGCTCCTTCATCCACTCTCTTTATCCACGATATATTTACTCCCTCATTCCTTTTAGTGTTCCACTCCTCACATGTATGTTGCATTCCATGTATATATTTTTTCCAAACATAATATTTAATGCATATAAATCTTGTTTCTTTGATTTCCTTAATTTTCCAATTATCACACAGCACACTCATATTACACTTTCTTAAAATTGTATGATTGTTGGTACATAAAAACAAATACCCCACCTACCTTCTTGGTGTTGTATTGCCTTGTGGCTTCTAAACAATTAACTAGCAGGTATCGAACTGGTGCCAGTGACATCTTAGTCGACTTTATTATTATTTTAGTTTTATTATTGTTATTATCTTTACTATTATTCTACCTCCCCAATTTATTAAATTCATTTAAAGTCATGTTTTCCATATTTCTTTATATTTTCAAAGTGTAATAAAACAAATCCAACTTATTAGTTTTTTCTTAAATAAGTAAATAAATAGTAGTTATGACAATAGTAATAATTTAATTTTATTTCTTAGTATCTCCAACTAAATCTTACTTTCTAAGTTTGACTACAAATTTTTTCATCAGTGTTTTTCCAAAAATGAGTTTCTTAAGTGCAGGACTTCGTCTGCACAGAAATCATTTTCTTTCATTCTAACAAAAATCAGAAAATATTTTCTTTACAAATTTCTAAAATAGTCTTCTTTAACTTTTTAAAAAATGCAAAATTCAATTTTCTTTAATTTCTAAACAAATCATCTTTTTCTAATTTTAAATTTTAAAAAGATTATTTTCTTCAATTTCAAAAAGTTTCAAATTTATTTTCCTTATATAAAAAAATTCTTTAAAATTCAAATTTTCAAAATAACTTTATGATAATTTTCCCAAATCAAGTATTCTTTTCCAAAATTTAAATTTCAAGTTCATTCTTCTCCAAAGTGACATTCTTTTTTAACCTAAAATCATATTTCGTTTTCCAAAATTACCTTTATCAACTGCGTTTAAAAATTCCAAAAACAAAATTTTGCTTCATAATTCACAATAAAAATGGAGGCGTGTGGAGTTTCGCTCACAAGAAAATAACTCTAATGCGACCCATGATGGAGGGCGGGCATCCTGTGTATCTATAGTTAAAATGAATTGGCGCTTGTTTATAATCTGGTTTATATTTTAATTATGAATGTTTCTATATTTTTATCGCATTAACACAGTTTTCTTTGTATGGATGGAGCTTGATTGGCGTCAAGGAATTATATCTTCTTACGTTTGACTTATTATTTATTTATTTATTTATTATAAGTTTTGATGTAATCTTGTACTATATCATTGTTTATTTCTTGGTATCCATTAGCGGTGTCGGTTGTCATACTTGCCTTATGATTTGATACTTTTTAGTTGGCTTATTACGTGTTTAATATGTTTTGTTATAATTGTTGCTTGTCTCCACGGTATCTTTAGATTGATTAATCGATTATAAATGTTATCTTAATTTAATTGACCGGCTTTAGAGAACCACGGAGGCGTATGGATCTTCACTCATGCCTTTCAATAAGAGTAATGCGACCGATCAGTTTGAAGCTGATTTACGTGGACTTTGCTTTGTACCAATGGGATTTTTCACTTCAAAAATAATAATAATAAGTGCGAAGCTCTCAAAACAGTTTTTAAGTGGTTTTCAAAAATACACATGAAAAAAGTCTCAAGCAACGCCTGGTGGGAGGAGGAGCTTGCATCATGCAAACGGAATCTTACGGGGGTCTTGAAGGAATTTTGTCCAGGTAATGTTGATAATATCGATAATAAATATATAAATATATGACATGTCAATCCTTACAGATAACAGGTGTTTTGGTTTGTTACTGAGATAATAATGCTGATTACCATTGGGGTAGGTTGGGATGATGGGGGATTGATGTCATTTGCCTGGTAGTTGGGTTTTTCACGGTTTCACGGGAGGAGAAGATTTTCTGTGCATAGTTTCTAACCACCTCTTCGAAGCCCACACCGGCTGTAGTTATCTCCCTCTCCCCACACTTACAGTTTTTATTTTAAAACCTGTTGCCTTCATGTGCTGCTCCTCCTCTCTTACACACATCAGAATTTGTTCATTATGCAGTGCTGCGATGCGTGACCCATTTCAATTTCTTGAAAAGAAGGAAAAAAATAAAAATATTTACAATCACGATTCGGGTTTCTTGTCATTTCCGTTTGAGTCAATGAAAACAATGTGACACTGATATCTACTTATTTTGACTTTAAAGTAAGAAAAAGATCTTTTCATGTCTAATGAATATAGAAAGTAAGGAAATATTGGACGTCAGATAAAAAAAATTGCATAGATTCAGTTTTACATCGTCAATTGATCATGAATATAAGTTGCAATATACAGTCCTAGGTTGCGTTTTGAATGCGACAATATTTACAAATAAACCATGGGCGTATTTTTACGATATTGATGCATGTATGACCTAATTAATTAGGATTTTTCGTAGGCTTTTATATTCAAATATTACTTGATTTAAAATCAATTTTATTTTATTGTATAATTCTATATAAATAGTGAGGTATTGAGAGAAAAAAAAAGGAAAGAGTTGGATAGAATTTTCAGAGTCTTGTTATAATAAATCAATAATATTTTCAACTTAAAAGAAGAAATAAGAGATTACATATTATTTGTTTTAAATAATATAGGAAATTTTTTATATTTTAAAACATTTTAATTTCAGAAATTAAAAAATTTTCTTTTAAAATTTCTTTTTAAAAATAAAATAACATTTAAAACTAGGAATTTTTTAATATAAATCTTTATATGTTGGTAAATATTGGATTTTTCTTTTCAAATAATTGGTTTTATTATAAATGAAATACAATAAAAAAGGAGGTGCCTTTGTTAATAATTTCAACTTCAAAATAAAAATAAAAAATTTGGAAACTTTTTTTTTAATTTTCAAATAAGTTCAATTATCTTATATATTTTGAGTTTCCTTAATATTAATATTATCTATTATATTAATTTTTTCGAATACATTTTTATTTTGGAGCACCATGAGCAGCTTGGGAGGTTGGAAAGACTAGTGGAAGGGACAACTAGTAAGGTAGTAGGAGGATGGCGTTATAGGGTATTCCATGCGAGAGGGAGATTAGGCATACCCACATTTGGAGGACAAACATGATAGCAAGGTACCTCCTTCTGTGGTTCTACATGCACGGATGCATCTGGACGGAGGTGGGAGATGATTAAATGTTACAACTTTTGGGTGAGTGAAGCTGGAGGACTGGATGATTTTGTAAGAGCTATCATTAGGATGACTTTCTAGAGACATCGTACCCGACTTTTAGGATGATTGGAGAGGGGAAATGGGATATTGACAAAACAACATTTTCTTTGGAACTTTCTTACCGTTTTCCATAGACCAAACAGAACAAAAGCAAGTACAATGGGAAGATCATCACTATCTGTCACTAGGAGCTTGCTTCCATGTGCGTGAGATAAACACTAACCTTTGCGCTCTGGGCTCTTTCATTGTGATTTTGCGACTTTGTTGAAATTCACTTGCAATAGGAAGGATAGGGCATTAAACCTTTGGCTGGTATTAGCAGTGGGTCAGGAAGGTGTGCAGGTCTTGCTGTATGGCACTTTGTGGAGACTATAGGATATACAAGTCTGGACTTATAATATTTTGGGAGTTAATTAATGGAGATCTAATATGAAATGATAAATTATGGAACTACGGAATTTTGGTACTAGAGCAAGGATAAAAAGTGTAATTTTTTTTTGCCATAAAAGGATATGAAAATCATTAAATGGTAGAGATGGGTCATAATAGAATTAACAAGTTGTCTTGCAATATTAAAGTGATCAAGGACCATACAATTAAGGTATAAAAAAATGATATAAGTCATAATGTGAGAAGGTAGATCTATTAAAGTGAAATAAAATAAGTTGATTTACCCAAAATTAAAAGGATAGGACAGTAACAGAAATTAAGGTATAAATGGGATTACAAATGTGATGAGACAAACAAAATCCAAACTCATTTTTGTCTCACAAAAGCTAGACTCACGTTTTGGAGAGGAGAAAGAGCAAGGAGAGAGGAAGAGGAGGAAGGAAAGGAGAGAGGGAAGAAGGAGAAGGAGGAGAAGGAGGAGAAGGAAGGGAAGCCAAGCCCAGGAGTGTATTTTTGATCTTTGGATTAAGTGGGTTTTTTAGTTTTCACAAAAAGGTTTTGAAAGGTTGGAGGAGATCTGTTTTGGCTCCTTTACTGATAGAGTTTTGGGAGGATCACCCAAACCCTAGATTTTGTTGAGGTTCAATGGGTGAGCCCAGTTACGAGGGTTGTGAAATAAAACATGGAATCATCATATTTATATAGTTTATAGAAAAATTGGTGGACCTTTTGGATTTGAATTCTTATAGAATTTCTTTTCAGGGTTTTGTGGTATGAATTTTAATCACATGAAATTCTCTGAGTGTTTGTGTAGATTATTTTAGATAGATTTCATGGCTTCAGTTTTGCAGTGTGCATGGAATAGTTGTAAAGAGGAGAATGTTGGGTTTCAAAGGAGAATGTATATTAAAAATTTTAATACAAAAACCACAGACATTGTTTACTGGATGCTGAATTAAGTTATCAATCATCCAAATCATTGATTCCAATTAGTAAAGAACTAACACTTCAGAATAGGGTTGCTGTAGGATTTATAGAAGGGGACAAAGAAGAGTGCTAAATATCAGAGAATCACTAAATACTGAGACTGAAAAGTGAGAATGGAAATTATTGAGCACGTGTGATTATCTTCTTGTTTTACAGATTATGGTTGTAGTGTTTACTGTTGAAGATCATAGTGGAGTTTTTCATATCTACAAGAGTGAGTAATTCAAGGTGTGGGTGGAAATAGACTTTACTAGGGAATAAGTTAAAGCTAAAGGAAATTTGAAACAGGTGTAACCCCAAAAGTGCCCGAAATTTTCCAAGTGGAGCTATGTGCAGATTCATAATTACTGTCAATTTGAGTAATCTTGCTATAAAAATACAATAACTTGAGTTTGGTGATCAAAGTGGGTGATTCAATTGGAGAAGAAACCTTAGAACCATAGATTCAAATGAGTGGAAGAAACCAATTCCAAATTTGCAATGGTTAAGTCCTCAAAATCTGAGGATAGCAGATGGAGTGATTGGTCAGTTAACAAATTATCAAAACAATCTTTTTGTAACTTGTGTTATGTGGTTGAGGGCTTTAGAGAAGGAATTTTAATTTAAAATTTAAATATATTTCATTGGATATATAAGGACTGATCTGGAGAGTTTCATAATTTTTGAGAACCGTTGAATAATTTTTTTTTTTAGATAATAAAGTCCATAGAGTATTGTTGGAAAAAAGGTTGCCCAAAATGAGTGGTTTTTGTTAGGAGTTTTTTAGTGCTCAGGGTAAATTGTTAATTTGGCTTTATATGAATGTTGTGTGACCTGAAGTGTTTACAGCGTGTATGATGCACGTTAAGTTTTACGCTACTGTGAAGCGATTAATACGTTATCGTATTCATTAAGTGTATGAAAGCTGAAAACAAGAAGAAATGGAAGTAATTGAGTTGATAACTCAGTTTAAAGAACAAGAAGAGGTGAAGATTAATCAAACTGGAGATTTTTTGAAAATTGAGGTTTTACTGAAGGTGAAAAAGATTTTTTAATGTTAAAAATGAAAAGTTTAATTCTTAAAATGTTTACTTCTTCTATTATGTTGAAATATGTATTCTGCATGTATTCAGGCATTATGAAAGTTTAAAATGTAGAGAATGCATATGTGTTTTAATGATAAAAAGTAAAGGATTTAGTGGATTTATAAATGTATTTTGAAAATGTTTCTTGATGGTTACCTAACCTATATGGCCCCATTATAGTGATATCATTGAGTACCTTAAGCGTGTAAATTGAAGGAGGAAAAACCTGATTGGAGTTGACGGAGGAGGAGGAAGAAAATAGTTTACGCAGTGTGACTGTCACGCATTGATAAAGGGTTATGTCTTGGAGTTCACTGCATCTGGCGTGAGTTTCTCTGTGGTGATGGCGTGGTTCATGACTGAGAATGTGTGCACATCCTCCACCCAAATCGTGTCGGAAACTGACCGATGAGGTTTATCCCCTTAGGTTCCATCGGAAAAGAAAGGTTAAGGCATAAAATGGATTTTTCATTGTATAGGTATTTGTATTACTTTGATATATCACCCGAAAATGTTATCTTAATGAAAATGTACCTCCACTTTGGGCTGTTTAGCTCACTCTTTAAAGTATGTTCAAAAACATTTTCGAGGACACGAGACAAAGTGTGTCTTAAGTCTGCTCACTGGCAGCGATGAGTCGGCCCGTCGAGGAGGCGGCGCATGTATTGCATTGTATATATATTTTCGCATGTGTATATGTTGAATATTTTTGTCATGTATATATGTATATATATGTATATATGTATATATTTTGAAAAAAGACTCGTGGGCTTTGATCATCGGTGGAGGGCCCGAAGTACGTAGGCGGTCGGCTTAAGTCCGGCTCAAGCCCGATCCTTTATAAAATTGTGCATGGAATTGAAGGAAGTTTTAGTAGATGTTTTGATGATTGAGTAAATAAATGTATATGTGTATATATTTGCTTGATTGGAAGTTGGCAACAACCATTGGGAGAATTGGGTTTTCTGGAAAAGGAGTAGTGAGTTTGGGTTACGAGAATTTGAGAGATTTCGGTTAGAATCCGTAGTTTAGTGCTATCACTAGTCTCGGATGACCGAGCTGGTTGCACCTTTGGAATCGTCTCATGAAATCTAGCTAGCACGTAAGAATTTCGTTTGAATTAGAGGCAGTGAATTTTACATTTTTCGAGACATCAGTTCAGGATCTGGTGAAACGTTTCTAGATGTGAAGAGGTCACGTATAGCTTGTGATCACTCATGTACCAAGTGGTATAGTGAAATAGTGAAGAATGGACTGGTAAGATAGTCTTGAGATGTCAAAATTAGGAAATGAAGGGACGTAATGGTCGTTTGGAATTTGATTTAAGTCGTAAAATAGCGAAAATAATTATGCAAGGAGACTGTTCTTAACTTCCTTTAAACCAAGACAAAAGCGTGAATTTAAGGAAAGGAGTTGATCCGATGGCAAAAATGGAAATTTTCTTAGAGAGAAAGAAACTACTCTCTAAAATACTTCATGATAGAAACAGTGGGGTCTTTGGGACGAAGAAGGAAGGCATGTGCTCTACGGAAGGAGTTCGGCGTGGGTGCGGTTGTGGGAGTTTGGACTGACTCGCGAGGCAGGAGTTTCTCTACTTGGGTTTTATGCCTTCTTCAAGAACATTGTAAATGTTTGGGTGATGGCGTGAGGGCGTTGTCCGGTCCCGAGCTATTGGGGATTTGAAGATTGATGTGGATTGCTGAAGTCCCAATGGTGCGTGTGTGGAAGATAACGGATGGTTTGGGTGTTGAGTGTGAACGTGATCGTCACGTAACATTGATTGGATGAGGCCCGGGAAAATGGCCGTGAAATGGGTTCACAAAGTGACAGATAATTTAATGTTCAGGGAATAATGTGAGGTTTCACTATTCCGAAACTTGATGTTTATGAATATTTTTTAGTGGCGAAATGTGTTTGGTGAAGGTGATTGAGTCGAATTGCTGTGATTTCGATCATAACAACGTGAAGCTAATTTTGATGAAATGAAGTTAAAATTTACCTTGACATGATTGTGTGAATTGGAATGCGATGGCAAATAGCCAATAGCATGTTTATTGAAATTAGCTGTTTATGGTATGAAGGCTGTGATGGGCTGGCATCATTCAAATTCCACCAGCCGCCATTCATACCCCAGGCCATGCTAGAATGATGAGGTGAATTGCGCCGAGGATATGCTGAAGGAAAGGCCGGTTTGGAAGGTTACATGTAAAAATATTCGGTAAACCAGAGGTAGATTTGCGAGCAGAAGAATAGTGAATTCGTCGGCGACCGATTGATACGTGGGAATTTGGTCACGCGATATTATCACCAGTAGAACGATTACGATTGATAATAACGCTTCTTCGTGCACCGCATGGAGGAGGTTCACCTGAACAAATAAAGCATAATCTTCTCATACGGGAAGCGGCGAGTGTGAAGTCGATGAGACTTCGAGTGCGAGATGATGAGTTAGACATTCAAGTAGGATCATGCGTTGCTTGAATGTGTGTTTGATACGAAACATTGCACCTAAACAGGGTTGGAGAATTCTGGGCCAAAAACTACAGGCGTTCGCATGACATTAAAGGCACCAGCAACACACGTGAAGAGATACTATTTTGCGATTCTGAGGCGTGGGGGGACGGGCGCCGTCCTGGAGGATTGGGGTTGAAGGCAGAGGGTTTGTGACGGTTTTTATGATGTATGCGTAATGTTGACTTCTAATTTTTACATTATATGTATTTAATATAAAGTAAAAAATATGAGGGACTTTCGTAGTATTGGTTATAGTTGGATTCGCTGGTTGGTATGTATGATGAGTGTTTATGGGCCAAAGTGGCGTTTTGCTCATCATTGGGATTATATTACCTTGTTTAGGACAGGTGTGTGCGGGTTTATATTTGGGTGAGGCTCTTACAGTGTGAAAGAGACTCTTGCAGGTTGCAGTGAAGTGTGGATTACTGTGTCTTGAGCATTCACGAGTGTCCCGTGAGGTTGACAGTGGTCGATGGACCCACCGGGTTTTGGAGGGCGTCGGGCTTGGTGTGGAGCCTGGGTATCGGCCTAGGGCTTGAGGGATTTAGGCTTAGGCCGCGATGTTTTGAAGGGTGACAAGGCATCTTAGCAGGTTGACCGGTTCGTTGGGAGTTTAGTGTGGGATTTCAGGACATCCATGGGGACAGAGGGACTTCATGCAGCGGAGGTGTTTTGGTGTTGTTTTGAAGTGAGTTTACGATAGATTTGTTTATTGATACAGAAGAAGAATATTAGCCTAAATATGAAATATTGTGTGGTGATTGAATTGTGTGCTTAGGTGGATAGCACATGGAAAATTTATAAGGTTACAATGTGTAAGCGGAACAAGAAAATAAATAAAATAATTCTTGATTTATTTGGTTTGTTGGGAAATGAAAAAAAATAGATAAAATAAATTATAATATAAATTTTGTTACAATTATCTTTGCGAAAAAGTGAAGAAAACGAATAATATTTTTTGGCACATTTTCGATGTTTGGAAAAATGAAAAAAAAGCGAACACTGAGTAGGCCTCGCGCTTGCGTTTAAAGTGGCCAAACACGAGGCGCGTAAGCGCGGCGTAAACGTCACGGGAAACACAGCCTTGGCCTTGTGAGCGCCTTGGCCTTACATGGCGAAAGCGGCGCGGCGCGGCTGCGCCAGCGGCGAAAGCGGCCTTAACCTGGCGCGAACGGCGAAACGCGCCAGCGAAAGCCTTGGCAGAAACGTCTTGACAGCGAGGAAGGCCCAGAAGCTATGTGAGCGTAACTATGGCCTTGGCTGTATATGTCTTATATGTTTTGCCCCAAGCCTTGACTTTGGGCGTCTTCTTGAGCAAACAGTATGCGCTACAGTGCGCTCAGCTGGTACTGACCACCCGGTTTTCATTTCAGTCTTGTTCTTTGAGATCAGTACTTTAGGAAAAAATTTTTGAAGAAAAAAATAGTATTTTTGAAAAAATAAATCAAATCTAAATAAGATTGAACAAATTTGAGAAAAAATAAATGTTTCAAATGAGAATTTTGTTAATCAAAGAATATTGCAGAAATTCGCAATTGATTGCCTTGCATTACTGCGTGCAAGGACCATGTGTCTGACCCGTTTATGTGTATGATTGTGTCTCGAAGTGTGTTTGTGCGCCCAGAATCTGTGTGAACTAAGCGCCATGTTAATTGTATAGATCTGGCTAGTGGGGACGAGGCGTAGGGGCGTCCACGGGGATGCTTGGTCGAGCACACAGACATTTGACCCATTTCTGGGGTATTTGATCGCGAGCCTTTGTTGAGGCGTAGGTGTTGCATCGGTTGCTATCGCCGCAGAGGCTAGCACTAGCGGGTGAGTGCGGGGACCTGGTGGCCTCTGAGTTCAGTCTTTGGCTTGCTGCATCACCCACTCCAGGCATTCCGCGAGGGGAGGGACCCAGATGGTGGCAGGACCAGTTTGGACAAATCTTTGGATCACTGGACGTCTTGGAACGTGGAGGTGCCATCCAGATCATGGTGTGGGATCGGGGTTAGGCGCATTCACGGCTAGAGGCGAGGCAGGGTATGGTGGAGATAGGCTGGGACTTCTGAGACTTAGAGGTTATGACATGGGCGGGTTTCGAGGCTGTTCATGGGTAAGTACTTTCCGAGGCTGCGAGGGGCATGCGAAGGCTCGGGAGGTCCCTCGAGGCCCCCAGACGGGCGTGGCGCGTGGACTACGTGGCTAGATTCACGGGGGTGCCGATTTGCGTGTTACGTGAGCCTGGAAACACAGCAGTAAAGGAAGTGTCTCGGGAAATAAGGCTGAATTATCCATTTGAACTTGAATTATAGGACTCACTTATCTGGTAGATTTAGTAGTTGAGACGTACGACCGGCAGAAGAAGAGAAGGAGAATCAGAGGATAACCAAGACTTCGGGATCGCGTGTTAGTGGTAAGAGGAAGGGCAGTGATCTTCTTCAGTTCAGGGAAAAGCGAAGAAACTACTAATTCATGAGGGATTTTCCGATCCACGCCTCAGAAGGTCTACGAGGACAGTGGGGGATTTCTGGTCGAGGTACAGGAATGATTAATTATTTGTATTATGTTATCAGCAACACAGACACCATGAAACGAGATTACCCCGAAAACGAGATGTTAAAGGTTTAGGGCAATGTGATCCGTCATTAGTAGGAGCGGGGAAGGGGATCGGTGCGTTCTCCGCGACGCGGTGCGCAGGGGCGAGAGAACGGTCTGCCGGTTGCCTAGAGAGAGCTAGGGCACCGCGAGCTCAAAGGCGAGCGAAGGCGAGTGTGAGTAGAAAGCGGAAGGCAGAGCCTGAAGGCCCGAAAGGTTTTGAAAATACGAGGTCGGTGGCGTGTCTGCCGCGTCTGCCAAATGAGCTCATTGACGAATGGCCCGGTTATCTGAAGTGCGTTTTGCTATGCCGCTTTGTAAATTTGGAAGTGTTTGTTCTGATTGGTGCCAGCGTTCGTTCATTGCATTACCACAATTGATTGTGTCGAAATTTAAACAGGGATTGGAACTAGCAAGAAGGAGCGGCTGGCATGTGGGTTTATACACACTAAGGATTAGGCGGAAGACTTCAGGATTATTGTAACAAAGTTCTTGAAATTTTGTTGGAGATCTAGAAGGACTCTCTTCATGAGTGGACTGAAGATCGCTTGGACATGTGAAATTGATGTATCTTTGAGATGGATTGTTGGCTTGACTTGAGGTAGATTGCTCGATTGTGGCGTAAGAGGATTCTGCACACCCCGCAGCGAGCAAATGCCAGTCAATGGTGTTGCCACCGGGAGATAAGCATGACTGTTTTGCTTTACAGAGGCGTTATATGAGTCAGGTGTCGAGGCTGATGAGTTAGCTAGGTTGGTAGCAGTACCCTACAGAAAGACGAGAAGACGGGCTGATCTACCTCAGTAGTATGCAGTATGTGGATGTTTTTCAGTGACACCACAGGACTACCTCCGCTGGGGTACAGTATGGCGGTGTGAAAGTTGCATACAATTGCCGCGTCAGCGACATAAGCATGGGTTGGCACAGTTGAGTGCGAGAACTTCGAGTCAGTGAGGCTGTTTAGACGAGGTTCAAATTAAACTGAGAAGCGCTACGGCAAACCGGGTTGTGACCACTGAAGAGACCGAATATTATTCTCTTGTTTGATTCTTTGACGATTAGAAGCCGGGTCGATCAAGGCCGTTATTGCTCCGAATGACGGTGACGGTCCCGATTTGAGAAGGAGCGAGTCTACTCTGAGGTAGACGCCCTTGCTGGTTACCTGTCGGCGAGTTGGGATACGAATATCCACACAAAACGGCGTTAGAGGCGCGTTATAGGCACTTTGAGTTTCTGGTGATGCCCTTCGGTGTGAATGCGCGTACATTCCATCAGATCTCAGCCATGGGATATTCCAGCCTGTTTGATCGGTTGCCTGCGTAGTCTTCGTGGATGACATCTTGATCTCTCACGTCAGTGGGAGGCGTAGGTATCGCGAGGATCGTTTTACGGTTGTTGAGAGACCATGGAGTTGTGCATGAGTCGGTAAGTGCTAGTTCTGGCTTACTAGGTGGTGCTGGGACCGCGCGTGTGTGGAGAGCCGGGAGTGATCGACCCGGAGAAGGTTGAGCGTGAGTTGGGAGGAGGGTCGGAGATGCATTCTTGAAGGATGCGTAGTTTCTTGGGTTCTGGTGATTGTTAACGGGATTCGTGAGATTTCTCGGGGATAGGCGCCTGAGCTGAGTTGACTTGGGAAGGGAGTGAGTTTGATTGGGATGACCCAGATTCGGGCGTTCGAAGGAGTTGAGAGAGGAGGACTTGCCGGCATCTATCTTTGGTGGTGCGGACGGAGACGGTACACGGTGTGTGATACCTCGGCCGGATGGGATGTCATTTTGATCTGATCCAGGAGGAGTAATGTATAGTTCTCGTCGAGTTGAAGAATCCTTTGACGGAGATCTGCTTTGCGCGAGGGACATGAGTTTTGTAACCCATGAAAGTATACTCTTCTAAGCAGTTGCCGCGACATTATTTACGAGATTTGCAACAAACGCATCATCAAGTTGGTTGTTTGGTGAGGTTTAAATACACTGCTGAAAACTGTCGGAGCTGAAGGCGAAGGAGGTGCCACAAGATTTTAAGGATAAGTGTAATTTGTCCACGAGGAACTTAAAGTCATAAGTTAACAGATTTGGGGCCAAGAAAGGTATGGAAGCTAACACTTGATTATGGATTACATGAGATTTGGTATGGATCTTTGGTTTTGTATAGTTTATTATCTTGCCTCAAACCTACAAAGTTGTTAGGATTTCATCCTGCAACAAGATGTATTGAGGAGATTCAGTGTTGGTAAAGGCTCTGAAAGACACACAACACCTTGATTCCTCCCAAAGTCATCCTTTTTACAGGTTAGATTCGCCGGTTGATTTGGGAGGTGGATTGAGTTGGGGTTTGCAGATGACCTCTGAAGCAAGTCGTCAAATGATTTCCGGTTTTATGTGTGGGTTGCTGTGACCCAGCCAGGATAGTTTAGGAAATTCATGGAAAGTTTGAAGGAAAGATATGTAATGAAAGAGGAATTGAGTAGAAAAGGAGTTCTGAAGGGAGAATATGGAATGGTTTTGATGTGTAGGAAGTATAGAGTTAGTTTAGGTTGGAAATGTGGAATAAGGAGAAAATACTTTGCATTATGGGTTTGATTTTTGATTTGAGCTATTTTTGCAGTACACCTGAACATGCCAGTGCGGTTGGATTCTGGTCAAATTTGTAGCTTGACATGCCGTCTGATCGGAGGTGTGCTGGTATATGTAATGTGCCATTTCCTATTCGACCGAGTTTTACGTATTTTAGCCATAACTTACTCATTTTTATTCTATTTGAGTGATTAGTGGCTAATTAAAATAGACTTCAAGGAGGAACCAAACATCGTCGATAGGATCTTCATGTTCTTTGACTCTAAGTGGCCCAGAAATCCACTCCAGTGAGGCTATGTCTGCAATGGTCCTGCATCGGTTTTGAATCACGAAGTGGTCAGGATTGTTTCGGACGTGTATCTCGGAGATTCCGTCTTTCAGGTTTGGGTGAAGCTGAGTTGGAAGAACCATAACACCTTATCTTTAAAGGAATCTGAAGAACCAGTGTCAACTATGGAGACAAGGCACTGGAAAATGAATATTTTCAAATTGTCCACTGGGGTAAAATCGTGGCCAGATTAGTTGGCATGAAAATGCCATAATTTGAGTTGGATGTTAGGTGGAATGATTCAATTTCTAAGTAAAGTTGATTCTATCAAGGAATAGAATACATAGATGATGGTAATGGAGCTAACAAGGTATTCTGATATAGTATAAGAGATGTATGAGTACTTGCGTATGTAAGAGGCATGAGAATAGGAAAGTATAGGAAATCTGATATGTATAAATATGTTCATGAAACATGAATTTGATGTGAAACATGAAGCCCAGAATTGAAATATGAACATGAACATGAACATGAAGAAGGCAATATGTCATAAAAACATAATGTGGCTAAGAAAGGCCTAATATAAGATAGTAAGTTCTTGAACTAAAATAATTGTAAAATTGCCTAAAGACCGATTATTAAATGGCCTTGGCATGTTACGTGGGCGAACCATGCGTGTAGTAACGGTGCTCTGATTAGTGCGTGACCTCGATCGTGCTTCGACATATTAGTACCCGGTGATACTCACGATTAGTGCGATGACACTCTCGATCGTGCCCGGCACGTAGGTAACCGATTACTCTGATTAGTGCGTGACGGGGACTCTACGTCGGTGCCGACACTCTGCTTTGCTACGACTCATCATGTGTACCTTCGGGTACCTATTGTGATGTGTTTCTCATTCCGTATTATTGGTCTAGGCAATCCAACAATTATATGATAAGACTCTGAATAATGAATAAGAATAAAGAAATGAATATAGTAAAGATCTGAATGTACCTACGAGTACCTTTGTATATGTTCTGTAGTACCTACGGGTACCTCTGTATTTGCTCTGGTACACAACGGAGTACTTTTGTACCTGAAATGTCTACGCCAGTCCCTGCAGTGCTTCAGTATCAGTGGATACGTGTGAGGTGTTTCTTTGGTACTTTTGTATAGATAGCCAAGAGACTCCTACGGGAGATCCGAATATGCATAAGCCTGTTGTAAGCATAATAAATTGTATAAGTCTAAAGGTGATCTCTGTACCTACTAGGACCTGAAATATGTCATATATGCATAAATCGATGCGACCTTATAGGTGATATGATTACGATATGTTCTGACTGCTCATTTCTGTAGATTGCATTACATGCAAGAATAGTCCAGTAAAACCAGAATAAGTTACATGCTTTCTGAGTATAAGATCCGTAAGACAAGTATATGCTCTGTAAGACATGTATAAGATCTAAAATACATGTATAAGTTCTGTAATACAAGTATAAGATTTGTAAGACAAGGATATGCTCCATAGTACAAGTATAAGATACGAAGTACAAGTATAGGATTATATGAGTGCTTACTCTATGGTGCCTTTCAGGTAAAAGGTCTAAACTCTGCAATAACTCCTCTGAGAGATCTGGATGAGGTAATAAGTCTGAGAAAAGAGTTCAAGTAGATGTCCATTGGGGTCTAGAAATGAATTACTCAAGAGTCTGAGCAGTGTCGGTATAGAGTCGCAGTCATCATGTCCTTGGGAGATCATTTGAGACCAAGTATACGTCGTCTGAGCTAGGAAGTATGTGTCTTCACGGAAGCCAGTATAAGTATGTATAGCTCGGTCACAGGTATGCGAGGGAATGTGAATAAGTATGTGATATACGGGAGATACGTATAAGAATAAGTGCAGTATAAAGTAGAAGATGCGGATCTTTATAAATATAAGATCAGATGCTATGTAAGTATAAGATCAAGATGAGAATAAGCACGCTTCTATGAGTATAAGGTCCAAATAAGAATAGAATGCGCCGCTGGTGTAAGACCCAGTGAGTAGAGAGTTTGTTATAAATATAAGTAAAGAGGTTCAGTCCCACATACAAGAAATGTGAACAAGCATAAGTTTGTTATAAGAATAAGTATGTATGCAAATTGTTATATGATAACAGTATTATTAGTACATTATATGAATTCTGAAGAATTCCGATATCACATTCTTGTCTTATGTTATTTTGATTCTGATTTAGTACATTATGTTTTATTATAAGATATATTCCCACTTGGCGTAAGAAACCTTGGTTTTTGTCAGGTGTAAGATACGAGGAGAAGAAGTCGAAAACATCATATACGGGCAGACACACGATGAGGTTCATCACGATGGAGTCTGGCGCTCTCGGATAATAATTGGAATGTAAAGTTGTTTTTGTATATGTATAAGTAAATGGGACTGATTATGTGTCTAGATTTTGACGGACACCACTCGGTGGTAGTTCTTTGACTTGTATATAATATTTGATTGTTGCAAAATGTAGGCCCATACACTGCAGTCTGAAGTTGAGCTTTTTAAAAAAAATCGGATGTGGGATGTTCTAGTATGGTCTCGCTCCCCCAGAACTGGGTTCCCGGATCATGTCAGTGGGCCAGGGATCGGGCGTGACGGGAGGATCAAAGCGGTGGTGGTGTGTTCACAGCTCATAAGAAGATTTGGCGCCACTAACATACGGCCCGGGAGTTAGGGGTGTGCTGGGACCATCAAAAGTCACGAAGTATATTTTCACTTGTGTGAGACCTCCGATATGAGGCAGCGCGAGATGGATGGAGTTCTAGAGGATTATGACTTCACTTTGCATTACCATCCGGTGAGGAAAATGGCGTGGTGGTGATTAACACCAGTTCAAGGAGGTCTTCGTTTGAAGGACGTTGATTTCAGTTATCTGAGAACTGGGGGATCGTGACCTGGATGTAGGGTGCAGTGTGGGGACTGGGTTGCAGGCTCTACGATGAAAGCAGGGACCTCTGAAGTTATGGGGAGTTGTAGTGGCTGATCTCTGTTGGCCAGTGGTGGAGTCCCAGTGGTAGGACACAGAGATAGTGTCCATCGGGGGCTAGAGTACGGTCAGTGGGGTGAGAATTGGATCGTTCCACATAGATGGTAGTCTTGATGCCAGGGATGGAGTAGTGGTTCACATTGCGAGTTAGTGATTTGCGGAGGAGATTCTCGGGAGTTTCGGCATCTCGCTCGTTTCCGGCTGCGGTATCCGAGGGTGGCACGAAGATGTCGCAGGGATCTTGTGCGCCCGATGCTGTGGAAGTGGGATGAAGTACACGTGGGGACTTTGTTCGGCGATGTCTCCGCGTGTCAGCAATTAAGAACGGGGCTTTTGTGAAGCCAGCGGACACCTGTTGCGGAAGATGGAGTGGAGGTGCGTGGTGGGGTGGAGATGGGAAGCACGTCGTGATGGAGGACTGTGACCACATTTTTGCGCGGATACGAAAAGCGAGTATGGCGGTATGGTGATAGTCGGGCGATCGCGAAGTGGCGCATTTTCTAAAAGCGTCACGGATGACGCCGCCTTGGAAGTTCTTAGGTTCGGCCGTGCCGAGAGATAGTGAAGGCAGCCGGAGGTACGATACATTATGGTGATACCGGGATCAGGGACGGGGTTCGACCTTGCTGCGCTTGCTGGAGAGTTTCCACGGGTTAAGAATTTAGCAAAGCTGCTGTTTGATGATAGTGGTTCACGCCCCGCAGGCGAGATGAGTGATCCCGGGACTATACGGGGTGATGAGGACATGCTACGAGCGCCGTCTCACAGATCATAGAAGCGAATGGGAGAGCATTTTACCGCCGTAATTGCTCACAACCAGCGGTATCGACGGGGTATGCGGATGGCAAGTATGAGGCCAGCTTGTGTGGGAGGCCCATCACGGAGTCGCAGATTATGTTGGGCTAGATGTGGGAGAGCTCGAGACGATACAACGGTCTTTGGTCTGGGTTCCCCAGAGGGCACCTCAGGAAGGTACGGAGGAGCTTGATATGACAACGTCTTCTCACGGCTGGAAATTTGGCGGGAGAGGCTATCTTGGATCTTGCGTCGACCCTTAGAGTTCGAGGTTGGGGATCACGTCTTCTTGAAGGTGATGCACAGAGGGGAGTGGTCGGGTTCGACCAGCGTGGAAGTATCGTAGGGATTCATTGGACCTTCCCGAGATACTCGAGAGAGGTAGGCACCGTTAACGTCTAGGTTGCGATTCACATGCCGACATGTGGTGTCCACGAGAGGTGTTTCCGCGTCTCCATGCTCGAAATATACTCGAATCCAACTCATGTGGTGGATTGAGGCTGGATTTGAAGGTTGACCTGGGATGGGACCATGCGAGAGGGAGGGACCAGTGTCGTGTTGATGCCGTGTCGGGTTTTTGCGGCAGGCCAGCGAAATTTAGAAGGGAGTACTATGGAGGCACTATGGAGTGGAGGAGTCCGTGGGCACAATAAGAGGACAGATCTGTTGGACTACCTGCAAATCTTCTAGTTTGGGATGGAAGGTGCATTCAGTTTAATAGTTAGATTTTGAATGGCATTTATGGTGGCAGTGGAGAGGTGTGGTGCATATGCATGTAGTGATTGTGATTGTTGAATTTCGGACGATTGCGCAAGAAAGGGAAGAATGTAAGACCAGAAATTCGATTTACGGAAAAATGGCAAAATCGTATTTCGGTTACAAAATTGTAATTCCAGTTAAAAATTCATAATTTATTCTCAGATCTTGGATGATGAAAGCAGTTTGCAGTTTGGAATGGAAATCTTACAAAATCTACTCCCCAGCATCATTAGTTGTGATTCAGAAAACTAGTTCGGGTGCCTGCGTTTTCTACTTCAGAAGACAAATGTGGTTGAGTCTTGGTGAAGCGATTTTGATGGGAGAAAGTCACAACAACTCTTCACACAGCATAAATATAGTGCCCTTATGGAAGTGAGGTATCAGGTCAGGAGAATAATAGAATGAATGTAGAGATAGTCTTAGAATGTCAGCCCAGGAAATGAAGGGACGTAATGGTCATTTTGGAATTTGATTTAGAATCACGAAAATGACAAAATAGTGTACGAGACTCTTCTCTTCCTTTAAACCAAGACAAAGCGTGAACGAATTTAGGGAGGGTTGATCCGGTAAGCAATGGAAGTGGAGATTTTCATAGAGAAGACTTCTCTGCAAATATCGCATGATCCAGGCCATTATGGCCGGTCTTCGGGACAATAAGAAAATGCTCATAGTTTTACATGGAGGAGACCGCGTCGTCTCGTTAAGGAGTTTAGATGAAAACCGAGGTGGGGTTTATCCCTACTTTGGGTTTGTTGTCAATGGTCTTTGAACATTGTAAATGTTTAAAGTTGAATGAGAGAAATTTAGTGAGCAGTTTGATCGGATTTCAAACCTTGGGACATGAGAATTGATATGAATTTTAAATCGATGGTGGTAGTGGTAGACCGGCTGGTTTGGTTATTGTGCTTTACATGATAAATCATGTATTGATTGGAATGAGGCGGAGTAGCTGCGAAATGCGGGTTCATGAAGTGAGTGGAGTGGGTGTGATTTCAGGGAATAGTAGCGAGTTTCACTATTCAGAAGCAGTCATTCCCATAAAATATTTTTTGTGAAAATGTGTTTGGTCGAGTGATTGATCCGAATAAACGCTAGGTGTTTGATCATTAGCCACGTTAGCTAATTTTTGATGAATAAATGAAATTTACGTGACATGATTGTGTGAATTGAATATGATGTAAATATATGAATGTTGATATATTTGCATGTGATATGAACTATCAGTAATGGATAAGTGACGTGCGATTATATGCATTAAACTCTATAGCCTGGAACTTTGACTTGCTGGGATGGTGGGAGTGAGATATATACAGGAGGATGATCTAGAAAATGGTTGGGAGAGGTTGTCTAAAGTATTGAATTATCGGAGGGTAGTCGAACAAAAATGTGTCATCGGAGGCAGTGATTGTCTCCCATCGGAGGGTAGTCCACAAATAATGTCGATGTGGGAGCGGCCCAGTGTCTGTACACATCGGAGGGTTTCCACGAACGAATAAACATGTATTTTATATGCGGGCTTAGAGGCGAGTGTGAGGAAGTCGGTGAGGACTCGGGTATGAGATGATGAGTTAGACATTCAAGTAGGATCATGCATTTGCTTGAATGTGTGTTTATTTTGAAACATTGCACTACACTTAGGTGGAGAGTAGCCCACTTAGGGCAATTCCACTACTGAGCATTAGCTCACCCTGTCGAGGATCTTATTTTGAGGTACGAGGGAGGCGGTCTTGAGAGGGACGACTCGTCACAAGGTGAGGATTAGAAAGAAAGTCGGGTTGTGGCTTAGTTTATGATGTATACATGTATTGAAGCACAATTTTTCGTATATGTATTGTATAAAGTAAAAATATTTGAACTCTTATAACTATTGGATAGTTAAGATTCATAGTTGGTATGTATGATGAGTATTGTTTATGTTTTAGTAGGCCGTTTTATCTGTGTTGGGATTTGTGTGCGTGTTTGGGATAGTGGTGTCATCACGGGTTTTTGCAGCTATTTGGGTAGAGCTCCCCGTACAAAGGGGCTACGCGATTTTCGTCAAAATGTCGGGTTATCAGCATTCACGAGTATTCGCGGGTTGTGGTGAGTCAAACGGACCCGGGGTTTTCACAGCAGGAGTCTGGGGTTGATGGCTGATGAGATTAGTTTAATGGAATTGAGTCATAAGTGGAAGTTGGGAGGTGAAGAGATTAACTCAAGTGATGCTTTTAATGTTTTCGAGGTTTTTAAGAGGATTGGGAGAGAGTCTAGAAGAAAACAGAAGGAGGAAAAGCTCAACTCAATTTAAGAAAGAATCACTAGAGTGTTTGAAAAAAAAAAAGGAAAGAAAAGAAAGAAAAAAAATTTTACCACTTCACTTAGCATTATTTTCTAAAGGTATGTTAAGGATTGTAAAGGGAGTTAGCTCTTCATTTTAATTTATTTAAGGAAGAGTTTTTGTGTCTAGTTGAAGTCATGGGAGGATCTACACAGGTTCATAAGGTTAAAGTCTGAGTTCAGATCAACTAAAGATGGTAATTATTGAGATTTTGAAAATGTTATAAAGATTTGAAAATTTTATTTTCATATGATTGTTTTACAATGTTTTATTTAAAAATTATAAAGTATTTATGGTTAAAAGTCTTAATCTTTGTTACATGACATGTTGGTTTTGGATTCGCATAAGATGCGATCGTCGAAGTAGTACCATCTGTGGAGGGATCACTGAGGGCATTAGTGAGAACATGTTGATGAGTCCGCGTGATGCTCCTCCACCCATAGTACATAGTGACCCCATGCCTTCAGAGCCACTGGCGCATGTGAGCCGCCACCGCCTCCCGAGGTCGCGGAGGACGATACCTTGCAAGCGTATGGCCTACCTTTTAGCTAATGATTACGACAGCTCCGAGAGCCAGAAATTTTCATAGAGGGACGAGCCAAAAAGAATTCCGAACCATGATGGATCGGGAGACCCTAGAAAAGGCTTCGGCCACAGCCAGAGTGGAAATGAGCTGGCCCATCAGATGAAGCATACAAGATGAGTGATGGTCACTTTTTTCTCGCCTTCTCCTAATGACGTGAGCGCTAGAGTGGGAGGGTGTCTGAGAGGGAGATGCCCGCAGGAGTGTCCCGCTACGCCCAAGGAAGAGCTTACAGATGCTTGTTCCAAATTAGCTTATAGAGATGTGAAGGTCGAGGAGTCTCTTAGCTGGATAGGATACCGTGACGACATGGAGTTTTGTGGGTTTTCCGAGTCAGTTTATTATGTTCCATTTATCAAGGATGATGAAGTTTCAAGACCAAGAGGTTTGGCCAGAGGGTCTTAGTCCAATGATTAGACCACAAGAGGCCGACAAATCCCACACACAAGACGACTGTGCAAGTTAGAGGTCGCAGCTAGTGGTCGAGAGGAGCACGGGTTAAATCCCAGCTACGCCCCGCCATGACGAAACTGGTGGGTCGACACGTTCAAAGGAGAGGTTCCAGAAGTAGTCTAAGAGGGAGGAAAGACACAAAGGACCTGGTGGCAAGAGTCTACCAAGGGACACAATTTAGCCAGTGGTCTGAGGCCACGCATGTAGTCTAAGGGTTCAAAGCCGTAGGTGTGTCAAAGGGAAGAACCATTACGTGAAAAGTGTGACAAAATGCACAAATTGCTTTTTATGCGACAGCCGGACACTTCGCATGGTTTGGCGTATAGTTTCCGCAAAGGATCAGAGGCGACAGACGTAGGCAATATGCTGGTAGAGGTCAGGTCATCAGAGAGTGGTTCAGCGCAGCCCCACTACATTTACTGCAGATCTGATAATCAAAGCAGTGTAGAGGTCGTACATCTAGAGGATAGACGGGACGACCCCGATTAATGTGCTGTGGTGTCATAAATACCCAAAGAGGCAACAAAAGACCAGAGGTAATGACAGTACTCATCCAAGCTACAGTGACGCTATGTCTCGATGCATCCTGGTGCTACTCACTTGTTTATTTCCTCGTGAAACTTATCACATAAGTGAACATGTAGATACAAAATTTCATGATTGTAGTATGGTAGTCTCCCTTCCTGGGCTGTGAGATTCACTTATGTAAGATGTGAGTATAATGGGTCAGAAAGTGATTATCAGGGGCCATGAGCTTAGTACACCTGGGTATCACTGACATCCAAGACTTCGATGTGATCTAGGATGGACTGAAGTTGAAAACTGACATCACGCCACCATGATCGCTTTCAGAAAGAAGTTAAGCCCTCACGGGAACTAGAGATTACTTTTCGCTGGGTATGAAAGATATCATTCCTCGAGCATGATGTCCGTAATGATGGCTTCTGAAGATGCTCCAAAGTCAAGTATCCGGTATCTTAAATTGTGTAGTTGAGGTGAGAGAGGATGATGTGAGACTGGAAGACATTCCTAGGGTCGTGAGAATTTATGGACGGTTCCGCATGATCTTCCGTGATTACCCCAGATAGAGATTGATTTTCGGGGACGAGTTAAATTTCTCGACAGAACCGGGCTGAGATTTCATGACGGCCTCAGAGAATTGAAAGAACTTAAGGTGCGATGTGAAGAAATGGTCAACAAGGGGTTCGCTGCATCGAAAGACGCCTCCTCGGGGGAGCACCGGTTTTATCAGAAGAAAAGGACTTTAAGCATGCGATTATGTGACGCCCCAAATCCCGTGGTCCGTCGACCACCCACACCATGGAACACTTCCAGGAATGCTCTGACCCGACACTCACGAAAATCAGTCCCCGCACCAGGAGCTCTCTACCCAACACACACTCAGATAACCTGGTCTCTAAACAAATTCAATATATCACCACATGATTAAACTAGCCACTTTAAAGCCCATAAACAAGACTCATAACAATATCTATTAAAACATACCAACTATGTCCAATAGTTTCTGGGAGTTAATAATGACACAGTACAACACATATATCAAAATTGTGAGAATTCTAATACATGCTGCAGAACCATCAAAGCCACAACCCTATTTTCTTCACAACCCGCCCTCAGTGACGAGCCATCCCCTCGCGATGCCCCCAGACTGTAAATAATGATCTCCCACAGGTGAGCTAATGCTCAGTGAGGTGGGAACTCGCCCTGGGCTCGTGGCCACTCTACCTAAGTGCAAAGGCAATGTTCCAATAAACACACATTCAAGCAAATGCATGATCCTACTTCAAAATGTCTAATCATCATCTCATACCTGGTCCTCACCGACTCCCCTCTACACTCGCCTAAGCCTCGTATGAAAGTTATTATTTTGTTTGGTTGTGGACAACCCTCCGATGTGTATATATCAATCAACGCTCCAATGATTGATATTATCAGGACTACCTCCAATGTATATCAATCAATGCCCACGACACATTTTTAGTTTGACTACCCTCCGATAATTACTTCATTTTAGACAACCCTCAAAACCATTTTCTGTGACTCATCTCTGTGCACTCATCTTCTATAGTCCCAGGTGTTCCAGTATATGATCGCATGTATGCCAATTCAATACAACTTAATTCATGTAAATTTATAACATGCATATATTTACAAAACATTCAATTCACACAATCATGCCTACAAATTCTCATTTCATACATCAAAATTAAATTTCACTAGTTTAATGATCAAACACTTATAATTCGACTCGAATCATCACCAAACACATTTTCATTAAAAATTATTTTATGAACATCAGTTTTGAGAATAAGAAACCCCAGTTTACCATTCCCGAAAAATCACAAATCATCTGTCACTTCTGTGATTCCCGCATTTCACGCCATTTCCTACCATTCCAATCATTTACATGATTTATCATGTAAAACACAATTTAACACCCAAACCAGCCGTGGTCACCACAGCTGCACCATCAGATTTAAAAAATTCATATCAATCTGGGTCCCCAACAGATCACCAAACGCCCTCACTACTTATTCGACTAAACATTTACAATGTTCTTAAACAGCACAAAACACAAAGTAGGAGAAACCCCTACCTCCTGAGTTTGCCGAAACTCCTCAAACTGCATCCACGCGTAATCCAAGTTCCGCGCAGAACAACCTTCCTTCGTCTCGACGATTCACCTGGTCAACTGCTTATAAATCTAGAGAGAAGCTTGAGGTTCTCTCTCTAAAACCAAACGAAAAATGGCTACTGGATAAAAATTCTCTTTCCCACGTTTTTTGCCTTATTTAGTTGAGAAGACAAATTATTTAGTGTTTTCATTTTATTATCATTTAAATCAAACTCCAAAATGACCATTATATCCCTTCATTTCCTTAAATGACATCTTTAATATCCTGCATCCATTCTCATCATCATTTCCTCTACTCATGCCACTTATGGCACATGAGTAATTTGTTATATGTGACTCTCGTCAGATTAAAATCGCTTTACTAAGACCCAATCCACATGCCTCAAAAACGTACATTCGACTATCTCTAATTTACTTAAATTCGACGTGCTAGCTCGATTTCATGAGACGATTCCAACGGTGAAATTCGTTTTGTCATCCGAGATCTAGAGAATAAATTTCATATTTTTAACCGAAATTACAATTTTGTAACCGAAATTATGATTTTGCCCTTTTTCCAGAATCGAATTCCTCGAAGTCTGTATGTTCTCCCTCCTGGGGTGAATTTCTGGTCCCGAAATTTTAGACACCAGATTTCACTCACATGATATGCAACGTGCACTTACCACATGCACATAAATATTTAAATTCCTTAAACGACTAAAACCACGCATTCCTCTTCATCCCTAAACAAGAAGGGATAGGTGGCCCGCATAGTGTCTTCGCGTCCCACGCCGAATTCCTCCCACCATAGCGCCGCCTATAAAGGACTTCCTACTAAATTTCACTAGCTCAAGGCCGAGAAAACCTGATCACGGCCATCCAAAATGCACACTCATCCCTCCCTCAAAGGCCCCATCCGTGTCAACCCTCAATCCGTCCCCAACCACCATGAGCTGGATCTAGAATATACTCCGAGCATGAGACGTGAAACACCGTGACACCTATCATGCCTCGAAGTGAACGCCATCCAGACAACAACATCCCTCCAGGATCCCGAAAAACAATCGAATCTCTACGATAGCTCACGCCGAACCTCGACCAATTCCTCCTTAGGCATCACTCTTCAAGAAAACGTGATCCCCAACCTCGAACCCAAGTGGTCGACGCTCAGACATCCGCATAGCTCTTCCTGGTCGGCTCGAGCCGTGAGAAGACGCTTGTCAGATCGCTTTCCACCTTCTCGGGCTGTCTCTAATCCGATCAGACCCGTGATGGAGCCTCCCACCTCTCGGTCCAACATAATCCAGAATCTACACACTCACAATACCTCATATGGTGCCATTTGTATAATCAGAATTCGGTACTGTCGTTGTAGGCAAATCTGCTAAGGGGCAATTGCTCCTCTACCCTTAATACCCAGGACGTATGCTCGCAGCGTGTCCTCTAATATCCGTATATAATCCATACAACTCAACCCTACAACCCCTTACTTCAGGTAAACGTCACCTTCCTAAGGTCACAATCAATATGCCAATCCAATGTATCATTAACCCTGGGCTCATGTCACGTATGACATCCATATATCGAGCCCTTCCCTAAGTAACAATGGCCCCAATGTGATTTCCAAAGGGGTATCCAAATCTTAAGTCACTCCCTAATTCTATCAATTCAACTCTAAGTCTACGGATATTCCCACCCCGTGTTTCATCTCGATTAACATAACTCTTCTGGGCCACACTGAGTTTCATTCACACGTAAATTCGGGATAATTCCTGCCCTTACACCTTAACCTGTGATTCTCACCTAGGGATTAACGACCCCTGCCGCCCCAATACACCCAATTACTCTTCACTCGAATTTAGAACCATGAGTCTTCATTGTACGTATCCTAAAGACAAACTCAACCCACACTCACCAAGATGGAAGGATCGTGACTCGCAGACCCACACCCGACCCTACGCGATGTTACTGTGCACACGAATCACACGCCAGCACTGCGACACCCAATCTCTGGTCCACCATGAAAGGTAATCTCTGAGATCTCTACTTATAATCCCGACCTACTGTGTCAACTCTCACCCTACATCTTAAATGAAGAACATCTATATCTGGCTTCTCTAAAGGCCTTAACCTCTAAGCCTCCAAATCCAAGGTCTGCCGTGCTAACCCATTTAAGGTCCCACTCATCACAACCCGATATTAACTCATCCACAATGGTTCATACATCAACAACCAATGTGTCTACCACCTAAGGTCCACTACGCTCACCGCGCAACTCCTCGATCCTCACCCTCGACTTCTCGACCCACACTCCATGGCCCCTTTCTGCCTATCCGTAAGCACTCCAGAGTGCTCAGATAAAGACCCTCGAAATGAAACTGGGTTCCTCCGAATCTGCACTAGTGAGCAGGAGGAAATGAACCGTGATACTCTCCTATTCTACACTAATCGGGATCACATGACCCAAAGTCTGGGATCCCCGTCTGCAATCCTGCCTCACATGCCCAATCCCTGGCCTCAGTCCCGAAACTCCGTAGTCTTCGCTCGTCGAATCCAAGAAGGCCATCCCCTCTTGCTACCAACACCCGCATCCCAAGTGTTCCGAGAATCCTCGATTTCTCTCTCTATGGTCAGGGCCGTCCCAACCATGGAGTCCATGTCCCGTAGGCGAAGTCCTACGATCCTGCCCCGAATGGACAACTTCAGCCCATTCTCGAATCTCCTGTAATACCCAACCAATCCCAAGAAACCACGATCTCGAAGATCGACATCTTGGCCTCCCACTCATCACCTGCCTTAACCTTCTCGAGTCGACCACTCACGATGCCGACACCACGCGTCCCAAAAATCTCACCCCGCAGCCAAACTCGTGACTCATCGAACTTAGCATACAAATGATGGTCTCTTAACAACCTGTGAAACAATCCTCAAGCGATACCATGCTCCCACTGACCGGGAGTGCATCAAGATGTCATCCATGAAGACTACGACAACCGATCTAGGACAAGGTCGACACCTTATGCATGAGATCCATGAACGCCGCCGCATTATCTGGGCCAATCCAAAGGGCATCACCGTGAAATTCAAAGTGCCCATAACGCTGGTCCTAAACGCTTGTCTTAGTGGATCAACCCTCCAACCCCACCGATGGTAACCGGGGCTAAGGGCTATCATCCTGGAGTACTCGCCCCTCTCAACCGACAATCAAATCATCAACCCCCAAGAATGCACCGATTCTGATCAGAACCCCCGTTCAACTCGGCCCGAGTCAATGCACACGGCTGGTCTTGTCCTTCTTCTTCGCAAACAACCTGAGCGCCGACAGGAAGTGCCGGCCCGACGAAACTTTCATTCCAATAGCTCCCTGTAGAATCTGTGAATTCCGGAAGTCTCGCAACTCAACCCGGTGCCATCCTGCGTGAGTCACAGAGATGGGTGAAATACCTGTGGTGTAACTCGACACCAAGTCTACGAATTTACGGAGGTGCAATTTGGCAAATTATCCGAAAACATCCACATATCAAGACACTACTCGAGTGCATCCAAGTCCGGTCTCTCCTCGCCCTATAGGTAGTGCTCGCAAATTCCAACCCGCTAACCGCTCCTACACCACCGTGATACCGTTCGGGGCAAATGTCATGCTTCGCCCCCTAAAAGACCACACACGAGTACCACCTCCCGCTTTATAGTGGTAACCCCTCATACGCTCACAATCAATAACGACTCTGTAAGTTATCAGTCAATCCATCCCCAGGATGACATCGAACTCTGACATGTCCATGTTCCTCAGGTCCACTATGAGTAGAGTCCCTGAGATCTCCAACTCGCAACCTCGACATATCATTCCTATCCTCGCCATCCCCGGTGAGAACTCACATACAAAAAGGCTCCTTCATGGGTCTCAAGAGTCCTTTGCCCATTTCCACCATACTTAGCCCTCATTCCCTACCGAACGCAGCTAGCTTTAACTCGTAGTGTCAGAGGTAATGTCCTATGGCCTTTAACACCTTCTCTCGATCCGCATAAACTAACGGTCCGCCACCACTCCATCTCCCGTGAATGCCTGGAGGATTGACGCGCCCTAACTCCGGAGGCCAATAGACCTTCCCCTCGCCTGACCCCACTTGATGCGAGGCAATCAGAAGACATACTTATGCTCACGACAAACACTGATATACTGATCACATCACATGGATTTATCTACATCTTTACTGATTGCACTGTGATAGCCCATGATGTTAATGATTACTATGTATCAGTATGTTCACACTTTAGACACTATTCATACACATAAATCGTTGTATACTTCCATTATCCTGTACTTACAAGTACGCAAGGTAATCATTATATTAAAATATTTTTATCAACAAAAATTTCATTTTTGAAAATTTTGTCTAATTTTATTTGATTTGATTTTTTTTTTTAATTAAATTTAAAAAAAAAATTCGCATTTTTTTTTTGGGTAATAATAGTGTCACTAGTGACCCAGAACAAGACTGAGTCGAAATCGGGTCAAAACAGGCCGAGCACCGAGCGCACAGCCGCAGGCCCAGCCAAAGACGCCCCAGGGCCCCGCCTGTGCCTCCCGCCCCGCGCGATCACGCCCGCGCGCCCCCCAGCCGCCCGCGCCCCGCCCCTGCGCCCCAACGCTCCCGCACCGTGCGCCCAAGGCCCCTGGGCCGCTTCGCCCATCCGTCACAAGGCAGCCTCCGTGCCTCAGACTGGCCACAACAGGCCAGACGTCGCCAAACCCACGCCGCGCGCCCAGCACCCGCCCCCCCCCCGCGCCCTCGGGTCACAAGACACCCCGGGGCAAGAGCCCACCCAGCCCAACACCAACAAATTTTTTTTTTTTTTTCATTTTTTCAATAAAACCCAAATAAATCATAAAATTTATTTTGTTTATTAATTTTTTTTTCATTAATTCTGGAAAATGGTCCAAAATTTCCTCAAAGCCTCCTTCTATAACTCTAACCCTAGTGTTCAACCTCAAATTTACAGCTCGATTTATTATCGGAACAACTCAAATAAATTTATTCAAACTTATTTTATTTCTTTCTCGTTCCAGCTTTATATTAATCGTAAAACTTCTAAAAGTTTCTAAATACATCACTTGTTTTCCTATGTGATAAGTACTAAGCACACAAACAATCATAACACATACAACATGGTATACACACCATTCATCAAACATTCACATGTTCACACATCATTTATCAAACAATCACCTAAAACATATGCATGTAGTGTCCTAGTTTTGTCATGTGATTTCCTAGGTGATCTCATACCTAAACTCTACATTAAACCACCCAAGTGGTGATGTTCTTACTCGACTATGGCCCAGCTTCCTCCAAATCCTCACTCTAGGCTCACATACCCATACTCTCCAAACCACCGGCGGTGATGGATACCCAACCCGAGCCCCTAGGCATTCGTATACCTAAGCTCGATACCAACTGCGGACCCATCCCGGGGTCCGTGATCAATCTCACAACTCGCTGAACACTTCTCGTGGAATGCTCGTGACCACATTATGCAGTGATCAGCAGAGTCCCAGACGGGAGCTCTACCCAAATACACACTGTATAAACCCGTCCCAAATACCCAATATATCATCACATGATTAAACGCTACTTAGGCCCATAAACAAGACTATAATAATATCTGCTAAACATACCAACTATGTCCAAGGTTCTAAGAGTTAATAATTTATCTTATACAACACATATATCAAAATTGTAGAATTCTAATACATGTATAAAATCATCAAAGCCACAACCCATTTTCTTCACAACTCCGCCCCTAGACGAGCCGTCCCTCGCACGCCCCGCACTGCAAAATAATATCCCTCGACAGGCGAAATAACGCCGCAGCGAATCGCCCTAAGGGCTACTCTCTACCCAAGGCAAAGGTAATGTCTAAAATAAACACACATTCAAGCAAATGCATGATCCTACCAACGCCTAACCCATCATCTCGCATCGAGTCCTCATCGACTCCTCTACACCCGCCTAAGCCCTCGTATGAGAATTCATTATTTTGTTTGTCTGCGGACGTTCGATGTGTATATCAACTCGGGTCGCCTCCGACGACTGGATACTATTCAGGACCAACCGGCGTATATCAATCGGGTCAGCCTCCATCGACATTTTAGTTTGACTATCCGATAATTAACATTTTAGACAACCCTCCGAATCCATTTTCTGTACTCATCTCACGCACTCACTCCTATAAATTCTAAGGTGTTCCAAGGCATATGGAATGCATGTATGCCAATTCCAATACGCCTAATTCACATGGTAAATATATAAATGATGCATATATTTACAAAACATTCAATTCACACAATCATGTCATGTAACTTCTCATTTCATACATCAAAATTAGCTCACTTGGGCTAATGATCAAACACGAGCAATTCGACTCGAATCACTCGACCAAACACATTTTCACAAAAATTAGTTTATGAATCGCTGGGAATAGTGAAACCTCTGCTACTATTCGAAAATCATTAAATCATCGGTTCACTTCGTGACCCCGCATTTCACGACCATTTCCGTCCTCATTCCAATCAATACATGATTTATCATGTAAAAACACAATTTAACACCCAAACCAGCCGTGGTCAGTCACGGCCGCACTACTGGATTTCCCAAAATTTCATATCAATTCGGGTCCAAGGCTGACATATCAATCGGCCCCTCACGGCCTCATTCGACTCAAACATTTACAATGTTCTTAAACAAAGAATAAAACGCAAGTAGGGAGAAACCCTACCTCTCGGATTTTGTCGAAACTTCTCAAATCCGGTACCCACGCGTAGCCTGTTCCGCATAGAACAACCTTCCTTCTTGTCTCGACGGATTCCAACGTCGGATTCTGCTTAAATCTAGAGAGAACTGAGGTTCTTCTAAAAACTAAAACGAAAAATGGCTACTGGATAAAAATTCTCTTTCCCACGTTTTCCTTATTTAGTTGGAGAAGACAACACTCATTTTTGTGTTTTTGTCTTACTATCATTTAAATCAAACTCCAAATGACCATTATGTCCCTTCATTTCCCAAGCTTTTGACATTCTAAGACTATTCCCTACATTCATTCTCATCATTTCTCTACTCATGACACTTATAGCACATGAGTACTTGTTATATGTGACTTTCGAAGATCAAATTGTTTTACTAAGACCGAACCGCGACAGCCTTGAAAACGTGCTAACTCGTACTATCTCTGAATTCTACGAAATTCTGACGTATACCGATTACGAGACGATTCCAACTAAGAAAATTCATTTCATTAACTGATATCTGTGAGAATAAATTTCGATTTTAACCGAAATTATAATTTTGTAATCGAAATTATGATTTTGTCCTTTTCCGTAAATCGAATTTCTGCCCATGTGATTATGTATTGATTACGTAGAGTTGAATCAGTAACAATACGACCGGTGATCCGCTTCCGAGGATCATGATCCCTGACGCATGTGTGGAGCCAAGGTATCTCCAAGATTACCTGAGGTCGCATCATCGCTGAGAGTTCACAGATGAGGATGTTTCAAGACAAAGATTCGTAACAAGGTACTGCATTTTTAGTTTCTAGTCATGCCATTTGGACTTACGAATGCCCCAAATTTTGGCGGATCTCATGAACAGGATTTAGCCTTACTTTAGATCGCTTGTTATCGTGTTTATCGACGATATATCGACCTATTCCTGGGCAAAGGGAGAAGAACATGCAGAAAGACTCTGAGGATAGTTCCCCGCAAACATTAAGTGAACATCTAAGAGGTATGCCAAACTCAAGAAGTGTCAGTTTTGCCTCGATAATGTCGCCTTGGGACACATAGCTTCTCAGAGAGGGTCTGATCCGCAGAAGGTCAAAGCTATACTGAATCGGGAAACCTCCTACGAGTGTTAAGGTAGATAAGGATTTTTCTCGGTTTTCGTGGTACTGTAAGTCTTGAGGGATTTTCAAGATAGTCGCACTTTCACTAGGATTGACAAGGAAAGAGGAACCGCTTTTATGGCCTGAGGCTTCACAAACAAAGTTTATGAACTCGAAAGTGGAGATCGACTCCCCGCTCCAAAGACTTACACTTCCATCAAAAAGTAGATGGCTTGTGTTGTTTCAGGATGCTCCTGTGCAAGGCCTAGGGGTCAGGTGTTAATAATGACAAGGTGATTGCATATGCTTCTAGGCAATTGAAGAAGCATGAACGCACTATCCTACACACGACTCAGCCAGCAAATGTAGTACTCTCGCTTTCTCATGGCGGAGGCATTACTTATAATGGAGGTCCTGCAGATTTTACGATCGGCAAGAGCTGCATCCGTTTACGTTAAGGAACTCAACATAAGACGTAGGAGATGGATTGAACTCATCAAGGATTATGAATGTACTTATCAATGTCATCCTCGAGTTAAGTAACTGGCAGTTGCATGCTCTAGTAAGAGACCCACTTAGTTCCATATCGCACTCGAGGGCCGTGCATCTTCCTCGACCATAGAATCGAGGTCCTCGTGAGACCAGAACCCATGCATTCAGAGTACCGTTAGCCACATTTCATGTACGTCCCCTGTATTGATAGACAGGATTAGAAAGCTTCGATCTCGTGGATCCATGACAGTGAAGTCGAGAGGAAGTAGAGTCCGGGGCAAATCTATGTGGATTTATCATCGAGAGGATGGTACCCGTGGTCATGGGACGAGGCTGTGTGTACCCGTATGTAGGTGATGTGAGGAGAGAGATTATGGAGGAAGCCTATTCTCCCGCTTTATGCTATGCATCCGAAGCACAAAGATGTATCATACCCTAAAGGAACATCACCGGTGGAAGGGTATGAAGCAGGATATCGCAGAAGTTCGTCTGCATGTCTCACATGTCACAGGAAAGCCGAACACTGCTTCTTGCAGACTATTACAAGCCACTCCCGATCCCCAAAGTGGGAAATGGGAGAGAATCACTATGGATTTGTAGGACTCCACGTCACGGGAGCGGCTTTCATGATACGATACGGGTGATCAGAGACAGATCAGACTTAAATCATCCCATTTCCTACCCATCGTGAATAGTGATTCATTGGATAAGTCACCCACCATACGTTAGAGAGATTATCGACTGCATGGTACGCCGCTTTCCATTATTTGATAGATCCTGTGTTTACCTCACGTTTTGGCCTGGGCTTTATAGAATGCCCTCGCACTCCACATTTCAAGATGCTTTTCATCCACAAACTGATGGCCAATCCGAGAGGACTATACGTACTTGTAAGATATTTAGTGCATGTGTTATGGAGTTTAGAGGAGTCGGGACACCCATCTTACCCCCGATGAGCTTTGCATACACAATGGGGCTGATCAGCCAAGATTGGTACGGCCCCCTATGAGGCCTCTTTGCGGATCGGGAATGTCGAACTCAAATTCACTGGGACGCAGGTGGTGGCGAAAGGGGAAATTAGTAGGTCCCGAATTGTCCAAGGACTTGTGATAAGATCAAAGTTATAAGGATAGACCTGAAATTGTACAAGACCGACAAGTAGTGCTGTTTAATAATCGCTAGGGACCTAGAGCTCAGAGGTAGATATGGTATTTTCGAGATTTCCCATGGAAGGTATTATTTAAGATTTAGGAACGTGGTGTCGGAGTCCACAGATAAACGGACCATACAGATTGTTGAGAGGATTGGGGAGGTGGCATATCGGGATTAGAGCTGCGATCCGACTGACGCATTCACGATGTTTTCCATGTTTCATGTTCAAGTACATACTGACCCTTCACGTATCATTGCAGCAAACTAAATGGAAATACGTTATAACTCGACATACAAAAGAGGAACCGCTGCGCATCCTCGACCGTCGAGCAAGTTTCAGGCAACAAGACTATCTACGTAAAGGCATTACGGAGGAGTCATGTTATAGGAAGCTACTGGGGAGCCAGAGGCCTCAGATATACTGGGCAAGACTTTAATTATTTTTCGAATTTAGGTATTTTCCTTCCCTTTTCTTTCTGAGTGTTTAGTTTATTCATTTCGAGGACGAAATGCTCTAAAGGAGGAGGATTTTGTAACGCCCGTCCCGAGAGAGTGTACATGCAAATCAGAGGGCGATAAGAAATCACTCAAGTGAACTTGTAATATTTTTGGGAGTTATTAATAAGGATAAAAATATGAAATGATAAATTTATGGAACTGAATTTTGCAATTAAAACAAGGTAAAATTGTAATTATTATAAAGGATATGAAAATCTGTTAAATGAGTAGAGATGGGCCATAATAGAAATAACATGAGTTACTGCAATATTAAAGTGATCAAGGACCCTTTGTACTAAGGTGCTAAAAATGATATGGAAGTCATAATGTGAGAAGATAGGATGCCAAAATTTGAAATAAAATAGTTGATTTGCAAAAATTAAAAGGATGGAGGACTTAATGGCAATTAAGGTATAAATGGGATTAAGAAATGTGATGAGACAAACAAAGCAAACTCATTTTTGTCTCACAAAAGCTAGCTCACGTTTTGGAGGAGAGAAAAGAGCAAGGAGAGGAAGAGGAGGGAGTTAAGAGGAAGAAGAAGGAGAGGAGAAGAAGGCCAAACTAAGGTATGCTTTGGCTTGGAATTCATGGGTATTTTGAATTTCTAAGGTTTTGGTTTGGAGAATTGTTACCTTTTGTCTAGGTTTTGGAAGAGATCACCTAAACTCCTAGATTTTAATGGGTTTTGCAGGTGAAACTCCCACTGGTGTAAAATAATATGAAACTACTATTTATATGGTTTATAGAAGAATCGTGGACCTTCGTTGACTCATAGACACCTTAGGTTTGTATATGAATTTCCAAATCACCACTCAAGTGTTGTGGAGTTGTTTTGAGTTAGATTTCATGTATTTTACAGAGTATTGAATAGTTGTAAAGGAGAATGTTGTTTTAAAGGAAATATTGTCAAAATTTTGTAAACCCTGTTCTTGTTCTTTTGATATAGATTAAGTTATAATCATCCAAATCAATTGATTCTCTAATTGGTAAAGAACCATAAGAGATAGGATACAAATGTATAGAAGGGACCAAGAGCAAATTGTAGCTCTAAGGCCCTAAATACGATCAAAGGTGAGCTCGTGTAGCTCACTGATTATGCTTTGGTTTTGGGTATGGTTGTAGTGTTTGTCATAGTGGAGTTTACCTATCCAAATTGAGTGATTCAAAAATTTGATAAAAATAGACTTCTAGGGAATATTAGATGAAGGAAGTGCAAGAAAATTGTAACCCCAAAGTGCCCAAAATTTTTCCAAGTGAGCTATGTGCGTATTCATCATTAAATTTGAGTAATATAGATATAAAATACAATGACTCGAGTTTTGTGATCCAAATTGGGTGATTCCAATCGAGAAGAACCTTAGAACCATAGATTCAAATGAGTGAAGGAAAATTCCAATTTATGGAGTTAAGATCCCATAACCAAGCGATACAGTAGGTGATTCAGTTGAGTTAACCAAATTGGCATCAAAAACATGTTGTAACTCTCAGGTTATGTGGTTGAGGCTTTAGAGAAGGAATTTTAAATTGAAAATTTGAAAGATATGTCATCGATATATAAAGGACTGATCTCGAGAGTTTCATAATTTTTTAAGACCTTTATCAATTTCGCATAAAGTCCATAGTAGTATTGTTGGAAAAAGGCTACAAATGAGTGGTTTTTTCATAGGTTTTTTTTTGAAGGCTCAAGGGTAAATTGTTAATTGGCTTTATATGAATGTCAGACCCTAAAGTGACTAGCAGAAGTACGTTAAGTTTTACGCTATACGCAGCGATTAATACGTTGCCGTATTCGTTGAGTGTAAAGAAAAGCAAGGCGGGAAAGTAGTGGAGTCATGGCTCAAGTTTCGAAACAAAGAGGAGTGTAAACTGATTTTTGAAAATTGAGTTTTAAAAGTGAAAGATTTTTTTATGTTAAAATGAAAAGTTTAATGTAAATGTTTATATATGTATATTAAATATGTATGCATATGTTAAGACATTATGAAAGTTTAAAATTGTGTAAAGAATTCATATGTGTTTTAATGATAAAGTAAAGGATTTAAATGGATTTATAAAATGTATTTCAAGAAATGTTTTATCGATGGTTACCCTAACCCCATATGATCAAGCAGGATCGATATCACCGAGGTACCTTAAGCGTGTAAGGATTAGAGGGAAACACAATTAGGTTACTAAATCAGAGAGGGAAATAGATTTTTAAAAATATCCTTACACGGAGCATATAAGTTATAACCTAACCCTACGCAAGGCGAAGAGCCCGCTAGCCAGACAAGCTACAGGATCGGACGACTGTCCTCACCGTCAATATCCGGAAACTGCTCGTGAGTTTATCCTCGTCTCCACTCGTGAAAAGAGCGTTAAGGCATAAAATGGATTTAACAGATGGGTATTTATTACTTTGATATATACCGAAATGTTATCTTAATGAAAATGTACACTCACCGGGCTCCTTTAGCTCACTCTTTCCGCACGCTTCAAAAACATTTTCGTGACTCCGGCATGCGCCGCGCGGCAGCATCCTCCCGCGCAGTGAGTCGAAACATCGAGGAGATGACGATGTGACCGCATTGTATATATATTTTGCATTTATTGTATATGTCAATATTTTGTCATGTATATAATGTGATATACGTATATATTTTCGGGGTGCCGAATCACGCTGGCTTTGATCTTCGTGACGAGCAGATGCAGGCTACGCTTAAGTCCTGGCCAAACCTAATCCTTTTATAAATCGTGTATGGAATTGAAGAAGTTTTGAATGTTTGATGATTGAAGTAAATAAATGTATATGTGTATATATTTCGCTTGGATTGAAGTCATAAGAGGAACCTTGGTAAATTCCAATTTCTTCGAAAAAGGAAAATCGTAATTTCGCCATAAAATTGTAATTTCGCTAAAAACTGCGAATTTATTCTCTAGATCTTGGATGATGAAACGGTCACACTATTGGAATCGCCTCGCAAAATCAAGCTAGCACGTAAAATTTTGTTGAATTCCGAGACAATGGGAATTTCAAGCTTTTCGAGGCATCGCTTCGTGTGTCAGAAACGATTTTCGATGAGACGACAAATACATATAACACGTACTCATGTTCCATATGGTATGAGGAGAAATAATGAAATGGACGGCCGAGATAGTGCCGAATGTCAAAAACCGGGAAATGAACGACATACGGATTACTGGGAATTTGGATTTAAGTCACAAAATGACAAAATAGTGTAATGTGACTTCTTCTTCCTTAAACCAAGACAAAAACGTGAATTTGGGGAGGGGTTGATCCAAAGAAATTAAATGGATTTTCCTTTAGAGAGAGAAACTTCTCTCTAAAATATCGCACGATCCGACCGTAGTAGCCTTCTACGTTAGCGAGCACGCCTACGCGATATGGCTTCACGTGGTACTGGATTTAAGGAGTTTAGACAAACTCCGAGATGTGGGCTTCTCCGCCTGGGTTTTATTCTTCTTAAGAACATTGTAAATGTTTCTGAGTCGAATTTGAGGCCTAGGGTTGTTTGACGGCCCCAAACCTCGGGACCGAATTGATATGAATTTTGAAATCCCAGATTTGGCAAACAAGTGGACTCCACTACCAATACCTGGGGTGTTAAATTGTGCTTTACATGATAAATCATGTATTGATTGAATGAGGCGGAAATGGCCGTGAAATGCGGGTCAATGGCTTGAACCGATGAATCAGGATTTTCGAATAGTAACCGAGGGTTTCACTCATTCCGAAACAAAGGTTCATAAAATATTTTTGTGAAAATGTATTCGGGTCGAGTGATTCGAAGCCTAATTGCTCGTGTTTGATCATTATCTACGTGGAGCTAATTTTGATGAAATGAAATGAGAATTTACATGACATGATCAGGTGAATTGAATTTGATGTAAATGTATGCATGTTGATATATTTCGCATGTGATATGCATCGTAGCGGAATCAAGATCACGCGCTCCATATGCACTGAACGCCCAGATGATAGGAGTGAGTGCATGAGACAGTCTAGAGTAGAAAATGGTTCGGAGGGTTGTCTAAAAATATTAATTATCGGAGGGTAATCCAAAAAAAAAATATCAATCGTCGGAGACGGCCCAATTGATATACATCGGAGGGTATCATAGTTACAAGAGTTAATTATTTACTCTTACACAACACATATTAAAATTCTAGAATTCTAATACATGTATACAAAATGATGCCAAAGCCACACCCCGGCTTTCTTCTAAAGCGGCCCTATGACGAGCCGCCTCCTCATGCGCCCCCGTATTACGAAAATATGTTCCTCGACAGGTGAGCTAATGCTCAAGAGAATCACCCTAAATGGGCTACTCTCCACCTATGCATATGCACGTCTTAAAGAAGTAAACACACATTCAAGCAAATGCATGATCCTACTTGAATGTCTACCTGTACAACTCACTCGAGTCCACTCGAATTTCACACCCGCCCTAAGCCTCGCATGAGAAACACATTTTTAACAAAGCTATTTGTTATTCGTGGACTACCCGAGATAAATAGTGGACTGCCTCCGATGTTCTATTTAGCGGACTACCTTCCGATGTATATCAATCAGGCTGCCTCCGACGCATTTGATATTTTAGCATATGACCACCCGATATTATAATTATTATTATTTTAGTCAACCCTCCTAAACTATTCTCTCGATAATCACCTCATGCACTCACTCATATTATTCTAAGATGCCCCAATGCTTATGGAATGCATGATGCCAATTCCATTACAATTCTATAATACATGCAAGTTTATATAATCGTGCACATTTTCACATAATTTAAATCACACAAACATGTCATGTAATTTCACCATCAATTACATCAAAATTAACTCACGTGGGCTAATGATCAAACACGAACAACTCGATTTGAATTACTTAACCAAACACATTATTTCACAAAAATTATTTTGTGAACATCATTCTAAAATAGCAAAACCTCTGCTAATATTCCTAAGAATCACACCATCTACTCACTTTGGTGAACTCACTCACGCTACTCTCCGGCCTCATACATACTCAAAGCATGCATTAACACATAAATGCATTAATTAATAACCCACTCAGCTGCATACCACGGTCAAAATTTACTCAGGGGTTTCAAAATTATTACACCCGGTCCCAAGATTCGGATCGATCAAACTACCCTCACTCGCCTCATTCAACTCAAACATTAACAAAGTACTTAAATAAAGAATAAAACCCAAGTAGGGAGAAACCCCTACCTCTCGGAGTTTGACCAAACTCCCTAAAACCGGAGCCCACGCTGCAGCTCCTCCGCGTGTAACAACTTTCCTTCGTCTCCGAAGAATCTCCGACGATCTGACGTCAGAAACGAGAGAGAAAGCTACACTCTCTCACTTTAAAAATCACCATTTCTGCCTCAAGATCTTCCTCCCTTTACGCTTTACCTTTTCCATTTGTAAGAGACAAATACTCATTGAGTGTTTTCATTCATTATCATTAACCAACTTTAAAAGATCATTATGATCTCTTTTCCCGCTTTGACACTCCCCATCATCTCGGCCATCCATTTTCATCCTTTCTCTACTCATGCCACTTATGGAACATGAGTACGTGTTATATGTGACTTTCGTCACATCGAAAATAGTTTTAAAACACCCGAACTACGATGCCTCAAAAAACGTGCCAACTCCGACTGTCTCGGAATTAGACGAAATTCGACGTGCTAGCTAGATTTCGCGAGACGATTCCAACGGTGAAATCTGTTTCGACATCCGAGATCTAGAGAATAAATCTGTATTTTGACCTAAATTACGATTTCATTATTTTTCCGTATATTATTGGAATTTCTGTCTTACATTCTCCCCTAAAAGGAATTTCATCCCGGAATTCGACAATCTACAATCACTACATGAATATGCAACGTGCGCCTCTACCATGCATGTAAACCGTCATTTGAATCTTAAACGACTAAACCACGTGACCTTCATCCCTAAACAAGCATGATAGCGTAGTCTCGCATCGTGTCCCCTTCGCCCCACGCCGACCCTCCACTCCATGCGGTCGCCATAGCACCACTAGCCTCACAACTTAAGGTCAAAACCTGATCACGGCTATCCAAAATACATACTGGTCCCTCCTCAAAGGTCCCATCAGTGTCAACCTCGATCTATCCCTAATCCACTACATGAGCTGGATCTGGCGTATACTTCCGGAGCATGGAGACGTGAAACACCCGTGACACCTCGACATACCGGCGGGGCGAAGCCAACTCGGCACGCTACAACGCTATCCCCTCGAGCATCTCGAAGGCCCACGAATCTCTGGCGATAGCTTCCCACGTACGAACCTCGACCCAATTCTCCCCTCTTGTGCATGACTTTCAAGAAAACGATCCCCAACCTCTCAACTCTAAGGGCCGACGCGTACATCCGCAGATAGCTCTCCGGTCTGGCTTCCGAGCCGTGAGAAGACGCTCACCGTGCTGTCACCTTCCTGAGGTGTCTCTAATCGTATCAAGACCAATGACGAGCCTCTCCCACCTCGTCCAACATAATCTGATCTACATACCTCCCATACAATGCCTCATATGGTGCCATTCAGATACCCGCCTAATAATCTATCTGTGCAAATTCCACTAAGGGCAATTGCTCCTCTACCCTTATGACCCAGATCTGATGCTCGCAAATATGGTCTCAACACCTGTATATAATCCACACAACGTGTAACCCTACACAACCCTTACTTTGTGTGTAAACGCTGACCTTCCCAAGGTCACAATCGTTGACAATCCAATGGACTGTCAACCTAGTCCATGTCATGTATGACATTCCATACCGAGCCCTCATTCGCCAACAACACCTAATGCAATTCCCAGCGGTATCCAAATCTCGAGTCACCCCGAATTCTATCACTCAACTCTAAGCCCATGATAACCTCGACCGTGTGTTTTCATCCTCGAGTCACTCCGAACTCCTATCACTCAACTCTAAGTCTACGTGATAATCTGACTGTGTGTTCTCATCTCGGGCAACATAACTCTTCGGCTCACACCTCGAGCCTCTTACATTCACACAGAAATTCGGGATATCTCCCCGAGTCTCTTACACCCTAACTCCAGGATTCTCACCTTAGGGGATTAACGGCCCCCTTTTTGCTTTACCCAACACACTTTAATTACTCTTCATTTCCTGACCGAATCCATTTAGTTTTCATCGGGACATACCCCAAAGACAAACTCAACTCCACACTCACCAAGAGTGGTGAATAAAAACCGTGACCGTGCACCCAATAACTTTAATCGACGCGATGTTACCGCGGCACACGAACGCACAATGCCATACCGTGACACCCAATCCCGTGGTCCACCATGAGCAAATCTCTAGATCCCTCACTCATAATCCCGACCTATCGATCAACTCTCAATTTAAGCATCCTAGTGGAAGAACATCTATACCGCTTCTCTAAAGGCCTTAACCTCTAAGCCCAAATCCAAGGTCAGGCCTGGCGACAACCCATTTAAGGTCCCACTACTAACAACCCGACGGTCATTAACTCATCCATGTCAGTTTCCCGACATCAACAACCAATAGTCTACCACTCAAGGTCCACCACGCCTGGGCCAACAACCTCGATCTATCCCGACTTCGACCCACACTCCGCCCTCCGGCCTATCTCACAGGCCACCGGGAGTGCCTCGTATAGCACCCCGAAACTAAAACTCGGTTCCTTCACCCATACTGCAGGTAGAGGAATGAATCGCATACCTCCCTGTTTCGGCTACCTAATCGGACTGTGGCTATCCAAAGCCCCGGGATCCTCGTCTCGGGCAATCCCCGCCTTACATGCCCAATCCCGCCCTCTCGTCTCAACCGTGTGAAGCGTAAGTCTTCGCTCCAAACTAGAAGAAGGTTGATCCTCCCTCTTACTACCAACACCCGCATCCCGAGTGCTCTGAGCATCCTTGATCTCTCTCTCTATGGTCAGGGCCGTCCCATCCATGGAGTCCATGTCCCTTAGGCGAAGTCCTACGATCCTACCCCGAATGGATAACTTCATCCCATTCTCGAATCTCCTGTAATACCCAGCCAATCCCAAGAAACTACGTATCTCGAAGACAGACTTCTGTCTCTCCCAACTCATCACTGCCTCAATCTTCTCTGGGTCGACTGACACTCTTGATGCTGACACCACGTGTCCCAAAAAAAACCTCACCCCGCAGTCGTAACCTCGCACTTGCCGAACTCGGGCGCATAACCCATGGTCTCTCAACAACTATAGCACGATCCTCAAGTGATACTCATGCTCCCACTTTGATTGGGAGTAGATCAAAATGTCATCCACGAAGACTACGCATAAACTCGATTCAGACGTGGTCAGAACACCCCATGCATGAGATCCATGATCGCCGGCGCATTCGCTGATCCAAAGCGGCATCACCGTGAAACTCAAAGTGCCCATAACGCTGGCCCTAAACATCAGACAGGATACTCCATCTCCTAACCCTAAGCCGATGGTAACTAGTGTGAAGGTCTATCTCGAGTAGACTCTCGGCCTCTCCTCTCTCAACTGATCAAACAAATCGGGCCAATCTCTGTGAATGGGTACCGGGAGCCTCGATCGTAACCCCGTTCAACTGGTCAGACCAATGCACAACAAGGGTCTCTGGGCCCTTCTTCTTCGCAAATAATCGTAGCGCCATGGTGAAGTGCCTTGTCAAATGAACTCCTTATCCAAAGAACTCCCGTAGCTTGACTCGAGTTCCCGCAACTCACCGGTGTCATCCTACGCGTGAGTCATGAGGACGGTGAAGCATCAGGTGTAACTCGATACCGAAGTCTACAACCCTCCTGCGGAGGCAAATTCCGCGAGCTCATCCGGAAAACATCCACATACTCGGCAGACACACTACTCGAGGTAGATCTAAGTCTGGTCTCTCCGTCCTCTAGATAAGGTCATACCTAACCCGCTTTAACCGTCCCGACACCTGGACTCATATACTATAATGGGAAAATATCATGCCTGGCCGCCCGAAACACCACACGAGTACCGTCCCGCTGCAGCGGTAACCCTCCCACGCAAAGCGTGAACCTCCTACGCCACAATCGATAACGACCCGTAAGTCAAGCCGGGCCAATCCATCCCTAGGATGACATCGAATTTTGACATGTCCATGATCCTCATGTCTACTATGAGTAGAGTCCCCGAGATCTCCAACTCGCAATCGCGACATATCATACCTATTCTCGCCCTAATCCCTAGGAGAGAACTCACATACTAAGGCTCCTCTAAGGTCTTTAGAGGTCCTTGCATTTCCATTATATTCAGATCACTTCTACCGAACACAGCCATTTGTCCCGGTAAAGGTCAGAGGTAATCTCCATACTCTAACACCTTCTCGACCAGATGAATCAATGGTCTGTCACTCGTCGATCTCCTCCCGTGAATGCCTGAGGATGATGCGCCCTGAAACCTCCGGAGGTTACTAGGACTTCGACCATCTCTCGCTACGCCACCGTGCTATGAGTCGCCGCAATACCTACAAATTTCAACAAAGGCCTACTTTATCAATACCGTGGCGCTCGACCAAAGACTCGTGGACGCCTTCACGCCCTCTCGTCCCTCAACTACCATCTACATATTTCCAATGGCAACAAGAATCATTTAATTTTCATTTCCACTAACTAGCAAATGCACATGCCAATTACCATCAGACTTGACAACCATGAACCGACCTGTCATTTCTAAGTGGCGCTAAATTTCAACCACTCAATTCATTTATTTCAATAAAATTCTAAGCTTTCTTGTTCATTTCATTATCCAAATTCCTAAGGTCATAGTTCCTAACCTTAGCATTCACCCTTTTTCCTATACGCATTACACCATGCATATAATTTCCTACGCAACACCGTGCAATCACAATTCCCATATACATCATACCGTGTATATGTCCTTCCACGCATTTGAAACATAAAATCACGCGATCAAAACATGCAAATATAAATTACGATCTCAAAGGGTGTAAATGCGTTCGAGACACTATTCATACACGTAACCGCAGAGTATTTCAAGTCTCTCGTATATTCTCAAGCAAATGCAAGACCATTTATTCAATATATTAAATCATATTTATCAACAAAATTTTACTTTAAAATTTCATTTTTTTTTTCAAATTTTTACCCATTTCGTTTGATTTATTTTATTTTAATTGAATTTAATTAAAATTTTCGAATTTTTTCGCAATGAATGTTGTTCATGAACCTGCTCGTGAACAAGGTCCAAAATTGACTTCGAATAAGATCGGGTCAAAATGTGCCGAGTGCACTAAGTGCACACCGCTGGTCTAAAGAAAGATCCCAGCGCACAGCTGCTTTCTCCTCGTGCTCGGGGCCGTGCCGTCGCGCCTGCCTGCCGTGCCTCGCACGCCCCACGCATCCACGCGCGCCCGCGTACCTCAAGGTCCCAACACCCAACCGCCCCCATGTGCCTGGGCCGCCCACGGGGCGCCCTCACACAAGGCCCAAAGACCCAACGCCCCAAGGCGCCTGCGCCGCCTGTCCCGCGCACCAGGCCTGGGCCGCCCCGGTCGCGCGCGCCCCGCTCTTATGCTTAGACGGGCGTGAGCCCATTTCGTGTCAGGCATATATATATATTTTTTCACTAACTCGACCATGTCAGTCTAAGACATTTCAAAACCTCATGATCCAAATCACTAAACCTGTTCAAACTTAAAATTTTATTAAAATTTCATTATCTCTTCAAACCAAATAAATTAAACATAATTTATTTCATTTAATTCCTTTTCAGTTTACTCATTGTAAAACTCTCAAAATCATTCTAACACGCCCAGGCTACCTCTAGAATTCTATTTTGTCATCAAATAAACTGAATAAATTCGTCTGATTTATTTCATTTCGGTTACACACTTTGTAAACTTCACAAGATTTGTTTTAACACTGTAAGTGCTAATTACTAAGCACCCAGAGCATCATAACATATGCAAACCATGTTATAAACATCTTCACATAACATCTGACTCATGTTATACACGCGATCACGCATCAAGCGTCATGCATGGAGTGTTCTATTCCGTGATTTCCTAGGTAATCATACCTAGCAGAACCATTCGACCACCTAAGTGGTGATGAAACACGAACTCGAGCTCCACCAGGTATTCGTGTACCTAAGCTGCGATCTGTTGCTTGACCACCGTCCCAGTTAAGTTGACTACGTCGGCCGCGGAAACACTCGTGAATGTCGGGTGACGAGAGACCAGCTCTGCGAAAATCGGGGCCCAGTGCCGGCTGTACGTGGGCTCTACCCAGGCCCATCCACACAGTATGTAACTATCCCAATCAACATCGGCCCACGGGGTCTCTTATATAACTATCTGAGTAAAAGCCGCCTCTGGGCCCTGCGTTTATACTCTGACATATATTCCATCTATCAATATAAGTAGTAACATGATGTATTACTTTGTTATAAAACCATACTCATAAACATATCAACTATGTATCATGATTCTGAGAGTTAATTATTCACTCTTATAAAACATATATTAATTAAATTCTAATACATGTATACAAAATGATGCAAAGCCACGCAGGCTTTCTTCTAAGCGGCCTCTATAGTGGCCGTCTCACCGTCAGCTCCTATGCACGAAAATATGTTCCCTCGACGGGGGTGAGCTAATGCTCATTAGTGGAATCACCTAAATGGGCTACTCTCCACCCAGTGCATATACGATGCTCAGTAAACACACATTCAAGCAAATGCATGATCCTGGCAGATATACTGCACATCTATAGCTGCGTACCACGAGTCCTCACCTACTCCTCACTTGCCTAAGCCTCATTATGAGAAACATATTTTTTAACAAAGCTATTTGTTGTGTTTATGGACTACCCTCTGAGATAAATAGTGAAGCTATCTCACGATATTCTGTTAATTGAATTCTGCTCCGATGTATATCAATTGGTAGTCTCAGACGATTGATATTTTATATATGGACACCTCCCGATATTATAATTATTGTTATTTAGTCAACCCTCCGAAACTATTCTCTCAATAATCACCTCATGCACTCACTCATATTATTCTAGGATGCCCGGTGCATATGGAGATATGATGCAATTCCTTCTAATTCTATAATACATACAAGTTTATACATAATGGTACATATTTTCACATAATTTAAATCACACAAACATAATAATATAGAGTTTCTGCATCAATTACATCAAAATTAGCTCCACGTGGGCTAATGATCAAACTACGAATAACTCGATTTGAATTACTTAACCAAACACATTATTTCCGCAAAAATTATTTTGCTTGAACCATGTCTCGGAAATAAGTGAAACCCTCAGTTACTATTCCTAGCAAATCACAATCGCCAGTTCACTTTGTGAACCCGAATTCAATAGTCATTTCGACTCTTATCAACTTGTAAAATTAACATAATACAATTAACAACCAATTCGATCGTGGGCGATCTTAAGAGTTTATACCGTTTTAGGTTTCAAAAATTATAACAATTCGGTCCAGATTTAGGACCAATCAAAAAAACCCCTCAAACATAGTTCAACTTTCAAACATTAACAAAGTACTTAAATGAATAAAACCCAGTAGGGAGAAACCCTACCTCTCTCGGAGGTTGTGAAACTCCACAGCGGAGTTACGCGTAGGCCTCGCGTAAAAATGACTTTATTCTTGTCCCAGAAGAATTCGGCCAGTCGGATGCGAAGTAAATGCAGAGAGAGAATTAATTTCTCTCACTTTAAATCGCCATTTCGGTTACGCATCTTCCACTCCTTTTTTTCACGTTTTGCTTATTTCTCCATTTTGTGAAACAACCTTTATTAAGTGTTTTGTCTCATTATCGATAAATCAACTTTAAAATGATCGTATGTCCTTAACAGGTTTTGACCTCGGCACTATCTACGGCCTTCCAGTTTGTCATTTCTCTACCTCATGCCACTTATGGCACATGATACGTGTTATGTGACTTTCGTCGTGTGAGGCCCGAATCCGGGGTCGGGTTGACCGCAGATCAACTGCGGAATACATGTAGAATGTCGGTTGCTCAGATATCACACTCATTGTCTCAGTCATCATGGAGCTATTCTTGTGTAATTTTCTTCTGAATAACGATTTAGTAATAATATTTTACAAGAGTTTGATGTACAACTCTTTCTTTATATTTCAAATTATATTAAAAAACTAGATTGTTCTAGCAATATATTTTACAAAAATAATTCTTAAGGCCTGACAGAGCTTCTTAAATGCAGTAGATCTTCTGTGCACGAAAGGGGTCCCACGGCGGGAGCGAGGCAGCCTATTAGTGATAATCTCTACGCGGGTTACTCCGCCTAAGTGCACATGCAATGGCCCGCACCACACATTTAAGTAAAACATGCAAGTTCCTACTCAAATATACATATGTCATGGATGAAAACAGCCCACTGATTCCCATAACTCTTGAGCCCTCATGACTCCCTCACACACTTGCCTAAGCAATGTATGAGAAAAATAATCATTTTTCAAACAAAACTGTTGTTCTTGATAATACACTCTAGAATATTGAGTAAAAATATGAGACTACCCTCTAAGGCGAATGTGTTGGAGAACCTTAAAGCAGTCATAGTCCCTCATCGAAATGATCTGTTGGGCCGTCTCCAAGCCCATTCTCGGAAATTCATCTTATGAAATTCCTTCCTTGCTCCCATGTTACGATTTTTCGGAAAACTACGTGTCAAACACTCCACACCTATTACTCTAGGTTCCCCAATGCATATGAAATGCAATATGCCATTTCACCATAATTCAGGTTAATATATTATGCATGCATATATTGATGGAGTTTATACACAATCATCATGTTATTCATTAACACATAGCAATAACATAAATTAGCTCCATGTTTATCTATTGACAGTGTCAAAAGTCGCCTGGAATTATCGGCGCTATCACACCAACAACACAATTTTCATGTTATTGAAACAAAGCCACACACACAATAAGGTCACCATCTTGACCCATCCAATCGGGTACCTCACGGCCTTCACAATCGCCAGACCAGTTTGGTTCCAATCATCCATACAACATCAAGCAGCCCCATAAATCAAAACTTGGTTTCGATTCTAACCACTAACCCGCACAGTCTTAGGCGTAATGAAAGCCCGATTATAGATATCCTCTATCACTTGGTCCAAGTTTTGGAAATAAACCATATGGCCTCTCACGGCCTCCAATAGACAGCCCTACAATACCAATCGAGTATCCTCTGACATACCATGCAATGGTCATATTTATATCATTTATACACATGAAACAAGCCCAAGCAAACTAAGCGCTTGGTACATAACCGCGAATTCAAGCGTTGTGATCACCGCATCCCCACGAGAAACATAGATGGAATCTTGACTCAATGGGTTTCCATAGAGTCGAGAACACCCGAAGCGAGGTTCGGAGGCGAAGGGTGCGACCTTAGGGTTCGAGGACATACGTAGTCACATAGACGGTGACCATAGCTGGTGGTGGTGACCTAGATGAGCTAGGTCTAACACCTTGGTCTGACACCCACTATCCACCTCAGGCATATGAATGGATTCTTGACTCAATGGGATTTCCATATAGTCCAAAAACACCTGAATCGGGTTCGACCGAAGTTATGACCTTCGAGTTGGAAGTCGCTCAGGGGACTAAAGCATCTCACCCAGAGCTGACCCTACCTTACTTGCGGACGATGGCCTGTTCAGGACCAGCTCAGCACCACTGCCCTCCATTTATCCTTCTGGAAATTTGACTCAATGGGATTTCCATGAAGTCAGAGGCTCACGAATTGGGTTGGACCCAGAAGAAGTGTGACCTTCAGAGTTGGAGATTTGCATTGCCAGGCTAATTTGTCTCACGGGCCGGCCTACCTTACTTTCTGGGACATTTTTCGGCCTGTTCCGACACCCACTAACCTCCAAAGGGGTCCTTCTGGAAAGTCAACTCAATGGGCTTTCCATGAAGTCCAAGAGCACCCGAATCGAAGTTCGGACGAAGAAGTTATGACCTTCTGAAATTGGAGGTCACACGTGACTAAGGCTATCTCAGCGGGGACGATACCTTACTGCCGGCCGGCCATTCAGTACCCTCAATTTTTACCCACTGCCCTCCAAAAGGGTCTGGATGGAAAATCGACTCAATGGGATTTCCATGAAGTCTAAGAACACCTGAATCGGAGTTCGTACGAAGAAATTATGACATTCCGAAGTTGGAGGTCACACATGACTATCTTTACATCTCACCGGAACCCCAGCCTACATACTTGCCGGACGGCCATTTTAAGCCCAATTTCTCGGACCTTACTTGCCCTCAACGAAGGGTCTGGATGGAAATTTGACTCGATGGTGCTTTCAGTGAAGTGCAGAACACCCCTAAATCGGAGTTCGGCCCGAAGAAGTTATGACCTTAGAAGTTTTAGGTCATGCGAGGATAAATTGTCTCACGAGGCTGACCTACCTTACTTGCCGAGCAGCCATTTCCGGCACAGTTGGAGCACACTGCCTTCAAAGTGGTCCGGATGGAAAGTTGACTCAATGGGATTTCCATGGAGTCTAGAACACCTAAAGCGGGTTCGGACCCGAAGAAGTTATGACCTTAGAAGTTGGAGGTCACACACATGACCTAATTTGTCTCACAGGCGGCCTACCTTTACTCTGGATATGGCCATTCAGCCGGCTCGGGCCGCCCGCTGCCCTCAGAAGGGGTCAGGATCTGGAAAGTTGACTCGATGAGCTTTCCGTGGAGTCTAAGAACACCGAATCGAGTTCGGTTGAAGAGTTATGACTTTCATAAGTTGTAGGTCACGGGGATCCTAGGTAGGGCGGAACCCAGGGGCCATCAAGGTAAACCCAGTGGGCGGAATACAGCCAGGGTGCACCCAATGAGGCGGAGACCCGGTAGGTGCACAGTAGGTAGACCCGACCTGAACAGCCCTTCAGCTGTATTGTTTGGGTCATGGACTATAACTTTGACTACAAGAGATTAAATTGAGAAATTAAGCCCTAACATCAAGTTCATTGCGTGACTACCATTTATCAGAAGGACTCACTACCAAATTCCCTTTATTTCCTACCCAAAAATCAGTTCTAAAGTCCGGCCAATGTGTGCTACCCCAATGTGGCAGCTTCTCATGATTCAAAATACAACCAAACATTCCCCCTTGCTGCATGAAACAACACCACACAACCCTTGGGATAGAAAGTAACCAAAGTAGGAGAAGACCTACCTCTACGAGTTTGTCAGAAACACTGACTCAGGTCTCCATGCAAAACCCTTGCCGTGAGGATGAACTCTTCCTCTTGCTCCGCTTGAAACCGCCGGTCCGATCGTCGGGAAATTTAGAGAGAAGGTGGAGTCTCTCTCTTTAAAACTCTCTCTTTTCAAATCTGGTTTGCCTTTTTCCTCCCCCTCTCTCCCAACCGGTTGGGAGAAGATAGAAGTCAAGTGAGATGTCCTTTCCTTGCCGTATCGATTCTAAGTGGTTCCTTGGATTACCCTTATCACCTTATCCATCAACTTCAGTTTCCCTCCAATCATGTGTTGCCACATGTCCATATGGAGTCCCACACTTGAGCTGAGTTGACCCGATTCAGCACTTGACACGTGGCACCTTTGTGAGCCACTGAAATCATGAAGTGTCCCCATTCACGCTCGTTGCCTCGAAAAACTTACAAATTCGAACTATCTCGAATTCGATGAGGAGGTCGGCGTGTTAGCTAGATTTGCGAGACTGATTCAACGGTGAAATCCAGTTTCATCATTGAAGTCTGAAAAATTTTGGATTTTACAAAATTCTGATTTGCCCTTTTAGAAGAGTGAGGTGCCTCAGTTCCACCACGTGCTTGTCGAATCGTTTCGCGACACCGACTGCGATGCCTCAGCGTGTCAACTCAGAAGCATGCGGGGTCGACGAAATTTTTAGCGTGCTAGCTAGATTTCGCGAAGACGATTTAGCGGTGAAATCGGTTATCATCCAGGATCATAGAATAAATTCCGGATTTTGGTAAAAATTTTCTTTGCCTTTTTCTAAATTGGAATTTCTCGGGTCTTGACTGCAGTTCATCGAAGCGCCATTAGGAAGCAATAACGACATCCAAAGAGATCGATATGGATTTGGGTTCCATCCACGCTGTCTGGCGAAACTGCCGAGCTTTGCAAGAAGATCTCGAATTTCTAAGAAAGGTTCATGACATGACAATTGAGAGACTTAGATTTAGGCGACTTCCAGAGGCTGCGAAGGTAGTGAGAGCGGCGACCCGCAGACCACTGAAGATTGTTTGTTCCAGTTGAAGGAACTATTGAGAGATCTCCATCTTCATCGCCATTAAAGACTTGGCGTGATGCCGGCTATAGTTATTCATGAATATTTAGGAAATTAATAAGGAATTTGCATTTGCAAACGATGGGGAGGAATCTCACCAGGCGTTGCTCTCATCTATTGGATAAGAGTTTTCTCCATTGATTCACGTGTGCACCTGCATCACCAAGACATCTGTTTTGCCATCTGAATTATCTTCCTACTTCGCGCATCCTAGCATCACTTCTCCGATAACTAGAGGAGACCGCGAACAATCCTTTACTGCATCAGTTGGTTGAAGGAATTTCACATAGCCATCGAAGATCTGTTGTCAACTTCATCGAGGTCTTCATCGCAAACTTTATTAATTCACCACCGTCTACAGATTCACTTCATTTAATTTCTTGCATGATTGTGATTCCATGAAGCGTTATCATCAACTTCATATCTTGGCATTCGTGTAGAGATTCTTATCTTGAGGATCATTTAACATCATCGGATTTAAGGAATACATTCAAGTTGGTTTGCATTAATTAGTTTATTTTGTTTTATTATTTCGTTTGGTTTCCTCTTAATTCTCTTATTTTTATTTTCATGATCCAGAAATGACTAGATTGGAAACTGGTGTGGATATTTAAGTACATGGTTGATTAATTACAAACCTATATATAAATTATTAAAGTTGGGACCATCTATATATATATATATATATATATATATATATATATATATATATATATATATATATATATATATATATATATTATTATACGAAATGATAAGTTGGGAATATATTTGATTTATTAATTTTTTTCTAGAATATCTTCATTTTAACACCTTTATGGTTTGAAGTCCGAAATATCATATTATGAAATCAAACACTATATGTAAATTTAGCGATCTTCCTTATATTCTTGAGTTAAGTTTCTTTTCCTTTTCATGATGATATACTACGATTGGTTTTTTTTGTTTTTTTATTTTTTTATTTTTTAATCCACATGATTATTTGTTGTACTTTAGCAATAACCATTTAGTATATGCATAATATAATGATATATTTTAGTATTGAAACTTCATATTTTAGACTACCTAATGTTATTAACTTAATTTTAAATGATTGGCAGCAAAATCAATACGATATTTAGTATGGTGATGTAATTGCATGGTTATCCAGGATTTGTAAATTTATAGAGTATTCAGGTAGTAGGACATTTGTTTTTCTTTCTCTGCTGAACACATAATGTTGGTAGGAACTAGGTGTGATTAGCACACTACTTTTGTGCGATATTGGAATTATTTATGTTTTCATTTCTTAATATTTACATAATTCTGATTACATGTAATCTTTTTTGATATATAATATAGTTCAGTGCAAGTTTATTTCTTTACTCACTATTTCTTTAGTATTATTGTTACAGTTTTGATAATATTTATCGAGAACAAACTTTCGCATAGAATCATATCAGTTATTCTTAGAATAAACAATAATACTACCTCAAAATTTCAGTTACATTCATTCTGATATTATTTTTAATTCGGTTTTGAATATTAAAAATTCTAAAGGTCATTAATCACTTAATTGTTTTTAAGGCTTTGGTGATTAAATTTTGATAACGAGGAATTTTTATTTTTTATTTTTTCTTTTAAAAAAGAAGATATCATAACACTTTTCCAAGAGGGCTTCAACATGTTTCCACAGTAAAACTCTCTTAGCATGTTTCCACACTAGAAACTCTCTTAGGATTACATATTGTTAAGTTTGGCAGCTTTCCCGGATATTAAGCGACCTCTCATCCTTAACAAGCATCTGACCTCTAGCCTCGACTACCTCCATAAGAGACTCCATTGCTTTCGGTTAGTGGAACCACTTTGCCTGTTTTCTTATGGCAGAATTTTCAAATTGTTTTTAAAGAATAAAAAATAATTCTTTTTATCACAGATATTCTCCATATATTTGTCTTATGCTTCATCTTCATATATTCTTGAGTTTTTGATTAGTTTCTTTCCTTTTCATGGATGATATCTTGCTACTTTATTTATTTATTTTAAATTCTGTAGCATTTCTATGTCTTTAATAATAGCCATTTAATTTGCATATTTGACATAACAATATAAATTACATAATTACCATTCAATCTCTCTGACAGTAGTTAATTTTTTTTTGGTTCAAATGCTTATAATTGTATTTCTTTGATAGCCATTTAATTTGTATATTAAGTTTTTTTAATAAAGCAGTTTCTCAATTTCCACCCTCACAATCTCACTAAAATAAAGTCAACTACCTGAGTAATGGAAAATAAATTAACATAAATGATTAGAATTAATCTATACCAGGGTTTCATCTTAATATATATTTTGATTTTTCTTGATTAATTAGGGTAGACTATAAATTATTAAGTCTGCACCTTATTGTAAATCTTAAGGTACCATATTAACCGCTTGGAGTCATATAACAACCTCACATTAGTATTATAAGTACATGATCAGTAGATTAATTATTGTATTTATAGTTTTGAAAATGAAGTATCCTATTGTGATATTTAACCCTCATTAAGAACATGGCTTCTTTGCATGATGGATCACTTGTGGCCTGCAATCTCAGCATTAACACGCTTTAAATCTTATTAAAATAACACCTTTTTTTCGGACATAAAACTTTATCATGGTTTGTTTTGTTTTTTATTAATGATAAGGATAGAGGTTGGATATTTAAAAGATAGAAGGTTAAGGGAGTATGAAGAGGAGTTGAATACTTCATTAATTTTGCATTACAATGTCCAAAATCCAAGTGTCATCAGATTTATTATGTAGGATGTGGAAACTTAATGCATCATACACCTAACAAGATTCGAGGACATGTTTTCAATGGTATTGTTGATAAGAGTTATCAGTACATAGGTATTGGCATGGAAGCGAGTCCTACTAGTGGACAATCAGCGCAATGGCACAAGGTTATGATACGTTATGGTGATGTCGCAAGAGTACATTGTTAGAAATGGTTCACGCCGCCTGAGATGAGTGCGTGAATGATCGATGTCATTTAAAATTGGTTGAAGATCTTGAAAAACCTTTGTACCCTAATTGTTTAAGTACAACAAGCTTTACTGCATTAGTTAAATTGTACAACGAAAGCAAAATGGGTGAGTCGAGATAAAGCTTTCAAATTTACTCCAATTGTTAGGGATATGTTGCGTGAACAATAGAGATGCCACTTATCCATGTACGAGGCTAAAACCTTGAATGCATTAGGAATGGAATACGAGAAGATACGTACATGTCAAATGATTGCATGCTTTATAGGAATGGGTTGAGGGATGCATCTTCATGTCCCTACTTGTGGAATGTCAAGGTGGAAGGGTATAAACGAGGCGGGGTGAGAACCTTTAAGGAGTGCACACAAGATGTGTAGTATTTCCCACCCATCCACAGGTTTAGGAGGATGTTTTGATCTCGACTTGATTAATGACCTAAAATGGCATGCACGAGAAAGAGAAAATGATGGTCAACTTGACGCAGCTGACTCCTACTTGGCGATTAGTAGAGACCCAAATGTGGCCACAATTTATGATTAGAGGAAACCTTAGACTTGTCATTCGCGGATGGTATCGATCCTGTATCTACCTTATTCGTGGTATAGTTGTTGGCTATCATCACTATCACGTGTAACCTTCCTCATGGCTATGCATGAAAGGAAGTGTGATCATCTTTGTTAATAGCCCGGGACCAAGTATTTGTGTGTGATGACATATATTTGGCACCATTAGTAGATGATTTAAACTTTATGGGAGATGGGGTGAGCATATGATGCACATAAGCGAGTTTTTCACATTAAAGGCTATTTTTTTTATGGACAGTGTGATTTCCACCTTGTAACTTATGCGGATGCACTATTAAGGGATTTTATGCTTGTCAATATCTGGTCTAACATATTCATAGGCTAAAGCATGGGAATAAAGGTCGATATCCCCACAGGCCATCGAATTTCTTCCATTGAACCATCCATTTAGAAGCAAAAAAAGGCCTTTAATGGTGAACAGAGTTTAACACCTCGACACAACTTCTTGGAGAAGAAATAAGAGAAAAGTTGATATGATTCATAACTCATGAGGCCCAGAAAAATAAAAAATGAAATCGATTGTTAATCCTACAGTTGCGGGAAAAGAATACATCTTTTTAGAAACGAATGGAATATTTTATATTCGTCACAACTTGGATGTCATGCGTATTGAAAGAATGTATGTGAGAGCATTGTTGGAACTTTGTAACATTCGGAGTAAAACAAAAGGATGGACTCAAAATTCTCGACTGATCTTATTGAAATGGGCTTAAAGCGGAATTAGCACGAAGTTAGGTTGGAAGCGAGCTTATCTCCCCATTTGCATATTATACACCTAAGTAGAATGAAAAAAAAGGCATTATTGGAAAGTTTAGCTAATTTGAAGGTTCACGAAGGTTATTGTTCTAACTTTGGGAACCTTATTATAGATTCGGAAGAGCTAAAGCTCATAGTCTTAAGTCCTGTGATTATCAGCATCAAACAACTATTGCCGGTAGCAATTAAGATGGAGTGTTACCTAACCATGCCGGGATATGCCATTACGAGATTATGCTTCTTCTTTAATGCACTTTATTTGCCGGAGTAGTGGATGTGTCAAAATTAGATGATTCATGACCAAGACATAGTAGTCACTTTGTGCTTGCCCGTATTTCCCACCATTTTTGATATCATGCTTCATTTGCGTACATTTTAACAAGAGAGTGAGCTATGTGGACGATTATTACATGAGATGGATGTACCCATTTGAAAGATATATGAATGTTCTAAAGGGTTATGTTCGAAATCGTAATCATCCAGAAGGGTGCATTGCTAAGTGTTATATTGTAGAAGAAGCTTTAGAGTTTTGCACGGAGTATTTGTCAGGGATAGATGCAATTGGGATTCCTTCTAGTATGAAAGATGAATGGAAATATGGGAAACCTTTACCTGGAGGCCATGCAGTGACTATTAATGAGTACTCCTTGGTGGAACGGCTCGTATGTTCTCTAATCTGACCATTATGCGACCCATATATCAAGTAAGTATCGGTGTCTCTTGAACATATGTGACTTTGTTCACTACATACGTAGTTCGCTGTGGCTTTATATTTGCTTGATGTGATTGATACTTAAAATATTTGAAGGCAAAGTATCCTCGTCAATCTAAAAGGGTGAAATTAGGTAGAGGATGAACAATAATGCGCACATTTAACTATTGGCTTGAAAAGGTGTGAGCTCAAAGTGCATCACCCACTTAGAGTCGAATGCTTTTCCTCAATCTACATTCATTTATATCATTATATGGATGAACCATGGGATTCTTGATGAAATAAGCGAAGGAGAACCTATTGAGAGAGGATCTTAAGTAGCACTGGGATGAGAGACAACAGTTATTATATCTGGATTATATCTGTGGCCGCCCTATCTCGGGGTCAGATTGATATTGTGGTGCTCTTCTAGACCACATGTGGAGTCTGGTTGCTCGATATCACACTCATTGTCTCGTATATGAGACCCATTCTTATAATTTTCTTACAAATAATAAATTCATTAATAATATTTTAAAGGAGTTTGATGTCTGAGCTCTTTCTTTATATGCCAAATTATATTAAAACTCGTTAATTCTAATATATTTCTGAAATAATTCTTAAGGCCACAACCGGCCTTGTGTAGTCTTCTGAGCTGTACTGAAAGGGGTCCCACTGACGGGGTGGTGACCCGATGGTGATGTCTCCTCTGCATGGTTCCCTCCCCACTAAGTGCACGCCCAGTAGTGCGCACCACACATTTCAGTAAACATCTGAGTTCCTACACAAATGTCTATATGTCATGGATGAGAAAGTGACCCACCCATTCCCATGTCTCGAGCCCTCACTGACTCCCTCACACTTGCCAAAGTCATATATGAGAAAAATAATCATTTCCAAAACAAAACCTGTTGTTCTTGATAATACACTATCGAATGTCGGTAAAAATATGGGACTACCCTCTGAAGCGAATGTGTTGGAGAACCTTCATATGATCCTTAGTGCATTAGAAATGATATGTTTGGGTAGTCTCGACCCCATTCTGGGAGATTCATCTGTGAAATTCCTTCCGCAGCCATGTTGTTTTAGGCTTCGTGTCATGCACTCACACCTATACTCCTAGGTGCCCTAGAAATTGCACATATAGAATGCAATATGCCATTTCTGTCATTCATGTTAATATATTATGCATGCCATATATTGTGAGTTTATCTAATCAACATATTTATTCATTAACATAGCAATAACATAATTAAATATGAACAATAAACAACCGATCCATCTTAGGGACTACAGCGCATCCACAACCTTACAATTTTCGTGTTATTGAAACAAGCCACACACACAATAAGGTCACAATCTTGACCCATCCAACATGGTACCTCACGGCCCCTTCACAATCATGAACTAGTTTGGTTCCAATCATCCATACGACATCAAACAACCATAAAACCTAGAAACTTCTAGTTTCCAATTCAAACCCAAACCATGATCTTGGGTGTATGAAGCCGATTATAGATATCCTCATCCTTGAGTCCTAAGTTTTTCGAACTGAAGCAATGTGGCGGCCTCTCATGCCTCCATAGACAGACCTACAATACCCAATACGATTATCTACAACATGCCGTACAATGATCATATTATATCAAAATATACACATTAAGCCACAAGCCCAAGCAAACTGGGCGGCAGTACAGAAACACAATTGAGCGTTATGATCACCCAGCTATCCCTACGAGTATGAATTGGATCACTTGACTAAATGGGATTTCCATAGAGTCCGAGAACACTGAAGCGGGGTTCGGACGGAAGAGTTCTGACCTTCGAGTTGGAGGTCGTATTAGTCACCTCATCTGGCGATATGGCTGAGCATTTGAGGCGGCTGGTGGCTCGGTATGACACCTAGGTCTGACACCCACTATCCACCTCAGGCATATGAATGGATTCTTGACTCAATGGGCTTTCATAGAGTCCAAAAACACCCGAATCGGAGTTCGGGACGTAATAGCTGGCGATCCTTCGGTTGAGGTCATGCAGCATCCAATCCGGCTCCCACCCGCAGCCTACCTTACTTGCCCGGATTTGCCATTGACCAGCTCAGACACCCACCGCCATCTAAAGTGCCTGCCCGAAATTTGACTCAACGGCTTTCCAGAAGCTCCACACCACCCGAATCGAGTTCCCGGACGGCAGTTATGACTCCAAGCTCGAGGTCACACGACTAAGTCACTACCCGGCAGCTACCTTATTTCCCTGACGGCCATTTCCGGTTTCACGCATTATTCCACCATCCAAAGTTGTCCGATTGAAATTTGACTCAAGGGCTTTCCATGAAGTCCAAGAACACCTGGGGTAACCTGAGTTCTGGCTTTGCCAGAAGTTATGACCTTCCGGTCGAGGTCACACGACTGTCGTCTCACCCGGCAATTTCACCTACTTTCCCCGACGCCACGCTCCGGCCAGACGCACTGCTCCTCCAAAGTGGTCCCACGCCGGAAATTTGACTCAATGTTTATGAAGTCCAAGAATCATTCCAAATCTGAAAGTTCTGGACGAAGAAGCTATGACCTTCCGAATTGGCAGGTCACACACGACTGTCGTCTCACCCGGCAAACACCTTACTGTCTCATGGTCACTCTCCCCACCATGTAAGACACCCACTTCCCAAGTATCCGTATGGAAATTTGACTGGTTTTCCATTTAAGTCCAAGAACACCTCAATCGAGTAAAGTGATAAAGGCTATGATCTTCCGGTATCGGAGGTCACGCCATGACTAAGCCGGTTTCACCCGAAAATTTCACTATTTTGTCTCGTGACGGCCATTTTCGGCCGGTTCGCATAATCTAATCGGCCTCCAAAGTAGTCCAGCTGGAAAGTTGACTCAATAGGCTTTCCATGAAGTCTAAGAACACCCGAATTGGAGTTCGGACGAAGAAGTTATGACCTTCCGAATTTGGAGGTCACACATGACTAAGCTGTCTCATCCGAGCAACTTATCTTTCTTCCAAGGCCATTTCTGGGCCGGCTCGCACACCACCGCCCCAAAGTGGTCCACGGAAAGCTGGACTCAACGGGCTTCCATGAAGTCCAAGAACACCAATCGTCTCTGACAAGAAAATTATGACATTCGTCGCAGGTCACGCAGGATCCTATTGATCTGAACCCACCCCGTAAAGGAACCCATCCCGTGAACCTGAAATGGTGGCCCAATGGCATTCCAAACGGCGAATCCACTCGGCAGCCCTCCACTAGACCGTTTATTAAACTGACTTGTACCTTTGGCTACATGGGTCCGAATTGAGAAATTCAAAAGCCTAACATCAAGTTCATTGACGTGGCTACCATTTATTAGAAGGGCTCACTACCAAATTCCCTTTATTTCCTACCCAAAAATCAGTTCTAAAGTCCGGCCAATGTGTGCTACCCCAATGTGGCGTAAATTTTCTTCTCATGGTTCAAAATGACAACCAAACACTCCCCTTAGGTAAGGCAGAATCCACCACCACACAAACCTCAGATAAAAAGTAACCAGCAAGTAGGAGAAGACCTGTTATCTTGCCAAGCTTGTTGAAACTCCCCAACTCCGACCCTATGGAAACCCTTGCCGCGAGGATGAATCCTTCCTCTGGCCCGCTCTTGAAACCGGCCTGCCTGATCAAGCCGAGAAATTTAGAGAGAAGGAGGTGTCTCTCTCTCTAAAACTCTCTGTTTTCAAATCTGGTTTTTTTTTCCTTTTTCCTCCCCCTCTCTCCCAACTGGTTGGGAGAAGATAGAAGTCATGAGATGCTACTTCACTCTGCCACTTGTCCACCTCTAAGTGTTCCTCTGATTGCCCACCCTTATCCATCTACCTTGTGATTTCCCTCCACCATGTGCTGCCACATGTCCATGTGGGTCCCACACTTTGAGCTCAAGTCGACCGATTCAGCACTCCAACACGTGGCACACCAGAGCCACTGCAAAATGCGCGCCAAGTGTCTCCCCACTACACCGCCGGCTGAAACGCGCAAATTCGACCGGCTCCTGAATTTGACAGTACCCGACGCGGGCTACTTCCACGAGGCCATTCCAAACAGGAGTCTTCGCTTCGCCATCCGAGATCTAGAAAAATTCTAGATTTTGACGTAATTTCGTTATTTGTTGGTTCTTCCAAAATTAGATTTTCTCGGTTTCACATTCTCCCTTAAAGAATTTCGCCCCAAAATTCCACGCACATTACACGCATCCAAACCGTGTGCATGGTTAACCTCACCCAACTCAAGACCGCGGTCAGTATGATAACCCGCTAAGGTCCTAATTATCGACAACCCGGTCAAGCCAACTCATCCATGTTAACACCCACAGGCCCAATACCCTAAGGTCCACACCATGAATTAATCACCGAGATCCGACTCACCGATCTCGACACATCTCGACCAACTCACCTCATGACCTGGGGAAGAATTTCCCATCATCTCTCTAAAGGCCTCAACCTCTAAGCCCAAACCTATCACACAAGATGCAACAATGAATGAATTCGATGCATCCAATTTAAACGCTACTCTAGTCAACAAGTGCAGAGTAGAAACATACCCTGCATATTCTAATGCAAGATTCTGGCTACAAACATGTACTCGAGACAATATTCATATTCGTAAAATTTTATACACATCCAGTCCATGCATTCAGAAATGTAAGACAATAATTTCATTTTATTAAATCACATATTCTAATAAAAATTTATTTTAGAAAAAAATTTTAAAATATTTTATTTCATTTGATTTTAAAAAATTTATTTGATTTTATTTATTTTTCATTTAATTCCTCGACCATTTGTCCAAAATTTTTCGAATCCTAAGGTTTTAATTTCTCGAATCTCTAGTGTTCAAGATTTTTCCTATCCTAGTTCTACCAAGTGATATAAGTGACGCAATTGGCAACAATCAATGTGCTATTCACACCATTCACATATCAATCACCAAATTCATCAAACAATCACCTAAACACATGCATGCAAGGTTCTTAATATCATCCTGATCGTTTAAATTCACATACCTAACTCTAACATCAAGCCACCAGCGGTGATGTTTCGTCTTCTAAATGACGCCGGTATCAATTTCACCGCACAGAGCCAGCCTGCCCATGTCCTCAAGCCCTAGGTAGTCAGATACCTATACTGGCTACCTCGCTTCCTGCAAAGCTTGTATCGTGACTAAACTTTATAACCACTCACCGAGCTCCCGCGTAATCAAGATCTTAGCTCATACTCAAGCTATGAAGTCAGGCATTTCCGTGACTACACTCATAACTGACACCCACCAGCTCCCAAGGTACCTTTAACTCATACCTGCCTCGAAGGCTCGCCTTTCTCTTCAGACCGAAGCTGGGGTCCCACGATCGCGAGCAAAGCCCGCAGTGATAATCTCCTTACGCCGGTTAATACTCCCCACCTAAGTGCACATGCAATGGCTTCCACCACACATTTAAGTAAACATGCAAGTTCCTACTCAATGCCTATATGTCACACGAGAAAGCCGACCCACCCATTCTACAAGCTCAGCCCTCACCGACTCCCAAGACCCTGCCTAAGCCATGTATGAGATGCACGGTCCATCAACAAACCTATTGTTCTCATAATACACTACCGAATGCCCAGAAAAATATGGGACTACCTCCAGGCGAATGTGAGAACTCCTAAATGAATGATATCCTGACTGGAATGATCCGGCTGACCGCCTCCCAACCCCATTCCCCTCCCAAAATCATCCTGGTGAAATTCCTTCGCAACCATGCTGCCGTAAAACTCGTGTCACGACTCCTCAAACCTATTACCTAGGTTCCTCAAGGCATATGAAATGCAATATGCCATTTCACCATAATTCATGTTAATAGAGCAAGCATGCATATATTGACTCGAAGCTATACACAATCAACATATTATTCATTAACATTGGTTAGCACAATGTTAAATTAGCTCACATGGGCTAATACACAAACCAATGCATCTTACATCTTGAATCGCTCCAACACACACCAACAACACAATAATTTTCATGTTATCAAAATAAGCCACACATTAATAATAAGGTCATTCGACTATTCAACCTGCAATTCTCACGCAGTTCTTCACAATCATGAACCAGCTTTGGTTCCAATCATCCATACGACATCAAACCATATAAAAACCTAGAAACTTCTAGTTTCCAGCTCAAACCCCAACCCACCACAGCGTTCGGGATCAGGTGAAACCTGCTTATAGATATCCTATCCTTTCGCCCCAAGCTTTTTGGAACTAAACCATATGGCCTCTCATGCCTCCCATAGACAGCCCTACAATACCCAATACATTATCCTACAACATGCCATGCAATGGTCATGTTATATCCCGGTTATACACATCGACACAACTAAGCAAACTGAACGCTTGGTACAAAACATTGCATCTGTAACGCCAGATCCCACCGTCCCCCACAAGAACATGGCGGAATCTTGACTCACGGATTTATAGAGTCCAAGAACACCAGAAATGGAGTTTCTGACGAAGAAGTTACGACTCCGAAATCGAGGTCATAATGAGGTCACACTCGTGACGAGCTTCGACCATAACTCCGGCTGAGCCGAAATGACCGGCCGAGCTCGATCTGACACCTAGGTCTGACACCCACTATCCACCTCAGGCATATGAATGGATTCTTGACTCAATGGGCTTTCCATAGAGTCCAAAAACACCCGAATCGGAGTTTAGACGAAGAAGTTATGACCTTCCGAAGTTGGAGGTCATGCAGACTAAACCGTCACCCGCAAATTACCTTACTTGCTCGATTTGCCATTTCCGGCCTGTTCAGACACCCACTGCCCTCCAAAGTTGTCCGGATGGAAATCTGACTCAATGTGTTTTCCATGAAGTCTAAGAACACCCGAATCGGAGTTCGGACGAAGATGTTATGACCTTCCGGTCGAGGTCACACATGACTAAGCCGTCTCTACCCGTAGCCTACTTTACTTTAACCGACGGCCATTTTGCCGGCTCGTGACACCCACTGCCCACCAAAGTGGTCCGGATGGAAAGTTGACTCAATGGGTTTTCCATGAAGTCCAAGAACACCCGAATCGAGCTCGGGACATAGTTATGACCTTCCAAGTCGGAGGTCACATACGATTCTGCCGTCTCACCCAAGTAGCTGACCTTACTTTCCTGACGGCCATTTCCGATTGTTCGCATACCCATTTCCTCCTTAAAGTGGTCCGCCTGAAAAAGTTGACTCAATGGGGATTTCCATGAAGTCCAAGAACAATCGACCCGGAAACGGACGGCAGCTATGACTCACCTGGAGGTCACATTACCGACTAAGCCGGCCCCACCCGGCAGCGCCTAATTTTACTGCCCTGACGGCTTCTCGCTGGTTTAGACACCCACTGCTCGGGCGTGGTTCAGCTGAAAGTTGACCCACGGGCTTTGGCTGAAGTCAAGAAATTCCGCAACCGGAGTTCAATTAAGAAGTTATGACCCTCCGGTCAGGTCACGCAGATCCTTAGCCGGATCTTGAACCCACCGTGAAACCATCCGTGGAACTCAAAGCCGGAAACACCAGCCGCGTACTGCACGGGCGACCCATTCGGTCAGCTCCTTCCAATTAGACCTGTTCAGATTGAACCACTATAACTTTGGCCACAAGGGTCTCACTAAGAAATTCAAAAGCCTAACATCGCCCATCATTGCTTACCATTTAATTTAAGGTCTTCATCACCAAATTCCCTTTATTTCCACCCAAAATCAGTTTCAAATCATTAACAAGCTAATACATTGTAAAGCACCACTGGGTAAAATTTTCATGGTTCAAAATATAATCATCTCCTAGCAAAAACGACCACCACACAACCCCTTAGGATAGAAAAACTCAAAGAGGAAAGACCACATCTCGGCGCTTTGTCTAAACCCCAACTCCCATCTCTATGTGAAACTTTGCCGGAGGATGAACTCTCCTAATTCGCTTGAATCACTCGCCCGGATCGTTTTGCGAAAATTTATGAGAAGTGAGTCTCTCTAAAACTCTCTCTTTTCAAACTGCTTTTTCCTTTCTTCCTTCTCCCAACCCATGGTGCATGGTCAAGGAGATGTCCTTTCACTTGCCACTATTCATAAATTCTAAGCTTCTGCCTCTTATTACCCTTATACCTATCCATCTACCTTATTTCCCCTCCAATCATGTGTCGCCACATGTCCATGTGGGTCCCATGACTTAGTGCCTCTAAGCTGATCTGACACCATGATTCGACACGCACACCAGAGTTTCATCAGCGCTCCAGCAATCCCTGAAAACGTTTCGTTATCAAAAAACGTAAATTCAGCAGATCGCTCGACTTCGATCTAATTGAATTTAGCCAGATCGCAAAGTATTATTCAGGGATCAGTTCGCTAGCTATCCAAGATCAGAAAATTCGACACCAAATTACTATTTTGCCATTTTTCCGCAAAATTGATTTTCTCGGTTTCAATAATATCACAATGGTTGGTCGCTACTACAACACTGGCGGATCGCGGATTTAGACATGAGTTAACCAAATAGTGGTTAGTATCAGGGCATCAACTATGCAAATTGCAAGTGCCAAAGATAAGAATTCAGGTTTCAAGAGATGTGTTTTTACGGGTTGTAAAGACATGGACCTTGATTATAATATGTTCACATCATATTTTAAGGTGATCGGTTGATAATAAGAGCCAGGTCAAAGTTGATGATCGGGTTTGAACATTAGCTGTATGGATCTATTAAGATATACGATAACCGATCCCTGGCCTGGGCATCCTCAAGCTCAACAAGTGGTTTTATTAAGAGGAAGACCGTTAATCCAAGATGGTTTGGTTGTTCTTCATGCCTTTGGATAGAGGGTGATTTACAACTTCACAAACAATCGTGATGGAACATCACCCATTACCTAGAATGCAATGCCTAATACGAGTCCGATTTAAGTTGAAGACTCAAAAATGAAATTCTGTAATGAGAAACATCATGAGTGTATCTGGATTGAAACATTAATCATATTACGCATGTTTTATTTTTTTTGTACTACCTTTAGTTACGCCTAAGTGATTACTAAGTGTATTGTATTGCTAAATTATCGTTAATACAGTAATGAGTTATGGTAATTGGATATTATGGTTTTAGTTATTTTATTCTTGTTAGCTTTATTTTTCTATTATACGTACTGCCATTTGTAACCAAATGCAACTACTTATGTATCGGGATGTTCTTAATATCTAAACTCCCTTTGGTAGCTTAATTATATAGTTAAATATGTTTATACATTGACATCATAACTTTAGTTTTAGATTATGCAAAGTGTAAAGAATGAAGCTAATCGACTTAATGACTTAATTTTTTTTTTTGGACAAATCCTCTCAGAAGTGTTAATCATGCGATATAAGTGAAAGGATAATAAAAACACTTCCCATTTAAGTTATTTGTATAAGTTTCTACATATTGAATTAAAATGGTGCAAGGTAATCTAAAGTTATGCTTCATACAACCAAGATCGGTATGATTATTTCTGATCATTCTCATATTTAATGTTTATAAGTTACTTATAAATAAATTAAAATAATCGATGTCTATAAGCGATTAAATTTTATAATATAATCAAAAAAATAAGATGATTAAACATAAGATGTCAATATTTATTAGACGGTGGTAAAACTATGTATGACACAATTCTAAAATAAAAGACATATAATAATGACATAGAAGAAATAAATAATATTGACACAAATCTAACCTCACAATTGATTAATATCAAAGTTCTTAAATCATCGTATTAGTGTGTGATAATTTGAACACAAAAAGTGAAAGAGAAAATGCAAGTTTTGTAAAATATTCCGCTTTGCAATTGTAATTATTTGGTATTGCAATTTTATTTTTTATGCATGATTAATACTCAAAATTATCAATATTTATCAACAGCAGTTGTTGTCGTTTTCTTTAGCATACCTTTTAGCCATTCAAAGATACCGAAAAGCGTCTACAATCAGGACAAAGGAGCACTAAGGAAAACAAACAAAAGGTTACTGCTACAACATCCTAGTTTAATTTTGACAATTAACTTATAAGGGGTAGGTTCAAATTTTTGCTTTACTTTTCGTAGGAGGATGCGATACAAAAGAAGAAAACAAAAAAAAGCTTGTGAGGATCAACCATGAAAACCAAATATTACAAAGAATAAAAAGTAAAGGTCAAGATTAATACTGACATAATGATGATGGTATAGAAATTGCATGGATCTATACAATCGTTTCATCAGTGTCCTGCAAGACCATGGTTCCAAGAGACTATCTGATTGGCTGCTGGTTCCAAATGAGTTGAAAGAAAAGTTATGGGATATTAAAATTGGTATGAAATAATTATTTTAAATTATCTTCCTACATCTTGCACCATTACATATCTACATGCCAATAACTAATTGAATTTAAAAGTATCGCGTCAAGGTTATTTAAGATAGTAAGAATACAATAATACGCATCAATAGCGGTAGTTCTGAAAATGGCCCGGAAGGTCCATCTCACAAAAGACTACATCATGCCTTATAAGGATGACCCCGAACACCTAGTAGTTATTTCCCCACTGTTACAACCATATATCGAGACCTAAATATGGAGAAAATCGGGTTATGGAGGCTGTCAAAGAGCCTCAAAAGAAGTCAAAAACCAAACTAGTGAGGTTCCCTGAAACACATATTCCCATCTGATTTAGTAGAAAAAGAGCAAACTTTGAGCAAGAAGTATGTCATAATTTTTGTTTTCATTTATACATTTTTTTTTTTATGCCAGCTTAGTGAGAAAATTTAATATCAGTTATAATATATGAACATCGTATGGAGAATTTCCCTCTTTATTGTTAATGGGATACATGGTAAAATTGTTGGGTAAAATGGATGCAGTTGTTTAATGTAAAAATTAAAGCAAAGTATACAAATAAAAATGTATCTATTATGTTTTATAGTGAATTAAAAACAAATATCATTTTATATTTGATTGATATTATATTATCTTTACAACAGAAATGATTTGTTATTTCATTATTATATTCACAAAACAATTACGCTTATTAAAAATCATTATATCAGGGTACATATGGAAAAACGCGTGGTTCTAAAGTCATGCCTAGATGGGGAATTCGTGGAAGTCAAGGCATAATAAGGCAACATGATGTTGAAACCAAATACGTTGGTTCTCAGCAAAATTGTTAGTTATCAAAACTTTAATGATGTCTGGCGAAGGCTCCCAAAGCTTATAAATACATATTCAAGCTAACTCATATGTTGTTTTGTAGATGAGTTTGATCCATAATGCCATAGTTTCGTATTCTCACTAGTTGGTCCAATGATATAATTTCATATGCTTGGTAACACTGGAGTATCCCGTAGAGTGTGGTAGCGGGCAAAGTGGACCGTAAAAACGTGTATCGCATATTTTGATGTTCCTAAGTCATCGTAAAAGTTGTTGAAATGGATGAAAAGAGAAAATGATATTGTAAGAAAGGAGAAAGAATTAGAGAGTTTTGAAAAATGCTTAGTCACCGAGAGGATGCTTTTAAAGCACAAGTAAGCAACGTAGATATTGAACACCACTCATCGAGGGGTCAACAACGCCCTCCCACACCCCATTATGAAATGAGCAGCACAAATATCCGACAACAAATTACACTACGCTAAAGAAGTCTCACTGAATGACACAACATGGAGTTGAGATTTAAGGTTACAACCACCAACATCCAATTGACAAGGTATATATAAGTTTGACTTAGTTCCATTACTACCATTAATGATACTTTTTTGTGATATTCATGATTGAATGGTCAAATGTAGTGACATATTTTTTAATTTTTATAAGGTTAAAAAATGTGATCTGCCATAGAGACTAGAGAAACATTAAGTTTCAGAGAAACAAACACATGTTCCCAAAAAGTAAACGATGGTCCGAACTACAAAGTTCACCATCCTTCATCCTGTTTCAACTGATGGTTCTTTCATCATTTACTTCCAAATGTTCTGCAATGAGGGATGGAGTCGCATCGGTGTAATATGGCTCCGCCGAGTCAGGATACCTTATGAAGGAGGGCAGATTATACTTTTCATAAGAATTTGTGTTTTAGATAGCAAGCTGGGCTTTACTAATGCAATAATATAATTATTGGACTATGGCTGGAAGAAAATATAAGAAGAAGAAAGCAACAAGATACCAGAGAAACTATTGAATAGAACGCAAGAAAGAAAATCCAAAGGATATTCAACTGGTTCATAAACAAGCCAAAGATTTTGAAAGACAGACCAAAATAAAAAGTACAATTCTTATAAGAGATCTATTTTGTATGGAATTTTTCACATTTCTTTTGGTGGAAGATATGGAGTGTATCATATCGGAGGCAGAGGTTTCATCAAACTGTATTTGTTTCTACATATGGTGGGATTTCTTACGTGTATCGAAAGTTCAAGTTATGGTATTTTATGGTACAACATTCTATATATTTCACTTTCTTAGGTACTTAAAGAGATGCAGAGATACAATGAGGAGGAAGTTGATATTTGCAAATCCAAGAATAGTTTCAAAGCCGAAACAACAAAACCAAAGTTGGAAAATAGAGTTCGATACATTGTCGAGAGATCGATAAATTCAAGAAAAGTCGAAAGTATATTTTTGCCTCAAGGCCAAACTGTGGTAATGTCTTAGATACGATATAACATTTTGTATTATTCATGTTTTATTATCAAATTATTTCTCACTATCTTTTTAATTTGTGTTTGTTATCCTCTAGTTTTCATTGGGTGTCGTTATAAAATTGAAACAATGACCGTGTTTTACTTTTGACTCGCAAGCTGTCAACCAAAGACTTTCAAGAAGTACTCAACATGTATGTATCTTCCTTTATGCTGGCTTTATTGCTATTCATGGCTGAAATGTATCTTAATTTTTCTTAATTTTATTGAAAAGTACTGGAACTTATTCTTCTCAACAAAAGCAAAGTTTACAAGAAGACCTAATTGATAAGCCGAGGTGTTGATAAATATCACCATTTTCTTCAATCTCTCCTTAATAAATCTACTTTGGGTGTGTTTTAAAATTCATGCTATATTTTTTTTTTCATTTTAAATTAAATTTACTCATGAATAAATATCATACTTTCTACCCTTTGATTTTATCAGAAATATTTAGGTTCATGGAAGTTTTATCACATTATATATGTATACATTATCTTAATTATACATGAGTTCCATGTAGAGTCCTGCACAACATGAGGGGTTCATTGTGGTTATTATGATGAAGTATAAGAATTGAGATCTATTTTTATTTGAGCCCTATTTCGTTGAAGGTATGAACTCAACTATAATATTTCTTAAGTACTATGAACTTTTTATATATGAATATTGTTATATTAATGATATGCTTTTTTTATTAATAATATATCGGGCCATGAAAAAAGATTCAAGTATCAAGATGAAATAAATTTATTAAGATCGTGAGTGGGTAGATTTTGTCAACACTCTTTGCTTCAACAGTAAATAGACTAATTTTGCATTCAAGATTTTTATTTCACATACTTCAAAATTTATATAAAGCAATGGGTTTGATGTATTTTTTTTTTTGTTTGTATAGGTTTTATTTGGCATGCGATGGAAAGTTTTTTTGTAAAGTACTAAGATTTTCAACCAATATTTAATTAATATCATTTATTATGTATTTCTTGTTACAGTTTTATAAAGCGCTCACATCTTTTCCGGCGCGATACTTCAACATGTATATATTGAGTTATATTTTGCCAGTGGAAGTGTTTTGGTAAGATAAAGTTTGTGTACTTTACTTTCAAAGTTTCGTATGTTTCATTAAATGGATTTCATCGAACCAATAATTGGTTAATATTTACTTATTTTTATTTGCACAAGTTTGTGGACGCAGAAATGTTCTGCATGGTTTTTTCACTCGATGAAAGATGTTTCTAAATGGCTGCAAAAGTTATATTCACTCGACATTTTCAAAAGCCCTTTTTTGCTTTAATATTCCTTTTTGGTTTATGAGATGAAACCAAGAAAAAGTTATCGCCACAAGAAATTTTTAAGTTTACATTCCTCGCTGTCATGAAGGCTTATTTAATTAGTATAATGGAAAAAATCAATAGTTAATTACATGTTTTCAACCTATACATGAAAACCTTTACAGTTTTTCATTTCTTCCTAATGATAGCCCTTTCGGGAGACTCAAATGAGTATTCACTGAGTTTGTAGCTGATTCAGAAGTTTTTCAATAAATGAAAAATAAATCTTGATAAGCTTCATTGTCTTTCTCCTTTAAGAAAAGAGACATGTTAGATCACAAGTCAATTCATTTTCATTATGGTATGGTTAAGAAAGTGTTTCATCATGGTTTTTTTTCCTCATAGAGACCTATTTCTCTCATGATGATCGCCACCACCAAATTATGGAATTCTTCGACTCACTTAGTAAAAAAAAAAGAAAGTATCTGTTCGGGAGTTTATCGGGAGGTATTTAATGCCTTTTCATTTTTGTGTTGGATTGTTACTTCCACATCATAGCAAAATTATATTCCCATATTAGAACTAACACATGTTTGGAGTCTACTAAATATGTGGCGCCAAAAAACCAGAAGTCAGTTGACTACCCCGTCAACCGCGAAATACTAAATGAATATCGGGTGGCAGGCATTTTTCACAATCGAATGAAGTCTCACTTTATCTGGGAGCTCTGCAAATAACACATTACAAATACATCCCCAACGGTCAATATAACTTGATCTATGATTAAAGCGGCCACTTGGGCCCATAAACGATATTCATAACAATGTATAGATATCGACTATCCAACCATAGTTCAAGAGTTCAAATTTTACTCTTATTCAACATATATTAAAATTAAAACAATTCTAATACATGTAATACTTCATAACCCAAAGCCACAATCCGGGTTTCTTCTAAACCTCAGTCTCTAGGACGAGCCGTCTCCTCGCACGCTCCCTGTACCTGTAAAATAATATCCCTCGACAAGGTGAGCTAATGCTCAGTAGTGGAATCACCCTAAGTGGGCTACTCTCCACCTAAGTGCGATTACATTCTCCCGAAATAAACACACATTCAAGCAAATGCATGATCCTGCTTGAATGTCTAAGTGATCATCTCGTCTTAGAATATATAGGCTCCCTACTTGCTCACTAAGCCTCGTATAGGAATTATTATGTTTATTTGTTTGTGGACAGCCTTCTCGGAGTGTGTATATATCAATTGGGCGTGTCAATGATTGATATTGTTATGGACTACGCTCCGATGTTTATCAATTGGGCCGTCTCCGACGATTGATATTTTAGTGTGGACTACCCTCGATAATTATTATTTTAGACTACCCTCCGAAATCATTCTCTCGAGAATTATCTCGTACACTCACTCTTAGTCTAGGGTGTCCCAGTGCATATGGAATGCATGATACCAATTCCATTACAGTGTATAACACATGCAAATATATAATCATGCATATATTCACATAAAAAATTAAATCACACAATCATGTTATGTAATTTTCATTAAATCCCAACTGGGGTGTTAGCTCAAGTGGGCTAATGATCAAACGAGCAATTCTACTTGAATTACTCGACCAAACATATTAATTCACAAAAATTAAACTGAGAACAACATTTCGGGAATAGTGAAATCATCGGTTACCTTCGAGAAGAAAATCACAAATCATCAGTTCCTTAGTGAACCCGGGTTTCCATGACCATTCAGGCCTCTTTCACATCAAAGCATGATTTATTTCACAAATTTCATGATTTACCAACCCAAACAGCCCTATGATTCACGGGCTGCACCAGCAGCTCCAAAAAAATTGTATCAATTCGGTCCCATGTTTGGGACCCGGTCAAACGGCTGGGTCCAGGCCTCATATCAGCAAAGAACGATGAAAAACACTTAAATAAAGTGTAAAACCAAGTAAGGAGAAAACCCCACACCTCTCGGAGTTTGAAACTCCTAATCAGGTACCCACATGAAGCCCTCTCTGCGTGGCGACTTTCCTTCTTGTCGGCTGCAAACCCGGTGGATTGCTAGATAATCTAGAGAGAGCTTCACTCTCTCTCTGCAAAAACTCATTTTTGGCCATGTCTTACTCGAATTCAGCCGTTTGTTTTTTGCTTTTTGAATGGAGAGCCAAACGCTATTTAATGTTTTGTCTTTCTAACTTAACATTTCCAAAAATGACCATTTTGTCCTTAACTTCCCGAGTTTGCCATTCGACACCTATCTCGACCGTCCATTTTACGTCATTCTACCTTTCATGTAACACATAGCACGCGATCGCATTATATGTGACTTTAGATCACATGAAGAGTGCACTGACACCCCAGAACCTTGTGATGCCTCGACGTGTAAATTGGCTATGCCGGTCGACGAGTTTACGTGCTAGCTAGATTTGAGGCGATTCATGGTGGAATCCGTTTTGTCATCCGAGATCTAAAGAATAAATTCTGGATTTTTAACCGAAATTACAATTTTGTAACCGTAATTACGATTTTCCCCTTTTTCCAGAAATTGGAATTTCTCGGGTCTTACAAAATATATGTTCTCTATGGGTTTAGTGTCAGCACACTATTGTCCCCATCCTCACCTCCCACTATTATCCTAATATCAATGCCTTCAATTTTTCCATCTAATTCAACATCTCCTTGAATCATATTTGAATTGCAATTGGGAAATATAGGGGAAATGGGAAAAAGAGTAGCACGTAGAGATGGGATAATGGGTTTGACCTGGTGGGTCGACCCACTTTAGGCTGTATTTTTTGAGGGCCGGGCTTAAAAAATGGTGGCACGAATAGAATTAGGCCTATTTACCACTACCATGATAGAAAGGCCCTAAACCCTTATTTACCACATTTTGCTTGCCAAATACTCAGTTCTCATCCATATTCACCGCCCAAATTGGTGAATTATAGTAGGACTCCTCAATACAAAACCAAATTAGGTACATATGTGAAATGTTTAGGTAGTCTTACTTCATTTAACATGAGGTCCATCGTGGGAAGAATGCTAATCCGGTTATCCTTTAATGAATTTTTTATGTCAAAATATCTCAAACCACCTTCCTTTGACCCAGTGCGTAGTTATACTAGTCGATATAGTAAGTCACTATCTTAATGTAATACGGTACTACCTTACAGTACTAGGTACTACCTTAATAGAGCGCTACTAAATTTATTTACCACGTTTGCTTGTCAAACACTCGGTTCTCATCATTTATATTCCATGAATTGTCTTGAAAGCGTATTGCAAGGGAGAGAAGACTAAAGAAACGATGGCTACTTTGACTTGGTTTTGCATCGTGAAATAGATGCCACTTCATGCTAACTCTCCCCTGACCAAATGTGACCCAAATGTCACATTATCCATAATGCTTTCGGTTTGGAAAGTTAGAGGAAGGAAGTACTCCTCCATGATAGAAATGTACAATTTGTTGGATAAGAGACTTCGTAAGCTTTCCATCGACACCTTATTCACTCCCTTTGGGCTTCAAATAAATAAGTTAGGAGAATAAAAGAGAGGAAAAAAGTGACCAGTTGGAGCATTTCGAAAATTACACCTTCATCATAATTTCAAAAGTGTTCTTTTTGGCTATATTTGGATTCTACACTCTCTAAGATTTCCAACGGTACCAAAATTACCCAAGACGGAGTTCGAATGAGAAAGTTAGGGGCGAAACAAAATGGGGTTGTTGTTCAGTGCGAAAATTTCGCACTTGAGTGAAATTTGCTATGCGAAAAGTCGCCTTTAGTGCGGTACGCGCTGGTGCTATGATCTTGTGATGCTTGTGATCTTCACTTGGCTTGCGATATAGAATATTGTATCGCAATATAACTTCTCCTTCAGCTTAGTGACTTATGTTGTGATACAATTCATTGCATTGCGATATAACTCTACTACAACTCTGTGGCCTTGAAACTAGGAAGTCCAGTTGACTACCGATCAACCGTGGAATACAAGTGGATGTCGGGTTACCCGGCACCACTTTAGAAGGCGATGAGTCTCCTTTATACGGGGCTCAGCCCAAATACAAAGCTTGTATAAGCACGCATTTACATCCCAAGCAGATCCGATATATGCGATCGGCCCTTGGGCCTAACTAATACTCATCAAAACAAATATCACAACTATTCTCCAATTATCTCCCAATAATTTAATAGTTGATTTACACTTTTATACAAGCATATATTAACATACTACAAGTCCCTAGCCATATTATGTCAAAAAACCATCAAAATCATGGCTGGCTTCTTAGTAGATTATGCTTACCATTATTTCATAATGCGCAAAAATATAATCCTCGACGGGGTAGGCTAAAGCCCGATAGTGGAATCGCTAAATGGGTTACTCTCCATCTAAGTGCATGTCACGATGCTCAAGTAAACACACTCAAGTAAAATACATAGCTCCCTGCTTGAATATACACTGATCACCCAGTATGCGAGTCTCACCCAGAGCTCCTCACTTGCCTAAGCAGTAGCATGAGAAAATAATCATTTCAAACCAAAACTTTTGTTCTTGAAAATATACTCTAAAAAATATTCGGTAAAATATGGGACTACCCTCCCAGGAGTGAATTGGTTAGTGAGCTTTAAAAGCTTGATCATAGTCCTCATCAGAATGATACATTTAGCGTCCTCCCATTGATTCTCAGGAATATCATCTGTGAAATTCCTTTACATAAACAATGCCCGATTTTTACAAAAATCCATATCGTACACTCACACCTAACCACAGGTTACCCGGTGCATATGAAAATGCAGCCTATGCGGAATTTGAAAACCGTTTATACAATATGTCAATATGCATATTTACAATCAACTACAATTACACACATGTAATTCAATGATATCAACCATCACCCAAATTTGCTCACTTGAGCTAATCACAAACTCGTCTCCAATGACCTACACACACAATTATACTCTATATAATTGAGCAAATCATAATTTTTATCTCCAATAGCCTATACACACAATTATATTCCATATAATTGTGACATCATGTTAACGCATCAAGCTTATGCATTAACATAGTAAAATCATCTCAATGGCCTCTGAACACAATTTATATTTTATATAATTATGTCATTATGTTAACACATTAAATTCGTATATTAACCTATCTAATTCACGCCCAGCTCAAGTCCATTCATTCCAACAATTCAAGCTTCCTGACACATGGATGATTTTGAGTGCAATTCACACGACTTGGGAGTGATTTTTACTTGAGTCCGAAACCCGTGATGCGCATCCATGGGCGACCCACTCGTCTAACAAGTTTCACTTTTGGAGCGAATTTCTTCACCATTTCGGTCTTATAAACACCAAAGCATAATTTATTCAATAAATTATCACGAAAGAACCCATAAGCGATCAGTAGCGATTACCCCGGAGGTACCCCAAACGGCTCCCAAAATTCCACAATTCGGTCCCATGTTTTGGGGCCGAATCCGACCCATTCAGGCCTTTTTCACTTATCAAGCCATGCATTTTAATGCAAAATTTCCACACAAACAGCTGACTTCACGGGCAGTCACGGCCATAAAATCTCAAATAAATTCAAATAATTCGATTTAAAGTTTGGGGCCAAGTCAACAACTCTCACGGCCTCCAAACCAACGAAACATCGAAAACGCTTAAAATGGGAATAAAACGCCGTGGGAGAAGCCCCTACCTCTTGGAGTTTGTCAAAACTTCATAAATCCAAGAGATCCCGCAGCGGCTTTGCTCCGCGTGGGGCGTTCCGCTTCTTGCTCATTAAATCAGCGGTCGGTGGGATCTTAGAGAATGAGGACCTTCTCCATGGCTAGAAAAACCTTTGTTTTGTTCTCCTTCTGCATCCTCCTTTCACGTTTTCTCTCCCTTTGGTTTAATGAAGAAGGTCATTTATTCGCTTATTTAGATCTGAGTGACTTAAAATCGAATCTCGTAATGACCGTTATGTATATCTTTTCAGTTGATATTATTTCTCGATCGTCGTTTCTCAGCGTTTCTCTCTTATTTCACTTGGGTACATGAGTACGTGCCTCTGTGACTTTGATGCGTGAAGGAATTCATTTAATGTGAAGTAGATGCCTGGACGTGCAGGCTCATTGTCTCGGAATATTACGATTTTACGTGCTAACTAGATTTTTGCGAGGCGATTTCAGCCGGTGAAATTCGTTTCATCATCAAGATCTAAGAAATTAATTCTGATTTTTAGCAAAATTACAATTTTGTAATCAAAATTACGATTTTGCCCTTATTCCAGAAATTGGAATTTCTCGGGTCTTAAAAGCTCAGTGAATTATATTGCGATATAATAAAATTATATTGCGATATAACTTCTCCTTCAACTCCATTGGCTTGTATTGTGATACACCTCCTTGTATTACGATATAACTCCTTTTCAAATTCAATGATTTGTATTGCGATATAGTAGAATTGTATCGCGATATACTTTCTTCTCCTCCCGCATTAGTTCTACCACGATACACTCCATTGTATTGCAATATTCATCTCTATTGATAGGATGGTTTTTAAGGTACTGATGCTTGTAATTAATCTGCACTCGATACGTTAAAGTAGTACTTGCATTATATTAAACTAGTACCACTTTCGTGAAGGAAGGGGTTTCAATATGTTTATTAAACATTTGAAATTTGATTTTTTTTATTCCAAACTGGAATGATGATTGAATTAAGAAGGGCATTTTAGGAATTTTGTATCTACTCATTACTTTTGTTCCTCAAAGACAATTTTTTTTTTTTTCAAATGTACTGACTAATGTATTTAGAATTCTTTATACCTATATCCCTTTTATTTTAAAATAAACAGCACGATACATACTTCCTTGTTATTTGAGTGAATTAAAGGATTTGTGTAAGTTCTTAAAGTTTCATTACATGGGTTTCATCTTATACCAATAAATTAGATTAATATCCAATTTTTTATTTTCCTTATTTTATTTGGTATGGGTATCGGGTTAATGAAAGACTCAAGATGTAGGTATTTTTTTACAAAGATTTCCAAGATGTATATCTGAATGTGTTACTAATATTTTTGGTTGTATAGTTGTTATTTTGGTAAGATCAAAGTTTGTGTAGTTACTAGATTTTATTACATGGATTTCATCTTCAACTAATAATTAATTAGCAGTGTCATTTGTTATTTTTAGGCTGGTCGGGTTAGTGAAAGACTCGAGGTGGTTTGTAGAGACATTTAAAGATGTATATACATACATGGGTTATTAATATTTTGGTTGTATAATTTATCTATTGGTTCTGAGTTTTATTTTTTTTTATGTATGTATTATAAATAGAGACTTGATTTACATTATCTTTTGGTATCTTTTATTCTAAGTAAAGGTATTTTAACTCTTTTGAATATATTATTTTGTTTGTATATTGAAAGGGAGAACAGCTTAATTCAAATTAACACAATATATGTACATGTGTTTTTTGATGTAGCTACATGCATATTTATATGGTGCATTGTGGTTAACAAGATAAAGTCTTAAGATTATATGAAAACAAGGTATATTTTTGTAATAAGTGTTTAAAAATTAAGCGCAATTTTCAATATACCCGACCAAGTTACATTTTGCATCATGCTTCTTCATTGCAACATTAAAGCTTATTTTAAAAATTTTCAAAGAATATCATGGCATATGCTTTAATTCCAATTTATAATCTATGGTGGAAGATCCTTACCTTAACATATTTTTAAAGAAACCATGATTTATTTGAACACAAACCTTGACATATTATGAGTGGTAGAGAGAAGTTATATTGATTAATAGAAAAACACATTCATTAACATTTTTATACTTATATCCCAAGGTTGGCGATCACACACCTACCTTGACCTTTGCAATAGATGACACTTCATAAGACTAGGAAATTATGATGACATGCTCACGCATCGATGACAGTGTGCTTAGTTAAAGATAGGTCTTTTCTTATAGTGAGGCTAGAATTAGGTTTTATTTTTGTGTCATGGTTAGTTAATCGAACCATGCCGCTAACTAAAGCGTTGTTACAGAGAAAGCGATGTGAAATGGCCCTTAGTCTCCCAAAGAATAAACAAAGAATTTGAATGGCCATATCATCCTTCCATCTTCATAAATGAGTTTTCTCCTTCCAAAGGCAGTGTTTCCTGGGGTGTTTGCCTCCTGGCTGACCTCTTTAAACCCTAAAATGTCTCTATTTTATAGGCCTCTCAAGAATAGGTCGAAAATGGGCTAAAAGCTGATTAATTTGAAAATGCGCCTCATGGTATAATCAGAAGTTTTATGTTCCACGACCACATAGATTACTAACTGTATACTTCACAAAACCTAGGAAAATTAAAAATTTTCAAAATGGCAAAATAATATTAATAATAATAAATTGTCATAATAGTTGGAAGCTTTAGAAAATTCTCTGAATCTAAGGCGATGACGAGCTATGTGTTAATTCATCGCGAAAATCTAGTGACCTAGAAAAATTTCGTCTAATTATGAAATAATCGGAATTTTTTTACGAGTTTTTGAGTGATAGGTCATCAGTGACTCGAGAGCCGAGTTTTGGAATCAGTCGAAATTACTTGCACTAAGTTCATTTAAAGCTAAATTGGTGAAAAATAAATTGTTTTGGGATAGAAACCGACCCGAATGAGAGATGGACATTGTGTAATGTATTAAAGAAAAAAATCAATCAAATAAAAGGATAAAAACAAAGCGGTAGAGGGCAAATTTTTTGGGGTAGAGAGAAAGTTTGCAAGAAAGTGAGAGAGAGAAGAGAGCGTTAGAGAGAGAAAAAAATTCTCTCTGGAATCTACGATATCTAGTATGAGTTTTAAATCGGGCCAAAGAGAAGAAAAGAGTTGTTCTGTGACCAAAGAGATACAGTAGGCACCAAATCTTGGAGTTTCATCAAACTCGATGAGGTAGGGAATTTTCCTACTTGTGTTATTTCTAGCCTAAAGGCCATTTAATGGCTTCGGGTTTTCTTAGAGACCATGACATGTCGTAAATTTCAGTCCCAAATTTTTTGGACTAAGTCATTAAAGGAAATTTTAGGAATTTTGAGGCTGTTTTCGAACGATCAGGGTTGTAATTCGAGGCTATTTCGGGCTGATTCGGTTGAATTTTAGGCTATTGTCGGATAGATACAGGCGAATTTTCGGGGCTGTTTGGCAGTCTCGGGCTGTGTTAAGATTTTATTTTGATCCAGAGGGCCAGTATCTTCGGGTTTGTGGGTGTGTTTTAATATGCGGTAATTCGATGGCGAATCGTGAAAGGGACGAAGGTACCACATTTTATATGGGTCCGAGATTTGGGCCATTTTGTGTATTATTATTATTATTATTATTATTATTATATATATATATATATATATATGTTGTGTGTGATAGTATCATGTTAGTATATGCTATTTGATGTATTAACATGGATGACATGGATGTAAACTATATGTAAAAATTATAATTATCCATGGTGTATTAATGTTCATGTAGCACTCATATATACATGAAACATGAAGGAAAATGCATTGGCATCATGCATTTCATATGCACGATCACATCGCGTCGAGTCGGGTGTGGGTGCGTAAAATGCTGTGTCACTTAATCTTAGTGAATGTGTAGTAATTTCGAAATAGGACAAGCATCAATCGAGACTCACAGTTGTATAAAATAATAATAATAAAATTTGTGTGTTTGGGTGAACCAAGATGGGGTAGATCCCAGGGTGAAAGGCAAACTTTATTCTAGTCAAACATATGGATCCCGTGATGAAAGTTCGCGAGAAAGTGTCGGAAGGCATTGCGAAACTGCGGTGAGACCGGAAGTGCAACCCCGAATAAGCGCGCGGTTGATAGAATTAAAGTGGAGGGTTGTCCATGGTTTAAGTCATTGGGTGAAACACCAATGACTGGTTTTTCATACTTGGCATTGCAGGTATGAGGGAGTCGGTCGGGACTCAGGTTGTGGGCATGAGGAGTCTCATCTCATGCATGACACATAACATTCCATATAGAATTGCATTATTTATATGAAATATGATTTGATGTTTTATGTACGCCATTTCATGTGCATTTAGGCGGGGAGTAGCCCTTGTAGGAGAATTTTTCTACTAGGCATTGCTCACCCCGTCGTGAGACCACATTTCAGGTGCAGGACAGTTACTAGTGGACGTCGCTTCTTAGAGGCCGGGATTTAGCAGAAATCCGGATTGTGGCTTTTGATATATATTTTGTAAATATATATGGGTTGTATTTATTTGTATAAGAGTGATGAAATTTAAACTCTTATAGACTATGGTTTTATAGTCATGTGCTTATATGTTGAGTATGGATAAATGAGCCCTATGTAGCCATTTTTACTCGTAAAATTGGACCAGTATGTATTGTATAATATTGGGTCATGTTGCCATGTAAATTAACCACGGGTTGTATTTTTTGGGTAGAGTTCCACAGTACAAAGGGACTATTGTTTCGATAAATCATGGGTCGAGAAGGGAACCGATGGTTTAGTGTCGGGTTACTAGACATCCCACGAGTATTCCACAAGTTGGCCGAGTTGTCAGCGAGACCCCGGGATAGGGGTGTCTGACATAGTTCGATCCAAACTATCAATCGTCTTGGTCCCTCCTCGAAAGGTCTATCGGGTATCAACGATAATTGCTCCCCAATCCACTACATGAAATTTGGATCGGGTATACTTAGGAGCATGGAGGCGTGGAACACCTCATGGACACCTAATAAACTGGTGGTAAGTATGTGGAGTATGCAAGCTGTGCCCACCCTCTCGAGAGTACCTCGAAGGGCCCGATATACCTCGAATTTAGCTTCCCTCACTTTAGAATGCGACCACTCCTGCTTGGCATCGCAGTGGAGAAGGCAACGATGGGAACGAGGACACGATGTGAGCCACATATCCTTTCCTATTCGAGAACGAAGGTGCGTGGTCTAATATTTGGCATTAGAATATTACTGCATATGCATGTGCTTGTTTGTGCTAGTATGTGTGAATTTCGGGATGAATTACATTAAGGGAGGAAGAATATAAAACCCGGGAAAATTAAAAATTTTCAAAAATGTGAAAATAATATTAATAATAAATTGTCCAGAATAGTTGGAAGCCTAGAAAATTCTCTAGATCTCGGATGATGAAACGGACTGTGCCGTTAAATTCGTCTCGCGAAATCTAGTGACCCAAAAAAATTTCGTCGAATGAGATAATTGATTTTTTACGGTTTAAAGTGATAGGTCACCAGTGACTTTAGGGACGAGAGTTTTACGAAAATCTCGAAAGTCATGAAATGACTTGCGCTAAGTTCATTTAAACTAAATTGAACTGAAAAGAAATAAATTGTTTCGGGGTAGAAACGGATCGAATGAGAGATAGACATTGTGCCATGTATTAAAAAAAAAAAATCAATCAAATAAAATGATAAAAACAAAACGGCAGAGGGCAAATTTTTTGGGGCAGAGAGAAAGTTTGCGAGAAAGAGAGGGAGAAAAGAGAGGGTTAGCGAGAGAAAAAAATTCTCTCTAAGATCTATAAATATCTAATCGTAGGTTTTCATCGGAGCAAGAAGCAAAGTTCATCTACGCGACGAGGGCTAAGCGTGGGCACCAAAATTTTAGAGTTTCGTCAAACTCGACGAGTTAGGAATTTTCCTACTTGTGTTATTTCTAACCTAAAGGTCATTTAATGGCTTCGGGTTTTCTTAGAGGCCATGAAAGGTCGTAAATTTCAGTCCCAATTTTTTGAGGCCCAGTGCTGCTTGAATTTTAGGAATTTTTCGAGATTTGTTTCGAACAGTGGGTTGAATTTCAAAATTTGTTTCGAATGGATTGATTGAAAGTTTCGGGACTATTGCTTAGGGCCGGTCTAGACAAGATTACGGGACTATTTTAGGCGGTCGGTTTGTGTTGAATTTGGTTTTGATCCAGGAAGCGATGTCTTGGGTTTGTGGTGTGTTTGATATCCGCGATAATTGTTATTGACAAGTGAAAGGACCCGAGAGGTCTGCTGTTTTATGAATCAAAGATTTTGGTCATTTTGTGTGTTATTGTTAAAATAAATAAATAATATGTTGTGTGTGATAGTATCATGTTAGTATATGCTATTTGATGTATTAACATGGATGACATGGATGTAAACTATATGTAAAAATTATAATTATCCACTTGGTGTATTAATGTTCATGTAGCATTCCTTATATACATATGACAGTGAAGGAAAATGCATTGGCATCATGCGTATAGACGATCATCATGTCAGTCGGGTGTAGATTGCATGAATCTTGTTGTGCCCAATCTTGGTGAATGTGTGAGTGAAGCTCGGAAATAGGACAACGTCCAAAATGCCGAGACTCACCCAGTTGTATAAATAATAATAAATTTGTGTGTTTGGGTGACGAGATGGGGTGAATCCACACGGGTGGAGCCAGGCTTTGTGCTAATTGAGACATATGGATCAGGTAGTGAAGTTCAGAAAAGTGTTGGAAGGCGTTGAGAAGCCTGCAGTGAGACCTCGAAAGTCGCAGCCACAGTCGCGCACGGGTTGATAAATTAAAATTGGAGGATTTGTCGATGGTTTAAGTCATTGGAATTGAAACACCAATGGCGGGTTTTTCATGCGCGGCGTTGCGGTGTGAAGTATTCGGAGTTCGGGTTGTGGGCATGAGGAGTCTCATCTCATGCATGACATGGAACATTTCATATAGAATTGCATTATTTATATGAAATATGATTTGATGTTTTATGTACGCCATTTCATGTGCATTTAGGCGGGGAGTAGCCCTTGTAGGAGAATTTTACAAGGCGTTTGCTCACCCTAGTCATGGGACCACATTTCGGTGCGGGACGGTTACACCGATGAGCGAGCTCATAGAAGTCGGAATTGAAGCGGAAAATTCGGATTGTGGCTTTTGATATATATTTTGTAAATATATATGGGTTTTATTTATTTGTATAAGAGTGATGGAATTTAAACTCTTATGGATTATGGTTTTATAGTCATGTGCTTATATGTTGAGTATGGATAAATGGGCCCAACATGACCATTTTTACTCGTAGGTGGGCCCGGTGTGGTCGTTGTATAATATTGGGTCATGTTGCCATGTAAGTGCAGGTTGTATTTTGGGTAGAGCTCCGTACAAAATACGCGATTTAGTTAAATCATGGGTCGAGAAAAAGGGACACGCGATGGTGTGGTCGGGTTACTCTCGACATTTCACGAGTTGGTTGTCAGCGAGACCGAGATAGAGTGTCATAATAACTTCTTCATTCGGACTCCAAAGAAATCCTATTTTCTTAACTTCATAAGCTTAGGCTTTAAAAAGTGTTAAAACAAAAAACAAAAAAAGCAAAAAAAAAAAGAGTTTGAGCCATTAAATTTAGCTCACCAAAAATAAGCTGAGCCCTATTGAATTTGGCCTTACAAAAATGGGCCGGGCTAAGAACTAATTTGGGCTCAACAAATCTGATTCATATATCCCAGAGCATAATTAATTCAAAATCAAGTCTGATCTGCATGCATTATATGTATTAGTTTGTTGTATACTCTGAGATGACCTCTTCAGCTTTCTAGATCTTTCTTATCATTACCTTTTGATTATAAGTCAAAACATAACAAAAAATTTCGACAAATGCTAGCCTTCTTTTCTTTTAGCTTTTTCTTTGCTATCCTTTTCTATTTAAGGAAAGAAATGTGATTTTTTTGGTTATTCTTGACATGAAATCACCCTTCTATATCTCTTTTAAATGCTTTTCTTTTCTTTTTTGATAAAATGGTTATTGCACCTGAACCACAGGTTTTATTTGTTTTTATGGTTGCGGTAAGTCGTCTTGATGAGAGTTTGATTGTCATTGCCTTTGTATGAGTGTGGTTGTAGCCAAATCGTCTTGATCGACGGAGTGATTTAATGTCGTCTTATCGGCCAGTTTAGTTTCGTTGTTGTGGTCGCGGCGTTTATTTACATTTAGGCAGTTGAAGCGAAGATAAAGTATATACACACTCAGATAAAAAATCAATTCAATAGTATGATACAGAAGTGGAGTTATATATAGGTATTCTAGTTACAATAATAATAATATCAAATTTATAGATTTAACTATCAAATATATAGGCTTTAAGTCGTTTCATCATGTTATTAACCTCGATGTTATTTCATTATTTGTGGTTTTTAGCCATTTTAATTTTATGTTTCTATTTATGTATTGCTAGTTTGAATCAATAAAATTATTTTTATTTAAAAAAATTGATAATGCTTGAAGCAGTTTATTATATGTGATGAGGAGAGACTATTGCATTAATTAGGAACATGGAAGAGACGGAAGGTTCTATCGATCTTTGGAATTAAATACATCCATGATCAAATATTCATTTACTTTCTTCTCAAAATTAGTATATTATTTCCTCTTTAAAAAAATAATTATGGTTATCAAGTGAATGCCCCGTTTGGTGGTGAGCGTTTTATGCCAAAATTAAAGGATTTGACCCATTTTAAATTATTGATTAGTCAAAACCTCTAATGTTGTTGTTTGGTGAAAAGAGGATTGGAAGAATAGATTTGACTAAATCCACTAGTTTCAAAAACGTTGTTATTAGCAACGTTTTTAAATAGAGGATTACATATGTGGAGTTGAAAAAACAAGTTTGTCCCAAAGTTATCAATAATTACCGCTCTTACCCTAATGTTCTCATAAAACCCTACAAGAGCTCACTAGCCAATTGCCCAATCTCTAATAATTAATATCTAATTACTATGGAGAAATTGACACATTAAAAATATGACATATTTATATAAAAAAAAATTGTTCACAACTTGATAAACTAACTAAAATATGTATCTATTTACTTGCATGGTTAATATTTTACAAATTGTAACTTAAAATTTATATTTTAAAATTTTAAATGACTAATCTTTTTCTATAAATTATGTTTTAATTCTTCAATAGTATTATACCTTATTTCCAACAAACTCACCTTATAAATCTAAATTATTAAAAAAAAAAACTCAACAATAAATTATGTCAATGTCCTTATTGACCATTTTACATAATTAAATAGCTATCAATTATTAGCTATCAACTAAATTATATCAAACACTTTTATACAAATAGCTAACAACAAATAGCTAAACTATAAATTATCCGTCAATCGCCAAAGAGGATCTATATCTTTTAATGTTATTGATGATGTTTTTCAGCGGAGAAGCCTTGGTGGGCGTGTCGAAGGTCGTTAAGTGGGGCAGACTGCCCCAGTCAAATTTGGTCGGAAGGCTCACGGATCGCCGAGTGAAGTAGGATTGCTGCGTCTTGTCTATGGGCCTACGGAATGGCCTCCTCTTGCAAAACAAGGAAATAAGTCGGCCCGAGACCATGATGGCAGCATCTCAATACCTAAGTGGTTCAACTACGAGAAAAGATGGACTACTTAAGAAGCGAATGAGTGGCGCGTATGTTTGCGTGTGAGTATGCATACCTTTGCAGATGCGGATTGGTATATTTATAGTAGAATATCACTGCCAGTTGGATGGTAGTAGGACTCGTTCCATTGGTTAGGATATTATTTTTGTTATTATCAATAATATTGGATTTGGTAATGGATATAGAAAGAAGCGATTTATTTGGGGATAATCTTCCTTCCTTATTAGAGTCCGGTTTGATGATGACTTTATTGTATTTTTCTTTCCTTATTGATGAGATTTGGTTGATTTTGCAGGATAATATATTCTATTTCTCTTATCTTTGGAAGACTTTCCATAATCGGCCTTTGGGCCTAGCGGATTGGACCTTCACTCCGGGTTGGCGCTAGAAAGGCTTGAATGATGACGTAGTGAGGGCTGAAGGCTTTAATGGGCAAGCCTCTCCTTTGGGGTTTAGCGAATGGGCTTGCGTATTTCGTTAGCCCAGACTCTTTCCTGGGCCTGGTGAGCGGGCCTGTGAGCCTTATTTTTTCAAATACTATCAGGTTGCCCCCATCCCACTTGTGTACGGTGTACGTGGGTAGGGTACATTAGCGTTTCATGGGTGCAACTTCCACGTGTCCGGCAGGGTTTGGGTTGGTGGGCTTGGTGGCGTCATATGTCTTGTGATATTGACTCTTTGGTTTCGCAACATTTCTTCTACTTATTTCAGTTTCCTTCTGTTTCTTTCGCTAACATCCTTGTGCGCCTCTGACCCTGAGACCTTTTCTTTACCTTTTGCGAATTTGAGTTTCTCTTTTTCCTTAGTCTTTTGTCTAAACCTTTTTGGTGCAGAGTCTTATTCTGGTGTCTTTCTTGGGATAGCTTTATTGTATTTCACGGGGTCACTTCACGTCTTTATCTTCTCAGTCCCTTCTCAGGCAATCATTAGTAGGGGTTAGGTTAGCCAAACTTGGGTTTTGTTGTTTTGCTTCTATCATGGAGTCGGGTCGCTCCTCTTCTTTGCGTATCGGAGGTGATTCTTATTTGTTAGATACGGGCCCGATTTAGGAGTACCTAGACCATTCGGTAGTGGTCGAACCGTACTTGTTCATGGGGCGCTTCCTCTTCCCTTGGACAAGGGTAAGGGGAGAATAAATCTGATTGAAATATCCTAAGGGATCATAATACCTCAATCGCCGTCCGGCTGCCTTTAGCGATGGGGCACAGCAGGTTAGTCCCTCCTTAGCAAGTTATCTTTGCTAAGCGTTCTGGACCTCCTTTTGGCGTTAGTGTGGTCCCAGCGTTTGACCTTTACGTAGTTTAGGTGCCGAAAGAAGGTGTGCTTCTTTGAGGTGGCCTTCGATAATGGTCTTCGTTTTCCTTTGCACCCCTTCATAAAAGGGGTTTTACAACATTTCAATGTCTGCCCTTCCCAACTCGCGCCCAACGGTTGGGGTATTTTGGTGGGTTTATTGGCCTTTTTTAGGGATAGGGGGCTCGGCATCCCCAATATAGCTTTGCTCCTTTACCTTTTTAGCCCGAAGAAATTTACTTGGGGCTTCCTCTGTTTCTAGAGTTGGTAGCTCCTCTGTTGATTTCCGATCTTCACTTTACGGGATGTGGAAGGGGCGCTACTTCTTTGGCCGTGATCGTATAGTGGGAATATGACCTCTTGACAAGGGCGTCTGTGGAGTCCGTGGCTTAGACCACCCCTGAGAATCATCGTGAGTGTCCGTTCTGTTTTTGTTATAATTTGTGTGAGGTCGTCGGATATTTCTGACTCTGTTTTGTCTCGTGCTTCTCGAGTCTTTGAGTTGATCTCGAGTCTTTTGAAGGCAATCTTTATAAGCGGCGTTGGAGTGTTCTCTCGTCCTTGCAGCGGAGTTGATTAAGTCGGACATTCCTGGCCCGCCCGATTTCGAGTCACTTCAGCTCTTGCTTTGGGCCTCGCCTCCTTCCACCGTGAGAGTCTCTCCCCATTGGGCCTTCATAGCTAATCCGCGGGGAGAGCTTTGGCTCGATTAGGTATTTGTCTCGGAAGCCCAGAAGTGTGGCTTGGAAGACTCCCAGGGATCCGTGGGAAGATCGGCGGGTTTGACGAGTTCCAGGCGGGGCGTGCATCTTCTCCCCGCCTACTCATGTCAGAGCGGAGCGAGTGCGGTCGCCTTCGGATGGGAGCTCCTGTAGTCTCTCGTGAGTTCAGGCCGCTACAGGTCCGCTCGAGGCAAAGTCTCTTGGGTGGGTTGTTGTGGAGCGGATTGGCGGTCATGCCCATTCTGAGTCTAGAACCCGCCAACGAAGAGTGTCAGGTCGCCTTCTCGGAGGGCAGAAGAGTTGAAGAAGAAAGATCCGGAATCAAAAATAGGCGAAGATGAGGACTCTTTGGCACTGGCGCTGAGCTCGCGAGAGTCAGCGGCGTCCAGCCAAGGATTACAGTCCTCGAGAGATCGAGTCTTGCGATCGATGAGGCTTTGGCTCTATGCTTCCAGGGGGTCGCCTCCGTAAGTTCCTATGTCTTGTCATGTTTGTTCCCATTTTGCATTGAGCGTCGTTCTTGTATTAGGTGTTGACTCTATATTTGGATGCAATTGGCTCTCATTTGGAAGGAGTATAATAAGGCCAAAGTAAATGAAAGGCACGTTAAAGCCGTCCGAGTTTACAAGGCGAGGGTGGCCTCCCTTACGTCTGAGCGTGCTGAGCTGAGAGATCAAGTGCAGCGTATGAATGAGGAGGCAGAGAGGCTTAAATCTAATTTGAAGCACACCATGTCGAAACCGGGCGAGTAGAAGATGAAGTTCGAAATAACCGCGGCCAGTTGAAGCGAGCTTTGGGAGATCGGAATGTCGCTGCGGGTTGCCTGAGAATGACTTAGGCTGAGACTAAGGATGGAGCTCACAGGTACGCAGTATGAGCTTGGATGGTTAGGGATGAGCTCATTATCCGGGCGACTGCGGGAGTCTGGGGAAAGGAGCCTACGTTCGACCCGATGCGACTGCGCGATAAGGTAGCGCTGACGGGCTCGTCGTGAAGCCTCAGGCGTAAAATGACAGCACGGATGAGAAGTGTGGAGTGAATCTGATGGGGACCTTCGTCGACAAATATGGTTGCTCGGAGGATGAGAGTTATAGGGGTTGAGGGACCAAGCCGGTGCTCGGTGGAGCCTACGGGTGGCTCGCTTTCCAGTGAGGCGCTAGCATTATATCCGGGGTTTGGACTTCAAGCCGACCTCCTAGTGACGGGGAGGTGAAGTCTTCGCAGATTGATACCGGGCGGGTACTCCTGGCCATACCCCTCTTCTCCCGATACACTCCCTCGTGATGCCTAATTTCCAGTGCTCGTCTCCACCAGCCTGATGTCGACTTTTATACTTTTTTTTTTTTTTTTTGTGGTTGGGCCTGGGACCCAAAACATGTGTAGCTTTCTCCTTAATAAATATTCGACATGGGTTTATGTCTCTCTTGGTGCATTTCGCTATTCTTCATAATAAAGTTGTATCAGTCTATTAATTTGCATGGCCTCTTGAACGTCCAGAAATTATAAATTGTAGAGTTGATTTCTTCGACTGGAGCAAAGACCTCATGAGCTACTCTTACTTTTGAAATTTGCATGGGCTTCCCAAGTGCATGGCTTAGTAGAATAGTGGTCGTCGATCTGGGCTCTTGGCCATTGAAGCCTTGCGGTACGAGATAATGCGGCGATCGGCTCCTTGACTCGTGGCTATCGGGGTAGAGGCAGACGTCAATGTGAGCTACTAGGCTCAGGGAGGCGGGCCTTGGTGGCAAATCCATTTTCGAGTAAAGTTCGTCGGCTCCTTAGGTTACATGACTTGTGCGGAGTGAATCGTTCGTCAGTGTGAGCCTCTTGGGCTCCGGGCGAGGCCTTGGTGCGATCAGCCTAGAGTGGTGAGTCGACTCTAGGCGGTGTGGCACATGCGGTAGATGAACTTCGTCAATGTGAGCTATTAGACTCACGGCGGCGTAGCCGTAGTGGCGATCCGGCCTAAGTATTCTTGGGCTCGGCGGCGAGGCCTTGGTGGCGATCCGGCTGGTAAAGGCTAATCGGCTCCTAGGCGGCGTGGCTTTGTGCGAGTAGATGAACTCGTCAATGCTTGAGCTACTAGGCTCGGCGGCGAAGACCTTGGTGGCGATCGGCCTGAGTGGTGATCGGCTCTAGGCGGCGTGGCTGTCGAGTAGATGAACCGTCAATGCCCAGACTCTTTGGGCTCTGGCGAGGCCTTGGTGGCGTCCGGCCCTAAGTGAGCTGATCGACTCCTAGGCGTTGTGGCTGTCTGAGTAGATGAACTCGTCGATGTGAGCTCACGGGCTCAGGGCGTTTGAGGGCTGGTGGCGATCAGGCCTAAGTGAGCTAATTGACTCCTGGCGGCGTGGCGCTGTGCGGGAGTAGATGAACTCGTCAATGTGAGCTGGAAACCAGGCGAGTTGGGGGCCTTGAGGTGTGATCATTACAAGTGAGCCTAGACTTAAGCGGCTGGGAGCAGTGGCGATCGGCCTAAGTGAGCTTATCGACTCACAGGCAAGCGTGGCTGTGCGAGTAAGATGAACTCGTCAGTGCGGGCTACACTGGGCTCAGGCGGCGAGGCCTTGGTGGTGATCTGGCTAGAGTGGTGTCGGCTCCCAGGCGTGGCTTTGTGCGAGTAGATGAACTTGTCAATGTGAGTTCTGGCTGGGGCGGCCCGGGCCTTGGTGGGCGATCCGACCTAAGTGAGCTAATCGACTCTGGCGGCGTGGCTGTGCGGTAGATGAACTCGTCCGTGTCGGCCTCACGGGCTCAGGGCGTTGAGGCCTTGGTGGCTATCCGACTAAAGTGAGCTCTTGGGCTCAGTGAGGCATGGTGGCTGATCAGCCTAAGTGAAATTTGATCGACTCCTAGGCGGCGTGGCTGTCTTGAGTAGATGAACTTCGTCAATGTGAGCTACTAGGCTGCGGCGAGGCACTTGGTGGCGATCAGGCCTAGAGTGAGCTAATCTGGCCCCTTCAGGCGTGGCTATGCGAGTGGATGGACTCGTCAATGTGAGCCTCTTGGGCTCAGGGGCGTTGAGGCCAGCGGGTGGCGATCCCGGCTAAGTGAATGTCGACTCCTAGGCGTGGCACACGTGCGGAGTAAGATGAACTCGTCAGTAGTGAGCTCTTGGGCTCGGGCGTTGGGGGCCTTGGTAGCGATCAGCCTAAGTGAGCTAATCGGCTCCTAGACGTGGCACATGCGGAGTAGATGAACTGGAGTCGATGTGAGCTCTTTGGGCTCGGGCGTTGAGGCCTTGGTGGCGATCGACCTAAGTGAGCTGTCGACTCACAGCGGTAGTGGCTGTGCGAGTAGATGAACTTCGTCGATGTGAGCCTCTTGGGCTCAGGGCGTTGGGGCCTTGGTGGCGATCCCGGCCTAGAGTGTTCCTACTCGACTCCGTGGCCGGGGCCTTGGTAGCGATCCGACCCTAAGTGAGCTTGTCGGCTCCACAGGCAAGCGTGGCACGTGCGGTAGATGAACTCGTGATGTGAGCCTCATGAGACTCAGGCGGGCCTTGGTGGTGATCCGACTAGAGTGAGCTAATCTAACTCTGGGCGGCGTGGCGCATCTTGAGTGGATGAACTCGTCAATGTGAGCTACTGCTAGCTCAGGGGCGGGGCCTTGGTGGCGATCCGGCCCTAGAGTGAGCTAATCGACTCTAGGCGGCGTGGCACGTGAAGTAGATGGGCATCGATGTGAGCTGCGAGCCCGGCGTTAAGGCCTTAGTGGAAGTCCGGCTAAGTGAGCTACTGGGCTCCGGGCGTTGAGGCCTTGGTGGAGATCCAGCCTAAGTGAGTTGATCTGACTTCTAGGCAGCATGGCCTATGCAGAGTAGATGAACTCATCGTTGTGTTCCACTGTTGCTAGCTCGATCCTTGGGGACTTTGTCAGGCCTCGACGGGGGCCACTACTTCGAGTGCCAAGGCTAAAGTAGTGGGGTTTCGGGTGTGACTTAGGTATTCTATGGGCCCATAGTACCTCGGGAGGTATTCACCATTTTCCTTTAAGGTCTTCCAATTTGGTCTTCAGCGGCTGAAGGGTTCGATGGTGACTTCGGCAGTGGATTGGAAATTGCGGATGTCTTTGGAGGCAGTAATAATTCTTAAACAGGCTCGACCTGAGAAATCTACGAACAGCTGTAATTGTTTTCCATTATCGATACGGTGCTGGGATACCAAACCTGCATATGATGGCTCGCCACACAAAATTGCGTATCTTATGCTCTGTGATTGTGGCCAAAGGCTCGGCTTCAACCCATTTGGTGACGTAATCCACTGCGACGATTATGAATTTACATTGGCCCTTCCCAAGGGGCAGAGGTCCCAGTATGTCCAAACCCCATTGTTGGAAAGGCCAAGGGCTTGTGATTGATGTCGAGGCTGCAGTGGGAGCGTGAGATCTTAGGCGTGCTCTGGCATATCTTGCATTTCTTGACTAGGTCGATTCGTCTTTGAGTATTGTAGGCGGTGTATCCTATCTCAAGACCTTTCTACTGATCTTTCGAGCTCAGATGTGATTCCCACATATACCTTCGTGTACTTCTCTTAGCATTCGGTGTCTTTTCATGATACTTAAGGATCGATTAAAAAGCCACCAACATCAAACTTCCTTGTAGTTAGTGAACTTGGGTGACCTGCGTCCTTATTTTATTTGCTTCAGCAGATTACGTCGGGTAGACGTCCGTCTATTATGTAATCCCAAATGGGATCCATCCAATTCGGTTCGGATTCAACTTGGGCGACCTGCACGTCATAGAGATCCTAGAAGGCTGCAGTATTCGACAGTGTAAACTATGAGTCTTCTGTGAAATTTGTTGCTAACCGCTAAGTCGTCGGCTCGGGAGTTCTCTGCTCTGGGGACATGCTTGACCTGAATGAGCACGAATTTCTTTAATAAATCTCGTACCTTTTGGAGGTATAGGATCATCCTTCCACTTTTGGTCTCGTAGGTATCTTCTATTTGTCTAACTGCGGTGAGTCGGCTAGGACCTCTAGTACGATCAACTCTAAGGAATAGGCAAGGTTGAGAGCTGCTATGACGGCTAAATGCTGTATACGTTGTTGGAGGCGAGTGGAATCGAATCAAGTGCGTACTTTCGATGTCTATCCGTACGGGGAGGTTAAGATGAACCAGCAAGCTCCAGTATGCGTTTGATGCTCCATCTACATAGAGTTTCGGATGGAAGGTCGGTCGTCGTTTGAGCCTGGCGGGTTATAACGTCATGAATTCCATGGCGTCTGACGAGACCTGTCCTTTTATTTAGTTTTTGGCTTGTATCGATGTCGAACTTGCTTTCGACTCTATGGCCCACTTCATCTGACCTTAGGAGTCTGCAGTTTATGTAACACTTGTAAGTAGATTATTCTGTCGGAACTTCTATGGTATGAGCCTAGAAGTAAGGGCGGAGCTTCCAAGCTGCGGTTACCAATGCCAAAATTAATTTCTCCATCCTCGGGTACCTCTCCTCTGCTCCTCTCGGGAGCTCATTACTTGATGGTAAATTTGGATGTTGCACTAAGTTCTTTGTCTCACAGCAGCGCTGGTTGAGAGAAGTCGTCTGATAAGTATGAAGTGAGGAGCTCCTTCAATGGGACTTACTAAAATGGGAAGGAACTCAAGTATGTTTTCAATCTTTGAGAAGCGCTTCTTCACACTTCGCATCCATTGAAAGGCCTTCTTGAACTTGGAAAGAAGAGTGGCATTTATCGCTTGCTACGGATCACGAATCGGCAGCGGCGGTAGCCATTAGGCATTTGGACTTCCTTTATACTTGATGGTGATGGCATGTCGAGCACAGCCTTTATTTTGTCTGGATTTGCCTCAATTCCTCGGTAGTTGACTATGAAACCCAGGAACTTTTTGGCTGATACTCCGAAGGCACATTTGGCTGGATTCAGCTTCATATTGTAGTTTCTCAGGATCCGGAAAGCCTCGGAGAGATGAGCGATGTGGAGCTCGGCTTTGGTGGACTTTACCAACATGTCATCTATGTACACCTCCATAGTTGTGCCTATCTGCCTCTGGAACATCCGGTTCACCAGCCTTTAATAGGTAGCTCCTGCATTCTTTGGGCTTGAAGCGGCATCACGCGATATGTGGTTTCCTGCTGTTTGTGTGAGCGAGATCTTCTCTTGGTCGTCAGGGTCCATCTTGTCTAGTTATCTTGGGAGAAGGCGTCCATCGCGAGGAGTTCATGGTATTTGTGGCGTCCTGATAGAAGGGTCTATCCTAGAGGCGAGAAGCGTCCTTTGGGCATGCTTTGTTGATGTCAGTGAAGTTGATACATAGTCGCCACTTACCATTGGATTTTTTGACGAGTACGACGTTGGCCAACCACTCAGGATACTCTACCTCTCTGATTGCTCTTGCTTGGAGGAGTTTGCCGACCTCCTCATTGATGGCTTTCTGTCTTTCCGGCGCGAAGCTCCTCCTCTTTTGCTTGATCGGTTTGAAGGATGGGCTGACGTTCAGCCTATGAGTTATTACTGTAGGGTCAATTCCTCCCATGTCCGCCTGCTTCCATGCGAAGGCCGTCTCGGTTGTCTCAAAAGCTGGTGGGAGAACTTTGAGGTCTTAGCTAGTTTGGAGCCGATATGGCGAGATGTTCGGTCGTCGTCGACAGGTTCTAGTTCTTACGAGGTTGGTCGGGTGAGCACCTGTCACGCATGTCTAAGCTGCCGTCCATGTATCGTTGTCGTAGCTTTACCTTCATGGATCTTGAGTAGCATTCCCTGGCCACTCGCTGATCTCCTCGAACCATTCCTACTCCATTCACGGTAGGGAACTTAATCACCAGGTGGTATGCGGAGGGGATGGCTTTTATTGCATTAAGGAAGTCTGCTTTAAGAGCATGTTATAAGCGAGGCAGGCGTCTACAATGAGGAATCTTATTTATCGTCGTGTCGCTGGCAAGGGCTCTCCACAGGTGAGCCACTGTTTGTAGTGAGCCCAAGGTAATACCTTTTCCACTAGAAAACCCCGGATGTGTTGGCGGGTTCCAGTCCCTATCCGCTGTGTCGTCTTATCAGGCGACGTGAAAATGATGTCGGCTGAACTCCGATATCAACTAGGACCCAGATGGATTGTGCGGTAGCCTGACTATGAACTACCAATGGGTCGTCATGGGGGTGTTGGCATCCCTCCAGATCTGAGTCAGAAAACGTGATGGACGTGTCGAGCCGCGGTAATTTGGACTTCGCTTGTATTTCCCCTATTTCCACTGACCTAATGCTGCTCAGATGGGCCTTCCGATCCGAATTGGATTCTCCTCCTCCTGCGAATCCTCCTAAGATCACATGGATGTCTCCTAGAGGTTCTTGGAGTCTTTGGGTTATGCGTCTGGCGGTGGGTGGTGGTGGTACTGCGGAGCGAGCGGTTCGAGGCACGGTTCGAGGCGATTTCGGGGATATGGGCGTCGGAGTGCCGCGCCGTGTCAGTACTATTTCCCTCACTTGGTTCATGTCTGAGTCGTTCATTACGAGTGCAAGTAGTCCACTATGGAACTCACAGTACTTGGTGTTGTCTCTTGTGGTGGGATTTGACTTCATTTGCGTTGGCCACCTCAGGAATTTGCTTTCGTTTGATACTTAACGCGGGACATGTCTGAGAGTTTGTTAGGGAGTGAAGCCGTGGGGTGAATAACGTCGTCGTCTTTCGGGTGTGGTGGAGCCCAGGGCGATCTGCGGGTTTCACGTCTTTTTAGGTCGTTCTCCCTCTTTCTTTAGAGATTAACTTTCCGGTCGTTTTGTCTTTGGGGGCTTAGTCCTGCGTTGCTTATGCATTAAAACTTTTCTCTTTATGGGTGGAAGAGCTCTCCTTCTTAGATACATAGTAAGCTAACTGAATTAATATACTTTTACACGCTTTTACGAGCACCTCGACCATGCTTGCTTAGGGTTTTGGAGATGGAAAACATCAAGTCTTTATTTGTTTTCCCCTAAACCCCTGACAATGAATACGATGATCATAAATTTCTCATCAGGTATATCTACTTTTAGAACTGACATTGAATCTACGGACACTTAAGACCTCAAGCTTTCTTGAGAGCCATGCTTGATGGTCAGCAGGTGATAACTCGGCTTTCTATATGTCATTGATGAGTGAGACCTGGCTTATGATGGATAGCTCTACGGATAGAGTTGATAGCGGTGGAAACGTGTTAGACAGACGAGTACAGGCCTTTTAATAAATGGAAAAAGCTCGACATCGTACCTGATCTTGATACCCATGCAATTCCATTTGGTTTTTGTAGGTGTTGAGATGATCGACTAGATCCTTGACACCATCAAATGCTTCCATTTGCGGCATTCTGAATTTCGCTGGAAGAGGGAAGTGAAGCACCTCGGTAGTGAAGGTGGTCGATTTATTGTACCAAGGTGTCCATAGTGTCGACTCGATCCTCTAACCACCTCCTTCACCGCAGTGGAAACTCTTGTTCGAAGGTTCTTGAACCTTTGCTCCCATGATAGTTCCCCTGCTCCTTGCTGAGGATGGCGTAGCTCTTCGTTTCCGGCCAGCGCCCTCCAGGAGTGTTGGCCGTTGCCCTTCCTCGGGGGGCCACTTGTGGTCCGTGCTAACTCGGTGGACTCTACGCCTTGTTTGGCACCTTGAGGAATGTTGAGATTGTGTTGTTGCCCTTCATGGGGAGGAAAGTTGTGATATCTGTGACTGAGTCGTATCAGGGTGGTGGTTGTATGCACGGTGGGTTCAACTCTCTTATCAGGCGTTGGTTGGTGAGGCGGAGCGCCTCCACCTCATTCGTATTGGCTTGCGTCGTTTCTATTGTGCCAGGAGGTCTATTGTCTGCGTCGCCTGGAGGGTCCTGCATCCTTGGCGGATTGGCGTTGCTCCTGCTTGTGTTTCGAGTTGATACCATCAGTAACTGAGTGATCAGTTTTATTTGTAAGGAATTGCCGTTCCCACAGAGCGCCAGATGGTGCTTTTTCAAGCCCAGGTGTTTGGAGCGTGTAGGGGTCGTTAGGCGGCCAAGGTTTGTAGGTGCCATTTGGTCGGAAGGCTCTTGGATCAGGGGCTGAAGTGGGATTCTTTGCAATCTTTGATCTGCGAGCTGCAGGCGTGGCACTCCTCTGCCAGAAATAAGAAAGAAGGAAATTCGAGCGAGGCTTCGCCGAGTGCGGCTAGATCTAAGTCGGGTTCTTTACGAGAGAAAGAGGGAGGCGCTTAGAGAGCGAATGAGTGGCGTATGTTTGCGTATGATTATGCGTACCTTTCACCGATGGGGTGGTCTTGTATTTATAGTAGATGTCCTGCCAGTTGGATGGTGACTAGGACTCGTTCCCATTGGTTGGGATATTTTTTGTTATTATCAATATTGGATTTGGTAATGGATATAGAAAGAGCAGTTTATTTGGGATAATCCTCCTTCCTTGTTAGGATCCGGTTTGATGATGACATTATTATTTTCTTTCCTTATTAGTGAGATTTGGTTGATTTTGGGGATAATATGTTCTATTTCCTTTATCTTTGGAAGACTTTCCATAGTCGGCCCTTTGGCGGCGGATTGGACCTTCGCTCCGGGTTGAAGCGAAAGAGCAGATCTTTGGCGTGAGTGAGGCTGAAGGCACAATGGGCGAAGCCTCTCCTTTGGGGTTTGCGAATGGGCTTAAATGTTTGATTAGTCCATATAACTCACGGGCACGGCGACGGGCTGTGAATATATATTTTCAAACTCTATGATTGTATCCATTAACATGGCTAAATATTGTTGATAGTTTTTTTATGAAAAGAATATTGTTGATGGTTGTTACCATCTTTTTTTTTAAATGCTAAATTCTATTCTACGAAAATATGGCATTGATGAAAGCAAAAGGTCTATTGATTTGATGTATAAAAGGTGTAAACCTCATTACTTACACTTCATGGTAACCTGTTCAAAAGTCATTCCTAACAAGCAAACTTTTATTTTCTTTTCTATTATCTTTACCATTAAGTTACTCCCACAAAAATTATTCTTAAATTTGTCATCTCAAAAATAAAAGAAAAAGGAAAGAAAAAAGAGAAAAATACTCTTTTTTTCCTTTCCCTATCTTTTCTCTTTTTCTTTTTCTTTCAATCAATTTCTTTATTAAATAAACTAATGTATTTTATATATTTAAGATTCCAATAGAGTTTTTTTTTTACTCATGTAAGTTTGGAATAATATAAACGAATTCTTAATTTTCCTTTTTCTTCTTTTACCAAATCAAGTTATTTCATCGTAAACCTGTTGCCGGTTTTGAATAATGTATTTCATTAAATCAAGTTTTATATCATTTGAATCAAACGGAGTAGGCAATGCGAGTTTGAATAACCTATAGTAAGTTCTTTTGTTTATTTAATCAAATCACAATCCCATTACATATATTAAATCCCATCTTTGCCATCCTTATCCCCAAAAAATTTCTCCACCCATGTAAGTCCCTGAATTTAATATCTCCATGAATAGTAAATTTCGTTTTTGATAAGTATGTATTTGATTAGAAATGGTCAAATGAATCATAATTTTCGAAAAATGAGCCTCAAAAATTAAAAATATTCATAATAATATATTGAGTCTAAAGAAATTGAAACAGATTAAAACGAAATTATGTTAAGGGGTGAAAATACAATTTTTCTTAAAAAGGGTAAAACGGTAAGTTGCCAGGGAAAAATCTGAAATTTTTTTAGATCTCGGATAATGAAACGGATTTCACCGTTGAATTCGTCTCGAAAAATATAGTTACCCAATCAAATTTCGTTTGGATTCGGGACGGTGGATTTTCACGAATTTTGAAATGACAGAATAGTGGACCCGAATAAGATTTTAAGAAAATCACGAAAAATATCAAATATTTAAAATGTTTACTTAAGATAGATGGGCGAAGCGCGGCGAAATAAATTGTTTACGTGACGACGAGTCGAAGAAGTGAATACGTGACGTGATATGAGCCAGTGTCCACACTATAAATAGACTAAAAAAAAAAAATCTAACATGCGAAATATCTCATTTGGGTCTAAAGCAATCGTAAGAGAGAGAGAAGCGAAAAGGCAGAAACTATCTCTTACGATTCCACAGTTTTCGTCGATCGGATCTCATTAAGTTAAGAGTTAAAGTTGCTTTACGCGAAGAGAGCTATGCATGGGTACCGGAATCACAAGATTCTACTAAGGTTCAAAGTTCAGGTTTTCACGAAAACCAAGAAAAGGCGGTGTCCCGAGAAATCACGCCATTTGAGGTAGGGTTTTACTTCTATGAAATTTTAATTTCCCTAAGGGCATGTGTATCCTACAGGGAGATGTTGTCAGTTTTCCCTTCGATCCATGACTATATTTTCCCGGTCATAACTTGGCCATCGCTCATCGAATTGAGTTCAAATAGTTGGAGAAAAACTAGTGATAGGAGAACATATCTCCTTGAAATGATCCTAATCCAAATTCGGCCCACTTTGGATTTCGAGAAATGCATTTAAAGTGGAGCTATGTTCAGACAGTTTTCCTGTTCGGTTTGAGACCCCATGGCTATTTTGTAGCCTTGACCATAACTCATCAAATTTAGTGATTCAAATTTTAGATAAACTAAGTGATAGAGACATATCTCTTTAAACGGTATATCAAATTAGACACCTTGGGATGAAATTTCATTCAAAGTGCACCAGCACACTAACTCCCGGGTGGGACACAATGGTCATGGCCTCCAACTTCGAAAGGTCATAACTTTTTTGTTCGAACTCCGTTTTGGGTGTTCTTAGACTCTATGGAAAGCCCATTGAGTCAAAATTCCATCCATATGCCTGTGGATGACAGTGGATTATCATAACATGGCTGAAAATTTATGTTTGCCCCAAGTGTACAAGTTGCTTGGTTATGTCGGTGTGAATAGTCGGGTTTTGACATGACCATTTCATGGCATATTGTGAACTATTGTATTGGGTAGTAATTTCCAGGAGTTAGCATAAGAAAATCATGAAAAAAAAAAAAAAAGGTTGAGGTCAATTGATTTTAATCAATTGGAAGTGATTAAATGCTTAAGGGTTGCTTGAAAGTATATTATAGTTAATGGTTTAATTGAACATGATTAAAATTATGGATGTTAATGGATTTTATGGATAATGTGACTTGTAGAAGGAAAGTGATTAAGAGACGGAGTTGTAGGTAGAAAGTTTTTTTAAAAAGAAAAATGGCTTAATAACTAAGGTAAGGAAAATGTAAATGTTTATATATATATATATATATATATATATATATATATATATATATATATATATATTAATGTTTACCAGTATATATGTTTTATATCTATGTTTTACGTCTTCCGTGAGAAAAGGAAATGTAGTTTCTTACGACTTTAAATTATGTTGAAAATATGAAATAATTATGGTTTCCATCGTTTTATAAGTATGATTTATGGTTTCCATATGAAATGAAATGTTATGAATGTATATTTTATATATATGTTGATATGAGAAAATGTTTGAATCCATGGATTTATCCTATATTGCAAAGATAAAGGTTAGGAAAAGTATTGAGAAATTGCTTTACGTGCATGGTATAGGAAGGATAGGATTTTTTTATGGGAAGGAAGGTGATGCATATTGCCATGCACGTGGAAAGTACAAAAAGGTTACCAACGCACAATGTGATTTATTCCATAGTGCAATGATATTTAAAAGAAATGCACGATTTATCGGAGGTTCCTTTTGGGCCATCGGTGATCGTAAGACCGTTTCATCGGAGGTTCTTTCATGAACCAACGATGGTTAAAGGTAGGCGGGTTCCATTGGATATGAAGGATTCAAAAAGGAAAAGAAAGTAAAGTAAATGTTTATTGAAATGATATGTTTATACAATTGTTTTACACATTGTATTTGAACTATATCTGGAAGGAAAAGAAAGTAAAGTAAATGTTTATTGAAATTAGATCTCTATACAATTATTTCATACATTGTATTTAGGCTATGTCTAAACATTATTTTCCTATAATTGTATCACGACCTCCTTTAGCTACTTCCTTTTCAAATATTTTATAAAATGTTTTCCAAAGGCGAGGGGCGACGAACGAGTTCAAGCATTCTCTGACGATGACACTTTCGCCTCCGCATAACTGACTACTTTTGAAATCTTATAGTTTTGTTGTAAATAACTATTTGTTCACCTTTATTTTGTAATATATATATATATGTGTGTGTGTGTGTGTGTGTGTGTGTGTGTGTGTGTGTTTTAAGGAAATAAACTCTGAGAGCTCAGTCCTCTATTTAATTTAAGTACATAGTGGTTTGGGTGTAATCCCGACCTCGAGCCCAACGGTTTATAAAAAAAAATAATTGTTTATATATCTTTAGTGTTCGAGAAAATGATTTTAAAGTTTGATTTGGAAATTGTTTGGGTGGACTTGTCTTGTTGTTGGATGTGGAGTAAATGAAATTGTTTAATTACAGGTGTTGTAAATTGGGAAATGTTCGAAAGACAGAGGAAACTCTGTCCAGTTTTCTATAAAATGTTTAAGCGTATAAAAATGGTTTGATGTTTAAAAGAAAAGAAAAATAATAATTTCCCACCATGTTTCATAAGATTTTAATGGAAGCATAACTGTATAAATGAGTTCGCTCCACAAATTCACTTTTATAAAAAAAACAAGGTTTAAAAGAAATGTTTTCTCAAATCCTTAGGACCCGGGTTAGGAAGAAGCCGGGTTGGAGTCCTTCAACGTGGTATGTTGAGCCCGAGGTTTTGAAAAGTATTATGGTGGTTTGAAAAATCTCACGTCTAAATGATTTAATGTTTATTTAAAGGTGCATGAGATTATTTTAACAATTTTAAAGGTCATATGAACTTTATAACATATGATATGTTTAAATGTTAGAAAATGCGTGTCAGTGATCAACCAAGAGTAGGGTTCCTATTGGGTTATACCTCAATTGAGAACTTATGGATGAGTATGTTAATGTTCTATTCCTCTGTTCGCGGAGACTGCAAACAGAGACCATCCGTCCTCGAGCCGGTAGGGAGTTAATATCTGGCAGTCGGATAGCTCGGATATTGTACAACATTTCGTCGGCCTCGTGAGCCGACGGTGTCCATTGAGAGAGCGAGAAATTGGGAGCCGAAATTATGATGGAATGGGGGATCCTAAAAGGCATAGTCACTGGCTAGAGTAATGAGAGGTGTTGAGTGTGCTGAGTTCACTCGATGACATATGATGACATGTCACTTTCTGTTGAGAGAAATAGCCTTGGGTGGTGGGAGAGGAATGTCTGAGGACGGTTTCCGGAGAGGTGTCACAGGACAGTTTAAAGAGGAGTTTTGAGAGAAATTCACACTCACGATTTGCCAAAGATCGGCGGAGAAAATTGAAGGAATTTTCAAGCTGAACAGGGACCATGTGGTGTGATTAAAGTTCTAGGAACTAGTGAGCTTGTATTCCTATTTGTGACCACGAGTCTGAGAAAGTAAGAGGTTTGTAGTGGGCTGAGAAAAGTCGAGAGTATTGTGTCGGTTTCTCATACTCAGTATGGATAGGTAGTTAAGGCTGCCATCGGGATAGAGGAGTTTAAGTTAGCTCATGGGTGCACCGGGGTTACTTAGGTTTAAAGAGATGGATCTACTTGGACTGAGGTGGATCCGGTAAAAAAGTCAAGAAGGAGAGAAAACCACCATGGGCGGTGGTAGGCAGGGACAAAGGCAACAATCCGGTCGAGTTCGGTCGAGCCACCCGGCCGGAACCTAACCGACCACGAGGCAATGATACGGTAAATTGTGGGAGGTTTCACGGAGAATACAAATGAGTGCGATGTTTTGTTATAGATGTGGGCCAGGTGGACATTTTTCCAAAGGAATGTCACAATTAGCCTCGGCAATGCGTCGGCCCCTACGGTGGCACCCGATCACGAGGCCATTTTCAAGCTGGCTGAGTCGGGGGATCGGAGAGGCCTGCGGGTGGGTTCTTTCCTTCGGTGGAGCTGGTGTAAGCAGCGGTCGGCCACCCAGGAGGACCTCCCGAGGCTGACGATATGACCCGAAAATTATTTGTGGTTACCTATTGGGATGTGTGCTCCAGATGTTGTGACGGGTATAATTTTGATCTTTGTGGCGATGCTCATGTTCTCACCAGACCTTGGGGTTACATTCTTTTATTTCTGTAAGTTTATTTCAAATGTTAATGTGAGTCCCAGCCCTATAATGACTATAGTAATTTTATCTCTTCCTACAAGGGATTCACGAGCGATGAGTGCGTGTCTTGGATAGCGGGGTGATTATTGGAGGCGAGTTTACAGTTAACTTGATGTGTAGATATCATGACTTTGATGTTATATTAGGCATGGATAAAAATATCTAGACATCATCTCACAGGTGGATTGTTATAGAAAAGAGGTTAGGTTCTGCAGACCAGGGCAGATAGAGGTTGTGTTCTATGGGTTTTGAGTACTACCCTAACGATTATTATAGCATTCTGAATGCTAATAAGATGCTGCAGAAGTCATATCGGGAATTTTCTTATATGCCATTGAGGTGTGAGGATAGTGGTAATCCGATTGGAAGATGCTCTGATGAGTAATTTCCAGATGTATTTCAGAGGATCTTTCAGTACCCTCCCGAGATAAGAGAGATTGATTTTCAAATTGGCTTGCCACAGGGCCAGAACCCGATCTAAGGCACATACGGGATGGCTCCTTTAGAGTTAGAAGAAAGAATTGAAGAAAGTCTGGATGGAGGAGCTTGTGAGTAAAGTTTTTATTAAGTGTTGCCATGCTTGGAGGAAGCTTGGATTTACATTTGTGAGAAGAAAAATGATGGAAGTTTGAGATTGTGTAATGTTGATTACAAAGAGAATTTGAGATAAAGTAGCCGATACAAGATGATAGCAGAAACTCACGGATTGATGAATCTTTTTTATCAATTCTGGGGAAGCAAGTGTAGAACCGGAAAAATTTAAATTTTCTAAAGTACAAAATTAAATATAATAAATTCTTTGAGAAATGGCTCAAGGAAGCCTAGAGAACCCTAGAGCTCGGATGGCTAAGCAGTACTTGGCAGGTGGGTCAGTCTCACAAAATAGGTAACTTGGAAGGGTTAGCTAAATTTACAATTAGTGAGAATTCTTTGTATGAATTTTGAAGTTAGGTATCCTAGTAACTTGAGACGAGATTTTCTTAAAAATATCAAGAGTTAGGAAATGACTTGAGTTAAGTTTAATTTAAAATAGAATTTAGGCGGGAGCGAAATAAATTGTTTATGATAGAAAACGAACGAGCAGTCGTGGATGAGTGGCGCAAAGTGGGCCAAAGCGTCTGACTTAAGCTAGAGAAGAAAAAAGAGAAAAAGAAGCTCATTTTGGAGGAGACCAGTGATGGGTGGAGTTAGAGAGAAACGGGACGATCTCTGAGGAGATCGAGATTGGTCGAATCCAAGTCTGAGCCGTTTAAGTTCATCTGCTAGACGGGGGCTGCGCGTAGGTCTGAGCAACCTGGTTCTGAAGATTTCGGGTTTGGAGAGAAAAGCTAGTGAGAGAGCTCTACCTTCTCTCTAAGTTCTAGATCGGCTCAGTTTCCTTCGGGCCAAGACTTAAAGTCGGAGTGCTCATCGAAGCGACGATGTGGACAGAAATCAAAGATTTCGTCGAAGGTCGAGCGGAAGTTTGGGAGGCCGTGGAGTCTCGGAGTCTTTTGGGACTCAAAAGTTCGTCTTAAACTCGAAGTAGGAACCTTCCACTCGGGTTTATTTCTTATCTAAATACTTTTGGTCTTAGTTGAGCCACAGGGCTGTTTGGATCATGTTCCCAGGCTGTCGTATTACAGCGATTTGGAGTTGTCTTTGTTAAGTTGATTTTATTTTGAGTTTGGGACAGTTTGGCTATGTTTATGGCTGAATTAATAACAGACTCATTAAATGAGCTTGTTCTTGGGGTGAAAGGTTGTTTGGATGGGTTTGGGTAGGAAAAGGCCGCGTAATACGGGAGCTTTAAAGGCCACAGAAGCAATTTCGTGGGGTTCACCTTTGCTACCAGTGCTGTTCATACAAGGCCTCAACTTTGGGCCAGCCACCAGCTCAAGTCAAGACTTCGTTTTGGGTGTTCTTGGACTCTATGGAAAGCCCTTTGAGTCTATAATCCATCCATATATAGCTTGATAAAATTTGGACTCATATTATGTCCTAAAATGACGAAAAAAGTAGGCCCCTGCTGGTGCGCGTCAGTTACTGTTCATATGAGACCTCCAACTTTTGGCCATAACTTTCTCGTTCGAGCTCCGTTTGGGGTGTTCTTGGACTCTATGGAAAGCTATTGGAGTTTATAATCCGACCATATGATTTTCAATGGCAATTGGTGCTCACTTACATATTGAAAAAATTGATTGTTACAAAAAGTGTGCTAATTGTTGGTTGTGTGGATGTGAGGAGTTGTGTGCTGAAGTGGCCATTACATGGCAGGTTGTAGGATATATTAGGTGCATGATATGCCATGAATTAGCATAGGAAATGAGGTGTGTCATTACTTGCCTAGGTAGTGACTTGATGAAATGTTAACATGTGTTTGTGTGATTGATTGAAATGACATTTCTTGGGTTAGAAGTGTGTCATCTTGGATGTCGATATATTGTGCTGCAACATATTGGGTTTGTGATGCGTTTTAGTGTGGACATGACTATTGCATGGCATGTTGTAGGCTATTTTATTGGGCATTATGCGCCATGATGTAGCCTAGGGATTTGAGTATGACATTACTTGTCTAAGTAGTAGTCGGAATGATGTTGATGCATGCTTGTTTGATGTGTTGACATGAATGTGATAAATGTTAGTATATTTGCGCATGTATATTAGTTTGTGAATGTATGGACTTTTGTGTGCATTAGACATGAGTGTCCGTAATTTGCACGATTGCTAGTGTACGATATGGAATTTATCCCATGTAGAGGTCTTTATACATTGGGCATGACTTAGAGTCTGATGGCACTATTGTGCCTTTGGTGCGGGGACATCGCATGGTGTGGGTGTGAAGTGCGTAATTAAATGTCATTCACCATCCTTGGTGAATGGGTTGTGAACTCGATACTTTGGATGAAGTCAATGGAGATCACGGTTTTGTATGGTGTTACGCGGGTTAAGAAATGGAAATGGCTCATTGCATTTCATATGCATTGGGGCACCACTAGAACATTAGGAGTAAGTGCATGGGAATTGGTTTCTTGAGATAATTGTTTTGGACAGTGTGATATTATTTATTGGAGTATGCCCGGTGATATACATCGGAGGGTTGTCCATATAATGTCAATCGTCGGGTATACCCCCGATTGATATACATCGGAGGGTTGTCCACAAAATAGATTATCGGAGTGTGTCACTATTTATGTTGAGGATGTCACGGGTAAACCTGAAATACCTTTGTTTGGTAATGGTTTTCATTCATGGCAAAATGCATGTTTGAGGGAGTCGGTGAGGACTTGATACATGGGGCATGATGAGTCGCGTCTCATTCATGACAAGTAGGATTCTGTGCTAGGATTGCATGTCCTAGGTTGGTGTGTGTTTGGTTGTTTGACCATTCATGTGCATTTAGGTGGGGAATAGCCCTTGTAGGACTTATCTCTATTGGGCGTTAGCTCGTTGTGGGACCCCCCTTTCAAGTACAGGACATGTGCAGGCAGACGGTGCTCCTTAGAGGCCAACATTATGAAGCGGGCCGGATTGTGGCCTTGATCCATGTTTTGTATATTATATTAGAACATGTTAGTTTTAATATAATGTTTGTATTAAGAGTGATGTAATAACTCTTGGTAGCTTGATGATATGGGTGTATTAATATGGATAAATGGGCCCTCATTGGCCATTTGCTAAGATATCTTGGACCGGTGTGGTCGTTGTATAATATTGAGACATGTTGCCATGAAATTACACAGGTTGCATTTTGGGTAGGCTTAGTACAAAGGGACATGCGATTTTACGTTAAATCCTGGGTCCTGGGAAAATGGGACTCAATGGAGTGGTGTCGGGTTACCTGACATCCACAAATTTTCCACGGGTTGACGGGTTGTCAACGGACCTCTAGGATTTAGGGTGTCACAGCGAGGGTATTTTCGAAAAGTGATCTGAGGTCAGGTTACCATCAATTAAAGATCCGGACGAGGATGTTCCCGAGGCCGACTTCCAGGAACAACGCTGGGCCCTTCTGAGTTCTTAGTCATGCTATTTGGTTAACTAATGCCCTAGGCGCTTTTATGGATCTTATGAATAGGATCTTTCAGCCTTATTTAGATCGAGTTTGTTGCATAGTATTCATTGTTAAATATTTGATCTATTAAGGCAGTAAGGGAGAACATGAAGAGCATCTGAGAGTTGTTTTATAGATTCTAAGGGAAAATCAATTGTATGCCAAATTCAGTAAATGCCAGTTCTGGTTAGATAGTGTTGCTTTTCTAGGACATGTAATTTCAACAGAGGGGGTTTCTATTGATCCTCAAAAGATTAAGGCAATTGTGAACTGGAAACCACCTATGAATGTGACAGAGATACGGAGTTTTCTAGGTTTAGTAGTCACTCTTATAGGAAGTTTGTTGAGGGTTTTCGAAGTTAAGCGGCTCCCTTTGGCTTCGATTGACAAAGGAAAGGAAATGTTTGTATGGTGTCGAGAGGCATGTCGGGAAGCTTCGATGAACTAAAGCGAAATTGACATCGGCCAGTTCTTACACTTAGTCGGGCGGGATGGATATACAGTGTATTGTGATGCATCCAGGCAGGGCTTAGGGTGTGTGTTAATGCAACATGAAAATGTGATAACATATGTAGAGACGATTGAAGCATGACGAGATATCAGGCACGACACAGGCTAGGCCCATTGTAGTCTTTGCTCTATGGATATGGAGGCATTACTTATATGGGGTTCCATGCATAATTTTTATAGATCACAAGAGCCTACAGTATTTATTCACACATAAGGAGTTAAATATGAGACAAAGGAGATGGGTTGAGCTCATTAAGGATTATGAGTTCACTATTGAGTAACATCTGGGAAAAGCTAATGTGGTAGCTGATGCTCTCAGTAGGAAATCTACGGGTTCCATATCTCACCTAAAGGCTGTGTACCTCCCTAAACTTGTGGAATTGAGGTCTTTAGAGTGAGGTAGAGTTGATGAATCTTTGGAGCTTTACTAACTACATTTCATGTTAAGTCCGATCTTGATGGACGGGATAGGGAGCTACATACTCAAAGATCAGGCCGTGATTAAGTTGAAAAGGGAAGCGAAAGTGCAGGCGGTGAAGGGATTTTCGGTCTGAGCAGGATGGTACATTTGTAAAACCTAGGAAAATTCTAATTTTCTGAAAAATGATAAAATGGTAATTTCGGTAAAAATCCGGAATTTTTATGGATATCGGATGGCAAAACGGACTTCACCGTTGGAATTGTCTCGCGAAATCTAGCTACCAAGTCGAATTTCGTCGAATTCTGAGACAGTCGGAATTTCATATTTTTCGAGGCGTCGGGTGCCATAAAACGGCTTGTAAGAGACGTGTGATGTGAAAAAAGTCCTCTTACATGTACGTAATAGCGTGTTGCATGATTAGTAAGAGGATGAGATGAATGGCTTAGATTAAAGTAGTAATGTCGAAAATCGAAACTTAGGGACATTGATGGAATTTTGGAAAAGTTTAAATGAGTATAAGACAAAAATGGGAATAGTTTTCTTCTCCAAATTAGAAGAAAACGTGCAGTGGGGTGTGGTTTTAGATTTTAGAGAGAGAAATAGTGACTCATCTCTAGATTTCCCGTCGTTCGGATCGTCGGTTCTCGTGACGAGAGAAACCCACAAAGAGGTCGATATCTGCGACAAGGGCTGCAGCGTAGGCACGATTTTGTGGAATTCCGACAAATCAAAGAGGTAGGGATCTTTTCCTACTTGTGTTCTTTGGAAATTTGGAAGCCATGTGAATGGTGCAGGATATTCGAGGCTTGATTTAGCGTAATTTCGATCCAAAAACATTTGAGCCAGGAGTGGAGAAAATCCACGTGTGGCGTGAGCAGTCTTAGGCTCGAGGTTTCACTATTGCATGTTGTTGTGTGATTTTGTGTGGTTTGGGTGATTCAAAATGAATTGCTTGATTTGTTAATTAGCCCATGTGAGCTAATTTTGGTGTTATTAATTGTGAATTGAATAACATGAATTGTGTGAATTTAATTATGTTAATATATACATGAAAAATATATTAGCATGGATATTTTGAAATTGGCATATGTATTCCATATGCCTTTGGGACACCCTAGAATATTAGGGTAAGTACATGACCTTGAAAGAAAATAAAAGGAAAAATGTTTGTAGAAGGAATTTTGTGGAAGATTTTAGGAGAATTGTGTTAAGGAGATTGTCCAACAATTCACATCGGAGGGCCCGTAGATTGTTTTGGAGGGTTATCAGCAGATTCACCTCGGAGGGTTGTCCAATATTTTATCGAAACTCGGTAGTAAGTTTTCGAGAACAAAAAATTTGTTGTTTTGAAAAAGTTGTATTTTCTACTTGTTGGCTTAGGCATGTGTGAAATTCGGTGAGGACTTCGAGACATGAGTTGGGCTTGTAGACCCATTCAAGTAGGATCATGTATTTGCTTGAGTGTGATTGTTTGCCATGACGCGTGTGTGCGGAGTCAGGAGTGACTCATGTAGAAGATTATCTCTCTTGGGCATTGCTCACCACGTCGGATCACTATTTCAGAGTGCAGGAATTACCACGGGGGCGTCACTCACTTAGAGACCGCATTTTGAAGAATGGGTTGTGGCTTTGGTATTCATTTTGTAGAACATGTATTAAAATTGTAAATTTTGATGTTGTTTTGGCAGTTAAGAAGTAATGTAATAACTCTTGAACTATGTTATATAGTTGATATGTATTTAGTGAGTATTGATGCACGGGCCCACGTGGCTATTTTTACTCATTTTAATTGTATATGGACCCGGTGTGGTCGTTGTAAAATATTGGGACAGGTTGTCATGTGATTGGGACAGGTTGTATTTTGGGTAGAGCTCCCCGTACAAACGAGACTACGCAGATTTTCATAGTGGTATCAAGTTACCGACATCCCACGAATATTCACGCCGTCAGGTTGACGGGTTGTCAAGCGGACCAGGGAAATGGGCGTCACAACATTGATGATGGGTCACGGGTTGTATTATGCGGATGTGGAAGGATTAAAGAAAAGTATGGAAGAGGCTGTCACATACTATGCATCAGGAAGCAAAAATGTATCATACAGGGAACCTCTTGCAGTGGAGGGTATGAAGAAAGATGTTGCAGAGTTTGTCTCCAGATTTCTCATTTGTCAGCAAGTCAAGGTTGAGCATCAAAGACCTGCAAGGCTCTTACAATCTCTTCCGATCCCTCAGTGGAAATGGGAGAGAAACACGATGGATTTTATGGTAGGACTTCCGCGTTGCAAGAGTGGTTATGACACGATATGGGTGATTGTTGATAGATTGACGAAATCAGCCCATTTCCTACCTATGAAAAACAATGACTCAGTTGAGAAGTTGGTCGGGTTGTATGTGAAAGGGTTATGCGACTTCACGGTGCATGATATCGTAAGTATTATCAAACGAGAGATCCACGGTTTACTTCCAGGTCGGCCAGGATTACGAGAGCTGCGGAACTAGGTTACATTGGTGCGGCTTTCCATCCCTTAGACCGGATGGCCAATGCGAAAGAACCATCTGAACATTGGAAGACATTGAAGATATGCTTTCGAGGGCTTGTGTTAGAGTTTAAAGGAAGTTGGGATAGATATATACCATTAATGGAGTTTTCCTACAACAATAGTTATCAATCAAACATTGAAATGGCGCCTAGGAGACCTTATATGGAAGGAAGTATAGGACTCCATTACGTTGGGATGAGGTAGGTGAGAAAATTTTAGGTCGAGGGAAATTGTTCGGTCCACGACAGGATAATGTTAAGGTTATCGAGGATAGATTAAAGATAGCCTGGTCAACGAGAAAAGTTATGTTGATAGCAGAAGAGATCTGGAATTTCGGTGGAGGATCGGGTATTTAAGGATCTCTTTTGGAAAGAGTGTTGCGATTCGGAAAGAAAGGGAAATTAAGTCCCTGCTATATGGGACCTTATGAAATTGTGGAAAGAATTGGGGAGGTAGCGTATCGGTTGAGGTTACCACCTGAATTGGCCATAATACATTATGTCTTTCATGTTTCTATGCTTCGAAAGTATATGGCAAATCTTTCACATGTGTTAAGAGATCAACCGGTTGAATTGAAAGAAGACTTGACTTATGAAGAAAGACCGGTTCGGTTGATGATTGAAAGTTGAGGGTTCTTGGGACAAAAGCCTTCACTTTGAGTGAAGGTGTTGTGGATGAATCAAGGCAGAGAAGAAGCAACATGGGAACATGAAGATCGGATGGCTGATGTCTGTTTTAGTCGGAGTATAAGTTAAATTTTGAGGGCCAATTTTTATAAGGAGGGGTGAGTGTAAGACCAGCAGATTTAATGTCTCCATGAATAGTAAAATTCATTTTCGATAAGTATGTATTTGATTGGAAATGGTCAAATGAATAGTAATTTTTGAAAAATGAGCCCCGAAAATCGAAAATGTTCATAATAATGTATTGAGTCTAAAGAAATTGAAATTAATTAAAATGAAATTATGTTAAGGGGTGAAAATGGAATTTTTCTGAAAAATGGCAAAACGGTAATTTGACACGAAAAAATTGGAAATTTTTCTAGACTCGGACAGTAACCGAGACTTCAGATTGAATTCGTCTCGCGAAATCCTAGTTACTCGATCGTTTCGTTGGATTCGAAGACAGTTAGTTTTACGAATTTCGGGGCGAATGATCAGATGGACCCAAAGGCAGAATTTTTAGAAAATGTGAAAAAAGCGTCAAATATTTAAAATGTCCATTTAGATAGATGGAACTAAGCGGGGCCGAAATAAATTGTTTCGATCTGACGAATCGAATAAATTGTGACACGTGGCGCGACGTGAGCCACGTGTCCACACTATAAATAGACTAAAAAAAAAATGTAACATGCCAAAATATCTCATTTGGGTCCAAGACAAAACCGTAAGAGAGAGAGAGAGAGAAACAAAAAAGGCAAGCTTCTCTCTTCGATTCATGAGTTTTCGTCGGTCGGATCTTGTTGGGTTAAGAGTTAAAGTTGCTCTACGCGAAGAGAGCTACGTGTGGGTACCGGAATCACAAGATTCCGCCAAGGTTCAAAGTTCGGGTGTTTACGAAAACCGAGAAAATGCGGTGTCCCGGGAAATCACGTTATTTGAGGTAGAGTTTTTCTTCTACTCGGTTTAATTTCTATCAAGGGCATGTGTGTGTGTCCAAGGAATATGATGTCCAGTTTTTTCCTTCGATCCCATGAATATATTTTGGCCATAACTTAGCCATCACTCATCCGAATTGAGTGATTCAAATTACTAGATAAACTAGACTGATAGAAGAACATATCTCCTTGAAATAGGTCTAATCCAAATTAGAGCCCCTTTAGACTCAAGAAATATATTCAAGAATTGGGCTTTATCTTTCGAAGCGGTTTCACCGTTACGTTTTGAGACCCCATGAGGCGTATTTTGGCCATAGCTTGGCCATTATATCAGAATTGAGTGATTCAAATTGCTAGATAAACTAGGCGATAGGAGAACATATCTCCTTGAAATAGAGGTATATGTTAGACACCTTGGGACTGAAATTCATTCAAAATTTTGACACACTAACTCCCGGGTGGGACACAATGGTCATGACCTCCAACTTCGAAAGGTCATAACTTCTTTGTCCGAACTCCGTTTTGGGTGTTCTTAGACTCCATGGAAATCCCATTTAGTCAAAATTCCAGCCATATGCCTGTGGATGACAGTGGATGATCAGAACATGGCTGAAAATTTATGTTTGCACCAAGTGTGCAAGTTGATTGGTTATGTCGGTGTGAATAGTCGGGTTTTGACATGACCATTTCATAGCATGTTGTGGGCTATTGTATTGAGTAGTAATTTCAGTGCATAAGAAAATCATTGAAAAAAAAAAGGAGTTGAGTTTAATTGATTTTAATCAATTGGGAAGTGGTCATCTTAAGGGTTGCTTGAAAGTATATTATAGTTATTAGTTAATGGTTTAATTGAACATGATTAAGGTATGGATGTTAATGGATTTTATAGATAATGTGACTTGTAGGAGGAAAGTGATTACGGACAAGGTTGTAGGTAGAAAGTTTTTTTTAAAGAAGGAAAAAGGGCTTAAATAATTAAGGTAAGGGAAAATATAAATGTTTATGAATATATATATATATATATATATATATATATATATTAATGTTTACCAATATATGTTTTCATATCTATGTTATAAATGTTCAAATGAAAAAAGGAAATACGATTTTATTGACTTTAAATTATGTTGAGAAAATATGAAATGATTATGGTTTCCATAGTTTTATAAAGTATAATTTATGGTTTCTATATGAAATGAAATGTTTATGAATGTATATTTTATATATATGTTGATATGAAAATGTTTGAATCAATGGTTATCCTATATTACAAAGATAAAGTTTAAAGGAAAGTCGACTAAAGTACTTTATGCGTGCATGGTACATAGGAAAGGGATATGATTTAATTTATAGAGGAAAGGGAATAGTGATGCATATTGTCATGCATGTGAAAAGTACGAAAAGGTTACCAACGTACAATGTGATTTATTCCACAGTATAATGGTAATTAAAAGAAATACGCGATTTATCGGAGGTTCCTTTTGGGTCATCGGTGATCATAAGACTGTTTCCTTGGAGGTTCTTTCATGAACCAACGGTATTAGTTAAAGTGGCTAGTTCCGTTGGATATAGCCCAGTTCAAGAGTAAAAGAAAGTAAAGTAAATGTTTATTGAAATGATATATTTATACAATTGTTTTACACATTGTATTTTAACTATATCTGGAAGGAAAAGAAAGTAAAGTAAATATTTATTGAAATGAGATCTCTATACAATTGTTTTATACATTGTATTTGAACTGTATCTGGAAACATTATTTTCCTATGAACTGTACTCTCACTGACCTCCTTTAACTCACCATTTTTCCAAATATTTTATAAAATGTTTCGGGAAGCCTTGGTAGCCAAGCGAGTTCAAACACGGCGCAGTTCAAGCATCATCCTAGCCAGTGACACTTTCACCTCACGCGACGACTACTTTTTGAAAATGTATATTTTTTGTTGTAAATAACTACTTGTGCACCTTTATTTTGTGATATATATATATATATATATTTAAGGAAATGAGCTACGAGAGCTCGTCCTCTATTTGGTAGAGAATACGTATGCGGTTGGAGTGTAATCCCAGACGACCCAATGATTCCCATAAAAAAAAAATATTTGTTTATATATTTATAATTATTCGAGAAAATGATTTTAAGTTTGATTTGAAATTGTTTGTGGTGGACTTGATGTCCCATTGTTGGATGTGGAGTAAAATGAAATTGTTTTATTACCGAGGTGTTGTAAGTGGGAAATGTCAGAAAACGAAGGAGAAGCTGTCCGATTTTCTATAAAATGTTTAAGCATATAAAAAGGGTTTGATGTTTAAAAAAAAAAAAAAAAAAAATTTCCCATCATGTTTCATGTTTCATAAGATTTTAATGGAAGTATAACTGTATAAATGGGTTCGCTCCACAGATTTACTTTTATAAAAAAAGGTTTAAAAAAAATATTTTTTCAAATCCGTAGGAATGCCGAAGGGTCCCCGGGTTAGGAAGAGGAAATCCGGGTTGGGTCCCTTCAACCCATGTCCTTTTTATATACGTATACGAAAAATTTATATGCTAAGTTTGTATATCTTTTCCAATCAATTTCCATGTTGAATTTGTTTACCAAAAGAATCCAGCAAGTAAAATTCCAACAGGTTGAGACCTGCCCCTACTTACATCATCACATACAAGTAATCTTGAAAAAGAAAAATAATGGCAATAATCTTGAAAAAGAAAAAAAAAACAAATTAGAAATAGACTATACCATTTTAAAGTAATCTTGAAATCATTCACTGTGAAGCATAAAAAGCTCCGAAAGTAGATGGCAGGGTTACTTTTCTTCATTATTTGTTTGCCGACAGCTCCAAAACATCGCCAAATGAAATTGAGAGGGTTTAGTCTGAAAGTAATTCATTTAAAAAAAAAAAAAATACATGAATAGCCTTTTTATCAAATTAATCACCAAATTTGTTTTTCTTATATTTTGGAAATCATATTCATTAACTAAGATTTTAAGATTAATTTTAAAATCGTATTCATCAATTACAGTTTTAAAATTAATTTTTTAAAATCATTATTGATTGATGAATGTGATTTTCAAGACATGTGGAAGAATAATTTGACCATTATTTTAAAAAGAATGTTAATCATATAATATTTTTTTTTAAATGATTTACTTTGAGGTGTACTTTTGTCATAATGGTTCATTTGAAGGAATCCAAGGCTCAAGATGCTTGTCTTTGTTACTGACATAAAGGAAACTAAAACAAAACTAAGAGAATGTTTGGTTCCAGTTTTGGAAGACGGTTCTTGATAACTATTTTTTAAATATGTTTTTTGATAATAGTTTTGAAAATATAAAAGAATATTAAAAAAAAGTATTCTCAGAAAACTCTTATTTATTTTTAAATTTTGCTCTTTTATGTTTTTATTTAAAAAAAAAAAAACTGGAAACTAAAAATATTTTCTATATTTTTCTAAAATAAAAAACAATTTTTAGAAACAGTAAACGAACAAACCCTAATTTATTATTCTTTTATGCTGAGAGTGAGACACCCATGTTTGAGTTCAATGGCAAAGTAATTCATTAAAAAAACTCCATGAGGTAGTACCATTTCAAAATAATCACTAAATTATTTTCTCCATATATTTGATAATCAATTCATTTATTGTGATTTTAAGGTTAACTTTAAAACCATAGTTAATAAATATTGTTTTAATGTATTTTTGATAAATAAATACTTTAGTTATAATGTCTTAAATACTTTAGGTATAATCGATATTTTAATATTAATTTTTAAAACAATATTTGGTAAATTTGGTTTTAAATATGTGAGATACTAGTTTGATAATTATTTTAAAAAGTAGATCATTCATGTAATTTAAAAAAAAAAATGAATTACTTTGACTCTATTCTATCAATTTTCTTGATTCGGGAAATAAAAAAATGTGGGTGGATTGAATTATAATTTTTCATTGCTAAATTTATTTATTTTAAATAGAAGTCAAATAAAAATTAAAATTGAAAAGTAGAATACATTTGCAAAATGTTTTAAAATTTAACTTAAAAAAGGAAAATGAGATTAAAAAAAACTAACCAATGTATGGAATGAAATCCCACAAATATGAATGCACCGTATTGTTGAATCATAATGAAATCCTAGATATAAACTTGTTGAATTAATTTACGTGTAACTTTTAAGACGAATAATAAATTATGGCCAAGTAATTTTATCGTCAATGAAGACGAAGACGATGAAAGGAAAATAAATTTCGGAGCTTATCCTTTTCTATTTTTCATGCATATGTGAGTCAGTGGCAGGTCACATCATGATTCATATTTCCACTTATTACTTGCATTGATAATGGAAGCTCTTTTTCAAACCTCGACATGCAAGGGCTCCACAACATCAATAATGTTAATAATGAGGATTCGTATAAAGGGTGTTGAACTTGAAGCTTTTGGTTATATATATATATATATATATATATATATATATATATATATATATTTTTTTTTTTTTTTACAACTACGTTAGTATTTTGTTCGGCGATACGAATCTGGTCATTTCTGTTAAGATTTTAAAATTATCTAATATAAATAAAATGAGTTTAAAGTAATAAATAAAATTAATATAATAAAATTAACTCTATTTTTATTTTTTATTTTTTTTTATTTTTTATCTTTATTTTTTATTTATATTTTCTTTCAAATTTTATACATACCAAACATATCCTTGAAAAAATTGAGAATATTAAGATAGGATGCTTATATATTCTTTAATGATAAATTACAAATAAAAGCGCCTTAGTTATAGTTTGAAAAAAGTTTTTAAATGATAAGTGATAAAAGTTTTCTAGAAAAAACAATTATATTTACCACACACCTTAATCTTGTTTTATTATTTGAAAAAGTACTAAAAAAGAAAAAAAAAATTGAAAAACCTAATTTTTATATTTGGTATTTTAACAAAATTTAAAAGAAAATCAATTATAAATAAAATCATTTAAAATTTGCATATTATTTATTCTTTATATGATGAGTTAAAAATGGGGTTGAGCCACAATTTCAATGATGCTTGCTGAATTAAGTTACTTAAGTGATTCTTCATAACGATAACATAGTCAAAAAGAGTCTTTTGGTGTGTAAATCCGAAATTATGCTTCTAACATTGATTCTTAATGGACTATTTAATGTATAGGTGTGACTGTGTAATTAGATAAGGTGTATCGAACTTCGTTAATAATTTCTTCGTCTCTTTGTTATGATCAGATTTCCATTTTTGCTAACTTCATTACAGTTATGTTATCAATGCTATAACTCTGACTCGTGACATCTAAATATAAAAACTTCTCAAACATTTGCATATAAAAACCGGATTTATCACATTCAAATCACAACATTTCGTATTGTTTATTGGTAAAAATAAATTTGTATAAAGGCATGTTTTGCCGTAGAGAATGAAGAATGATAATACGAGGTTGATTTTTTTTTTTATTATGTTTGAATGAATTAAATGATGACAACAATAAAATAAAAGAAAATGATTCTGAAATGAATTGCCACCATATACATATTGTTGAATCATAATGAAATCTTAGATATAAATTGTTGAATTAATTCACTTGTAATTTTTAAGACGTATAATCAATTATGGCCATGTAATTTCGGGACACATTCCTCGAATTATGTAGAGTTTAGGACGTGAATAGTGTTTTTGGAATAAAAAATACAAAATTTAATACAGTTTCAAAAAAATGACAAAACTAGTACGTTTGACTAGGTCAATGGCCGTCGTTCACAACGCCGGTTATTGATTTTAAAAAATTGTCAATGATCGATGTTGTGAATGACGGCCATTGATAAACCAAAGGATTTGAGCAATCATGTATGTCATCTTACATAAGATTTGTTATAAAAATATTATCATTGGTCGTCGTTGTGGACAACGGTCTTTGGGAAAGTTTAATAGCGGCGTTCGCGTGGCGGTCGTTGAATTTTACTTAGTAAGTCGTCCTTTTGTGACGATACTAAACTCTGTTAGTTTAGTTATTATTTTGAAACTTATAATAAATTTTGTATTTTTTATTTCAATATGTGTCTCCATCCTTTTATATTTTCCATACAGATGACACAAGTCACATCATGTTTCATATTTCGACATTTTTCTACTTTCTTCAATGTCACAACTGTTTCCACGGCATTAATAATGGAAGCCCTTTTCAGACCTCCAAATGCAAAGGGCTCCACGGTTAATAATGGGATTTGTGTAAAGGGTGTTGAACTTGAAGCTTTTGGTTGTTTTGGGTTATTGAAAAATAATAATAAAAAAATATATTTATAAATGATTTTCTTAAAAAATCTTATAAAATTAAGAAAAATGTTTGACGATATTATGATGGTAGACATAATTTTTAAAAATAAAAAAATTTTAAGAATAAATTTAAAAAGTATAAAAGTTAAATGATATAAATACTCACTATAAATTTCTTACCTTCTTTGTAACTAGCCCAAAAATCATTATTTTTATAAAATTATAGTGATTTTTTTTTTACACTAGTGATGTCTCGTAGCAACCAAGGATGAAAATATCGGTTTTGACGGATATATCGGTACTTAGATTTTACGGATATATCGGATATATCGGAGATATATCGATGGATATTTTTACATAAATATCGATAATTAAAAATTATTTAAAATTAAGAATATATTTAAGTTACTTATTAAAATTATTTAAAAAGCATAGAGAATGATAATATCAATTAGATTTGATTTTTTTTTACGTTCTTTTCCTATATTTATATTTGTTTATAAAAATTTAATGATTTTTTATTAAAATATATTTAATTAAGAAATAAATTATTTTTATATGATTTATACAAAATATTTTATTCAATAGTTTTTAAATTTGGAAATTGTAATAACAACATAGAATTAATACAATGTTTTTATATATTTTGTATTTATATTTAGCTATTATAAATGATTAAAAATATTCATAAACTTATTAAAAAATATATTCATAAATTAGAAAGACAATATATCAAAATTTTGTAATATATATTACAAGGACATCCTTAGCCTAGTGGATAGGAGGTTGGAATCACTGCGCTTTAGGCGGGGTTGAAATACATAAACAACAGAATTACCAGATTTATGCGATTGATGAGCATTAGCCGATTTATGAATAATGCAGAAATAATGAGCAGTGTGGAAGTATTTGGGAAATATCGGAAAAAATCGAGTAAAAACCGATATATCGCGAAATTTAGCCGAAAACCGATAAAGCCGAAATTTGCGGACCAGAGCAATGGAGAATATCGGTAATCGAGATCTTACGATACACGCAAATATCGGCCCATATTTCCGATTTTTCAAACCTTGGTAGCAACAACCCAAAATTAAATATTGATAAATTTATTTAAAATCTTATAATTTAAGTTATCTGGCGTAAATAAAATGAGTTTGAGTAATAAATAAAAATAATGTATCAAAATTAACTCTATTTTTTCATTTTATTTTCTATTTTTCTCTAAATTTTCATTTCAAATTTTATAAATACCAAACATACTCTTGTTTTTTTTATAATTAAGCACTTTATTATAATATAATATAATAAACTATTCCAACTGGAATTGAATATGAGACCCTTTCCTTTTTAGCTTTTATCTTTTTAAATATTGAACGATTTATCAATTAAACTAGACCGTATGAATTTTTTATACCTAAGCAAATTTGAGAACACTTGCATATTTTTTAATGAGAAATTAAAAATAAAAGCGTCTTGTTTGCAGTTAGAAAAAGGTTTTTAAATGATTAGTGATGAATTTTTCTAGAAAAAAAAAATCTTATTTATGATACACCTCAATTTTGTTTTATTATTAATTTGAAATTTTAAGAGTTGTGTTTGATTTTTAAAAAGTACTAAGAAAAAAAATACTAAAAAAAATTATTTTTTTATATTTGATTGTTTAATAAATATAAATAAAATTAATTAAAAAATTTACAAATTTTTATATTATTTAATCTTTATATTGATAAGTTAAAATGATAGCAAATACAATTAATATATTAAAATTTATTCTATTTTTACATTCCTTCAAATTTTTTTCTTTTTACCTTTTCTTCCTATTTTCTTTCCCTGACCTTTTCCCTCAAATATTTTATTTCTTTCCCTTACATTTTTCCCTCAAATTTTTATTCATACCAATGGAACTCACCGTACATTTTTCCTCAAATTTTTATTCGTGGAACTCATATATTGCTATTTTAATAGATAATAACATAAAATGATGGTGAGCTGGTGATAAGATAATTTTGTAGTTTAATTTTTAAAATTTAGAATTAAAAAAAAAACATGCTTGTTTTGAAATTATATATTACCAAATTCAAAAATCAAAAAGTAAAAACAGATCGTCAAATATGTAAAATTATTTAATGAATTGTGAAGAAATGCTGAAATCAATTTTTGAAAATATAAAACTTTATTTGAATATGAAACTTAAAAGATTTGAAGAATTGAATTGATAAAGGAAATTTTGAATAGGTTACAAGATTTAGCTCTCAAGAAAACTTGCTTCCATCAGGAGCTGATGTTTTATGAAGAAATGTGGGTTAAAGCTGCTTGATGGAATCAGAACAGAATCTCAGACATTAAAATGACCAAAATCAACGAAGACAAATATGACTTTAGCAAATCAAAATCTAACATATATCTTTTGAAAGTGGAGAACATCATGCCTCATCCTTATCTTGCTTTCATATCTTTATCTTGCTTTTGAGAAAGTGGAGAACATCATGCCTTCTACTTATCTTGCTTTTGAGAAAGTGGATAACAAGGAATCTGTTTTTCCTGTTTGATATGATGAAGCCCTTGTCTTGTTTTTGGGGAAAGCGAGACTTTTGATGCCAAAGACAATCATACACTCTGGATGACTGTCAACTGTTAGCCACGGGACCATTTGCAACTTTTTTGATAGTTTCTTTGCAAAGTTTTAATGAAACGATCAACAGTTAGATAAACAAATTGAGATGTGGGTATTTTGAAAATTTTGATTTCCCTGATTATCAAGGATTTGAAAATTAAGGATGAAATCTCATTACTTAAGGTAAGTGTATGAGATTCCATAACATATATCTTTGTTTTGATTTGTTGAACTAGATATCGTTTCATCTTTGTCTTCATTAGAATCTGTGAGTTGTGTTAAGGTTTCTACAACACTCGTTTTTGGAGTTTTCGAAGATAAGTTTTATAGGTTGAATTTGAAGGAAAATTAGATTTTGGTGGAGTTTGAGACAAATGGTTGGTGGAACAAGAAAGGCTTTTGAAGGGGTTTTAGGTTTTTTGGAATCAACCCATTTTTATAGATTCAAAAGTTTGAGAAGGAGAAATTTTGAAAGCTGCCAATCGTTTTAATTTTGAATTCCTTTGTCAAATGCTCGAAAAGAGGATGAACAAAAATGGTGAAGTAAAATTCGACATAAATCCAAGGGATTAAACTTAGAACAAAAATCATTTGGATCACAGAGGGTCATTTTTTTTTTTTTTTGCTGCGAAACGGCTGTTGCGACGGAAATCGTGGCTGATGCATTGCGTGAATTCTCTGTCGTCGCCCCAGCGTCAAGTCCTAGTAAGCGCGTTGGCCGCTGTGGCCGGAGTGCGGTTATTGTGCGCTGTTCTGCTGTTGGCTGACTTGTGGTCGCGACGAAAACACTATGTGTAACACACACACCATGAAACCTGTCGCGACGCAAAAACCATGTCGCGACGCGAAGCGGGAGAGCTCGTCACGTGAAGAAGGCCCTTGTCGCGACCCAAAACACCCTGGCCCAACCCCAAAGCCTGTCGCGACACAAAAAATTTTTCGCGACACAGGGCCAAAAGAGTTATGTCGCGACCGACCGTCGGCATCGCAGAACTCTGTGACAGAGCCACTGTCATGGCAGCCAGCCAGGAAGCTTTGTTGGGCGATGTGCGCGGCAGCGTGCACATGCACATTCTTGTGTAAGCCAAGATCGTTTGCGGGCACAGGGACCATGTCGAGACCACGAGAAAATTATGTCGCGACGATGCCGGGAGGGCCATGTGACAAAATTCTGTCATGACCTGAGAGCTTAGGTTTTGGGCGGTAGCCACCACCACCCTTTCCTACACTTCACACTCTCCGCAGTGCGAAATTTCATACTCTTTGCATCTCCCTTTTGCATACATTAAAAAACCTAGGAAAGCTAATGTCTTGAACTAAACAAGTACGAAATAAGTTTTATTCACAAAACTTCTCATGTACATTTACAAAACTGGATATTCTATCCAGAATATTACAAAAATACATGAACAGGCCACAATTCGGCCTTTTTCACAACAAATCCTCAGATGTGTTCACCTTCGGGTGTACCTCCAGCACCTGAAAATATTTTCCTACGACGAGGTGAGCAATGCCCAGTAGATGAATTCTCTACGAGGCTACTCACTCTTATAGTCTGTCTGATGACAAACACACACCTTTAAGTAAAATTATGCATTCCTACTCGAATGTCTACATGTCATGCCCATCTTATCGAGTCATCATAGGCTTCACTTAATGCGCTCGCCATGTGAAAAGCTTGTTTTCAAAACAAAATGTTTTGTTTTTAGCTTCGGCAGAGCGATCGTCACCGAAATTTGGCGAGTCAATCATCGATAATTTAGTGGACATACTCCGATAAATATTTGTGGACAACCCTCCGATATAATATATAGTAGACACTCTCCGATAAATTTTTTTTTTTGGACAACCCTCCGATATAATTTATTGGACATACTCCGATAAATATTTTGTTGGTCAACCCTCCGATACAATTTCTCCAAAAACTATGTCTTGCATTCACACCTAATACTCTACGATGTCCCCGTGCTTATGAATGTGAAATGTCATTTTCATGCCAATTCATGTTAATATATCATATACGCATATAATAATATAATTTTACAACCAATATGTTATTCATTTTTAGCAAAAAATAGCACACATGGATGATAAGCGATCCCATGAAATCGATCCGGGGCTGCCCCAGCTTATTTCCCAAAAATTTAGTTACGGATTTCCTAAACATAGTCAGATAATTGAATCTGACTGTCTAAAAGCAGTCAATCCAATTCAAAGCGTCAGAATGTCCAGAAAATCCCGGCCAGAACTATCGGAAGCGGTCCCAAGAATTTCAGCATACGATTACAAGATTTTGGGAGTGAATGATCTGACACGTTCATGGCCCAAAATTCTCATGCCATTTGAATGACTCTTAAACCGAAAATAAACCATGTAGGAGAAGAACCCCTACCTTTCGGAGTTTGTCGAAAACCCCGAATTCTCATCCCTGCACGAAGCTCTCGTCGCATGGAAGAACTTTGTCTCTTGCTCCGACGGAAACCGACGGTCCGATCTCCGGGAATCCTTAAGAGAAGTTGGAGCTTCTCACTCCTCCCTTCTCCTTCTTTCTTTTCTTCTCTCCTCTTTCTCTTTCTTTTTCCCTCCAATTTTCCTCTCCCCACCAAATTGATCCAATTTGGTCAAGTGGGAAGTCTTCTCTTGCCACATGTCTCCCTCTCATTGGTTATCTCTTCTCTAACCTTATCCCTTTATCCAAATATTTGGATTTCTATCCTCTAAGGGCTTGACACATGTCCTACATGGGTCCCCTCTTAGACTCTCTCTCTTCTTGTTTGACTTATCTCTTCATTTGACACATGACTCTATGTGAGTCATCGACCAAGTCATGTGTCACTTTGCTACGTCGTGCGGCGCCGAAAAATATGAAGTCACATTTATCTCGAGGTCAGCGAAATTATTTGGGTAAGCTGATTTCAAGATCAGTTCAAGCGGGTGACTCCGTTTTGTCATTCGATATTTAGGAAAATTCCAAGTTTTCAACTGAAATTACTGTTTTACTCATTTTCAGAAAAATTGGATTTTTCCTGGGTTTTACAATTTCCATAAGGAAAAAAGCTATCACTATTTTCTTTGAAAAAATCAAAAGTCTTTTTGATTTCAAAGCAATTAATATTTGGACTGGCTCCCATGAAGAACCACCACTCTTGAAACCAATTTGGGAAATTGTTTTGAAATTTCTCTCCCTAGTTAAAAAACCACGAATGGGAAGATGGTTTGACAAAAAAGGTGTTATATCATGCTTCTTTGTAATCTAAATAATCAAAGGTTTGAGGAATAAAGTTTTGAGAAAATCTTTTGTGAGTAAAAGGATTTTGTCCCCAATCTTTTTTTGAAATAATTTTCAAAATTTTGTATTTTGAATATACGATATGCATGCGCCAGTGTTCTTGATATGAGAAATTTGTATAGACTCAGTATCCACGAGAATAAATTCATAAAATCTATGGGTTTTTGAAACCTTATTTGATTTAAAATATTTTTCTTTTTGATAATCAAATTCTCCTATAGTAGATATATGATCAGCTTCCAAGATTTGAATCAGCAACTTTGCTTCCTCTGTATGGTAGACAGGAGCAGAGGAGCTTGGAGTTGAGGGTTTGGGAATTTTACCCAAAACTTCAAAGCGGTTTGGAATTTGAACTTGAACCTTTGGCATAGCATAAGACTCTTTGGTAGTAGGTTTGGATAGGTTTTTGCTCATTTTCCCTGTAAGAATTCCCGTGAAAGGAAATCAGATAAAACATTTGAATATCCCTTTATAAATTCAATTTCAAAATAAAAAACAGATAAAATAGCTTGTCATCGAGCAAAAATCTGTTTGGAAACAAGATTTTGAACATCTTTGTGTAAAATTTATTTGGCACTCTTACAATCAACTCGTAAAAGAAATTTTTTGTTAAAAACATCACTTTGAAATTTTTAAATACAAAGAACTACAGCTAAAATTTCCTTTTTGACAGTAGAATAATTTTGTTATGCATTATTCCATATGCCTGAATGAAAACAAAGAATGTAGATTTTGTTTTGCAAATCTTGTTTGAGAATTCCACCATATCCTATGTTAGAAACATCAGTTTCTATGCTAGGAAAAGCGTTAGGGTATAATATACCTAGATAAGGAAGTTCCTTTACTTGAGTTTTGACATGTTTGCCTATCTTAGTATGATCTTCCATTCAAGGAAGATGATTTTTCTTAAGCCTTTGGAACAAAGGTTTGATAGACATCCTAAGGTTTGGATAAAATTATGACACATAATTAAGGTTTCTGAAAAATCTTTTAATTTGATTTTTATCCTTAATTTCATCTGGAAATTTGTTTGCAAAATCAATAGCTCTTTGAATTGGTTTTATCTTTCCTCGATAGATTTCAAATCCTAAAAATCTCAGAGTTTGGAAATGTTTCATTTTTGGGGCCGAATTACCAATCCATTTTCTTTGATAATTTTTTGAAAAATTCTTAAGTGTTGGAAATGTTGTTTGATTGAATTTTAAAATATAAGAACATCGTCAATGTATACTATGAAAAATCTAGTATAATTATTGAAAATATCATGCATTATATTTTGAAATTCTGAAGACGCATTTTTGAGTCCAATTGGCATTACATTCCATTCATAATGTCCAAATGAGACGGTGAATGCAGTTTGTATTTTTATCTTCTTCTTTAATTTGGATTTGCCAAAAACCAAACTTCATATCTGTTAGCCCAAGGGTACCTCTAGTTAAGGTTTTGATGATAACAAACCAAGGTTATTGGTTACTAATGGTTAACATTGAGTTGAGTGATAGGTTGAAATTGATCAAGCATCAAATGGAGATAATACAAGCTAAAGATGACAATGATGAAGTTAATCAAGCACTTGAAAGTGAAGTTAACTCAAATCAAAGAACCAAGATGACAAGTAACCCAGATTCCAAGCTCAAGTATCAAGTGAAGATTTTGATAGCTTAGGAATCTATGTAAGTTGAATGCATGAGTGCACTTTAGGATATCATCATTTATCATGCATCACTCACAAACTCGGTTTTCAAATTCATAAATTGCATATCTTTTGAAAACATGAGTTCGAGCATAAAAACCTCAGACTTTATAATCCCAAAATGTACTTCAATGAAATATTTAAGGTTTAGAAGTGTTTGAAATGAACAAAACATGAATTTGAACATTTAAAGAGACAACCTGTTGAGACATAGCCTGTCGGAGTCAATGGATTTAATTCGAGCAGTTTATCGAGTTGAAATCGGAAAATTAGTGAGACTTCGACCCGGTTGGATACGATAGCTCATCCAAAAGACGAGAAGAGGAAGCGATGTTGGTTATGTGAAGCGGTTGACGATTGAGTGAAGCGGTGCATATTTCAGCGGTTAGAAAATAGTGACGGAAGTGCACGGAGGCGAAGCGGTCAACCGGTTGGACAAGCGATAAAATTCCAGCGGCTATAAAGCGGGTAACATTACGTATCACGGCGTCTAGTATCTACGGGAAGCAGTCAGCAGGTTGGCGGTTTAAATGCGCTGCAGAGTTCCTACATAAGTAGAGTGTGGGGATCATGATAAGTAAGACGCATTGAATATCCTCTCAATCATCATTTCTTTTGATAATCAATTCTCAGTGAGATTCTAAGTGCATTCATTACATGAGCATATTAGAGTGCATCCTTGTAGTGATCAAAGCAGGTTATATTTGAAAAATCTTGAGATCTTTAGAGAGTGTCTCATTGTGCTTAAGTGAGAAAGCTTCAAGTGTGGATAGCTTGAAGGAATTGTAAAGAGCCCATTGGAGCCAAAATCCTAGTGTAAAGAAGCTCGAGATTGGAGCTTGGAACTTCAAGTATGTATAGCTTGAAGGGGTGCCCATTGGAGCCATAATCCAAGTGTAAAGAAGCTCGGGATTGGAGCTTGAAACTTCAAGTGTGTATAGCTTGAAGAGGTGCCCATTGGAGCCATAATCCAAGTGTAAAGAAGCTCAGAATTAGAGCTTGGAAATTCAAGTGTGTATAGCTTGAAGAGGTTCCCATTGGAGCCATAATCCAAGTGTAAAGAAAGAAGCTCGGGTTGGATCTTGCCACTAGTGGAACCCTCACCGGTTGAAGGTAGAGGAGAAGTGGATGTAGACAAGGGTGTGTCGAACCACTATAAATCCGAGTTATGCTTTCTCTATTCTTATCTCTTTACTTTATTGTTATTGCATTAAATTGAATATTTAATGGTGTTATATGAAAAGTTTTTAAGAAAACCAATTCTAACTTTAGAATCTTTGACTTGTTGGTTCCTTCATGGGTAATTTTGAGTATCCTCCAAACCTCCTTAGCCGTTTTGCATTGACAAATTCTATTATATTGATTTCTATCCATAGCACATACAAGAATATAAATAGCTCTAGAGTTTAATTGAAATTCTCTATTTTCTTCCTCATCATATTTCCTTCCTGAGGTTTTGGATTTTATTCCCTTCAAGCAGCTTTTGTAGGAAAGGTGTAACCACGTAAATTTTTTTTCCAAACTTCCAAATCAAGAGATTGCAAATACCAAGTCATTTTGTTTTCCCAAAATTGATAATCGGACTCGGCAAAGAAAGGGGTTAGTTGATGGGAAAACTTTCGGCTTGAAAAAGGCTTGAGCTAGTTTTAGTTTTTGTGCTAGTCATTTTCCTCTTAGACGATTAAATCTTGAAAACAAGAATGACTCGTACAATTGAAAGTTGAATATGACTTGGCAACCTAACCAAAGGGAATTTAGATTGGTTTTCTCAAAACTTTGCAAAAGCAAATAAGAAATCTTAGAGCTTAATTCAATAACAATAAATAAAGATATAAGGATAGAGAATGCAAACTCAGATTTATAGTGGTTTGGCACACCCTTGCCTACGTCCACTTCTCCTCAACCTTCAACCAGTAAGGGTTCCACTAGTGTCAATCTCTGACCAGAGCTTCTTCCTTTTACGCTTGGATTTTGGCTCCCATAGGCACTTCACAAATCCTTCAAGTTATTCACACTTAAAGAGTATCAAGTTCTAACTCGAGCTTCTTCTGTACCATAGTTTTGGCTCCAATAGGCATACAAATCTCCAAGTTATACACTTGAAGCTATCATATTAAGCACGATGAGACACTCTCTCTAGCTCTCGAGATGGATCGAATACAATTCAGTTTTGATGAATACAAAGTGCACTCTATAATATGCAAATGAAATGAATGCAATAGAATCTCAATTTGGTGATTATCAGAGAAATGAGTGATTGAGAGAATATACAATGGTTTATGTATGTCGTGATCCCAAACCTCACATTGCGCAGAGTGAGAACACATTAACGAATTAAGTTGTGTCGGTTGGCCAGTTTCCTATAAAACTAGATCGTTGTGCCTTTGTATGTTCTGGTTTATAGCGATTAGAATTCAACCGTTAAGCAGACAGATAGACTATTTCCTCCGTAGATCAATTGTTTCCTTTGGTGCACTGTATGTTACCGTTTTATAGCCGTTGGAATTCATACGTTAGATGAATTGATCGACCATTTCACTCAACCGGTCAACTATTTCTTATAGTGCACTTTAGGTCACTATTTTATAGCCTTTGGAATTTGACCTTTTGCCCAGCCAGTTGACGTTCTTTCGATCGATCAAGCACATTTCCTCTTTCGGTCTTTGGATGACTACTACATCCAATTGTTCGATCTCACACCATGATTGACCAATCAGCAGACATTTGAATAATTCTGAGATGGATGCCTCTGGATCCAACCGATTGAGTTCCACAGCATTAGTTACCCAATTGGTAGGAGCCGTTTAAGCGATCGACCGGTTCATCTGGTATGCCATAATCGGATGACCATTACAACCCAACCGGTCGACCCTAACTAATTGACCACAACCAGTAGATCGATTGAGGCTTTGCCTCATCTGGTTAATCCTTTAAATGCCGAATTTCATGTGTTTTCTATTTAAAACACTTTTAAACCTTAGGTGTTTCATTGAAGCACATTTTAGGGTTGTTAAGTCTAAGGTTTTATACTTGAACTCGAGTTTTTAAAGGTTATACAATTTTGGATTTGAAAACCGAGTTGAGAGTGATGCATGATAAATGATAACACCCTAAAGTGCACAAATGCATTCACCTTACAAGGATTCCTAAGCTTACAAAATCTTCACTTGATGCTTGACCTTGGAGTCTTGGTTACTTGTCATTTTGTAATCTTGGTTCTTTGATTTGAGTGAACTTCACTTCCAAGTTCTTGATCAAATACATCATTGTCATCTTTACCTTGTAGTATCTTCATTTGATGCTTGATTAATTTCAACCTATCACTCAACTCAATGTTAACCATTAGTAACCAATAACCTTGGTTTGTTATCATCAAAACCTCAATTAGAGGTACCTTAGGGCTAGCAATCTGAATTCGAAAGGGTCGAACATTGCGATGTCAGGCCCGAAGAGACAAGGTAGAAGGGTCGAGTGGGGGTGGAAATCAGTGGGCATTTGTCGCCATAGCGAAGCCGAGAAAGATCAGCGCATGCCTTAAGTTGGGAAAGGATCGGGTTGAAGGATGATGAAGTGCCCGATGATCAAGCGTGCGCGTGATGATAATGTCGTCCCTGACATACACTGGCTATTAAATGTTAACATCATTCTTTGCGTGAAATATCGCTTGATGGAGTTCGAGGAAAACTAGAGTTAAGTAAAAACTGTTTGAGCTCATTGTACTATGCCCGAGGTGCTTGCTTTAGCCCATAGATGGCTTTGCAGAGTCGACAAACATGATTAGGATTATCAGTGTCCATGAAGCCTTGTGGTTGAACTATGAAAAATCCTCGATAAGGGTTCCTTGTAAGAATGCATTGTTGACATCTAGCTAATGGAGGCACCACCCAATACTAGTGGCGAGAAAGAGAACCAACCGAATAGTGGTTGGTTTCACCACCGGACTGAAGGTGTCATGATAGTCAATTCCAGGTCTATGATGAAAACCCTTGGCAACCAGCCATGCTTTGTACTTGGCCAAAGAACCATCAGGTGAGTGTTTGATTCGAAAGATCCACTTACAACCCACAATGTTTTGAGTTGACTCAAGTGGTACCAATTCCCAAGTTCCATTACGAACAAGGGCATCAAACTCTTCCGACGATGTTGTGCGTCATTTGGGGTCTTTAATGGCTTGGGTTATAGAGGTCGATTCAAGTTCTCTGGCTAGTTGGGCAGAGAAGGTGAGCTTATTGACTAGTTTGTGAATGTTGTGGAAAGAACGAGTGATTAAAGGGCTGTGGGTAGTGGGGCGTGGCAGTGAGTGTTGGGGTTCTCAAGCAGTGGGACATGGTGTTGTCAAGTCAAGTGCTCGAGCAAGGGATAGCTCGACTATTGTTGGGGTAGCCAAGGCGGTGGACAATGGGGGAAAATGGTAAGATATGATGGTAGAGGGCTCGAGCAGGGGACAACTCGGTTGTTATGGGGGGAGCCGAAATGGTGGTCGGTAGGGGAAAAGGGCACTGGATGATAGTGGAGGGCTCGGGTTCCTAGGTAAAGTGGGATAGTTCGTAGAAAGTTAGTCATATGGAGTGGGGTTGAAGGCGGAGAGCCTGAATGGGGTGTGATTCGTAGCCGGGGGCGCTGAAGGCATGGTCGAGTCGACAAGAGTGACTGGGAACCATGTGGTGATGGTGGACTTATTAGACCGAGGAAGAGTAGGATTTACTCCAGACAAGGGAAATATGAATTCAAAAAAGCGAATATGACAGGAGTGGTAGGTCTTGGCAGTAGAAGGATCAAAATAAATGTATACACTTTGAGTAAACCGGCCTTTGAGGAAGACACGGAAAACCTGAGGGTAGTTTATGCACCAAGTAAGGTTGAAGCCATGGATAACACAAACAACCAAAGACACAAAGTTTGGAGTAGTTAGGAGGAGACCCAAATAGCTTGTGATATGGAGAGGACATTTGAATTGTAGGTGTGGGGAGACGATTAATGAGATATGCAGTTATGAGAAAGGCATATGACCAGAAGGAAAGGGGAAGAAAGGCCTGAAAGAGAAGTGTCAACCGATTTTAACTATGTGACGGTGGCGACATTCAGAGAAACCATTGTGTTCCAAAGTGTGTGGTGGAGATGTATGATGAGAGATGCCATGAGTGGCTAAGAAAGTTGACAAACCCGTGTATTCACCCCCATTATCCTAGTAAAGGGTAATGATCTTCCGTTTGAAGAAATTCTCAACAAGGGTTTTGAAGCGGGGAAAAATCAAACTGACATCGAATTTGCATTTGAGTGGGTAGAGCTAGATATAATGGGTGAAGTAATCAACAAAGACAATGTAGTATTTGAATTGTCAGTAGACAAAATAGGAATCCATACATTAGAAAGATAATTTGAAAATGGAGCGGAAGATCTGATTGTGGATTGAGAAAAAGTAGCTTATGACACATTACAAAGAAAGTCGTTACAATGAAAAGAAGCGACAAGGCATACACACTATATGGCTTGTATTTTGAAACAAAATGCAGAAAGGAAGAGTAATGCGTGGAAGGATGGCTGCTTAGGTGATGCAGTCGAATGAGAGGCTTTGACACCGGAGAACGCAATGATGGAGGTGGAAGGTTTGGTCGACCACTCATGAAAGCCATCTTTAGTGCGATCATGAAGTAGTATTGCCCTTGTCTGTAGATCCTTCACAAAGGAAGAGGGTAAAAACTCAATAGATGATTGGTTTAATTTGAAAAATTGTGAGATAGAGATAAGATTTCGTTTCATGTTAGGAACACATAAAACATTCTGTGTAAAAGAATGGGAAGGGGTAGATAAGGAAGTTAAGCCCGAATGAGTAATATGTAACCTAGTACCATCACCGATGATAATGTCATTTGGACCATCATAAGGAGCATGAAGGGTGAGGTTGTTGAGGTCTGTGGTGACGTGATGAGAGGCGCCACTGTCCAGCATCCAAGTCGGTGATGCCGAAGACGGAGATGTGGCAACATGAGCCATGGGGTGCCACTGGTGATTGTGCGGAGCCAAGGAGGACCGAGCAGGTGAGTTAGAAGGAGATCGGGTAGTAGAGATCAACACCAGTTGATAGATCGGGCACTGATTGACTAAGTGACCAATTGTGTGATAGCCTTGGCACTTACGAGGTCTGGTGGGTTATTTGCGAGGAGTTTGATGGTGAGTCCGGGATGAGGCGGGGGTCGGGAGCAAGATGTATACGTGGAATGGGAGGGTGTGGGCGATTGCAAACCCGACGGGACCGCCCAGGTATGCGGTAGTGACGAACGGAGTGACCGGGGCTGCGGTGTCACATCGCGCCCGATTCCCGGAATTGATCTCAATTTTTCATGTAATTCATAAAAAAGAATTGGGGTGTCATGGGTTTGGACAATATCGGCAAAGGATTTGTAATCATCATCTAAGCCATCCAAGATTTTGTCAATAAGATCCTCATGATCAAGTGATTTCCCAAGAGCAACAAGTTGATCGACTCGGCACTTGATAAACTGCATGTATTTAGTGATTGTCTGGGGACCCTTGACGAGGGGTCTTGAGTTGGTCCTTGATTTTCTTAATATGCCCATGAGATGGACAGGCATATGTGTTGGCAAGGGTGAGCCAGGCATCACGAGAGGTGGTGGATTGTTGAATTGGAGGAATCAAGGAAGCATAGATAGATCTAACAAGAGCACCAAAAAGCAGTTTGTTTTGACGAATCCAAGAGAGAAAATCCGGATTTTGAGTTTCCTTGTCGGCGGAGCGAGTCATGGCCGATGGACAAGGGTGAGAACCATCAATATATTTGTGGAGGTCGTAGCCAGTGAGGATAACTTCAACATGAAGGTTCCATGATAAGTAGTTTGTTGAAGTGAGTTTAACAATGTTTTGATGAGAGATGTTGATGAGGGTGAGGGGTGAAGTAGCTTCTGAAGAATTAGGGACCGTGATTTGCTACTTTTCTTGAGCCATGATGCAGGGAGAATAGGAGGAAGGGGAGGCAGAAGAGGGTAGGAATAAACAATGAAGTCGAGGAGGGAGAGGCGCCCGGGGACTAGAGAAGCCGAGAAGAAGAGGCGCTCGAGGACTAGGAAGGCCTGGAAGGAGGGGAGCCGAGGACTAGGAAGAAGGGAGAGGTTCAGATCGTGGCTCTGATACCATGTAGAAGACTTAAAATGGAAGATTAAACTTATCTTTTTCATTGAATAACATGATGTACAAATAATACAAAATGAATTAAACGAATATGGCAACTAAACTAACTGGGTATAAACAAATCCTGAATCAATCTAAATCTAAATATTACATATTTGTAATTACAGAATTTGTATTTAATCAGACTTTACATATTTAGATTTAGAATTTGATTCTCCAATAAAAGGGAGGTCTTTTTCCTTTGTCCATTTTCAATGTGGAATTGCCTCTCACAAAGGAAGTAACATCTTAATCCTCCAAATTTGGGAGTCTACATATATAAAAGGTGTAAACCTCATTACACTTCATGGTAATGTGACACCCCAAAACCCGGGGGTCCGTTGACTACCCGTCAACCCGCGGAATACTCGTGAATGTCGGGTAACCCGACATTTTCTGAATCGAGGCGAAGTCTCCTTTGTATGGGAGCTCTACCCCGAATACAAAACTGTATATAACACAGTCCCCGAACATCGATATCATGAGTACAAGCAGTAACCAGGCTTGATACAAACACTACTCATCAATATATATATATCTAATAGTTTCAGGAGTTTCAATTGTTTTTACTCTTATACAACATATATTAAAATTAAAACAATTCCTAATACATGTAGAACCATCAAAGCCACATTAAAACAATGCAAACTGATCTAAGACCAAGTCTTCTCTCCTTGTATTTCATAATGCTTTGTAAAATAGTATCCCACGACCGGGGTGAGCTAATGCTGATAGTGGAATCACTTACAATTAAGGCTACTCTCCACCTAAGTGCATATGCAATGCTCCAAAGTAAACATACATTTAAACAAATGCATAATCCTACTTGAATGTCCTAATAGCCGGCCATCTCGCTCCCGAGTCCTCACCGACTCCCTCACACTCGCCTAAGCCTCGTATGAGAATTATTATGTTTATTTGTGGACAACCCTCCGATGTATATATATATATATCAATTTGGCCGTCTCCGATGATTGATATTATTTGTGGACAACCCTCCGATGTATATATATCAATTGGGCCGTCTCCGACGATTGATATTTTTGTATGGACTACCCTCAGATGTTATCATTTTTAGACAACCCTCAAGAGCCATTTCTCTATACTCATCTCATGCACTCATTCCCTACTCGTCCTAGGAATTGCCTTAGTGCATATGGAATGCATGATACTAATTCCATTCACGATCCCCTTAACACATGCAAATATATAAACATGCATATATTCACATAAAAATTAAATCACACAATCATGTTATGTAATTCGCATTTCATCACATCAAAATTAGCTCACATGGGCTAATGATCAAACACAAAACATTCTACTTGAATTACTCGACTAAACACATTATTTCACAAAATTTATTTTGTGACACAATTCTCGGGAATAGTGAAACCCTCGGTTACTATTCCCGGAAAAATCACCAATCGTCGGTTCACTTTGTGAACCCGAATTTCACGTCCATTTCTGGCCTTATACAAACCAACACATAATTCATGGCATAAATTATACCAATTAACCACCCAACAGCCCGTGACATCCACGGACACCAAATTTTGGATTCCATAAATTCAAACAATTCGGTCCCATGTTTTCAGGACGTCAATAACCGTTCAAGGCCTCATGCTTGTTCAGTATAGCCTGCTTAAACAAAGTGTAAAACTCAAGTAGGGAGAAGCCCTACCTCTCGGAGTTTAATGACTCCTAAAGCAGGAGTCACGTGTAGGCCTCTCCGTGTAGAGCAGCTTCCCTTCTTGGCTCGAAGACTTCTGACGGTCGGATCGCGCGATATTTTAGAGAGAAGCTACACTTTCTCTCACTCAAACACCATTTCAATGGCCCGCCCTCTCCTCTGGTTTTCACGTTTTTTTGGTCTTTTAATTGTAGGAGATGAGCACTGTACACTATTTTGGCATTATTCTCATTTAAAACAAATTCTATAATGACCATTATGTTCTTATTTTCCCACTTTTGACATTCGACACTATCTCGGACATCCATTTTCATTATTTCTCTACTCATGCCACTTATGGCACATGAGTACGTGTTATATGTGACTTTTGTTGCATCGAAAATCGTTTCTGACACCCGAAGCAGCGATGCCTCGGCGTGTAAGTAGTGTCTGGGTCGGCCGAGAGGTCGGCGTGCTAGCTAGATTTCGCGAGACGATTCCAATGGTGAAATTCGTTTTATCATCCGAGATCCAAAGAATAAATTTCGGATTTTTAACCAAAATTACAATTTTGTAACCGAAATTACGATTTTGCCATTTTTCCAGAAATTGGAATTTCTCGGGTCTTACAAGTAACCTGTTCAAAAGTCATTCCTAACAAGCAAACTATATATATTTTCTTTTTATTATCTTTACCATTAAGTTATTTCGAAAATTATTGGATAACAGTAATTTTTCATTTCCTAAATTCTTAAAGCACAAGTCATTAAAAATAAAAATTGAAAAGAGGAATACATTTGCAAAATTATTTTTAAAATTTTATTTTAAAAACGAAAAATGAGATAAAAACAATTATTTGTAAGAAATGAATTTTGTGGCTTTTCAATGTTGCGTTTTTATTTTTTAAATTTTTGGAAGAAAGTAAGCATTAAGAATATAAGATGTATTAATAATAATTTCTTATCCACTCATATATGAAGTAAACGTGATCATAATGATATTTAAATCAATATTTTTTAGATTGACTTCATAATGTTTTCTTTTATAATGATATTTAAATCAATATTTTTTAGATTGATTTCATAATGTTTTCTTTTAAGTGGGCTTGATCAAGGATCTACCACTTTTATTATATTGCATTATGTTAGGACTTTTAATGGCTTTATATGTAAAAATTTCAAATACATTCAGATGAATATTTTGAAGATATTAGGAGAATTGCTGATGAATATTTTGGAAGAGATTCTTGAAGAAACGCTAGTTAATATTCGAAAGAATTTTTTGGAAGAGATCTCATATCTAATTAATATTTTTGAAGATATTTCTAACGATTTTTGGAACTTTCATTTGGTAAGTTTTGTTGATTAAAATATGTGATTGGAAATGAGATTTTGTGTTATACGTAATGTAGTATGAAGTGGGCCTTTGAGAGCTCCTGCCTTTGAGAGCTCCTCAATCCTCCCAGTGGAGAAATATGTTTTGTATAGAATCTGAGAGAAAAGTCATAGTTGCCTTTATTCGTGTCAAACATATTTTTTGCGTGGAGATTATATTACTTTTGAGAGATTTTTAAAAAGACAAGTAGCGCTCACTAAACTAGGTCACTTGAAAGATTCTTCACAACGACGACATTGTCAATGAGAAGGTTTTGAGTGTAAAAGTCTAAAATTGTTATTGTACTATTGATTCTTAGTGGATGATTCAATGTCTGAGCGTGAGCCCGTAAATAAAATGTGGTGCACCGAATTACTTAACAATTTCTTGATTTCCCTATATTTTCCTTACATTTTTTTATGATCACAATAAAGATTTCCATTCATTGCTAACGTCATTACAATTATTTTATAGTGTTATAGCATTGACTAGTAACATCTGAATATAAAAACTACATAGACATCTGAATATAAAAATGGGACCTAACACATTGAAATTACAACATTTTGTATTGTTTGTTGGGAAAATAAATTTGAATAAGGGCATGTTTTGGGGGCTTTTTTGATATTTAGCTCAAAAATAAATAAAAATTCCTTAAATAAAAAAGGTTGATAAATATTCATAAATTTAGTGTACTTTTTGCTATGTGAAAGTGTCTTTTGAAGAAATACTTTTAAAATATTCATAAATTATGAATTCAAACTGAAAGTGTTTCTTGAAGAGACACTTTATAAGGTTTTATAAATTTTGATTGAAAGTGTCTTTTGAACCACACTTTTATAATTATAAAAATTTTGAATTTATATTAAAAATGTATTTTAAAGAAATAATTTACTTTTTTAATCTTCATCATAAATAGGCGTCTTTCTAGAAAAACTGCAAATTAAAAGCGTTATTTTCAAACTAGACTTTTTTTTAGATTTATTTTTATTTTTTGTATTATTTTTCTAAAACTCCACATGTTTTGTCGTAGGAAATGAAGAATGATAATATGAGGTTGATTTTTTTTAATTATATTTGAATGATTTAAATGATAATAACAACAAAATAAAATAAAATGATTATGAAATTAAATCCCAGATATGAATTGATAGGGTTTGAAAAATAGCATACATGCCCCTTTCATGGGCAGAAGAAACCAAGCGATAAAACATCAAACCTCGGCATAGGCCCAAAGCAGGGCCGATTCATCCTCTCGAGTGGAAATAGCGCGGACGAACTTAAAGAGCTATGTCAGTTAAATCAAGCCCGTCTCGCCGATAAGGAAAGTAGGATATTTCCCGATGATCTTATCTGTAAATCAAAACCAAATCTCACGATAAGTAGGATATTTCCCAATAACTGCTTATCCTGTAAATCAAACCAAATTTCACTAATAAGGAAGGAGGATAATTCTCAATAAACTACCCCATCAATATCTCTTACTAAAATCCGATAAAGGCAGGAAATATCTCATATAATAGGAAAAAATCCTTACTACCCTCCAATTGGGAATAATTTGCACTATAAATACCAGGCCACCCCATCCGTGAAAGGTACGCAGACTTACGCAAACATGCGCCGCGCGTCGCCCTCTGGCGGCTATCTTTTCTCTCAGGAAAGAACTGACTTAGGCATCGGAGCGGCTACGGGCAAAGCCCTCGCCGACCCTTCTTCTTTCTTGTTTTTGCAGAGGAGTGCCACGTCGGAGCACCGCGGACTAGCACTACAATGATCCTACTTCGGCCAGACGATCCGAGGCCTACGGACCCGGCCAATGACGAGCTGGTCGGCCCAGCGACCCCCAGCGCTCTAGCCCTGAGTCGGTTGGAAAAATAGCATCATCGGTTGGTGGAGTATGTAGGAGCAGCCCGGTTCCTTTAAATAAAACCGATCCTTAGATTCTTGACGGTATCGAGCTCGAGCACGGCGAGGAACGCGCCCGATCCTCCAGGATGCGGGGACCCGCGAGACCAGCCGCACACAGCGGGCCTCACGGCACATTAGAAGCAATTTTAGCCAACACGAATGAGGTGGAGGCGCTCCGCCTCATCAACGGCGCTTTGATATGAAGTTAGAATAACTCACCGAGAATACGACGCCCGCGGGATACCGCAGCAAACACGAAGGGTCCTGACTTTCCTCCTCATGAGGCGACACAATCTCAACATTCCTCAAGGCGTAGAAACGATGAGAGTCGGTAGGAGCCGGGGGCACATACCGCAGTGGCCACCGGAGAGGAAAACGACGAAGCAACACTCGGAGGGCGCGTCGGAAACGAAGAACTACGCCATCCTCAGCAAGGAGCAGGGGAACTATCATGGGAGCGGAGGTTCAGGAGCCTTGACAAGAGCTTCGGTAGTGTGAAGGAGGTGGTTAGGGACGCGCTCCGACACTATGGACACACCTTGGTACAACAAAGTGAATCACCCTCCGACCCAGGTGCTTCAACCCTCTTCGACAAAATTCGAGGATGCTGAGTGGAAGCGTTCGATGGTGTCAAGGATCGGTCGGCTAGTCTCAACACTTACAAAAACCAAATGGAGCTGCATGGGTATCTGATTAGTGCCCAAAAAGTGCTATATTGAACCCTATTTTTAATAGGTTTTGAGCACATTTTGTGTACTAATTGTTATAATTAACCCAATTGACATGTTCGGGTCCCTTTTTATTGCGCCGATTGCATTAAGAAATTTTGTTTTTTGTGGTTTGTAGGAATTGGAAGCCAAATTATCATTGTCAATCCAATCATAACAAAGTCGGGTTGATTTCCATCAATTTCATATGGTTTTTTTTATCAATTTCAGCAAGCCGGGAATGAAGAATATCAAAGCTTGAAGAAATGGAACAGTGCAGTGGGAATAGGAAGCAATGGAATAGTGGCAGGAACAGTGGTGAAATTCGCTAAGCTGATGCTTTCGCTATGATAGCGAATTTTCGCTATGATAGCGAAAGTGCGTACATAAGCGAAAATTTCAATTTCGCTATGCTGTATTTTTATTTATGATAGCGAATTACCTTCATATCGAGGATTTGGCTATGATGGCGAAAATCCAGCACGTGCATAAGCGAAATTTTACGCTCTGTTTTTGTGTTTAAGCGACTCAGTTTGGTTTTCTCCTTTCTACCCTCCTTTATGGTATTTGTTTCATATTGTTTATAAATTTCCCTTCTGCCCAGGCATATATAAGCCTAAGTGCATGCAAGTAGCAAATAAATCATGTATAATAATTTTGGGGGAAGCTTTCAGCTCCCCCGTTTATGCTCTTCTCTGTTCCCTTTTCTATCATTTCTTGGCACTTTACGGGCATGGCACTATGAGGATGACAACTTGGAGGGATGGTTGGCTAAGACCTCCCTCCTTTAAAGTAGAAAGTGCTCGGTGCGGGATCTGGGGCTGCTTTGGGTTCCCTTGTTCTTCACGCGGTATCACTTGCCTTCAACGTGTTCCTTTCCTAGCGCGGTTTTTATCGCCGAATCTCCTTTAATGGCTATTATTTGGTAAGCTTTTGGGGTTCGGTGGATGCTTATTGTTAGATCCATTGATATTCATTAGTTACCCTCTATGACCCATTGAAAGGGGAGTCCAGGAGACTCATTCTTCACTGTCGGTGACCACTGATGGGCAGTTGATGCCATTTTTCACAAGGATAAATATTTTGGGTTAGGTTTTAAAGCTAAATGAAGATCCGGTTCGGGAAATGACTATATGTCATCCTCCCCAACGCGAGGAAACAACCGAGGACCCCTCGGTTATACTAGAATCCTAAATCCGATGGCGACATGAGACTTCTTTGCATTTTATTTGATTTAAATTTAAGTTTTCCAAACAATACCTCTCCCTTTGTTTTTAGCGACAACCCTTAAAAATCCAGGCGAATTCACGATTTTGGCCCTCGCGGTAATCATTTGTCTGAAAGCCCATCCTGTGTTGACCACAGATGGCTATCTTTGCGATAGCTTGCTCTGGACGGTGGATTAGGTTTATAAATGTGTTGATTCTAAGTACACCTGCGTAGCTGAATCAAAATGGCGCCATTGGGGATGGTGCCTAGATTGCATTGGCGACTTTGTTGAACAATTGTGATCCTCATCACAAGTTATGGTGAATTTTCTTGTATATATATCTTTTTAGTGTTTTCAGTGTGTTTAGTTTTCGTTTTAGCTAACTTTACCCCTTTTTGGTAGAGTTGTTTTTTCCTTTGTTTGGTGTCTGCCACATTTCAACTTGAGAAATCCATTTTCGATGGGTTAAAGTGAAGGCTAGTTCGATGCGAGTTCGATGGAAAAATTATTTGTGATCAAATGGAAGAGGGAGAACAATATAGTGAATATTTAGTGGAAGAAACCACTAGATCATACATGTCAATGAGGTGAGAACCTTCCATGGCGGTGGCAACAACTTTGTGAGAGAAATCGACTAGGTCTATGAGGAACATAGAGACCCGATGGACAGTGCGCCCTCCTACATGGTGCCTCCCGCAGGTATACCTCAATTCCTCGACCACCACAACCATCACAATTAATTTCTCGAGTTGAGCGGGCCCGTTCTGGACGCACACCGACCAATTGAATTAATCTTTAGTGGTAAAACGAAAATTCAATGCCGATTGAGCCAAAAATCCATCTTTGCGTGGAGAACCCCCTGGAACAAAAATTAGATGGGTTTCAAAGTGAAGTGGGTCAGCAATTTGACAGCCTGCAATGTTCAATTTCAAAGCTTGCCCAACAACTTGATCAAAAAGGGAAAGAGAATCCAGAGGAAGTGTGCTTGACTGACACCATGGTGGAGGAGCAGTGTCAACAGTAGGGGTTATCTGAATCCTCATTTACTTGTGTTGCTGTTTGTCCATGGGAGAAAGAAGGAGAAATCACTGCCTTGTTGACTGAGGAGGGCAGTGGAAAGGAAGAAGGGGAGGAACCCCAAAAGCATGTCCTTCAACCAATTCCCACAGAATTGAACCCCCACGCGATGCCGAGACCACTACCGATAGCTGCAGTGGCCCTCCAACGACCCAATGTATACCTGCCGGTGCACATCTTTGCCTTCCCCTGTGACACAATCCACCAAAGCACCTTATAAAGGCCACCCCATCCTTGCCTGTCTTGAAAACTTGGCTAGTGGCCCTTTGTTCGATTTTTGCCACTACCTCGAAAGAAGATGGAGTACGCTCCTTGCATGGCATAGTGGATGGTTAGGGTGCCGGTTGGAATTTGGAGCACCCGAACCCGAGGCATTTCGAGGAGCTCGCCGGGTTCAGGCGACCTCAAAGGCCTAAGGAAGTGGTTTGGGGCTCACGGAGTCTCCCCACTTTTGTTTTAATTTTTTCTTGTTTTATTTCATTTTATAAGTATTTTATTTTGGAGTTTCTTTAATTTTTCTTCTTAGATTTTCTCTAATTTTTGATTCAATTCTTGTTTTTAGATTAATTTTACTTTTACGCAATTTTTTCTTAATTTTTTTCTTGTATTATTTTGCGGTTGTGTGCAAATTTGGGCTACATTGAAGAAATGGCAAGTAGGGAGACGGGAAAATTCGCAATCCGCAATGAGAATTTTAATGATGTGAGAATTTTAGGCATATGAAAATTTAGCGTGTGCGAAAATGAATTTTCAAATATCATAAGCAATTTTATTTAGCTAGCGAAAATCTGTAGCTTATAACAAACAACGGCGCAGTGTTTTCGTTTTATTTTATTTTATTTTTATTTATTTTATATTAAAAAAATTATATTTTCTTTTCTTTTCTTGTTCTTAAAAAAACATTTATTATTATTATTTATTTTGTTTTTGAAAAAAAAAAAGCGTTTTTATTTTATATAAAAAAAAATTGTCTCCCAAAAAAAAAATTGTTTTATTTTATTTTTATTATTTTATTATTATTATTATTATTATTATTTATTGTTTATTCTATTTTATTTATAAAAAAAAAATCAAAAAAAAAATCAAAAATCAAACAAATTTCGCTATTAGACACTAACGAGAATTTCGCAAACATGCGAAATTTTCGCTATCATAACAAACTTTCTTATGGCCCGCTCGTTTTACACTCGATTTTGTTTTATTTCATAACTTTTTTCGTAGGAACTCCGTTTTAGGCGTTTTGGTACGTTGGAAGCTTAGAGTGTAGAATCAAATATATCCAGAAAGAACATTTTTGAAATTATTATGAATGTGTAATTTTAAAAATGCTCCAACTGGTCACTTTATTCCTCTCTTTTCTTCTCCTAACTTGTTTGTTTGAAGCTCAAACGGAGTGAATAAGGTGTCGATAGAAAGCTTGCGAAGTCTCCTATCCAATAACGATCACATCTCATCAAGGAGGTAACACTTCCTTCTCTAATTTTCCAATTCGAGCCCCATTTCGGACACCGAGATGTTTGGGTTGGGGGGTGAGTTAGCGAAGGAAGTGGCTTTTGTATTTATGTTTTGTTATTATTTTGAGCAAGCCTATTTTATGATGTTCAGTGGCTTGCTGGGTTCCCTTTCTATAAAGCTGTTATACTATACAACTTACTTTTTCAAAATTTGGACCCATTTTGCAACCAAAATTTTTGTGTGTTGTGCCTAGCCCATAGTTTGAAAAATTGAAACTGTCCAATTCTATTGATGTTAGATTGGTTTTCCATGCTTGGTTGAGTGAATGAGATTGGTTGAATTCTTATTGGTTGACCTTTTTCTTCACCTTTAGCTAACCACACGCCGAGCATTAGGTTTTCAATGGTTGAAAAGCGCGGCAACCTCGCTACTTTGCATAACCTACCTTAGTTTCATTGACCGCCTTTAATAGGTTAAGGACCCCTGTGGAAAAAAGGCCAATGCGTCTTCCAAAAAAGAAATGAAAAAGAAAAGATAAAGAAAAAGAATAAAATTTTTCGCGCTTTGCCTTGAAACAGGAGCACGGTCAGAAATTTCAAACAAAGCCTTACAAGCCGGTGCCTAAACCTTCTGGTTGGGAGTCGCCGACTTAGTCATCTGCAGCTACATGGGTGGATGGGTGGAGTTGAGAAAGTTGTAGTGCTGGAGTCTCGAGAGTCATTGAAGTCAGGGTGAACTGAAGAATTAGTGGTCGAAAGATCCTCATGACTTGGTGCCCTAAGCCTTAATTGGTTGGAGTCATGGGTGAATCCCAGTTACATGGACTTTGGTGAGGTCGGATTCCTCAGCATTGCACCTACAATACAAAGAAATTAATAGAATAAGAGTGGGTCTGATCTATTTAGGTTGGTTAGCATGCTAGGTAGGTAGTAGTAGCTAGGTTGGGGGGAGAGTGCAGTTTGACAGTTTATTGTTGAGAGCTAATCAAATAAACACTTAGATTTTGGTGGAAGTTTCTGGTTGATTCACCAAGAAGGAGGCTCTTTTAATACTCAATTTTGTATGGCATTCATTCTCTCATGATAGTTATTGGACACGGCTTTGATGATTCTTACTTAGGGTTAGGCATTACTCATTCACAACCTTTTTGAAATATAATTTTTGTGAACATGATTTTGTTATCATTTTGTATGCTCTCTCTTTATTTTCTTGTGCTAAGGAGGACTAGCAATCGTCGGTTCAGGGAGTGTGATTGTTGCTAAAAAGTGCTATATTGAACCTATTTTTTAATAGGTTTTGAGGCACATTTTGTGTACTAATTGTTATAATTAACTTGATTGACATGTTAGGTCCCTATTGCACTTCGATTGCATTAGAAATTTGTTTTTGTGGTTTTTGCGAGGTGGAAGCCAGTATAGTGTCAATCCAATCATAACAAAGTCGGGTTGATTTCCATCAATTTCCTTATGGTTTTTATCAATTTATTGGCGGAATAAAAGAATATCAAAGCAGTGAGCGAGTGTAGTGGGAGCGAGCTGATGGAGCGATGCGTGGGAGCAGTGGTCAGAGTCGCTACGATGATTTCGCTATGATAGCGAAAATCTTTGTGCATAGCGAAAATTGAAATTTTCGCTATGCTGTATTTGTATGATAGCGAGAATTTTAACTATCATAGCGAAATTTTGCTAGCGTCAAGAAATCAACGATGCATAAATGAAATTTTTATGCTCTGTTTTTGTGTTTAAATGACTCAGTTTGGTTTTCTCCTTTCTACCCTCCCACTTTGTAATTTTGTTGTTTTCATATTGTTTGTAATTTCCCTTCTTCGAGGCATATATAAGCCTCGTGCGCCAACGAATGTGATAAATCCTTATGTAATAAATTTTGGGAGGCTTTCGGCTCCCCGTTTACCCTTTCTTCTCTTGTTCCCTTTTTCTCTCATTTTCTTGGCACTACGGGCGACAAACACCCTCGAGGATGACAACTTGGAGAGATGGTTGGCTAAAACCCTTCCACTCCTTTAAGTAGAGGCTGTGCAGGTGTAGGATCTAGAGGCTGTGGAGGTTCCCTGTTCTTCACGCGGTATCCAGCTGCCTTCACGTGTTCCTTTCTAAGCGTAGGTTTTTATGGATTCAGATCCTCCTTTAATGGCTATTATTTGGTAAGCTTTTAGGGTTCAGTGGATGCTTATTGTTAGATCATGATATTCATTAGTTACCCTCTATGACCCATTGAAAGGGAGTCGGGAGACTCATTCTTCACTGTCGGTGACCACTGATGGGCAGTTGATGCCATTTTTCACAAGGATAAATATTTTGGGTTAGGTTTTAAAGCTAAATGAAGATCCGGTTCGGGAAATGACTATATGTCATCCTCCCCAACGCGAGGAAACAACCCCGAGGACCCCTCAGTTGCCACTGAGATCTAAATCAGTGGCTTGACACTTCAAAGAGACTTCTTACGCATTTTATTTGATTTAAATTTAAGTTTTCCAAACAATGTCTCCTTTGTTTTTAACGACAACCCTTAAAAATCCAAGCGAGAATTCTAATTTTGGCCCTCACTATTAATCATTTGTACAAAGAAAACCCATCCTGTGTTCGACCACAGAGCGTTATGCTGCGTCGGCTTTGCTACGGCCGAGTAGGATTAAGTTTATAAATGTTGATTCTAAGTACACCTCTTGTGGCACGAATCGGTGCTCCCGAGGATCCGATGCGATCTGCGAGAACTTGCTATCACATTAAAGGCCCGGCCCTTTGGTTTAATAGGCTTACATGCGTGATCTCGCCGATTCGAAGAGCTATCTATTGCGTTCGTGTCTCACTTCATTGGAGCCAGGACGTATAGAAAGCCGAGTTATCACCTGCTGACCATCAAGCAGGGCTCTCAAGAAAGCTTGAGGTCCTATGTCAAGATTCAATGCAGAGTCTCACAAGTAGACATACGCAGACGAGAAATTTAAAATCTTGCATTCATTCTTGAAGCAGGGGTTCAGTCGAAAGACTTGATGTTTTTCATCTCCAAAAATCCCCAAGCAAGCATGGTTGAGGTGCTCGCAAAAGCAGAGAAGTATATTAACGGTGAAGAAGCCCTCATATCCAAGAAGGAGAGCTCTTGACCCATAGGAGAAAGCGGGCGACGGCGACAGGGCGGAGCCCGAGTGGCTCACTTTGGCTTGACTCCCGACTACTGCGCACGGACCACGCGCAACCTAAGAATTCGGTCGGCTCAATTTGGATACCATACAGGCCTCGGCTCCGGCCGATGGCTCACTTTAGCCGAGTTCGGCCCCACTCTGCGCAGGCCACGCGGCTGAAGTCGGTCGGCTCGGGTTGGATCGCCACCAAGGCCTCGGCACCGGGCCAGTGGCTGCTCACTTTGACAAGTTCGACTACTGCGCACGGGCCGCGGCTGGGAGTTCGTCGGCTGGTGCGGATCGCCACCCGAGCCTCGGCGCTGGAGCCCGGTAGCTCACTTTGCCGGGGTTCGGCTGCTCTGCCACGAGCCACGCGGCCGGGGTCGGATCGGCTGGCTGGATCGCCCGCAAGGCCTCGGCGCCCGGAGCCCGATGCTTCCGCCCTGAGGCCTCGGCACCCGAGCCAAGTAGCTCACTTTGTGAGTTCGACTACTGCGCACGGGCCATCTTCCTAAAGTCGGATACATTTCGGTATATCGCCCAGTGAGGCCTCGGCGCCGAGGCCCGGTGGCTCACTGTGAGTTCGGCTGCTGCGCATAGGTCGTGCGGGCCAGGTCGGTCATTTCGGTATGTCGCCGAATGAGGCCTCGGCGCCGAGCTGGTAGCTCGCTTTGTGAGTTCGGCTACTCTACTCGGGGCCATGTAGCCTAGAGTCGGATCGGCTCAGACTGTCGACCCTGGGGCCTCGGCGTCCGGATCCCAACGTTTCCGGTTGTGGCTCGACTACTCTACTCGAGCCGTCTGCGGCACAAGAGTCGGATCATTCAAAGCTATTCACCCCCACCGAGGCCTCGGATCTAGGAGCGGCTTCGGTTGGGCGACCTCGACTACTCTACTGGGCCATGCAACCTAAAATTGAGATCAACTTCAGGCTATTCGGCTCGGAAGGCCTCGCGCCCGCGAAGCCTCGGTAAGCTTGGTTATGAAGAGCTCGGCTGCCTTTCGAAACCATCGACCTAAAGAGCGATTCGACTCGGAAAATCCGCCGTGACTCGGCGGCTCAGTTTAGCTTCAGCCAGCTCAACTCGGGCTATCACGGCCCGGGGCGGTTATTTCAGTAGGATAGCCAGAGGCCTCGGCCCAACTTAGTTTTGGCGAGCTCGATTGGCGAGTTAACTTCCAAAAGCGAGGAACGAGTTCAGCCGGACAAGCGTATGAAGCCTCGGCGACTTCGATTTTCAACCCAACCGCTAAGCTTCGGGCCATGCGGCCGAGAACTAGTTCGGCTCGAGGCATTGGCTGAAGCCAGCTCAGTTTGAAGGGCTCAGCTTTCCGATTCGAACCCTGCCCGACCCAGCGAGTCATTCCGGCTCGAGCGGAGTCAGCCCGCGGGTACCTCGGCCAGTTTGAAGGCTCAACTACTTTCGATTCGATCCCGCGCGACCCTTGAGTCGATTCGGCCTCGACGGTCGGCGCCCCGCGCGAAGCCTCGTGCTTCCGATTATATTTCCATTGCTGGCTTCGAGCCATGCGACCGAGAAACCGGTTCCATTTCGGGCCGTCCTCCCGTGAAGCCTCGGCGGCTAGTTTGAAAAGCTCAATCCATAACTCGGGCCATGCGGCCCGGGAGGCCACGTGCTCAGTGCATTGAGCTTGCTTGACTCGGGGAAGGTCTTAAGCGTCCGGAGTCCGGCGGCTCGAGTTTGCGGCGGCTGCGACTTAGGAAGGTTTGCGCCGAAACCGGCAGCTCGGTTGCGAGCTTAACGGCTCGGGAAGGCCTCGGATCCGGGGAGCGATAAGCTCGGTTTTGAGCCTCGCCTTTGCTCAAGGTCTTGGAGCCCGAAGACCCGGTAGCTCGGTCTGGCCTCTTTGCTCAAGGAAGGCGAGTAGCCACGGGCAAGTAACTCACTTGAAGGCGCAACAACCCGAAACCAAGCGGCCTGAGTGGCGGAGACAACAAAGAGCGATAAAACTAATCAAACCCTTCTAAGTATACGTGGATATCACTTTGTCAGAAACGATACATTGCCAGCACACTTGATACCACACACGAAATTTGGGTAACGATAGGGTTTGAAAAATAGAGCGCCTGAGGCCCACTTTCGCCGGGCTGAAGAAGAGCAAGCCCAATAAAACATCAAGCCTCATGCCGGGCCCAAAGCAGAAGCCGATTCATCCTCTCAGTCTGCCGTACTTGCGGACGGCTTAAAGAGCCCATATCAGTAAATCAAACCAAATCTCACGATAAGGAAAGTAGGATATTTCCCGATAAATGCTTATCACATCAAATCAGGCAAATCTCACCAATAAGAAGTAGGATGATATTTCCCCATAGCTTTGCTTATCCACGTAAATCAAACCAAATCTCACCAATAAGGAAAGTAGGATATTTCCCAATAACTTCTTATCCTGTAAATCAAACAAAATCTCACTAATAAGGAAGGAGGATAATTCTCAATAAACTACCCTATCAATATCTCTTACTAAAATCCGATAAAGGCAGGAAATATCTCATCCAATAGGAAAAAATCCTTACTACCCTCCAATTGGGAATAATTTGCTTATAAATACGAAGCCATACAGTCAGGTGAAGTGCAGCAGGACTTACGCGAACATACGCTGACGCGTCGCCCTTCATGACCTATCTTTCTCGGGAAGCCCGGCCCAGGCATCGGGCGGCTACGGGGCGAATCCTCATGCCCGTACTTCTTAACTGCTGTTTGCGGAGGAGTGCCACGTCCGAACTGCCAGTTGACACTGCGGCAGTCTACTTGACCACGACGATCCGGGGCACAACGGACCAGCCAGTACGACGGGCTAGTCACACTTGTGACCCCCAAATGCTCCAACCCAGTCCGGTTGAAAAAATAGCATCATCATGAATGAACCGTATTGTTGAATTATAATCAAATCCCACATATAAACTTGTTGCATTAATGCACGAGTATTTTTTAAGACATGTATACTAAATTATGGGAAAAGTTGCAAAAAAAAAAACCCCCCTTTTATGCTTTTCCAAATCTCCCATTTACACCTCAAACTTTTTTTATTTAAAAAGATCCTTAATGTTTATCTCAGTAGCTCAAGGCCGTGAAATTGCCATGCCAGCTACTGAAGTGGTTAAAATTGTGTCCTAAGCAATTGATATGGTTAAAATTGTGTCCTAATAAACATTAAAAATTTGGGGGCTTTACTTTAAAAAAAAAAAAACCCTAATTACGATTAGATTTAGGGCAAACAATTCTTCCTCATCAAACTCAGTATTATCTCCATCGGTATTTCTGATCTAATCTCCACTATCAGCTACAGATCCGAGAGTCGAACACTTTTCTACTTCTTTCAAATACTTATAAGGGAAAACGAAGACCATTTGTCCGAAGATAGAGATGAATCATTCTGAAACCAACCAAACGACCCTGAGGTGGTGTTTGTTTTTTTTTTAACTTAATATTAAATATAACTTTTGTTTTGAATAGTGTTGTATTTAAGTATTTAGTCGTTTGTTTTTTCTAAATAAATCTTCTTAATTTTTATCCAAATTTTAAAATAATACATTTTTAAATAAAACTTTAAAAAATCTTCTTAATTTTTATCCAAATTTTAAAATAATACATTTTTAAATACAACTTTAAAAATATATGTTTTTTATTTAATTAACATAGAAAAAAGATTATGAAAGTTTATGTGGCGCCCCGTTCGAAAGTCTGGATTGTTACGAGTCAACTGCAGCTTGTGTGTCTCCTTATCATGAGACTCGCCCATAGTAAAATGGTCACATCGGGCCTTACATTCATACTCACCAAAGATAATCAACTATATTACGATAGTTTCAAGGATTTATTCTGTGTCGCTCTTGTCAAACATATCAAAATTAAAATTATAATACGTATTTTAAAAATATATATCGAAGTCACATATCGACTTTCTGCTCATGACCTCTAGTGAGCGCCGTCTCCTTAGACCTCCTGTGCACAGGAAATAATTTTCCCTCAACAGGGTGAGCAATGCCTAGTAGTGATAACTTCCTACATGGGTTACTCCCCACCTAAGTGCTCATGTAATGGAAAAACACACACATTCAAGTGAATTCATGATTCCTACTCGAATGTCTACATGTCCCAACCCCATGTCTCGAGTCAAGTCGCCACGACTCCCTCACACATGCTTATGTCATGTATGAAAACCGTTTCCAAACAAAATATTTGTTTTATTTGTGGGCAGCCCTCCGATATAAATACGTTGGACAATCCTCCGAAGTGAATTTGTTGGGTAACTCTAAGAGCAAATTCACGTGCCTCTCAGACGTGAATTGTTGGAATATTCAACCACAATTCTTGAGGACACTACTCGATAAAATTTTATTGTTTGGAGCCAAGGCCTCGATTTAATTCATATCATGCACTCACACCTACTATTCTAGGGTGCCCGGTGCATGTGAATCTGATATCTTAATTCGCAGCAATTCATGTTAATATATATATATATATATATATATATATATATATATATATATATATATATATATATATATATATATATATATATATATATATATATCAAGCATATTCATATATTAACAAAATTTAGCAGCTAGCAACTGACATGTTATTCATTATTCATGTAATACTTATTTAAGAATTGAAAGCTCACATGAGCTAATAAACAATTTAAGCAATTCATTTTGAGCCAGATCGAAAAACACAATCCACACATAGCAAGATCCGTGAACGGTACAGCCCCCTTGGAGTGCAGCGTAAAAATTTCAGCCTTCGAGTCCATGCGGAGGACGGCTCCACGTGGCCATTTTGGCTCCAAACACTCCAACCATCAACAAGGTTCTTAAATAAAAATTAAATCAAGTAGGAGAAAACTCATACCTCCCGGAGTTGTCGAAACTCCACAAGCCCAGGGTACCACGCGTGGAACAACTGCGGTGGGAGACGGCTTTCTCTTAGGTACCTTTAGAGATTCGACGGTCACGATCGTAGGGAATTAGAGATAAGGTGGACTCTTTCTCTCAAAATCTAACTCTTTTTCTCTTTCCTACTCCCAAAGCCGGTTGGGAGGCTTGGGTCAGAGGAGCATCATCTCGTGCCACGTGTCGAGCCCGTAGGTGATTCACTTTGGATTTTCTTATCAGCGAAATGTACTTTGGGATTTTGACGAATGCCGTATGCCATGTGTCACCGACACATAAGCTCATGTTTGACTAGTGCATGATGCATTGGCATCTGTGGCGAACGAGTAATGTAGAGTGTTACTACTTATTCAAGTTCTTATCGAAAAATGTGAAATTCGGTATCTCGAATTCGGCCCAAGTCGATAGAGGTAGCTAGATTCGCAAAGAGCGATTCAACGGCGGTGAAGTCCGTTTCATCGTCCGAGATATAGAAAAATTCAGTTTTGATGATACCATTTTACAATTTTTGAGAAAATTAAATTTTGGGGTTTTAGTTTCAATTTGATCCTTAAAGAATATAATTTTTTATATTATATTATATAGTTTTTTCTTAATAAAAAAAAACATTAAAAAAGTTATTTTTCTATTCAGTAAAAAATTTAAAAAATTAAAGTCATAAAAAATTTTTAAAAACAAAACAGATTGAATGCTAAAAGCAGATTGCTTTGGACAAAAAGCAAATGCAAACTTACACTTCAAGAACATTATCAAAAGCAGTCAACTCCCTCATCTGGTTATACAATCCAAAACCCAAACAATTTTTGCGAGCAAGGACCAGAAAGACGACTCACAACAGCACAAACAGTATGGCAAATCTTCAATTATGAACCGGAAATTCAAACGACAATAATTTCAAGCAGATTATACAAATGGGTTGGTTTTATTGGTTAGAAAAACATATGGGTTTACCTTGGTTTCGTCTTTTATTTATTTCCCCATAATTTGGAGGAGATTATCTCATAGCTAGAGCTACCAGATGGAGGACATGGTCTGTGACTGGCATGGGCATTTCAACAATCCATTGAAGCAACAGTAAGAAGATCATGCGGGTGTTCTTTGGTCCTTTTACTATTTTTTTGAATTTACGGTGCCTTATTTTCCCAAATTTAAACCTTCAAACTTTAATGTTAATTAGGTTAAAATTTTAGTCACATCAACAGCTCATGTCACAATTTTATAGCTAAATTAAGGTGTTTGATCCATTTAAAGTTATTTATCATTGTTGGGATTAAATTGAATTACGGGTTAGATGGGATCCCTTATTTAATAAAGAGTCCATCAACTCATACAAATTAAATATAAGGGCATATGTTTTGATGAGACAAAAATCCTCTCCCTTCCTCACAAACCCCAACATCTCTCTACCGGTTAAAGACACCCAAAGCAACCACTTAGCCTTCCATACACCCAGTTATTTTTATTATTATTATTTTTTTGCCATTTCTGTTTTATAATTTTAATATTATTCATTATTTTATATTTTCTTTATTAATTATTGTTTTTATATTTACTTTTAATATATAAATACATTTACCTACCTAATAAATATATATAAATAATATTGATTATAATATATATATATATATATATTCCTATTCATAATAACTTTTATTTATAATAATTTCTTATTTTCATATTATAATCTTATTTGCATTACTTAAATATTATAAATTTTATAGACCTAAAATTTTAAAAATAAATAAAAAATATAATCCACATGTTAAAATTTTTAAATAAAGATAAAAAATAATATAAAAATATTAACTATTTAACAAAAAATCAGTAACAATCATTTTAGTATTTCATTTTAAAATTAATATTTGAAACTGGATAAAATTTAAAGTAATAGTAATAATATCTTCTATTAACCTTTTTTTAAAATAGGTTTATAAAAAATTAAAAATGTAAAAAATAAAATTACAATATTAAAATTGGAAATATTATAAATAAAAAGTTATTATGAATAGGAAATAACATAAAATTAAGCATTATTTATAATAAATGTCCTCAATTTTTGGGTTAAGGAAATAATCATTTGGGTTTTTAAAAATTAATTGAAATCCTTGAAAAAGAGTTTTACACCTCTTATACAATCAGTGTAAATACCTTAAAATGAATATGTACAAGTTTAAAAAAAATGCGTATGAGTGTAGAGTTAAAATCTTGAAAAATGGCATATCTTGTTAGTCAATTACACCTGATAAATAGAGATTATATAAATTACGTAAATAACACCTTAAGTAGTAATATAGCAAATTCTAAATTACAAATCAATAAATAAAATGAAATTAAGATTAATAAACAACTGTTCAACAAGCAGGAATAGATATAGTATGATTCGAGGCTGTGGCTCTGATTTATGCATGGTCGCTCCACCTGTGGTGCTTGTGTCAATTGGAGTGTTCGTCTCGGGGATCTGACAAATGCTGCCGAGAATTTCGGAAATTGCACCCCAAAAATCTTATACTGCTTGAACATGAAAGCCTTCACTATCACCCAATTGTATTTCAAAGCGCTTTGCGAGCTAATACAAATAAAACTCGTATTTATAAAGATGACAATTAGAGCCAATAAATACAAACCGTTTCCAAAACATAATTTAAAACATATTTATTACAATTTATTCACACTAAAAAAACGTTACTAATTTAAAACGTTTAAAACATATTTATTACAATTTATTCACACTAAAAAAGCGTTACAAAACGTTTAAAATCAACATATACACGGCAACGCATAGTTCATCTACCTTGCGAATTAGTGTAAATCTGTGTATGTGTAACAAAATCTGCATGGAAATCTAGGTACTAAATGTAGTATTGGCATACTTTCATCTTTATAGTTCGAGAAAAAAAGAAAAAAAGAGGTGAAATCCTATTTTCCAAAAATTATAATTAAAGTAGTTAAAAAATGAATATGTACAAGATTAAGAAAATGCATAGGATAAATGTGAGATCAAATAATATTTATAAGGAATGTCCTTCATCCTTGTTTAGGAAATAATAATAATTTGAATTTTTAAAAATCAATTGAAATCCTTAAAGAAGAGACCGCTTATACATGGCTTGTACACTTAATTCATGTCTTGTACAATTAATGGAAATACCTTATACATGTAGTAACAAATCAATAAACCCCCATAATTGTGAGCTCAAATGAATAGCGAACTCAAATATATTTTCTATCCATTATCCATTATATGTGTGTTTCTATATTATTTTCTTTATTATATATTTATATATATTTTTACTTATTAATTGTTACATGTGAATATGTTTATATTTAACACGCTAATTACACAAAATTAAAATATAAAGATATTTAATAATAGATATTTTAAAATAAAGACATTTTTTATTAAGTAGATTTTCAAATGTATAATTTATTTCATAAATTAAATGTCCATATTTAAACTTTAGAATTATTAAATCTAATTAATAAAATATAATAAAAATAACATAAATGAATAAATAAATTTTTGAATAAATCAATAGGTAAAATTTTAAAAATAAAAATTTTGTGTAGTACATTTCAAAATAAGTGAAAATAAGATATTATCTTATAACATTAATTAAAAATTATAAAATTTTATTTAGTTAAATGATGGAAAATTGGAGGGTAATTTATATGAAAAAAGTACAATAAAAAAGGAAAAAAAAACCTTAAAGACGGATTGTAAATAATAAAAATTTAAAAAGAAAAACAAAAATAAAAGAAAAACAAAGAAGGTAGGGGTGGGTATTGGTTGGGATTGGAGGGGATGGGGTTAGGTGAGTTGCTTGGGTGAGGGGTTGGGAAGGATAGTTTTGATATTTTCAAATTTTTGTGTTCTTGATTTTAAATTTATTAGATATCTTGGATTTTGGGTTTAATTTGGATAATTTCACGTCTTTTGTTAAATATGTGACACCCCAAATCCCAGGGGTTCGTTGATAACCTGTCAACCCACGGAAAATTTGTGAATGTCGGGTAACACGACACCACTCCCGTGAGTCCTTTCCTGGGACCCGAGTTTAATGAAAATGGGCGAGAGTCTCGGCTGTACGGGGAGGCTCTGCAATGCAACTGTGTGCAATTTCATGGCAACCTATCCCAATCTTATACAACGACCACACCGGGTCCACATACGAGTAAAAATAGCCACGTAGGGCCCATTTATCCATATAAATACAATTTATATCACCGAAGCCACCAAGAGTTATGACACTCGCTCTTATCAAACGATATATTAAACTAATATGTTCTAATATAATATACAAAACATGGATCAAGGCCACAATCCGGCCCACTTTATAATGTTGGCCTCTAAGGAGCAGATCTGCACGCACATGTCACAATGCACGAAAGGGGGTCCCATGTGGGGTGAGCTAACGCCATTAGAGATAAAACTTACAAAAATTTATTCCCACCCTAAATGCATGAATGGTCAAGCAAACCAGCGCACACCAACTGGAAACATGCGATCTGGCACGAATCCTACTTGTCATGAATGAGGCGCGACTCATCATGCCCCATGTCGAGTCGTAACATTTCAGCTGACGTACATTTTACATGAATGAAAACCATTTCCAAACAAAGGTATTTGTGTTTACGTGGATAACCCTCAGATAAATAGTGGACCTCCAGATAATCTATTTGTGGGCCAATACTGCGATGTATATCGGTGGCATCTCAGATGAGATTGACATTATATGGACAACCCTCCGATGTATATCAATTAGGCATACTCCGACGATTGATATTGTTTGGACAACCCTCCAATATTGTAGTGGACATACTTCGATAAATAATATTGTTGGTCAAGCCACAGGCGCCCAAAATCCGGGGTCAGTTTGACCCTTTGTCAACTGCGAAAACCTGTGTCTCATATCACAGAGACCCATACATAGTAAAAATATTAAGCCCCAGGCTCATACATCTGTGGGCAGAAATTCAATTTACGGAAAAATGGCAAAATCTTAATTTCGATTACAAAATTGTAAATTGGTTAAAAATGCGTAATTTGTGCTAGATCTCGAGATGACAAAGCGGATTGCACCGTTAAGGTCGTCTCGAAAATCTAAGCTAATGTAAAATTTCGTCGAATTAGGGGCGGTCGAGTACCGTTTTGAGGCATCGCGGTTCGGGTCTTAGTAAAGCGATTACACCGATGCGACGAAAATCACATATAAGTACTCATGTTCTATAAGTGGTATGAGTAGATAAATGATGAAAATGGACGACGAGGTAAGTAGAATGTCAAAAGCTAGGAAATGAAGGGCGTGTGGTCATTATGGGATTTGTTTAAGTCACAACAAGACAAAATTGTCAATAGTGCTTCTTCTCCAACAAAAATGAGAAAAAAAAACGTGGGGAGCAGATTTTTGGGGATGCAGTAGCTTCTAAAACGAAAATGGAGTTGAGTTTAGTGAGATAAGGTCTTCCTTCTCTCTAGAAATACGGGCGATCCGACCGTCGGCAGTCTTCGGGACAAGAAGGAGAACTTCTCTGCGGAGGGAGAGCGCGTGGGTACGGATTTGTGAGTTTTTGACAAACTCCGAGAGGTTGGGGTTTCTCCTATGTTCATTCCGTTCGTGCCTGTGTTGGGTCTTGATCGTGTGAGATCCGTCGATCGATCCTGTACCAGGAGATCGTGTGATTACTGAGCCATATTTGTCGATAATGTTATCTCAACTAGTCGTTCTCAGTGTATCGATAATATGTATTGATTGGGATGAGGTCGGAAATGACCGGGAAATGCGGGTTCGCAAGATGAATCGATGATTTGTGAATTTTTGGGAATAGTAACCGAGGGTTTCACTATTCCTGAAATAATGTTCTACAAATATATTTTTGTGAAAATATGTGTTTGGTCGAGTGATTTAAATTAAATTGCTCGTGTTTGATCATTAGCCCAAGTGAGCTAATTTTGATGTATGAAATGTGAATTTACATGACATGATTGTGAATTGATTGTTTGTAAATATATGCATGTTTATATATTTACATGTGAATTAGGCGCTGGAATTAGCATACATGCATTCCATGCCTTTGGAACACCATAGGACTTCTGGGTGAGTGCATGAGATGAGTCTAGAGAAAATGGTTCGGAGGGTAGTCAGAATTAAATATATCAATCGTCGGAGCGGCGATTGATATTCGTGGTGGTGCAGCAAATAATACTCTCCCTAATCATTCGGGCGGCCCAATTGATATATACACATCGGAGGGTTGTCCACAAACAAACAAAATAATAATTTTCATACGAGGCTTAGGCGAGTGTGATGGAGTCGGTGAGGACTCGGGATCTGAGTTGGTCATGTAGACATTCAAGTAGGATCATGCATTTGCTTGAATTTGTGTTTTCATTGGAACATCGCACTGCACTTAGGTGGTGAAGTAGCCCGCCCAGGCGGTTCACTGCGAGCATTAGCTCACCCTGTCGAGGGATATTATTTTACAGGTACAGGGAGCGTGCGAGGGGACCGAGGATTAGAAGAAAGCCGGGTTGTGGCTTTGATGTATACATGTATTAGAAAATTTTAAGTTTAATGTATGTGTTGTATAAGAGTAAAAACATATTAACTCTTGTAACTATTGGTTATATAGTTGGATTCATAGTTGGCATGCATATTGAGTATTGTTTATGAGCCCAGTAATAGTTTTAATCATAAAATGTTATATTGGGTATTTGGGACAGGTTTATGCGGGTTACGTATTTGGGTAGAGCTCCGTACAAAGGAGACTACGCCCGATTTGCATGAAAATGTCGGGTCACCCGACATTCACAGTATTCCACGGGTTGTGGGTAGTGAAGCGGACCGAGGTTTAGGTGTCCGACTTGGTATCATAGCTTAGGTATCTCTAGATACCTAGGGAGCTCGGGTTTAGGTATCCATCACTACTAGGTGTGGTTCGATGTCGAGTGTGGGTAGCGAGATTACCTAGAAATCACGAACAAAACTAGGACTGCAGTACACGTGTTTCGGTGTGTTTTGTGTGATTTGATGAAATGTTATTAATGAATGTTAGATGGATAGGTATATATACCATGTCATGTTATGAATGTTGTGTGCTTAGGAAAAAATAGCACCTAGGTGTAGTGGAAAGTTTTGGAAAATTTTTACAGTGTACAAAACTGGAACAAAAAAAATGAGAAAGAATAAACTTTATAAATTTATTTGGCACGATAGGTGATGTAAATAATTTTCTAAGTTGAAGAAAATCAGAGAAAATAAATTTTTATAAATTTATTTGAGTATGGAAAATGAAAAAAAAATATGTATAAATATTTTTTTCAAAATTTTCCAGTAGCTGGAACTAAGGGGAAATGAAAAAAAAAAAAATTTGGAGCAAAAACTGAAGTGGGCTCTGCCATTTGAAGCGATAAATGAAATTTGGTTGAGCGGGCGAGCGCGGCAACGCGAAGCGCCCAGTGGGCGGCGACGCGGCTCGAGGCGTGTGCGCCGCGAAGCGCGAAGCGACCCAGCGGCGCTAAACGCGTAGGTGGCGGCGAGCGGCGTGGAACTGAGGCGCTTGCAAGCGGCGCGGTAGCGCGACTGAAGCGCCTTGGCCCGGCAGTAATGCACTTAATTGCGCACCGGTCCGTTTTTAACGGGTTTGACTGATAATGTTCTGATCGATTTTGGTTTGTTCGTGAACCCGGTTCATGAACCTTTGTTCATCACAAATTTTTGAAATTTAAAAAAAATTAAATTAATTAAAAATAAGAAAAATCAAATAAAATTATGTGAGAATTTTTGGAAAAAAATAAAATTTTCAAAAATAAAATTTTTGATGATAAAATGTTTAAATACATAATTTATAAGCCTTGCGCTGCACATAATCACGAGGACAATGTGTATACACTGATTTATGTGTATGATTAGTGTCTCGGGGCGGTGTTTATGCCTTAGAGATACTGTATTGAGATTTAACTGTCATGTTAATTGTGTAAATGGCTAGTAGAGGCGAAATGGGAATTAGATCCCACCAGAGACAGTAAGGCACCAGACATTTGACCGGCCCGGCCCAGGTATTTGATCGGCGGGCCTTTCTTTGAGCGTGGAGGTATCGCGGCTCTTGTTGCTGGCGAGCATAGCGAGTGGTCGGGAAGTCGATAGCCTCTAGAGATTTAGGCGCCGCAGATCCTCCCAGGCGTTCACGGGGGGGCAGATGGTGCGGGACCATTGGTTTATGCAGATAGAGAACATATTGGAGGCTATGGAGATCACCTCCGATGCGACCCGGATTAGATTAGCTGCATTCCAGCTAGAGGGCGAGGCCTAGGTATGGTGGAATGGCGAGGCTCTAGAGACTTAGAGGCTTTGACATGGGCGAGTTCGGGGCTGTTTATGGCGAGTATTTTCCGGAGATAGCGAAGCATGCGAGGCTCGGGAGTTCCTAGGCGAAGCGGGTGGTGATGGACTACGTGGCTAGATTCACAGAGTTAGCCCGGTTTGCTGATGATTACGTGGCCACAGACATGGCCAAGGTGAGGAGATTCGAGAATGGACTGAAGTTGTCCATTCGGGCCAAGATTGTAGGACTTCGCCTATAAGATATGGATTCCATGGTTAGGATATTACGACCATAGAGAAGTTAGGCTTAGAGGTTGCGAGACCTTGGAGGGCACGTTGTATGTGAGTTCTCCCTAGGATTAAATGAGAATAGGGATGATATGTCTGGAGTTGCGGGCTGGGATCTCGGGACTCTACTCCACGGTGGACGGGGATCATGGACATGTCGAGTTCGATGTCATCACGGGGATGGGATTGGTGACGACTTGAGTCGTGTCGATTGTGGCGTAGGAGGGTGTTACGCTTACATGCGGGACGGTACTCGTGTGGTATTTCGGGAGACGAGCATGATATGTTGCCCAAACGATTATCTGAGTCAAGTGTCGAGGACGGGTTAGCGGGTTGGCTAAGCGAGCCTTACCTGAAGGACGGAGAGACCGGACTTGGATCTACCTCGGTGGTGTGCGGTATGGGGATGTTTTCCCGGATGAGGCTACGGATACCTCCATAGGGTTGTAGACTTGGGTATTGGAGTTACACCTAGTACTTCACCCATCTCTATGTCCGCATAGGATGGCACGGACAGTTCTGCGGGAACTCGAGTCCGATTCTGGGAGCTATTGGACAAGGGGTTCGTTAGATCGAGCACTTCACCATGGGGCGCTTCGATTCTATTTGCGAAGAAGAGGACAGACCCTTGTACGTGATTGAAGCGGTTGAACGGGTTACGATCAAGAATCGGTACCCCATTACCAGGATTGTGATTTGTTTGATCGGTTGAGAGGAGCGCGAGTCTACTCCAATATAGACCATGCTTGGTTACATCGAGTTGAGGGTTAGGGATCTGAATATCCTAAGATCGTTTAGGACAGCGTTTTGGGCACTTTGAGTTCACGGTGATGCCCTTGGTTGGCGAATGCGCCCGGCGGCATTCATAGGATCAATACATACAGCCTATTTAGATCGGTTAGCCATTAGTCTTCGTGGATGACATTTGATCTACTCCCGGTCAGTGGGGCATGGTATCGCGAGGATCGTTTTACAGTTGTTGAGAGACCATCAACTGTACTCCAAGTTTAGTAAGTGCGAGTTCAGGCTTACTGAGGTGAGATTATTGGGACACGTGGTGTCGCATCAGAGGCCACCGACCCGCAGAAGGTCGAGGTGCTGATGAGCTGGAGAGGCCGAAGTCAGCCGAGATACGTATTGATTACTGGGTATTACAGAGATTCATTGAGGATTTCTCCGCACAGCAAAGACCTATGACTAGGTCGACTTAAGGAGTGTCAAGTTTGATTGGGATGACCGATGCGAGGAGGCATTCCAGAGTTGAAGAGAAGACTTTACCAGCCTCCCATCTCGATAGTCTTATTTGTGGGACGTGGGCACACAAGTGTACCGTGATGCCCGAGGGCCGCATTGGGATGTGCTTTGATGCAAACCGGAGGGTAGTAGCTTATGGTTCGGCCGCTGAAGAATCACGAGCGCACTACCCCACACATGACATGGAGTCATGGGTCGTAGTCTTCACTTTGAGTTACTCTGGGGCGCCACTCATTTATACCTACGAGGAGTTCGAGGAAAATTTCGCATCATGTCCGAAGTATATTTTCACGCACGGACCTCAACATGAGCGAAACTATAGATGGATGGAGTTCCTAGAGGGATTACGACTTCACTTTGCATTAACATCCCGGTAAGGCAAATGTGGTGGTTGATGCACTTAGTCGGAAGTCATGAGAGTCGGATGGCTAGTATAACTTCGAGCGGCGATGCTGTGAGATCACGGACAGCCAGGCTACGCACGGTGCGACTGCGCACTCGCGCTTTAGTACACCGCCTCTCGTTGAGTAGAGTGATTGAGTCCCAGCGGCGTGATCGCAGATAAAATCCATCGTGACCCAGTACAGTCAGTATCGTGACGCAGGGCCTTGACCGCTCACGCAGCGGTGTCTTCGATATGTGGACTCGCAGGGTTCCCGCCTGGACCGGGATGGAGAGGAGATTCGTGGAGTTTCACCGCCGACGGCCGCGGCATCCAAGTGGCACGAAGATGTACCATGATCTTCGCCGCGCACTATCGAGTGGGATGAAGAGACACGTAGGGACTCGCTCGACGATGTCTCACATGTCAGTTGCAGTCAACACCGGCCAAGACAGGCTACTTCACTATCGAGGTGGTCGAAGTTGAAGTGATATCGTCACGATGGACTTTGTGACCCACTTGCCAGCGCACGCAGCGTATACGACGCGTATGGTGATATGGACCCAGCCACTAAGTCTGCACATTTTCAAATTGCATGGACGACCTTCGCCTCGAGATTCATTGGTCGTACATTCGAGAGATAATCCGGCTACATGGAGTATCGGTATCCATAGTATCGGATAGGGACCCGAGGTTCACAGCGCACTTTTGAAAGAGTTTCCAAAAGGCTATGGGCACAGGGCTGACTATGAGTATATGTTCCACCCGCATTACGGGTCATCCGAGAGGACTATACAGTATTAGAGGACATGCAACAAGATGCGCCCCGGATCATAAGGGCAGCTGGGAGGAGCATTCTTAGTGGAATTCCTACAACAAAGCAATGTGTGAGTATGTCAGATGGCACCGTATGAGGCATCAGAGTGGGAGGCCGTGTGTCACCATTATGTTTGACCGTATAAGGGAGAGAGCTCCATCACAATCCCGATGGTTAGGAGACACCTCCGAGAAGGTGAGCGACGACAACGCCTTCTCACGCCGAGCCGCGTAAGAGCTATGCGATGTGCGACGCCGTCCCAGAGTTCGAGGTCAGGGGATCACGCCTCTTGAAGGTGATGCCTAAGAGGAGTGGTCAAGTTCTAAGTAATGGAAGCCACGCCGAGGTTCATTGGACATTCAGATACTGAGAGGGTAGGCACCGTTTACCGTTACGTTACGCCAAAGATGTCAAGTGTCCACGAGGTGTTTCATGTCTCCATGCTTGGAAATATACTCCAGATCCAGCTCATGTGGTTGATCGTGCACGCATCGAGTACGACACTTTATTTGGGACCTTCGGCGGCGACTAGTGCATTGTTGATAGTCGTGGATCGTTTTGCGACGCTAAAGACCGGTGGAGGCTAGTGAAGGTACTATGGAGGCACTATGGAGTGGAGGAGTCTCACGTGGGAGCCGGAGCGAGGACACGATGCGGGCCACCATTCCTTCTTGTTTAGGATGAAAGTAATGAAGTTTAGTCGCTTAAAATTTAAAATGATCACATGCATGATAGAGTGCACGGCGGTATATGCATGTGAGTGATTGTACTCGTCCGTAATTTCGACGAAATTCCTTTTAAGGAGGGGAGAATGTAAGACCCGAGAAATTCCAATTTATGGAAAAAGGGTAAAATCGTAATTTCGATTACAAAATTGTAAATTCGGTTAAAAATCCGTAATTTATTCTCTAGATCTCGGATAACAAAACGGATTGTACCGTTGGAATCGTTTCGCAATCTAGCTAGCACATAAATGGTCGAATTCGAGATACGACTTACACGTTTTTTGAGGCATCATGTTCTGCAGCCAGAAAAGATTTTGATGGGGATCTAAAATCACATATAACAAGTACTCATGTTCCATAAGTGGTATGAGTAGAGAAATGATGAAAAATGGACGCAATCGGTGTAGAGCTTAATGTAAAAACTGGAAATTAAGGACGAATGGTCATTATGGGATTTGTTTAAGTCACAACAAGACAAAATTGTCAATAGTGCTTCTTCTCCAACAAAAATGAGAAAAAAAAACGTGGGGATGCAATAGCTTCTGAAACGAAAATGGAGTTGAGTTTAGTGAGAGAAGGTCTTCCTTCTCTCTAGAAATACGGGTGATCCGACCGCCGACGCCGGACAAGAAGTTAAGAACCGCCCACGCAGAGAGGCTTCGCGGGCAATGGATTTATGAGTTTTGACAAACTCCGAGAGGTAGGGGTTTCTCCCTCACTTCATGCTTATTCTCGCTTTGGGTACTTTACTAATGTTCGAGTCGAAAGTGAGGCCGCGGGCGGTCGACGGGTCCCAAACCTTGGGACCGAATTGATGTGAATTTTTGAACCACCATTTGTGCAGCCGTGACTGCCACGGCTGATGGGTTTTTCTAAGTTTGGAAAATTTGTAATAAATCATATATTGATTGGAATGAGGCCGGAAATGGCCGGTCGCGGTTCATGCGTGAATCGATGACGGTGAATTTTCGGAATAGTAATCGAGGGTTTCACTATTTCTAAATAGTGTTCATAAATATATTCAGGAAAATATGTGTTCGGGTCGAAAGGATTTAAATTCTTAAATTGCTCATGTTTGGATCATTAAACAAGTGAGCTAATTTTGATGTATGAAATGAGAATTTACATGACATGATTGTGTGAATTGATTGTTGAAATATATGGTGTTTATATATTTACATGTGAATTGGGATCGTATCGAATTAGCATACATGCATTCCATATGCACCGGAACACCCTAGGACTATGGGGAGTGAGTGCATGAGATGAGTCTGCAGAAACCGGTTCTGAGGGTTGTCTAAAAATATTAATTACCGAGGTAAACCAAATAAATATATCAATCGTCGAGCGCCCAATTGATATTCATCGAGGGTAGTCCACAAAACAATATATTAATCGTCTGAAAGGCCCAATTGATATATATAATATTGTGAGGGTCAATTCACGAACAAACAAAATAATAATTTTCACGAGGCTAGCGAAAGGTACTGAGTCGGTGAGGACTCGGGACTGAGTTGGTCATGTAGACATTCGTTAGATCATGCATTTGCTTGAATTTGTGTTTTCATTGGAACATCGCACCGCACTTAGGTGGTGAGTAGCCTACTTGCATGATTCCACTATCGAGCATTAGCTCACCCGTCGAGGGATAATATTTTACTGTGCACAGGAGCTGCAGTAGGGACGGCTCATTCTACATCGAGGATTAGAAGAAAGCCGGTTTGCGGGCTTTGATGTATGCTTACGTATTAGAACTTTTTAAGTTTAATGTATGTGTCAGACAAGAGTAAAAACACATGAATCCTGTAACTATCGTTATATAGTTGATTCTTAGTCGCATGCATATCGAGTATTGTTTATGGCCCAAGTGGTCGCTTTAAATCATAAACCGTTATATTGACTGTTTGGGACAAGTTTATGCAGGTTCTGTATTTGGGCAGAGCTCCCGCATTGTGCTGAGACTTCGCCTCGATTTTGTGGAAAATGTCGGTCAACGACATTCACGTAGTATCTCCGCGGGGTTGACGGGTAGTCAACGGACCCCCGGGGTTTGGGGTGTCACACATCCATACTCACCAAAATGTATATTTTATACAAAAATAAGTTAATTTACAATTTGTTTTTATTACAAATTTTCCAAACTCGTCTTAATCTGGATTTTTACAAAAATACACATAACAAGGCCATATAGCCCTTCTTTCGCTCTAAGACCTCTGGATGCCCCATCCCCAGTGAACCTTCGCACTTAAAATAAATTTTCCTCGAGACAGTAGAGCAATGCCTAGTAGTGGAATTTTCCTACTTAGGTTACTCTCCACTTAAGTGCTCATGCAATGGCACACCAAACATTCAAGTAAAACATGCAAGTCCCTACTCAAATGTCTACATGATATGGATAAGAATGTGACCCACCCACTCCCATGTCTTGAGACCTCACTGACTCCCTCACGCATGCCTAAGCTAAGAGTGAGAAAATATTGTTTTCAAAACAAAAGGTTTTTGTTCTTGAAAACATAATACCATTTCCGATAAAATTCTATTGGACAACCCTCCGAGGTGAATTGCTGGATAATCCTTCCGTAACAGTCATGGGTCCTCCTCCGAGATGAACTGTTGGACAACTCTCCAAGGCAATTCTTCGAAAAATCTTCCTTTGAAATTCCTTTCACAACCATTTTCCTTTTTCTTTCATGTCATGCACTCACACCTATTACTTCTAGGTTTCCCGATGCATATGAAATGCAATATACATTTCATTGTAACAATTCATGTTAATATATTAAACATGCATATATTAACAAAATTCAACACACAATAACTTGTTATTCATTCAAAGCAATAACATTAAAATTAGCTCACATGGGCTAATAAAAAATTCAAGCAATTCATTTTGAACCGCTCAATCAACACAAACTACACACAATATCACGTGAACAGTACAACCCTAGGTCTCAAAATTGTCCAACGACCATTCTAGGGATTTCTCATCAAACCCCCAATCTTTGAATCAAAACACCCGCCATCTAGCCTCAAGATATCCTCATCCATTAAAATGGCTTCCATTAAAGAATAAATCAAGTAGAGAAAACCCTTACCTCGGTTGGTCGAAACTCCACAAAATCGTACCACGCGTAGCCCCAGTGGTGACCAACTTCCTCTGCCCGACGAGAACCCACCATTCAACACCGTGATCTGTAGAGAGAAGATAGACTTTCTCTTTCTAAAATTTTTTTTCTCCCCTCATTGTCGGATACCAGGCAAACAAAAGAGAAGATGTTCTTTTTTTCTTTTCATTTGTTCCCTTTTTGTCCTCTTAGTTTGACTTTAAGGACCACTTGACACATGGATTAATAGAAACCATTTATCTCTTATCCTCTCACTAATCATGTGATATAAGGCCACATGGATACATGTGCTAGCTGTCTCACACACCACATGCCTTCTATTGTGATCTAAAACCCGAGGGTCCGCTGACAACCCGCCGTCCTCGCGTATCAATCGCGATGTCGGGTAACCCGACATTACTATTAAATGCAAGTGTAGCTTCCTTGTACGGAGCTCTACCCAAAATACAACCCGTCCCAACATCAATCTCATGAGACATGTACATGAGTAAACACTACCACTGGGGCCCATACATCAAGACATTCATCAAAATACACCAACTATATATCATATAGTTTAAGAGTTAATAATTCACTTAATTCAACATATATTAAAATTACAACATTCTAATACATGCTATACAACAACATCAGCCACAAGTCGGCTTTCTCAAACAATTTCTAATGAGTGACGCCTTCCCGACGTCCACTGAATGACGATGATTAGTGTCCAAAGTGTATTTTTGAACCCTATTTTTAATAGGTTTTCGAGCGTTTTTGTGTACTAATTTATTATAATTAACCTATCTGACATGTCTCGGTCCCGCTGCACTTCTAATCGCATTCGAGGTCGTTTTTTGTGTTTTTTGCAGGAATCGAGGCCAAATTATCGTGTCAATCCAATCATAACCAAAGTCGGGTTGATTTTCACCACTTCATATGGTCTCATCAATTTCAGCAAGCCATGAATGAAGAATTTCAAAGGTGAAGAAAATCAAGAAAATGGTAAGCAATAGGTTGCAGATGCGCGGGTTGTACTGGGCCAGTAGAAGCATGAATCAATGGAAATTGATGAACAGAGGTTAAATTATTGCCGAATTTTCGCCATGATAGCTTAAAATTCATCGTAGGCATAGTTTAAAATGCAAATTCGCTATGCACGTTGTTTTTCGCTAGCTAGCTTAATTCGCTAGCTAGCTTAAAATATCAGATACGTAAATTTTCCATTTTCGCATTCGTGATTTTCGCTATTGACGCCAAATTTTCTATGTTACGAAAATTCCCTGCAGACAGAAATGGCTGCCCCGATTTTGATATTTTTGATTCCAAACGACCGCTTTGTATACTACTGGCCTTGTCCTTATTGTAATTTCATATTAGGTCTTTTTGTCATTTCATTGTCGCTATAAAAGCCAACTTATAGAATTTCAGAATCTCTAACTTTTAATCTTTCGGTACGCCAGCAGCCTGTCTCAGCTTCCTCTCTTCTTCTCCTCTTTCTCCCTTTCTTGGGTGCCAAACACCCTCTAAGGATGACAACTTGGGGATGAGGGCTAAAAACCTTCCCCTCCTGAAGTGGAAGGTTGCTTCGTGGGTGGATCTTAAGGTCGGCCGGTGGTTCCCCGTTTTTCACGCAGCGAGTTTTGTCATTTGGTTCCCCAAAATTTTCATTTCTAGGTTTAAAAGCTCTTTGATGTGCTTTCACAATACTTCTGGCAAGCTTTTTAGGTTTAGTGTATTCTTAGTTTAGATACACTAATATCCATTAGTTTCATTTATGAGCCACTGAGGTAGGTTAAGGGTTGGGTTTTCACCGTAGCATCCACTTTGATCACTTGTACCTTAGTGGTTCAAGTGATTTATTTTAGATCCATTGAGACTATTATTAGTTACCCCTACGAATCATCACGAGTCACATATTTTCACCGTCAAACCATAAATGTTAAATAAATGCTTTCTATCAAAAGGAAAATTATTAGGTTTAGGCTTTAATGCCAATGAAGATCCGGTTCGAGACGACTATATGTCATCCCTCTCAACGCGAGGAAATTAACCCGACCTCTCAGTTAGCCTAGGATCTTAAAAACCAGTGGCCCAATGCTTCAAGGGAGTTCTATTTACATTTTTATTTTATTTATTTTCAGCTCTGCAAACCAATTACTCCACTGTTGGCTCAAACCTTAAAAATCCAAATTTAATTCACCATTTTTGACTTCACTCAAATCACTTGTACGAAGAAAACCCATCCATGTGTTCGACCCTAGACCACTATACTGCAGTAGTTTGACTACCGCAGGAGGAACCAGATATAAAGTTTTGTTGGTTCCCGGATCACCCCACCGGCACGAATCAAATGGCGCTGCTGTCGATGGTGCCTAGTGCAAAGTGAGAAGTCGTGGAAACACTTGTGATCCTCATCACAAAAGTACTGGTGAATTTTTATATTTACCCGCCATTTTCTTTTCATTTCATATAGAAAAAAAATAAAAAAAAAGTTGTTGCGTGATTCATTTTTTGGGTTGCCCTGCTTCTGCTGTGAATCCATTTTCAGTGGATCAAAAATTCTAAGGCAAGCAGTTCAGGTTCTGTGGGAAAATTGACTGAGAGAAAATGGAACCCCCACATGAAGAGCAATACAGTCAGGAGAGTAACCCTAGGGCATATATGACAATGAGGGACTATAGGGACCTTCCATACCAGTGGCAACAACCTGTAGAGAGAAATTCAATCCCACCTAGATCCATGAGTGACTATAGAGACCAATGGATGGGTACACCTCTACAAGAAGTTGTTCAACTCTGGCACCTCCTTCACATCCACAATATGCCTCTTGGTTCAGTTTAACCACCACGCCCAATCTCCCACTGAGCAAGCAATTCTAGACCTACCAAAATGGTGGGTGATGTCAGGTGTGTGTTCAAAGAATCTAACGCCCAATTGAGTGAAAAACTATGTCTGAGGAGAAATCTGCACCAAAGATTAATGGTCGAACAATGATTTACATGAATAATAAACTCAAGAAGATTCCATTGAAGACCCAATTGATCGCCAAAGAATGTCCACCAAAGAGGAGAGCGTCAAAGTGGCACCATGGTGAGAGTCATGTCACAAGAGCCCACAAGAAAGTCGGTGGAAAAATTTGAATCCCTCGCAGGCCGCTATCCGTCTGGCCGGGAGAAGAAGGAAGCAACCTTCCCATTGATCGAGAGAAGAAAAGATATAAACAGGAAGAGCCCCAAGAACCTATCCTCTAACCAATCCTCATGAAGTTGAATCCTAGTACCACTCGCCAGCCACCTATGCGCAACCCACCGCCATTGTACATATATTGCCAACACTACAGCAACCCAAACTCGCAGCACTCGCTCCCAAAGTTAAGTCCAACCCATCACGCTTATGCCGAAGAACTTCAAGAGATTAGTACACAGGCCGAAGCTTGCTACTACCTCAAGCAGATGGCAAACGCATTATACCGCATGGCATGCTGGGTGGTTCGGTGCCGGCTGATTGGAGCACCCGAACCTGCAGATTTCGGAAGCCCGCTAGTTCCGGCAGCCTCCAAAGGCCTAAGGAAATGGTTTGGGGAGCACAAATTTCAATTTTTGTTTTAATTTTTCTTGTCTTATTTTATTTTATTGTATTTATTTGATTCTGCTAATTTTTCTTCTCTTAGGTTTTATCTAATTTTTAGTTAATTTATGTTTTAAATTAATTTTGCTTTTCTACAATTTTTCCTAATTTTTCTTGTGTTACTCAGTGCTTTAGGCAAATTCTAAATAAAATAAAATTATGAAACCTGATTTTTAAAACACAGTTGCAGAATGTGGAGAAATTTAACTATAGTTAAAATTTCCTGCAATTTTGAAGTAAATGCTGTACTCCTATTATGGGACAAATTTTAATTAAGCTACGAAATTTCGCTAGCCTAGTGAAATTTTTGTGAGACAGCGAAATCAGAAAATTTCGCTAGGAATAGTGCATTTCGCTAGCCTAGCGAAATTCCTGCTTGTAGCGAAATTAACAGTTGCCTCCACTACAGGACAAAACAGCGCACAGTGTTTCATTTTATTTTATTTTATATATATATATATATATATATATGTTTTATATTTAAAAAAAAAAAAACGTTTTGTTTTTCTTATATATTATTTTTATTTCAAAAAAAAATTTATTATTTTTATTTATATATATATAAAAAAAAATTTTTGTTTCTTAAAAAAATTAATTTTAAAAATCGCTTTATATATATATATATATATATATATATAGATATATATATATATATATATATATATATTATTTATTATTTATTATTTTATTTGATTTTTCAAAAAAAATTCAAAAAATTTCAAGATAGAGATGAATAAAATTTCCATAAACATAGCGAAATATTCGCTTATGTCAAATTTCGTTAGCTCATTTAAATTCGCTGAGTTAGCTTAAAATTACTCAGAAAAATGAAATTTTTCTCACTATAAATTCCACTTCGCTTTCCACTTTGTTTTCTTCATAACTTTTTCATCCAATCGCTTAAGCGTTCTTCTGCACCGTTGGAAAGCTTAGAGTGTAGAATCCAAATATACAGAAAGAACATTTTGAGATTATTATGAAAGTGTAATTCTTAAAAATGTCTAACCGTCACTTTTTTCTTTTCTTCTCCTAACTTGCTTATTCAGTTGAACTGAGTGAATAAGGTGTCGAATGGAAGATTACTATAAGCTTTCCTATCCAGCAATGATTACATTCATCAAGGAGGTAACACTTCCTTCTCTAATTTTTCCAATCCGAGCCCCATTTCTAATAACCTAGATGCTCGTCGGGGTGGAGAAGCTGGGCGAAAATGCGGCTTTTTATTTATGTTTGTTATTATTTTGTTCACACCATTTAGATGCTGAAGGCTGCCGGGGTCCTCTTTATAAAGCTATACCATATAGCTTTACTTTTTCAAAATCTGGACCCAATTTGCAATCAAAATTTTTTTTCAGGTTTTACCAACCCAAGTTGGAAAATTTAAACTTTGGTCCACCTCTATTACGCAGATTCCATGCTTCGGGCCGAGGAATGATTAGTTGAATTCTTATTGATTTCGACATTTTTCTTCCACCTTTAGCTAACCACACACAGAGCACAGTAGGTTTCAATGATAGGCTGAAAAACTGCGCAACCTCCTTTACTTTGCATAACCTACCCTAGTTTAATAGGTTAAGGACCCCTGTAGAAAAAGAAAAAGAAGAAAAACGAGAAAAAAAAATAAAATAAAAGAAAGAAAAGAAAAAGAATAAAATTAAACACTTTGCCTTGAAACCCGAACACGGTCCGAGGGGTATATGGCTAAAGTTTTAAAGCCCTAAGTGTCTTCAAACCTTCACTGGTCAAGTCACCCAGACTTAAGGTTCGAGAAGGCTATCGGGTGGACGGGTGGAGTTTTAGTAAGTTGTAGGTGCCGGAGTCTCAAATCATTAGAAGTCCGTGAAACCCGTAGAGTTTGTGGCTTAAAGATCCTTATGACTTGGTGCCCTAAGCCTTAATCGTTGGGAGTCATCTAGAGATCCCCTCAAGCATGGACTTTGGTGAGGCTCCATTCTCAAGATTGCACCCTACAATGCAAAAAAGAATCAGGAATAAGAAGTGGGTCCCCGATCTATTTAGGCTGGTTAGCATGCTAGGCCGTGGTAGTAGCTAGGTTGGGGAGAGTGCGGTTTGACGCTTATCAAGCTGGCAGAGCTAATCAAACAAACACTTAGATTTTGCAGTTTCTGATTCACCAAGAAGGAGGCTCTTTCGATACGCACTTTGTATGGCATTCATTCTCTTAAATGGTTATCGATAAGGGCTCGATGATTCTTACTCAGTAAGGCATTACCATTCACAACCTTTTTAAAGTAATTATTTGAACGTTATTTGTTATAGTTTTATAGCGATTAACACTCTTTCTTTCACGCTATGGGATCAATTGTAGGTTGGGTGTGGATTAGTATCCAAAAAGTGCTATTTTGAACCCTATTTTTACTAGGTTTTAAGCGCTTTTGCGTACTAATTATTATAATACTCAACCCAATTGACATGTTCTAGTCCTCTATTACCCTCTAATTGCATTCCGAGGCTATTTTTGTAGTTTTTAAGTGTGAATCGAGGCCAAATTATCGTGTCAATCCAATCATAACCAAAGCTCCAAGTTGATTTTCACCAATTTCATATGGTCTCATATCAATTTCAAGAAGCCAGAATGAAGAATTTCAAAGGTGAAGAAAACTGAAGAAAAATGGCAAGCAAACAGGTTGCGATGCGTTGAGCAAAGAAATTACAGGAAGGTGAAATCAATGGAACAAGGATGACCAGAGAGCCAAAATTGCATACCGAATTCTCCCGCCATGATAGCGAAATTACTGTGCATAGCGAAAATGCAAATTTTCGCTATGCACAGTGTTTTTCGCTAGGCTAGCGAAATTTCGCTAGCTAGCGAAAATTACTGTAGATAGCGAAATTTTTCATTTTCGCTATTCAGGATTTTCGCTAGCTTAAGGAATTTCAAAGTAGCTTAGCGAAATTTCTCGCTAGTTTAGCGAATTTCGCTAGCTAGCTTAAAATTCCCCGCATAGTAAAATGGCTGCCCCGATGATATTTTCATTCCAAACGCACCTGCTTTTGTATAATTACCATACTTTGTCCCTATTTGTATTTCTATATTTTAGGTCTTTTGTCATTTCACATTGGGTTGGCTATAAAAGCCAACTTATAGATTTTGTAACCCTAACTTTTAATCTTTCGGCACAAAGAGCAGCCTTTGTTCCGCCTCTTCTCCTCTTCTCTCTCCCTTTCGCGGTGCCAAACACCCTAAGGATGACAACTCGGGGATGAGGCTAAAACCCTTTCCTCCTTGAAGGGAAGGTTGTCGGGGTGGGATCTAAGGTCGCCGTGGTCTCCTGCTTTTTCACGCAAAGAAGTTTTGTCATTTGGTTCCCAAAATTTTCATTTCTAGGTTTAAAAGCTCTTTGATGCTTTGGCCAATACTTGGCAAGCTTTTAGGGTTTAATGTATTCTAGCTTTAGATACACTAATATCCACAGTTTCATTTACAGCCACGAGGTAGGTTAAGGTTAGGTTTTCACCGTAAGTGCATCCACTTTGACTGTCACTTGGTAATCTTTTTAGGGTTCATGTATTCTATTTTAGATCCATTGAGACCATTAGTTACCCTTTACGAATCATCAGAGGATGAGTCAAGATATATTTTCACCGGGTTTGTGAACCATAAATGTTAAATAAATGCTTTCTATCAAAAGGAAAATTATTATTTAGGTTTTAATGCCAAATGAAGATCCGGCCTGAGATAATCATATGTCATCCTCCCCAAAGCGAGTGAAATTAACCCTGGGACCTCTCGCTAGCCTAGATCTTAAACTCGGGCCCAATGCTTCATGGAGTTCTATTTACATTTATTTTATTTATTTTCAGTTTGCAACCACCACTAATCGTTTTACCCAAACCTTAAAAATCCAAATTTAATTCACCATTTTGACTTCACTCAAATCACTTGTACGAAGAAAATCATCCCTCAGCACCCGAATTTAGATCAATTATACCGCAAAGAGTTTGACTACTAGTAGGAGGAACTAGGGATATAAATTTTTGTTGATTCCGATCACCCTACCGTGGCACGACCAAGGATCCTCGACAATGTGAAAGCAAAGCCCAATAGAGATACTTACTGGCTACCCCACCCAAGTGTACATACATGAGCATCAACTACATTCAGCAATTACATGAACCTACTCGAATGTTCACATGACCAATCCCATGTCCCGAGTCTCACCAACTCCTCACACATGCCTGGGTCAATATGCGAGTAAAATATCCGGGCCACAACAAAAGCTTTTTGTTCTCGAAAACTTATTATCGAGTTTCGGTAAAATATTGGACTACCCTCTCGAGGCTAATTGCCGATAACTCTTCAAACATCATGGTCCTCATCCTAAGTGATCCGTTGATCGTCCCTCCATAAGTACTGAAAACCTTCCGTCAAATCTCTCTTCACAAACATTTTCGTTGTTTCATCACGCCATGCACTCACTCCTAATATTCTAGTGGTGCCCCAAAGGTATGGAATGCATGATGTGCCAATTCCAAACATTCATGCATTGAGCAGTCACACATGCATATAGCAGCACGATAATAGTTCATTAAAATCAGTGCATGCAAATTCACACTACACCAAATTAGCTCATTACTAATTAACAAACACGTAGCTATTAATTCACATTTTTAATCACTAACCAAACACATTTTCACACAAAAAATTTGTGTCACTATTCATGTGAATAGTGTTCCTCGGGTTACCGTCACGACCACAATAAATAGGAATTTTCCTCCACTTCTGGGTTAAAGGGTTTTGAGGACCGACTTACGGCTAAAACAAGCCTCGTGAACATTCTTAACCATTTACATGGCTTTTAGCCAAAGATTAAATACAGTGGAAAGATCCTTACTTGAGTTGTCGAATCACCATTGTAGCTCACGCCAGAGTTTTCTTCGCCAGCAGAACAGCTTTTTACTTTTGCTCGTCGAGAACCGAGACACGGTCCGGACGGGCCGAAATCCTAGAGAAGGTGTTATCTCTCTCTAAAAATCAAAAATCCAGCCACACCAAGCTCTTGTTCTAGCTATCAGACGCGTGCTCATTTCATTTGGAGAAGATGAACACTGTTCATCTTTTGTCCTTATTCTCATTAACAAATCAAAAATTCTCATAATGTCCCATTTTTCTAGATTTTTGACACTTGGCACTATCTAGGCCGTCCATTTCCATTATCTCTCTACTCATACAACATGTGTCACATGGGTACATGTAATAGGTGACTTTTGTCACATCACATGTCTCTCAAACCCGTTTACTAAGACCGATGTAAGACCCGAAATTTTAATTTTTCTCGAAAATGGCAAAATCGTACTGGGTCAAAAAATCATGAATTTATTCTCTAGATTCGATGATGAAACGGATTGCACCGCGAACGCCTCGCGAAATCTAGCTAGCACGCCGTAATTCCGTCGACCAGACGTTTGAGTTGACACGCTGAGGCATCGCTGCCGTGCCGTAGATTTTTCGAGCGCGACGAAACACATATAACACGCATCATGTGCCATAAGTGGCATGAGGTATAACGATGAAAATGGATTACGGTGATAGTGCCGAATGTCAAAACTTGGAAAAGAATGACAAAATGGTCATTTTGGAAATTTATTAAATGAGAATAAGACGAAACACTCAATAGTATTGCAAAAGGAAAAACAAAATGTGAAAAGGGAAAAGAAAGATGCAGAATGTGGTGTTTTGAAATATAGAGAGAGAAGGACCTCCTTTCTTTCTTTTTCTTCTTAGATTCTCGAGATCCGATCGTCGGAAAGTTCGGGCAAGAAGAAAGCCGCTTCACGCAGATAGGGCCTCTACGCTGGCACCGGATTCGAGGAGCTTCGGACAAACTCCGAGAGGTGTGGCCCCTACTTGGGTTTTACACTTTATTTAAGTGTTTTACAATGTTTCAGTTGGCTTGAGGCCTTGAACGGTCGTTTGATCGGTCCCAAAGCTTGAGACCGAATTGATGAATTTATTGACCAATGTGCAATTCCAACGCAGAGGGACTGTCAACAGCAGAGTACGCATTATGTTTTAAATCATGTATTTGGTTTGTAATGAGCTTCCGAAATGGCCAGAGTTCGGTGAATGATTGCAGATTTGCTCGAATTAGTAATCGAGGGTTTCACTATTCCAGAATAGTGTTCACAAAATACTTAGAAATAATGTGTTTGGTTGAGTAATTCAAATCGAAGCTTCTTCGTGGTTTGATCATTAGCCCATGTGGAGCTAATTTTGATGTGATGAAATGCGAAATTACATAACATGATTGTGTGATTTAATTATGAATATATGCATGTTTATATATTTAAAATGTGTTATAGACTGAATGAACTGCATCATAATTCCATATGCAATCAAGCAACCCTGTATGATATGGAGTGAGTGCATGAGGTGAGCTCCAAAGAAAACAAGTTTCGAGGTTGTTCAAAACTAATAATGACCTGAGGTAAACCATACTTTAAAAATATCACCGCTTGAGATCTTTCCAATTGATATACATCGAGGGTAGTCCATACATAATATCAATCGTCGGAGTCGCCAATTGATATACATCGGAGGGTAGTCCACTAAATATAACATCGGAGACGGTCCACTACTTATACATCGGAGGGTTGTCCATAAATAAAACATAAGGTTCTCATACGTGGCTTAGGCAAGTGTGAGGGAGTCGGTGAGGACTCGGGATATGAGGTGGACTGCTAGGGATATTCAAGTATAGGATCATGCATTTTCTGAGTTTGTGTGTTTATTTTGGAGTATCGCATCAAGACTTGTGTGGAGAGTAACCCATTTATGATTCCACTATCGAGTATTAAACATCCTCGTCAGTGAACATTTGCATAGGGAGTGCACGAGGATTGTCTATTATAGAGGTCGCTTTAGAAGGTTCGCTGGGTGTAGCTTTGGCATCATTTTACACATGTATTGAATTTTAATTTTAATACGGGTTGTGTAAGAGTAAATAATTAATCCTTGCAATCTATGATATGATAGCTGATATATTTATGAGTATGGTTTATGGGCCAAGTGGTCAAGCTATTAATAAACATGATTATATTGGATAGATGGAATATATGTTGTGAGTATAAAATGCAAATCTGAGGTTATTTGCAAGAGAAGGTTTATATATGACCCTGTAGTGTCACAGGTATCTCAGACGTGTTATATGTGTTGTATTTGGGTAGAGCTCCCCTGCATTGTGCTGGACACTCGCTCCATTTTCCTATGAGGCTCGTACACATCCACTTCTGTATTCTCCTCGCGGGTTGATTTTACAACTGACCCTGCCTTTGGGCGCCATACCAGTATCGCAGCCTAGGTATACGACTACCTAGGCCACAGGGGATTCAGCTTAGGCCATAGTCTTTTATAGTGTAAGAACACGCCACTAGGTGTGGTTCGATGTTAAGTTTAGGTACAGAGATTACCTAGGAAATCACAGATAAAACTAGGACACTGCATAACGTGTTTGATGTGTTTTGTGATTTGGATGAAATGTTGTGTGATCATGTATGTATGATGTGAATGTTTGTGTGCTTAGGTAAATAGCACATAGGTGTGTTGGAAAACAAATTTTGGAGTTTACAATGTGTAAACTGGAACAAAGGAAATAAAAGAAATAAATTTTACTAAATTTATTTGGTTTAAGGACAATGAAATAAAATTTTAAATAAATTTTAAAGTGAACTCATAAAATTATTTGAAAGTGTATAATTTTGCAATGTTCAAGCCATCGCATGTACGGGAGTGGAAGAAGGAGGCTACCGCCCACCAGGCCAGAGATTCATGTTTGTGATTTGACTTAGGTTTACAATGAGTAAGTATTGCAAATATTGAGCCGCTGGGGCTCGCTTGTATTAAATGTGGTGGCCAATGGCTTAGTGAGTGTCACCACACCTATTGTATCGTGACAGTGTGCAAAGCCTGGGGCATGCTGTCAAGAAGATCGGGTCACAATACAGTTATTGTATTGTGACATGGTGGTTTTGGAAGGCTGAATTGTATTGTGACTGTAGGGGCTGGTAGGCTGTGTCAAGATACAATGTTTTGTATCGTGACTGAAGGGAAGGAGTGGCTGTTGAAAATTGTGTTGCAATACAAATATCAGGACAGTGTGGTCAGAGAGGACTGGCTGTATCATAGGTCTGAGGGTGGCTGCAATACAAGTATCAGACAGGCTAGAAGGGTAGGAGGCATGTCACGATACACATGATTGTGGCAGACAGCCGGTTGGTCGGGTCAGGCTAGATTTGCAATACACCCATGTGTATCAGACGAGCTGCGAGAGCGTGAGTTTGGTCGGTCGCGAGGCTTCATGATACTCCGCCGCGTGCCTACGCCGCCAAAGACATGCCCAACATATGGCCGGCCGTGCCACGACACCCGCCGACCAGCCGCGACACGCCGCTAGGCCCGCGACACGGCCGGCCAAAGCCGGCCACGACACCACCGCAGCCCGCCTGCAGCTCAACAACCATTGTCAGGTTTGCGCACTGACCCGCCGAATCTAGTTTTTGACTCAAGACGCTTCCGAATCAATTGGGGCACTGCTCATGAACACCGTTCATCACAAAATTTTCACAATTTTTCTTTAATTAAATAAATAAATAAACAAAATCAACAAATGACAAAATCTTTAGAAAAACAAATTTTCAAAAATAAAAATTTTTGTTGATGTACCCGATTTAACATGTGAATTAATTGTCACATCGCATTTAAATGCGGGGACAGAGAATATGAGCTACATATTCGAAAGTATGAATAAAAACTTACCTGTTATGCCTGGATGTACAGATCAATCGCCATGTAATCGTCAAGATAGGTGAGTGACTGGCGACAGAGGTCACCACTGGCACTGTCGCACCAACTCGCATCAATCACCATTTGATCATTTGTCTTGTAGAGGTCAGAGGTATATGGGCACAAGGCTCACAAAGCAGCATAAATAGGTCGTGGAGGTCCCCAGTAACTCTGAAGAACTGATCATCTCCTCCGGGACTGTCACAGGGGAGGAGACCCGAGGAAAATGCACCATCGGTTTATGTAGATCGAAAGTGTTAGGAGGCCATGATTACCCTCCGACGACCGTGATCGTGCTAGTCATGCTCATCGAGGGCAGTCCCGCGCAAAGATCTTTAAGATCCTCTAGTGGATTGAGGCAATGACATGCGCAGTTCCGTGAACTCACCATGTGGTGAGTATTTTCCAGATATCATGAGGCATGCCAAGGCTCGAGTTCCAGAGCCAAGCAGGGGGTTATAATCGTGATGGATATGGCTAGGTTCACGAAAGCTGTACCAATTTGCTAACGTGACACGCCACGATACTACATGAGATTCGAGAATGGGCGTTCATCGTGGCAAAGATCGAGACCTCGCCTGACGATGACTCATGGTTGACTCGCCCAATCTACGTAGAGAGAGGATCAAGATGTCGGTACCGGGATGTGTTGGTAGCAAGAGGAGGATCAACCTTCTTCTAGTTCCGTAGTGCGTAAGACTTCGCTTCACACGAGTTTCATGTTTAGGTCAGATTAGGCATGTGAGATCGATTACCCCGAGACAAGGATCCTGTGACTTTGGGACAAATAAGAATCCCGCTAGTCAGAACAGAGAGATTATTTCGTCATTCCTCCACACCCTAGTACGTCGGTAACCAAGCCAGTTTTCGAGGTGTTACGCACCTACACACGTATAGCCAGAGCCAGTGTGGTCTAAGCCGTGACGATCGAAGTTACGCAGCCGGTGCTGCAGAACCTAGGGTGGCAAGTATTATTATCGTTGTCGATGTCGCTGACATTGATGAGCCGACATCCACTCCAAGCCGTCGCATCGACCGCAAATGGTTGTCACATCTACACGGCTATCGATTTAGGCTTAGAAGCTAAGGCCTTTAGAGAAGCTTTTATGTGAAAGTTCTCCCTAAGGATTAGGCGAGTAGGGATGATATGTCGTGTTTGGCGAAGTTGGAGATCTCTGGGACTCACCACAAGGACCTCGAGGATCACGGACATGTCAAAGTTTGATGTCATCTTGGGGATGGATTGGTCGACGTACTACTGTGGTCTTATCGATTGTGAGCGTAGGAGGTGCTTTTCAGCAAATTTCACACGCAGACTCCGCATCAGGTGGAAATCTGTGGGGACAAGCATGACATTTTTCCCCGTGACAAGATAATGAGTCCAGTGTTGTGACGCTACGGTCAAGAAGCGTAGCCTATTCTGCAGACGAGGAGACACCGGACTGATCTACCGAGCACTTTAAGTAGTATGTGGATGTTCTTCCGCACGAGCTACTGGACTACCTCCACAAGAGGGTCGTAGACTTCGGCACGAAGCCACACTCGGTACCCTCACCCATCTCTATGACTCCGCATGACGGCACCAAATAGTCATAGAAACTCAGTCCACCCATAGGAGCTACCGGACAAGGGGTTCATTAGGACCGAGCACTTCACCATGGGCGCTCCGGTTCCTGCTTTGCGAAAAGAAGGACAAGACCCTTCGATCGGCAGAATGGATTACGCCTCAATTGAATTGTGGTTACGATCAAGAATCGATACCCATTACCGAGGATCAACGATTTATCTGGATCATTTCGAGAGGAGCGCGAGTTCAGTCTCCAGAGGACCTTCGCAGACCGGGTTGCCATCATTGAGGGTTAGGATACGTATATCCCTAAGACAACGTTTAGGACGCTTATGGGCACTTGAGTTCATACGATGCTCCCTTGGATTGACGAATGCGCTAGCAAAGATTCATGGATCTCTTACGTGATAGGATATTCAACCCTATTCAGATCAGCTTTAGATTGTGCTACGTAGGGTGATCGGAATCAACAAAAATTTGTTTCCTATGTTCCTCCTACTACCGTAGTCAAACTACTGCAGTACAGCGGTCTAGGGTCGAACAAGGGGATGGGTTTTCATCCCATGAATGATTCGCATCGCGCTTGAAAACAGAGACTTTTGTTCGATTGGATTAGTGATTAAAAACATGGGAGTTGGTTGTTCACTGGTTAACTGAAATGGCTTAAATTAAGGTGTGAAATGGTAACCTTGAAGGCTTGGTCAGCTTGATACAATGGGGCATATAGTCCTCGGTTATTTCCTCGCATTAGGCAAATGACATATAGTCAAAGCCAAAACCTGGATCTTGTTTAGCTATGAACCTAACCCTGGAACCACTCCTATTTGAGTTAAATCAAATACTAAGCATTCAATGTCCCAGTCAGTTTGAAACCCTAGCATATAACCTCATTTCAATGGCTCGTAAATGACATCTAAAGAATGTCAGTGCATCTACCATTAAGAATGCATTAAACCCTAAAGTATGACAAGTATTGACCAAAGGAAAGACATTAAATGGCATTAAACCCAGTTTGGAAAGTTCGGGAACCATAAAATGTACTCAGACATTTAAAGCATGAGGACAACCCGCAGTGAGTCCCTAAACCAAGCTAGCAACCCTCCTCTTCATACAGGAGGCTTAGCTGCCATTGGCCTTGAGTCACATCCTCAAGGTGTTCAATGAGAAAATGAGAGAAAGAGGAGAGAGAAAGAGAGCAAAATATAACCTTAAAGTAAAGCCATGAGCTTGCATAAAATAAAACTTAGGGTTACAAGGTTGTAGGAGCTTATATAGCTGTCAACCCTGTGTGAAATGACAAAATGCCTAAAATATGAAGTTACAATAGGGACAAAATGGTAATTTATCAAAACGTATCGCTTTGGAATCAAAAATACCAAAAACACAACACATTTTCAGTATGCAGAGATCAAGAAGGCGGGTAAATTTCACATACAGCAAATTTCACTGAAGCAATGAATTACAAGAGATACGAAAATAAAAATTTCTCGCTATGAACGCAGCCTCGCTAAGCCAGCTTAAATCTCCTCGCTAGCTTAGCGGTAAAATTAATTAGGATTGCGAAAATTTCTCTATGATTGCGAAATTTTTGCAATCCCTACGAAATTTTCGCAATGCATAGCGAAATTCCTGTTTTCCTCCTGCTTTGTCTGTTTTGCTACTGCATCATCCTCTCATTAATTTGCCTTCAATTCTTCGATTCATTTTGACATTTCATCGCCTCCGCTTGGTGAAATTACCGAGGATTCTCACATTCAGCACCAATAAGAAGCCAAGCTTGCTGACTGAAGTTCCCAATACCGCAAACTATCCAAACAACCTCGAAACAAACTGGTTAATTAAGTGGACATGCACATGACAATCGGGTTTTATTCATATGATTACACAAAAAGCACTCAAACCTATCTTGAATAGGGTTTCAAATAGCACTTGCACTAATCACACCCCCAACCGACACGTTGTTACCCCTTAGCAATGCTAAAAACAATAAAGGAATGCATGCTGTGCTTTTACAAAAAGTGTATATGGTTCAAAAAGTGTATGTACAAATAGTCTTTACCTTTAAAATGAACAATTTACACCCTGCTCGAAAATCGACATGAAAGAACAAAAACCATAAAAGAACTAGCTTCATGGCAACATCGGCTCCATGGAAGTCAACCTGAATTTCCCCCAAAATCTAATTGTTCCTAATATAACCAGCTTGAGCCAATAAATTGCAAAGCTATTCCCTCCCCCCAACCTAGCTACTACCATGGCCTTTAAACTGTTGACCAACCCAAATAGGATCAGCCACACTCTTATTCCTTCCATGATTGCAATGTAGGGTGCAATGCTAAAAACTCGACTTCCCCAAAGTCCGTGTAATTGTGGGTCCACCCGATTACGACCCCAACCACTAAGGCTTAGGCATCAAGCCAAAGGATCGACCACAAACTCTACAAGCCACCCCTGACTCGAATGACTCGAGAATTACACCTACAACACGCTAAACTCTACCCATCCACCCGTGTAGCTTAACACTAAGTCGATGACTCCCAACCAATTATGTTTAAAAGGACCGGCTTTAAAGGCTTTCGCCATATACCCCTTTGGACCGTGTTTGGGTTTCAAGGGCAAAGCTACGACTTTATTTTTCTTTTTTTCTTTCTTTTCTTTTTTCTTTTTGCTTCTTTCTTTCTTTGATTTCGAAGACTACATTGGTCTTCATACATTGGTAACACAAACCCACAGGGTCACAACAGTTCAGCCGGCTTTGCAAAGTGAAAAGAGGTATAAAGCTTCTCAACCTATTGGTACAATCTGATGTGCAGTGTGTGAATTAGCTAAATGAGGAATGTTCAAGGTTGAATATGCTGGAACTTCAATTGGCCAAAAACTAAATCATGCATGGAATTATTCTAACATAAAGGTAATATACAGGGCTTCAATTTCTCAACTAAAGGCAAGAGTAGAAACACAAAATGTAGGCACAAAAAGTGATTTGCAAAGGTGTAGTAAACTGCAAATAATGCTATAAAGCTTTTGATATAACCAAAATGGCTAATACATGCTTAACATAGCTAATAATAACAAAAATATCATGGCCTACTATTGGCTAATACATGAATCCTATACAAAATGAGTAGGCAGTTGATAAAGCTGAAAATAGTACAAAACATGATAAAAGACACTCCTAGCTCTAACTTTTCCTCCCAACCAAAGTATAAACACGTCTCACTGGATAGGAAAGCTAGAGGAAGGAGTGTGACCACCACTGCGGTAGATCCGGGTCGCCGCAGCCGCCGCAACATGCCCAAGGAGGCCGCCGAGGACCGATCTCGATGGGTGCTCGTGGAGACCGAGGTGACCTCATGATACCGAGGCACGGCGTGACTATGCTCTATATGGCCTCGACTGGCCAACCTTCGTCCATCGATACCGTGGTAGCCAAGTGAACGTACAACATCCATAACAGCTAGCCGAAGCTCCTGAATCGACATGAACATGTTCCTCGAGAATGCCGTGACCGTATATGAAGGGGTCGAGGTTGCCAGGGCCGGGCCAAGGAGGCGGAGGAGGAGATGGGTGAGATGAATTGAAATGGACTCTTCCACCTCACTCACCACCTCAGAACAGATCATCTCCCCGGGGGGGTCCTTGCTACTCCTGATCCGTACCTCCGATCCTGTGGTTGGAGGAGAAAAGAGATCGACATGGACAAGGATCGCTCTATGGATAGGACCTGAGGGCATCTGATCCTCCTCTCGATGCGGGGCTCCTCCGGGAATCCCAGATGCTCCAGGACCCCGCCCGCCAGCCGCGACATCAATAATGGTAAACCTCGCCGAACCAAAAAGCCCTTGCGCTGACCTTATCCTCGGCGCGCCAGCGCTAGCCATGACCACTGTGATCCAACCAGAACTCCTCCGAGATCCGGCACAAGGCCTCTAGTATGGCTCCCCGCGCCGAACATGCTGCTGTAATCCAACAGCCGGTCCGGAGCAGTGGTCCAATAAGGAGCACGGAGTATGAGAGCTTCGGCTTTAAGAGCACCGGTTCCGCCAGATCTCGAGCGCGAGATACCGGACCATCTCCCTCTCGCATGGTCGCGGGCCAATCCCAATATCCTCCGGGACCGCCGCCGCCGCGTGCCCACGCAATTGAAATGTCCGCGGTACCGTGAGTAATCCCGTTGGATCAACGGTAAATCTGAGCCCAGATGACTCCTAAGACTCCCTCGAAGTCATGGAGTGGTAGAACTGAAGCACCACCCGGGGATAATAGAACTGCTGTGGGGTCATGAACGGCAGCAGAGAGTACTGCGTGATAAGTCTCATGGAGTCTTTGAATCGGGGGTCAGCAGTCAGTGTTGGCACATCGTAATATGTCTCCCCATGGAAGTCCCTCGCTGCTAGACGGTTCCCCGAATCGGTGACCGGTGGAATATAGGCCGCCATCCCCGAGGCCGGAGACAACGGGGCGATGGAGCTCTCCTCGCCGGGGCGGTGATGGCTCGGGGCCGATGTCGAGGGACTCCCCGGCCCGATGTCCGCCCGCCGAGGGCCTGGGCCCTCCGGATCGCCTGGGAGGCACTCGGTGGGGCGGGGCCCAGGTCCCAACCTAGTCTCGACATTCCGAAATCCTTTGAGGCTCTCGTGATGGTAACAGGGCCGATAGCGGTCCCAGAGTGGGCACGGGCACGGGCAGCCTTAAGTGTCCGTCCTCCATCTCCGAAAGTCGAATCGAATTCTAGGCCTAGCGCCGAACCACCCCGGGTACGGACCATGTTCGTGAGTCGTGAAAGGCGATAGGCGCAGCAGGTGCACGGCCGGCTATGCAGGGCTCGCATACCGGCGCAGCAAATGGCGCAATCCTGGGCAAAGGATGAGGCTACTACGCCGCTGTGGGCGCAGCTCAGCACGCTACAGACACCCGCGCCAGTCGATGGCGCGCGTATTCAAGCGCACCGGAGCCGTGGCAGCGGCACGTGGCCAGACCCGAGGTCAGGTAATCGCTCAGAACTGGCTGGTGCAACCAGGCTCCGGCAATCGACGCCAGGCACGAATGTGGAGGCCCAAGGCAGGACCCAGCGCGGCAGACTAACGGGGAAAGGTGCATACTCCAGGAATGTGACTGAAATGGGCGCCATCCCCTTATAAGGCCGTGAGGTAGCCGAAGGGTCATAGAGAGCCAATTTCGCTATAGCGAAGTCCTTGCCACTGGATTCCATATGCAAATAAAATAGAATAAATAAATAAAAATAAATAAAAAATAAAAAAAATAAAAAAAATAAAAAAAATTTATTAGGAAGATTAAAGACAAAAATAAAAAATAATTATTTTAACATGACCCTAAAAATAAATAAAATAAATAAAATTGGAACAAGATTAATAAAAGAAAAGTTGCTAAACGGGAAATTACTAAAAATAGTATAATATGAAAATTGATCAATTTTAAGCAAAAACCAAAAATTTTTGAGCTGCAGTTTGGTTTCAGTGGACACCAAACCAGCTCAATTTCACCAATTTCACTCATGGAGGGTCAAGGAGGAGCCCTGCCCTAGCGGGAGCCAGGCCGCGCGTTCTCTTCATGCTCGTCCATTTGCCGATTTTCTTCTCACTGGGTGATTGGGCTGATTATTGACTTCACAGAATGACTAAAGCATTCAATCATCCACACATTGTTTCATTTTCCTTTGTCCAATTCCTTACCATGGACATTTATTTTCCGCATTTTGGGTCAACTGAGCAAACTTCATCAGTCCCTTGATTGTCATTTTCCACTAGCTTGTGCTTGTTACTCAAGTGAAAAATATTGAGCTCTAATGTCATGTTGCCAAATGTGAGCTGCATGACTCCATTTCGGCAATTGATGATTGCATTGGCAGTGGCCAAAAATGGTCTTCCCAGGATAATTGGCACATGATTGGGCCCATTTGCTATTGGCTCGGTATCAAGCACTACAAAGTCTATTGGGTAGTAGAATTTCGTCTTCACCTTACCAAGACATCCTCAACTATTCCCTTAGGAATCTTCACCGATCGGTCAGCTAATGACAAAGTGATGTTGGTAGGTTGCTTTCCCCTTAAACCTAATCGCTATACACCGAAAGTATGCAAGAGGTTTACATTGGCCCCCAACCCAGCGCGTTTTGTCTATACGTCCCACCAATGTCGATCGACATATCGCTGGGGATCCTCGATCTCAGATTTCGACCGGGTCTTGCTCGATTATGGCAATCGACTTGCTCGGTTAGGAAGGCTTTTTCAATGCCTAGCCCTTTCTTGGATCGTACGTCCTTTAAGAACTTAGCATAAGTCGGGACTCCCGCTTAATCATGTCAAGCAAAGGGAATGTTTACTCTTCATCATTTTACACCTCCCAAATTTAAGCTTGGCCTGGGATTTTTCTGCCTCTTATGCTTGGGGAAATGGAGGGGCATGTTTTTCTTCATCGATTCTTCACTGATTATTTACCCTTTCTCAAAGCTCAAATTTCCTCGCATGTTTCCTCACAGCCTGGCGTGCACTCGGTTGCTCTATTTCTTTGCCACTCCTCAAGGTGATGATAGCCTTTACCTCATCCATCCCTGAATTGCTGGACGAACCTACCTCATGGATTCCTTTTGGATTTGGCAATGTTTGGGAAGGAACCTCTCTCTCCCGCACTCCCAAAGAAATTGTTGATCTTGTGATTGAATACCGCAGGTTGTCAATTTTCGATTAAGATTGCTCTCAAGCCCATCTATTCTTTTTCAAAGGTACTTTTTACAAGATCAATTCTTTCAGGCCAATTTACATTTATCCCCTTGTTCCTCCACAAAATTGCCTACCACCTTGCTCAAATTCAATATAGCTTGTTCCAATAAGGGAGGAAGATTGTAGGCTGTGGCTGAGATGAGGAACCAAACTATTTTTTGGCAACTGTAAGCACATAGGCGTGGGGATTTCAAGCCTGTGAGAGGTTGGGATGATTCTTCCAATTGGAATTGTAGGTGTTACCGTATGGGGCATTAGGTTGTGGCTTGTATTGACTTACGGCATTGGCCTGTTCTGACGTCAAATCCTTCACTGAAGGGGCATTCAGATAGTGTTCTCCTGGATGGACAGTGGGCTGACAATTGAGGCACTGGTCACCGCGTATTTTCACACGTCGCACTTCATAAAGCCTTTTTTCCTAGTTCCTCCACCTTCCTAGCTAGGGCTGATATTCTTGCTCTCATTTCATGCGTCCTCCGAGAGTGCAAAAAATTCTCCCTTTGGTGGGCCGAGGGTCTCATTTTCTCCACCCCTGGGTTTGGCTCATCCCAACCCTTGGAAGTTTCTCAAACACATAATTTAAAAATCCATGGCTTCATCCGGTGCTTGCTCGAAAATCTCCCTCCACACATTTTTTCCAAAGCTGCTTCATGGTCGAGACATACCACCATAGAAGTGGTTACAAGAATCCAAGTGTCGAAACCATGATGTGTAGGTGGGACAAGCACGATGGTCTCCATGAACCTCTCCAAAGATTGGTAGAACCTCTTGTCGAGGGTAGCAAATGTGTAGATTTGTCTCTTCAATTATTGGTTCATGGAGCACTGAAGAATTTTTAAAATTCGCTGCATCGCCTACTCGATGGCTCTGGTCTCGTGAGTTAAGCCATATCTTGCTTTGTCTTTAAGGGTCAATGGAAATGTCAACTCAAACAATCCATGTCAATCAGGCTCCTTAAAGGTTATGCATACTTCCTCAAAATCCCTTATATGGGTGAATGGATTTTCAATTTCCATACCATGGAATGTGGGAAGTAGGGGCACCAAGTAGGGTCTCACTGCTACATCATCAGCAGGAGGTATGATGCAGGAAGGAGCACTAACTCTAGGAGGGTGTATGTATCCCTCATCGAATTATGTTGTCGATTCGTAGGTACCCGGCCGACTCTCGGCCGTTCCTCGTGAGGATCCATTTGATCATCAGGTACACCGATTTCTCAATAACTCGCTTCAACCGGTGTATTGATTCTGTAATCTACCGAAGTGTTCTATCCTGGTGCATAAACACTGTTACAAAATGACAAAGCAAAGAGCACAAAAACTTGCCAAAAGGTCAAGCAGCAATAAAACAAAATCAACTGGTAAGAAACAAAATTGAAGGCAAGAATCGCCAAGGAAGAGAACTTCTGCGCTTTGGCTAAAATGAAATTCAAAAAGGATTAAAAGGTCACCAACACTTGTAATGTGGATTACAAGTACATATTAACTCATCGTACGTAGTTTGGCAATCATCCCCAACTGATTATCGGATCTCTCGCGCCACTGGTAGTGGTGATCGGAATCACCGTACTTGTTTCCGAGGCCTCCTGCACGCCGTAGTCAAACCACGCAAAGATAGCGGTCTAGGTCGAACACGGGATGGGTTTTCATCCCACTAATGATTCAAGACGTTGCTTTCTGGAAAATGGTGAGACTTTTGTTTGGATTTTTGGATTTGCATTAAAAATTGTGGGAGTCAAGTTGTTCACCGATAACCGAAATGGCTTAAATTAAGGTGTGAAATGGTAACTCAAGGCTTCAATAACAGCTTGATACAATAAGCTATTAAGGTGTCCTTGGGTTATTTCCTCGCATTAAGGCAAATGACATATTGTCAAAGCCAAAACCGGATCTTTGTTTAGCTATGAAACCTAACCCTAGAACCACTCCTATTTGAGTTAAATCAAATACTAAGCATTCAATGTCTCAGGCCGTTTGAAACCCTAGCATTTAACCTCATTTCAATGGCTCGTAAATGACATCTAAAGAATGTCAGTGCATCTACCATTAAGAATGCATTGAACCCTAAAGCATGACAAGTATTGACCAAAGGAAAGACATTAAATGGCATTAAACCCTAGTTTGGAAAGTTTGGAACCATAAATGCAATACCTGTATCATTTAAAGCATGAGGACAACCTGCAGTAGCCCCAAAACCAAGCTAGCAACCCTCCTCTTCAAGGCTATGAGGCTTAGCCAAGCATACCTTGAGTTGTCATCCTCAAGGGGTGTGTTTGGCAGCCGAGAAAATGAGAGAAAGAGGAGAGAGAAGAGAGCAAAATATAACCTAAAAGTAAAGCTGCGGGAAAGCTTGCATAAAAATAAAACTTAGGGTTACAAGGTTGTAGGGGAGCTTATATAGTCAACCCCTAAGGTGTGAAATGACAAAAATGCCTAAAATATGAAGTTACAATAGGGACAAAATGGTAATTTATCAAAACGTGGTCGTTTGGAATCAAAAATACCAAAAACACAGGCTGGCCATTTTCGCTATGCAGGAAATTTCGCTACGTAGCTTAAAGCTCCCCGCCATGCTAGCCAAATTCACACAGAATAAAATTTCTATTATGCTAGCGAAATTTCGCTAGTTTAGCCGAATTACAAAGAGACAAATGAAAATAAAATTTCGCTATGAACGCAATTGTTAGCCAATTTCGCTGGAAGCTTAGTTAAAATTTCACATACTTAAAATTTCGCTAGATTGCTAGCTCGCATGATTGCGAAATTTTCGCAACTCGCGAAATTTTCGCAATGCATAATAAATTCCTGCTTTCCTCGCTTTGCCTGCTTTAAGCACGCATCATCCTCTCATTAATTTCGCCAATTCTTCGGGACCATTTTGACATTTCATCGCCTCCGCTTGGTGAAATTACCGAGATCTCACATTCAAAGACCAATACAGCTGCTTGCCGACCGAAGTTCCTAATACCCGCAAACTATCCAAACAACTCAAAACAAATCAAGCACTAAGTGGACATGCACATGACAATTGGCTTCATTCATATGTGATTAAGGCGCAAAAAGCACTCAAAACCTATCTTCAATAGGGCTCAAAATAGCACTGGGGCACTAATCGCTTTGTCGAAGCTCTCGTGGATGACATTTGATCTACTCCCGCTAGAGTGGGAGCATGAGACCACCGGAGGATCGCTACCGTTGTCGAGACCATCACCAGACGCTTAAGTTCAAGAAGCGAAGCCGCTTTCATCGAGGTGAGAGATTTTTGGGACACGGGTGTCAAGATCAGAGTGTCACCACCCAGAATGTCGAGGCGTTGATGCGTTGGGAGAGGCCCAAAGTCGGCCGAGATACGTAGTTTCTCGACTGGGCTGGTATTAATAGTGAGATTTACTGGTGATTTCTCCAAGTCGGGCAAAGACCTATGACGAGATTGACCTAAGGAGGTCAAGTTTGATTGGGCAGGACCGATGCGAGGAGGCATTCCAGAGTTGGAAGAGGAGACTTACTTCGCTCCCATCTTGATAGTCCTGCATGTGGGACAGGTACATAGTGTATTGTGATGCCTCGAGGCCTATCAGATGTGTTTTGATGCAAACTCGAGGTAGTAGCTTATGGTTCTCGTTAGTTGAAGAATCACGAGCAGAATTACCCCACACATGACAAGGAGTTGGCGGCTGTAGTCTTCGCCTTGAAGATTTGACGCCACTAGTTATATGGCGAGGAGTTCGAGGTGTACTCAGACCATAAAATTCTGAAGTATATTTTCACGTACGGACCTCAATACGGCAAGAACGCAGACGACGAGTTTCTAGAGGATTATAACTTTACCTTGCATTACCATCCTAGTAAGGAAAATGTGGTGGCTGATGCACTCAGTCGGAAGTCACAAGGAGTGTTGGCTAGTATAGCTTCTCGGGAGTGGCGGATGCTCGACATTGTGCAGACGGGCTAGCGCACGAGCGACTCGTGGTGCCCCTGGGAGTTTATGGCTACACCGTCAAGCTGAAAGGTGAGTGACTGAGTCCCAAGGGGCGTGACGCTGCAGATAGTGTCCATCGTGACCGGGAGTGGGCCAGCTAAGTACGGGTGACGAGGGTTGGAATCGCTCACATGGCAGTCTTCTCAGATGTAGGACGTAGTGGTTCCCCATTTCACCGACTCGAGGAAATTCTCGTGGAGTTTCACCGCCTCGATTGTCGTGCATCCGTGTGGCATGAAGATGCAGACCGTGATCTTCGGCCGTCGTGATACATGGGAGTGGGATGAAAGAGACACATAGGACTCACTCGACGATGTCTCACATGTCGCCAGGTTAAGGCTGAGCACCGTAATGTGTGGCTACTTCATCCATCGAGGTGGCTATGGAAGTGGGAGTGCACGTCACGATGGACTTTGTGACCCACTACGCACGCAAATGTAGGAACGACGCTGTATGGTGATAGGACTGGCCTCACGGTCGGCACATTTTCTAGCTTCATGGATGACCTCAGACGAGAGAGATTCTCGCCGGTCGCATTCGAGAGATAAACCGGCTGGCTGGAGTACCGCGATCCATAGTGTCGATAGGACCGAGGTTTACTCACAAGACTTTGGAAGAGCTCCAAAAGCAAGGCACACCTACTGGACGATGAGTACAGTTTCTTCACCTCGCACGGACGGGTCACCGAGAGGACTATGGCTGTGCAGCTGAGGACATGTCATGAGTACGAGTCATGGATCATAAGGGGTAGTTGAAGAGCACGGCCCTTAGTGGAATTCGCCTACAACAACAGTAACAGGCGAGTATACAGATGGCACCGTATGAGGCATTGTATGGGAGGCCATGTAGATCACCGTTGTTGGACCGAGGTGGGAGAGAGCTCCACTGGTCCTAATCTGATTAGAGACACTGAGAAGGTGAGCTTGATACGACAGCCAGTTTTCACGGCTCGTAGCCGACGTATGCTTATGCGTATACGACGTCAACCCTTAGAGTTCGAGGTTGGGGATCATGTCTTCAAGGTTATGCATAAGAGAGAGGGTCGTTCTAGCTTGAAGCCATCACCGAGTTTACTGGACCTTTCGAGATACTCGAGAGGGTAGGCACCGTTGAGTACCGGTTGCGCACGCCAAAGATGACAGTCCACGAGGCTTCAATGCCCCATGTCTGAAGTATACCTAGATCCAAATTATGTATGGGACAGGGGACGTGATCGAGGCTCGACACCGGAGCGGGACCTTGAGGGACCGTACATTTTAGATACCGCGGATCGTTTTGCGACGCAAGACCGTGAGGCTAGTGAGAGTGCTATGGCGGCACTATGGAGGGGAGGAGTCAACGTGGGAACGTTAGCGACACGATGCGCCACCTATCCCTTCTTATTTATGGATGAAGGGTACGTGGTTTAGTCGCTTAAAATTAAATGACTGCTTACATGCATCAGTGCACGTTGCATACGCATGTGAGTGACTGGATCGCTCGCACTTCGATGGAATTCCTTTAAGAGGGGAGAATATAAGACCGAAATTTCAATTTTCCTGAAAATGGCAAAATCGTAATTTCGGGTCAAAAATATGCACTTATTCTCTAGATCTCGGATGACAAAACGGATTGCACCATTAGAATCGTCTCGCGAAATCTAGCTAGCATGTCGACTTCATTTAATTCGAGACAATGAGTTGACACATTTTTCTCGAGCATCGCTTCTGCGGACGTAAAATCCATTTTCGGAGCGCACGCAGTCACATATAACACGTGATCACGTACCAAGGCAAGATGAGTAGAGAAATGATGAAAATGGATGGCCGAGATAGTGCCGAATGTCAAAACTGGGAAAAGAAGGATAAAATGGTCATTTTGGAAATTTATTAAATGAGAATAAGACGAAACACTCAATAGTGTTCATCTCCTACATTGCAAAAGGAAAAACAAAACGTGAAAAGGGAAAAGAAAGATGCAGAATGTGGTGTTTTGAAATCTAGAGAGAGAAGGACCCCTCTCTAGATTCTAGAGATCCACCCATTAAGTCATCTGGCAAGAAGAAAATGCTTCACGCGAGAGGCCTAAGCATGGGCACCGGATTTGAGGAGTTTCAACAAACTCTGAGAGGTAGGGGTTTCTCCCTACTTGGGTTTTACACTTTATTTAAGTGTTTTACAATGTTTCGGTTGGCTTGAGGCCTCAATCCATCGCTTGATCTATGGCCCCAAAGCTGAACCGACTGATTTAATTTATTGGACCCAACAAAATTATAACGGAGGGACTGCTTTGGGCCGTTAGGGGTAGATACATTATGCTTTAAATCATGTATTGGTTTGTATGGGGCCGGAAATGGCCATGAAATTCGGGTTCACAAAGTGAACCGATAATTGGTGATTTGCCGGGAATAGTAATCAAGGGTTTCACTATTCCTGATAATAGTGTTCACAAAATAATTTTTGTGAAATAATGTGTTTGGTTGAGTAATTCAAATCGAGTTGCTCGTGTTTGATCATTAGCCCATGTGAGCTAATTTTGATGTGATGAAATGCGAAATTACATAACATAATTGTGTGATTTAATTTTATGTGAATATATGCATGTTTATATATTTGCATGTGTTATGGGATCGTATTTGAATTGGCATCATGTAATTCTTATATGCACCGGGCACCCTAGGATGATGTGAGGAGTGCATGAGGTGTGAGTCTACAAAATGATTTCGGGAGGGTTGTCTAAAACTAATAATGATCGGAGGGTGTCCATACTAAAATATCAATCGTCGAGACGGTCCACCTGATATACATCTGAGGGTAGTCCACTAAATATAACACCCGAGACTGGGCCCACTACTTATACATCGAGGGTCAGTCTCGCAACAAAACATAAGGTTCTCATACGTGGCTTAGTGTTGTAAGGAGTCAAGAGGATTCGGATATGAGGTGATCTGCTAGACATTCAAGCAGGATCAAGGCATTTGTCAATGTGTGTTTATTTTGGAGCATTACATTGCACTTAGGTGGAGAGTAGCCCATTTAGTAAGAGGATTCCAATTACTATGCATTAACTCACCTCGTCGAGGGAACATATTTTCAAATGCAATGTGAGCGCATCAGGAGACGGTCATTATAGAGGCCGCTTTAGAAGAAAGTCGGGTGTGGTTGGCATCATTTTTGTATACATGTATTAAATTCTAGAATTTTAATATGTGTCGCGGTAAGAGTAAATAATTAACTCTTGTAACTATGATACATAGTTGATATGTTTATGAGTATGGTTTTATGGGCCAAGTGGTCGTTTTACTCATGTTACGGATTATATGTTGTGAGTATAAATGCAGGGGCCCAAGAGGTCATTTTTACTCAGTACAGTTGTATATGAGACCCTGTGTGGTCATTGTGTATCTTGGGACAAAGTTATATACCTGTTGTTTTGGCAGAGCTCCTCAGACAAAGTGCCGAGATCACTTATTTTCAAGTGGTGCCTGCAACCCACATCCACTTGTATTCCGTGGGCTGACGAGGTCAACGACCGGGTTTTCGGGGGCTCACACCTAATACCCAAGGCTCAAACGCGAATTTAACCGTCTGCACTCGACATGTTAGCAAAGATTTTCGCGAGACCATTCCAATGGTGGAGTCTCGTCTGGCCATCCGAGATCTAGAAAATTCTCGGATTTTTACCAAATGACCATCTTCGCTCTTTTTCCGAAAAATCGACTTTGGGTCTTAGCATGCAACACCCGTGAATTTGTATAGGTATAAGTTACGGAAAATAATAATGACAGGAATTTGTATAGGTATAAATTAGGAAAAATAATAATGACAGGAATTTTTATAGGCATACGTTATGAAAATAATAATGATAATTCAATTAGACGTTATGAAAATAATAATGATAATTCAATTAAACGATATGAAAATGATAATGATAATTCAATTAGTAGTTAATTAATTAATTTAATGGAAGAGGGGTAAAAAGGTAATTTTCCTAATAGATACCCTAGTATAAATTGGAATAAGAGAAGAAAATCCTTTCTATTCATCTTTGAATTTCTCCGACTTGGTAGAATTCCAGAGATCTACTTCACTTTCTGGATCTATGGTTCAAGAACAAATTTCTAGGTAAGATCTTCCTTATTTTATTTTTCTAGATTTCTTTGATGTAGATTATTTAATGTTTCTTTCAGTTTAGATGAACCCTGAAGAAGTTAGATTTAGATTTCACTCTCGTTCTTTAAAAATAAAATAAGAATTGGTGGTGTCATACTAAATTACTTTGAGTATGAGAATGAAAGAGTATTTAAGGATAATTTTTGAAAGAAAATAATAATAAACAAATAAGATAAATTTGAAAAGGCTGAATTTTATATAAATATATGTATTTGATAAGTATTTAAAGATATATGTATTTTGTAAGTAAAATATTTTATTATGATTGAGAATTTATTAGATAAGGAAATATGATTAGGAATAATTATTTAGTTAAATATAGGAAATAAGATCCATTAATAATACTTGTTGTCAAAAAAGTATGATACAATTGTTGCAAAAAGGCTAGATGTGTATTGTGTAATAATATAATTTGTAAAATATTAGTTAATATTATTTCTTTCTAGTAAAAAGATTTAGATCGGATTAAGAGCATAAAATAAATAAATTATTAATAATATCCGAAAGGAATATGAGTTTTATAAAATTTGTAAGACTACCTAATTCAAATAGTTATCATTTGAACAAATAGTCAATATGTTTATATGAACAAAAAAAAAACTTGTTGATAGAATAAACTTTATAAATCACAAATTTATAAAATATTTAGAAACCCATTAACTTTTTATTATTATGGATTAAAAATTAAAAATAATATCATTGTTAAGAATATCAAATTAGGAAAGTTTTAAGAATAAATAAGTAATGATTATAGTTTTTCCTTATTATTTTAGGGAGAAATATTTCATTGATAGTGAAATTCTTTGGATTAGCTATTTCAAAGCTTTCTTTGAGTAATTCCTGAGGTAAGGGATATTAACGCATTTTTAAAAAGAAAATTGTTTGTTTTTACTTCATTTGAGGATGAAAATTGTTTTAATTGAATTATATATAATCTTGGTTTGTGAAGTTTTATTTTTTATTTATTTTATCATCCATGATCAAAAAATAGTTTTGTATGATTGTACTTTATGAGATTTGTTTTGTTTACGAAAGAAAATGTGGAGATAAGGATGTTTTGTAATTGAATTTTTGAATGAAATATTTGACTCGGTTAGTCTTGGCCCCTGTTTACTGAATAATAGTTGACACTATTTGGCCATTGTCAACGGATATAATAGTTGACCTTACATTTTCATGTAACGACTGATTCCAACCCCAAATCTCTGGGTTTGTTGAGGTTACTAGTATTAGTAGTGCTTGTCTGGCCCACCTTAAAAGGAACAATTTGCGACTAGCCACCCATTTGAAAGTCCCACATGACTGGCACCATTTGATATTTGATGACCGTAAAAATATATTTGAAGTGTATTTGATTTTGATTGATATGAGTGTTTGAATCCACTTGATATGAAATTGTTTGGATCACATTTGATATGAAACCGATTTGAAATGGATGTGAGAATGTTTTTGAAGTATATTGTTAATGCTCCAACTTATTTTTGAATTAAAAGTTTTGATGAAAACACTTATTTGTTATATGATTGAAAACTTTTATCCATGAAAATGTATTAGTATTTCTTATTGAGCTTTAAGCTCACCTATTCGTTGGACATATTTTCGTAGTGCACTTAGTTTCCACGAGGAGGATGGCTAGGCTGGGATACGTCATCATTAGGATTTGATTAGGAACTTGATGTTGGATCATGTTGAACTAATAAGTTCTTGTTTATGTGAAATGTTGTTTTTGAAAGCATCGAGAAAGTCACTGATAATAACATTATTTTTATATTAAGACACTGATTGGGAGATCTCAAATATTGTTATATTCTCAAGAGCTTTATATGACATTCATAATTGAGATTTTGAATATTTAGAAGTAATTTTATTACATGAAATTTTCAATTTGGAGAATTGATGAATTTAGGAAGCTACGCATTTATTCGAACAGTAAGCCTGCACTGGACGTAATCCGCTACAAGGAAGGTTAGCAGGTCGTTTCACACTTTCAAACCTTCAAGCCGGCTATTTGAGGGTGTGATCTGATGTCATGCCCCTAGGTCGGTTTCTGGGGCATGACAGAGTGGTACGCAGCTTACAGTTTATGATCTTAATGGGAACTTGGTTTGGGTTTGTCTATATGGGATAGTTGAGGACGTGTTAAGATAGTTCAGCATCCCGTTTGTGTATTCTCTAGCATTCTTACAAATGTATGTTAGATAATTGATTTCTTGGTGACTAGTTAAAGTTCACTACACTCTTTTGAGTGACGTGTTAGATAATTTTCTTTACAAATGTATCTAGAAAATTTTCGATTTTCAACCGAAATTACCGTTTTACCCTTTCTAAAAATTAAAATTTTCTCGGGCTTTACATTCTCCCCCCCCCCCCCAATGCACTTCGTCCCAAATTCACGCACATACGCATCGTCACATGCATATGCTACCTTCTACAACTCCAAGACCGTGTCGTATGATAACCCGCCTCAGGTCACAATCACTGACAACCTGATGGGTTGTCAACTCATCCATGTCAAGAATGACATCAAACCCGATATGTCTACCATTCGACCAACTCACCCTAGATCCTAGGGGGAGAATTTTCCCATACAATGGCTTTCCCAGGCCTTAACCCTAAGCCTCTCCAAACTCGAAGAAGGTCGATCCTCCTTCCTCTTCCCACCCAAGACTTGCATCCTCGAATGCTCAGGTATGCCTTCCATCTCTCTCTCTGTTTTGGCCAAAGCCGTCCTCGACTCCATAGAGTCCATGTCTTATGTGCGAGCAACCACAATCTTGCCCTCGAATGGACAACTTCAACATTCTCAAATCTCCGACCTTGGCCATATCTGTGGGCCACATAGTCATCACCAAACGTACCAACTTAGTGAATCGACCATACCCATCACTGCCATCGTTCTCGCCAGCTCTAGGAACTCTGGGCCTCGCATGCTCAGTGCTGGCCAAAATACTACCATAAAGAGCCCATGGAACTTTGCCCAAGTCATTGCCTCTAAATCCCTAGAGGTCTTAACCCAGTCCCACCACACTTGCGACTCACCCTCTAGCCGAACGCAGCCTAGCCCGATTCGTCGTGACTGTAGGTAATATCCATAGCTCCAATACATTCTCAACTGCCGAATCCAATGGTTCGCACTATTCCGATCCCCCTCCCTATAAACGCTCTGGAGGATGATGTGACTTAAATCTCTGGAGGTTACCTCGCATTCTCCTCGACTACCAAACAAGACTAGCCTATGCAATATAAAGAATCAGAACCCCAACAAAATTTCAACAGCACCGTCGGGTCAAATATTAGTGGTGATTAGCTAGCACCTCGTGGACGACCCCACGTCCCGTCCCGACTCACATCTACACATGTCAAATGGAAACAACTTATTTAATCTCATTTCAAATTAATTAGTAATGCACATGCCAATTAATAGATTTAACAACCATGAACCGAATCTGCCTCATCGCCTAAGTGGTGCTACTTGCCAACCACTCCTTTATTTATTTCAATAAAATTCAATACTTTCAGGTTCATTTCTTTTTCCGAACTCCTAAGGTTATAGTTCCTAACCTTAGCATTCCACTTCTTCCTATATACAATATGTCATGCATATAATTTTCCCGCGCAATAACCACGCAATCACATTTCCTATATACATCATACCGTGTATAAGTTTTCCACACAATGTGTAACACACAATAACGCAATCACAAACATGAAACACATATCCGAACACAACACCTAAACACACCATGCATGCAAGGGTTCAAACCCGGGTCCCATTAAGGAACCCCAGTGTTCGTGTACTTAAACTCCGATACCAAGCTATGACGTTAGCATCAATTTCACCGCAATAGCAATGGCCTAAGCCCATCTCCCTCAAGCCCTAGGTAATCGTATACCTATGCTCTGATACCAAGATGCGACGCTGGTATCAGGACTATACTTATAGACACACCCACCGAGCTCCTAAGGCAATCGTTTACCTTAGCTCTGATACCAAGCTGTGAAGCTGGTATCAGGATTACACTTATAACTACACCCACCGGGCTCCCAAGGTAATCGTTTACCTTAGCTCTGATACCATGCTGTGACACCCCAAAACCCGAGGGTCCGTCACCACCCGTCAACTCCGCAGAACAATCTATATCGCCTTCAGACACGACCCATACTCGAGTAAAAATGGCCACTTGGGCCCCTGCATCAACACTCATCAAACATATACCCAACTATATTCCAATAGTCCAAGAGTTATTTCATTACTCTTAATACAAATACATATTAAAATCTATAATTATAATACATATTATCCAAAAACATCAAAGCCACAACTCGGCTTTCTTCCAAATCGGGTTCCTAAGGCGAGCCAAGCTTTAACACCCTGCATCTAAAAATGTTCCTCGATTGTGGTGAGCTATCGCCCAGTAGTGGAATCACCCTAAATGAGTTACTCCCCACCTAAGTGCATATGCAATGCTCCAAAATAAAAACACACTCAAGTAAATACGTGATCCTACTTGAATGTCTAAATGCCCGTTCCCATGTCTCGAGTCCTCATCGACTCCCTCACACTTGCCTAAGCCATGTATGAGAAAAATATCATTTTCAAAACAAAACTTGTTGTTCTTGAAAATAAACTAATCAAGTGTTCAGACAAATACTGGATCATCCTCCGAGGCTTAATTATTGGTGAGCTTTCCGAAACAAATAAGGTCCTCATCCGAAATGATCTCGTTGGCCCATCTCCAACCCACCGGAATCATCATGAAATTCCTTTCAAACCATGTTCGTTTTTCAAAAAATTCATGTCATGCACTAACACCTAATCTCTAGGTTACCCAGTGCATATGAAAATGCATTATGCCATTTCCAAAACCATTTATACAATATATCAAATATATCAATATGCAACATTCTCAAATTTGCAATTCACACCACATGTAATTCAACAATATGGATCAAACAACACCCAAATTAGCTCACTGGAAACACCACAATTTCATCTCCATCGGCTTCACGTATAATAATTATATTCCATATAATTATGTCCTATGTAACACATTAAATCATGTATTAACCTATCTATTCCCTTTGATCCACCAACTCAAGTCATTCTCTAATTTCAATCCATTACACAAAATTAGCTCAAATATCAATAAATTATTTCATAAATTATGAAACAACACTCCAAACAATTTTTACGCCTACCGACTATCCAAATAGGGCTCCAAAAATTCCAACACTCCGGGTCCCAAGTTCGGGATCGATCAAACGGCCGCTCAGCCTCAAACCAATCAAACATTACAAAACACTTAAACAAAGTGTAACTTCAAGTAGGATAAACTCCCTACCTCATGGAGTTTGTCGAACTCCAACTTCGTGTCCACGCGTAGCCTCATCGCTGTGATCAACTTTGCCTTCGGGCCCCACGAAAACCTACTACCCGATTTTTCATGTATCCAGAAAGAAGCAAAGAGAAGAAAAATAAAAAATTAAAATTCTCTCATCTCTCCCTCCACGCGACGTCTCTCTTTGCCCCTTTTCATTGATTTTTCCCTTTTTATTATTATTATAATAATAATAATAATAATAATATTATTATTATTATTATTATTATTATTATTATTGTTATTATTATTATTATTATCATCATCATCATCATTATCATCATCATCATCTTGAATACATAACTTATATTGTCTCATTCGGGTCCGTTTATTCCCCAAAAAATTTTATTTCTTTTCAGTTCACTTTATTTTAAATGAACTTAGCCCAAGCCATTTCCTGACTTCCGAGATTTTCGTAAAAATCTCGCTCTTGAAGTCACTGACGATTTATCACCCGCAAATTGCAAATATTATGACCTGGCTCCTGCACTCCGAATTAAACTTTCCTCGGGGTCACTAGATTTCATTAAGACGATTTAATCCACGCAAACTGGGCTTGGTCATCCGAGATCTAGAGAATTTTCTGCTTTCAACCGCAATTACCGGCTTACTCCTTCTAAAAATTGGAATTTTTCTCGTTTACATGTTGAACTAATGAGTTCTTGTTTCTATGTGAAATGTCGGTTTGAAAGCACTGAAAAAGTCACTGATAATAACATTCTTTTTATATTAGTACACAGTTGGATTTGGGAGATTCCAAATATTGTTATATTCTGAAGAGCTTTATATGACATTCATAATTGAGATTTGGATATTTAGAAGTAATTTTTGTTGGCATGAAATTTTCAATTTGGAGAATTGATGAATTTAGGAAGTTGGGCATTTATCAATGTGTGCTCGTAATTTGACAAAATCCAAGACAAGGAAGGTTAGTATCGTTTCACACTTCAAACCTTCAAGCTGAAGGCTTGAGGGTGTGAATTGACAGTCATGCACTTAGGGTGGGTTTCGGGGCGTGACATTACACATATCATGTGTACTTCTCACGAGCTGTGATATGCCACCCGACACTCGGTGCCTCGAAAGACGTGAAATTTTGACTGTCTCGGAATTCGACGAAATTCGACGTGGTAGCTAGATTTTGTGAGACGATTCCAACGGTGAAGTCCATTTCGTCATCCGAGATCTAAAAAAAATTCCGGATTTTGATCGAAATTACCATTTTACCCTTTTTCAGAAAATTATAATTTTCTCTGGTCTTACATTCTTCCTCCTAAAAGAATTTCAGCCCTAAAATTCCGCATAATCACAACAAATCACATGCATATGCAATCGTGCACTATGCCATGCAGTATGTAAACTAGTCATTTACATTAAACGACTAAACCACGACCTTCATCCCTGAACAAAAAGGACAGTGGCCCGCATCGTGTCCTCGCGCCTCCCACGTTAACCCTCCACTCCAAGGTGTCGCCATAGCACCCCACCAGCCTCACCGTCTCTGCGCTGCAAACCTCGATCTCATTTATCCAAAATGCAATAATCGGTCCCTCTCCTCGAAGGTCCCATCGGTGTCAACATTAATCTCTCCCCAATCCACTACATGAGCTGGATCAGGAGTGTATCTCAGGAGTATGGAGACGTGGAATACCTCATGGACACCATATCGGGCAAGAGTTAACTACACGCTCACAGTGCCTACCATCTCGAGTATCTGGCGGGTCCGCTGAACCTCTACGACAACTTCCCCGCTGTCGAACCTAACCACTTCTCTGTGCATCACCTTCAAGAAGATTGGATCACAACCTCAAACCTGTGGGTCGACGTCAGATATCAGCGTAACTCTTCAGCCGAGTCCGAGCCGCGGGAGAAGACTCGTCGTATCGCTTCACCTTTCCTGAGGTGTCTCTAATCAGATCATAACTACGATGGTGCTCTCCCACCCTGGCCCAACATATCAAGTGATCCGCATGGCCCCACATAGCGCCTCATAGGGTGCCATCCGTATACTCGCCTCGGTAACTGCTTGTAGGCTAATTCCACTAAGGGAAATGCCTTTCCCAAATTAATTCTTATGATCTTTAGGACGACGCCGCAAAGATGTCCTCTAACACCCGTGGTCCCCTCTAACTCACCATCCGTCTCAGGTGGAAGGTCGTACTCATGGTCACCACAAGGCCAATACTCGAAGCTTTACCAAAAGTGCGCCGTAAACCTCGGGTCTCTATCCGACACTATGGATACTGATACTCCATGTAGCCGGGCGATCTCTCGAATATACAACTGACAGAATTCCTCTAATGTGAAGGTCATCCGCACGGTTAGGAAATGTGCAGACTTCGTGAGCCGGTCTACTATCACCCACATCGCATCATGCCTCCGCGGCGTCCGTGGAAAGTGGGTCACAAAATCCATCGTGACGTGCTCCCACTTCCACCTCGCCCCACCTCCCAATGGCCGGCGGTTCTCGGGCCGGCTTCCGTGCTTAGCCTTAACTTGCCGACACGTGAGACATCGCCAACAAAGTCCCCTACTATTCCTTCATCCCGCTCCATAGTACCGCAACGAAGATCCCGGGTACATCCGCGCCACCCGGATGCACGCCGTAAAATCGAGCAAAAGGAAACTCCCAGACTCTCTCAACTGTCAACTAGAACCACTACCCGTCCTCTATACCGAAGACTACCATCTACGTGGATGGTCCAACCCTCGGCCACCGTACCGACCGTATTCTGGTCCCCGACGATTACCATCTCCGCCCTGTCCTGGGGGACTCGATCACCTGACTAACAGAGACAGTAGCTACTAAACCCCCAACTTACCCCGAGCCGCTGTCGCATCAGAGTCAAACTCGGGTCCCATAGTCTCGAGCATCTGGGCCATTTTCCAGCTGATACAGCCAATGTTTCTGCACTTCCACGAGTGTATCAACCACCACATTTTGGCTCTTGGCCAAGATGGTAATGCAAAGTGAAGTCATAATCCTCTAGGAACTTCATCCACCCGCGTTGCCTCATATTGAGGTCCCGCTGCGTGAAAATATACTTCAGAATTTTGTGGTCTGAGTACATCTCAAACTGTTCGCCATACAAATAGTGGCGCCAACTCTTCAAGGCGAACACTACAGTTGCCAACTCCATGTCGTGCGGGGGGTAATTCTGCTCATAATTCTTCAACTGACGGGAACCATAAGCTACCACTCTCCTGCATCAACAAAACACATCCCAAATCACCTTCGAGGCATCAGCTAATGCCACCGCTTGCACTGTCTCCTCTCCTCGGGATCTACCGATAGAGCTAAAGTAAAGCCTCCTTCAACTCCCGGAATGCCTCCTCGTGACGGCCATCCCTAATCAAACTTGACCTCCTTTCGGGTCAATCTCGTCATAGGTGCCGATAATCGGGAGAAATCCTCAATGAATCTTCTATAGTACCCAGCCAATCCTAAGAAACTGTCGTAGATCTCGGCACCGACCCGGCCTCTCCCAACTCATCACAAATTTCGACCTTCTCTGTGGTCCATTGACACGCCCGATGGTCGACACCGCATCCTAAAACCCCACCTTAGTAAGCCAAACTCGCACTTATCGAACTTGGCGCATGTACCGGTATCTCAATAAATCGCAAAACAACCCTTAAATGATCCTCATGCTCCTCCTCGGGATCAAATGGGAGTGCATCAAATGTCATCCAGTGAAGACTAATGACAAACCTGGATCTAGATAGGGTCGAACACCCTATGCATGAGATCCATGAATGCTGTTAGCACATTCGTCAATCCAAAGGGCATCACTATAAACTCAAGCGCCTATAACGGCCCCGAACGCGCCTTAAGGATATCCGTCTCCTAACCTCGCCTAATGGTAACCAATGCGAAGGTCTATTTCAAGTAGACTCATAGCTTCCTCTCAACCGGGATTTCAACAAGTCATCAACTTCTGGTAATGGGCAACCGATTCTTGATCGCAACCCCTGCTCAATTATCTGCAGTCAATGCACAAATGGCTGGTCCCTGCCTTCTTCTTCGCAAATGTAACCTGAGCACCCTCGTGAAGTGCTCCTGGCCTAATGAATCCCTTATCCAAGAACTCTCAGAGTCGGACTCCGAGTTCCCGCAACTCCAACCGGTGCCATCCTGCTTCTGAGTCACAAGGAGACGGGCGACGTGCCAGGGTGTAACTAATACAAAAGTCTATAACCCTCTCATGAGGTAACCCTGTGAGCCTCGTTCGAAAACAACCTCATTCCTCGTGATCACTGAGGTAGATCTAAGTCCCGGCCTCACCTCGCCCTCCGTAGGCATAGGCCAACCCGCCTAACCGTCCGTGATAAATACCCGGAATCGCACACCTGGCCCGGGGCAAAGCATCGTTCGTCCCTCAAACGTAACATGAGTATCAGGTCCCGCTTGTAGGCGAGCAACCTCCTACGCCACAATCAATGATGACTCAGGAGTGCAAATAATAACTAATCCATCCCAAGGATGACATCGAACTCTGACATGTCTATGACCCTCAGGTCCACATTGAACAGAATCCCGGAGATCTCTAGCTTGCAACCTTGACATATTAGATATATGCTCGCCCTAGTCCCTAGGGGAGAACTCATATACACTGCCTTTTTAAGGCTTTCACCTCTTAGCCTCCAACCTCGACACTAGATGCAACAATAAGCATGAATATGATGCATCTTAATTTGCTGACATTCTCAGGAGAGTGTAAACGCACTGTGATACCGTGATCGATCAGCAAGTCACACCGTGGTACCACGGGATCCCTCCCTTTGAGGACAATCCCGCCTCCTGTGTCCAGGCTGACGACAATGGTAGCATACTATCTTCCCTATCTTGCTATAAGTCCCAGCCAGTGAGCCCTGCCCTTGTCGCTGACCCCGACCTGAATATCCATGCTAGTGCTGTGCGAAGCACATCCTGGAACTGGTACTGATTCCTCTGACGCGCGCTGGGGGAAGGAGGAACAAACCGCAGCCGCGCATGTCTCGTTGATGATTGGGACTAAAATGTCCCAAAATCCTGGGATCTCTACCTCTGGTGGCAATCCCTCCTCATATGTCCGGGCTGCTGGCAGTGGAAACATACCATCTGCCCTGCCTGACTAGCAACCCGTCCCGTCCCCGCACCGGGAACTCAGGATAGAAGTCCTCCGCCTCCGTTGTGCAATCCCATCCGGGCAATGCCCAAGCTGGTGACAATGGAAGCACGACCTTTGCCCCGATTGGGTAGGAGTCCTAAAGTGTTCCCCATCTCTGGATAATTGACCTTGGCTCACCCCGTGGCCATACCAGCCCTCAACTCTTCGCGCACATCAAGCTCCGCTTTCCTAGTTAAAGAAGATGGATCTTCCTTCCTTTCCAGCATCAGCACCCATATCTTCGATGCCTCAGATGCCATCTACCCTCCTCTACGGCCATCGAGGACGACGTGCTTCTAAACGCCTGAGGTCGCTTCGACTCGCTCGGCTCACTATTGCACACGCCAGGCACAAGCATACGTAATCCCTACGGCCCAACAAAGGCCCCGCGGTCAAATACTGTGGTGCTTCGACTAGCACCTCGTGGACGACCTCTACGTCCTCTCCCGCGACTAGCCATCTACACATGTCAAATGACAAGTTGAGTTTTAATGAAGTGTCTCTAAGGACGTAAATACGGCCCCGAGACACTATTCACATACCGAAAATTTTTTGCATACACAACGTCAATGCATTCATAGGTAATGTAAGATAAACATTCCATATATTAAGTCATACATAAAAAAAAAAAAAAAAAAATTTGTACTTTTTTTTTAACCCTGTGAACAAGGCTCATGAACAAAGGATCCAAACAAAGGACCCTAAACAAGCAGACTGTTTGCAACTGGTGAAGGTGCACAATGCACACACCCAAGACCCAACAAGGCAGACCGCGCTCGTGCCGCAAGATCGCACCTGTGTCGCAAGATCGCACTCCAAAGTTCTCACGCGACCGGGCCTAGCCGCTAGTCGTCGCGTTGCCAGTATCACCGCGCTGGGCGCCGTGGTCAGGCCATGTCGCGCACGCTGTTGCGCCATGTCGTAGCGCCACGCTGCTCGTCGCAATAAAAATCGCGGTCGCGATACAAAATCTGATGCGCTCACCAGCCGCCGCCGGGCCGCAGCCGCACCGCGGTCGCGCGCCACGCCGCCCTAGCACGCAGGCCAGGTCGTATCGCGCCTTGGCGCGCACCTGTGCCCTGCCTATCACGATACAATCTGCTGTGTCGCGACCAGGACTGGAAAATGGGCAGTAGCCCATTCCAGCTTCCTCTCCTGCACGGTTTTTTTTTTTTTCCATTTGTTCTACTCATCAGGAAACCAAAAAAAAAAAAAAAAAAATCCAAATCTTCCAAAGAGAATCCTTAGAAAATTATTATTATTATTATTATTATTATTATTATTATTATTATTATTATTATTATTTCTCGTTTTACATACTGTAAAACCAACATAATTTTTTTTAATTTTATTTTTTATTCCTCCAGTAGCCTCCCTGCTACTTCTAAGATGTAGTAGCCTAAACAACTGCTATTTATACAATTCAAAAAATTTAAGAGTTTAATTACAACCCTTTTTTTCCTTGTGAGAAAACTGGAATAATCTTCCAGAATTCCATAAAACACGATATGTTCATGTTCAAAAACTGGAACAACTGTCCATAAATTTTTATTTTATTTTTCATTTATTCCTAGACCATTATGCCCAAAATTCCTCAAACTTAGGGGTTATATTTTCTCGACCCTAGTGTTCAACATTTTCCTATATGCTATTTACCAAGCATACAAGCACACAACACATACAACACATAATCACGCATCAATCATCAGAATGCACAATGAATGCATGATCTAACCTGTGCCCATCAAGTCCTAGGGAAATCGTATACCTAACTTACTAATACTAAGTTATAACTCTAGTATCCAACATCTAAACCTAGGTATTTATAAACCTAGGCTCTAATACCAAGCTGTGACGCCCCAAATCCCGGGGGGTCCTGTTGACCACCATCAACTTGCGGAAACCTGTGTGTCTTATATCATGAGACCCATACATGAGTAAAAATGACCCAACCGGGCCTATACATCCATACTCACCAAAATGTATATTTTATACAAAAATAAGTTAATTTAAAATTTGTTTTGATTACAAATTTTCTAAAACTGGGTCTTTTACCCAGATTTTTACAAAAAAAATACATAACAATGCTATATATGGCCATTTCTTCATCTCTCTAAGACTCCTGGATGCGTCCCATCCCTGTGTGAACCTTCAAGATTCGAATAAATTTTCTCGATTGTGGTAAGCAATGCCCAAAGAGGGAATTTTCATACTTAGGTTACTCCCCACCTAAGTGCTCATGCAATGGCACACCAAACATTCAAGTAAAACATGCAAGTCCCTACTCAAATGTCTACATGATATGGATGAGAATGTGACCCACCCACCCCCATGTCTCAAGCCCTCACTGACTCCCTCACGCATGCCTAAGCCAAGAGTGAGAAAATACTATTTCAAAACAAAAGGTTTTTGTTCTTGAAAACATAATACCATTTCCGTAAAATTCTATTGGATAACCCTCCGAGGTGAATTGCTGGATAATCCTTCCGTGAATAAATTACGGGTCCCTCCTCCGAGATGAACTGGTCGACAACTTCATAGTGCAATTCTTCTGAAATCTTCCTTTGAAATTCCTTTCACAACCATTTTCCTTTTTCTTTCATGTCTGCACTCACACCTATTACTCTAGGTTTCCCAGTGCTATGAAATGCAATATGCCATTTCACAACAATTCATGTTAATATATTAAGCATGCATATATTAACAAAATTCAACACACAATAACATGTTATTCATTCATAGTAATAACACAAAAATTAGCTCACATGAGCTAATAAACAATTTAAGCAATTCATTTTGAACAGCCCAAGCAACACAAACCACACACAAGATCACGTGAAATGGCACAAACTTAGGTTTCAAACCGTCCAACGACCATTCTAGGATTTCTCACTCAAATCCCAATCTTTGAACTAAAACACCGCCATCCAGCCTTAAGATATCCCTTATCCATTAAAAATGGCTCTTAGCCAAAGAATAAATCAAGTAACCACTAATTCTGAGTCAGCTTTTAAACTCTACAAATTGTACGACGCCAGAAATTTCGCAACGGTAATTCAACTTCTCCTTCGCCGACGAGAATCAACGGTCCGAACGCCGAAGATCTTAGAAAGAAGATAGACTTTCTCTCTCTAAAATCGCTTCCCTCACCGGATACCGTGCCAAACAAAAGAGAAGTGTTCTTTTCTTTCTACGTTCCCTTTTGTCCTCTTACTTGACTTTTGCTGACCACTTTGACACATGGCTTAATAGAAACCATTTATCTCTTATCCTCTCACTAATCATGTGACATGCGTCACATGGATACATGTAGTAGGTGGCCCTTTTCACACCACATGCCTCTCATATCATGTGTACTTCTCACGAGCTGTGATATGACACCCGACACCCGGTGCCTCGAAAGACGTGAAATTCCGACTGTCTCGGAATTCGACGAAATTCGACATGGTAGCTAGATTTCACGAGACGATTCCAACGGTGAAGTCCATTTCATCATTCGAGATCTAGAAAAATTCCAGATTTTGACCGAAATTACCATTTTACCCTTTTTTAGAAAATTAGAATTTTCCCGGGTCTGACAAACCCTCTGAGACAATTCTCTCAAGAAACCACCTCATGCACTCACTCCTACTGTTCTAGGGTGTCCCAATGCATATGAAATGCAATGAGCCATTTCTATTTCCTTAACCCGTGTAACACCATGCAAAACCGTGATCTCCATCGACTTCGTCCAAAGTACGAGTCCACAACCCATTCACCAAGGATGGTGAATGACAACGACTATGCACTCACACCCACACCACGGGATGTCCTTCGTGCACCGCTGCAATGCACTGTGCCATTGCACTCTGTCATGCCCACGTATAAATACTTACATGGACACTTATACCGCATTAATTACACCGCGGTACCATGGACACTTGATAGCCGGAAGCGCGGATGTGTAAAATGTGTACGCCTATGTGCGCGCGCACGCGATCGTATCAAGTAATATAAAGGTAATCAAGTACCTGGAGCATCGATCCACTAGGGAGAAGTGCTGACTAACGAAATCGTTTTATAATATTATCCGGACTTAAACTCTAAATTTCTATTAATATAAAGGAAAACTAACTTATTTTCTAAATCAATTAATTATGAAAACTAGATTTTGCCTTCACTCTACCACACTGGCGAATTTTAACCCAAATATATTATTCATTCAAGATATTAATCGGGATTTATCACGACGTTGATCGTGCCTACAAGATATTCTCTTTCGAGATATATTTGCCTATCTCGCCAGTAGGGTGTATTGCATCTCTCGAGACTCCGAAACGCTTAAATTTTTAAACCCTTAATGCCACATTTGGAACCGAGATATCTCTATTCGCCGATTGACCAAGTGTTGCTCTATTCATATCCCCTCAAATATCATCTCTCGATCTCGTAATTCCCAAAGAAAAACACATCAATGTCGGGCCAAACACTACCATGTAAATAAAATACGGAGATAGAGCAAGTCGAGATAAAATCAATCCATATAATGAATGAAAACGTAATTAACCATTAATCCATTCGAAAGTAGCAAGGCTACAACAAAAACCTATAAATAAATCTAGAACATCTCTAAGTCAAAGAAAAGCATCAAAAAAGAGAGAAACAAAGAAAGAGGATGAGAATAAATGATTTTGAGTGAAAGCGTCATCTCCTTTTCTTCAATCTCCTTCTTCTTCAAGCTTTTCCCCTTCAAGATGTGTGCCCTAGGGTGTTTTCACCCTAAGAGAGGGCTTTCTCTTCAAAAGCTCCAAAATATGTCAATTAATCCTCCTCCCCTTCGATTCCTCAGGTTTGAGCTTTTAAACCCTCCATTATGGGCTCAAATGGGCTAAAAATCTAAAACCAACTCAACGTCACGACGTCGTGCAGCTACGCCGTGACGCGCCTGTTCCAGAGCCGCAACGTCGTGACGTCAGTTCCCGACATCGCGACGTTGCTGCAGTCCCCTATTTTTGCTTCAACTTCGTAAGGCCATAACTTTGTCATCCGAACTCTGATTTGGGTGTTCTTGGTATCGTTGGAAAAATCTTGAAGTGTAGAATCCATCCATATATGTCTTGATGCAATAGGAGCTCATATGATGTCTTAAAACGTCAAAATTCAGTAGCCTCTCTTGTCGGTTGCGCCGCAATGCTCGCCGATTTTCTTCAAGGCTTGGAACTTGCATAACTTTGATCGAACTCCAATTTTGGTGTTCTTGTATCCTGAAAGCCTTTGAAATTTAGAATCCATACATATAAAGCTTGCTTCCAATTGAGCTCATATGACATCTCGAAACGCCAAAATACAAGAGTTGCTTCGTAGCGCTTTTCCACCCTTAATTTGCAGCCAATTCCACCAAATGGATGACCCGATCATAAGTATGAACTTTTTAAAGCATTAGGGCACTTATTTAACATAAAACACTAGAAAACTAACTAAAGCATAGGGATAAAATGAGTATTTAAGATATTCATCACACTCTAGTCCTAAATTTCAGTTGTCCCTAAGCAAGACCTACTCAAAACAAACAAAATTGAAAATGACATGAACTAAAAATAATGAGATGAGTTATGATAACATGATTCCAAAATGGAAGAATCACTATGAACACAATTCTAGCAATATTAGTCTTTCAACCAAAAATTTAGGATCCTAAACTTTTAAACTTTCTAAGGAACATGGCAAAGCAAAGCATGGTGGCAAAGCAAATCAACCCCAAGTCCGTAGTGACCTTCCAAGCGTGAAACTAAGTGTAGGTGATAGCATGATCTTCAAGTGTATAGCAAGGTCCTAGCACCTCTAAACTTAAGCCTCAACTCACCTATTTGGAAGAAGCTAACTAAGAAAAGGATAAGAACGCATCCTTTTATTCATACCAAATACCTAAAATACCTTAAATACCTTAAAAATGAAGGAGAACTAGTGCCAAGAAGTTTTAGATGAGTGTTCCTAGCTGGGACTATTGATGACTCCCCACCCGCTGGTTAAGGGCACTAGACATTAAATTCTTCAAACTTCACCTAACACTCAACCAAACCCCAAAGGCCTAAGTTGTGGAAGGATCCATCTTCTCGTCCCATGTAGCTGCAAAGGAAGTCAATGACTCCCTACGCTGGCTTAGGCATTGAGCTTTGAAAGGCCCTCGCATCGTGCTCGAGATTTCGATTGGATGATCCCGCTTATTCTTATTCACATACTTATTTTTGACTTTTTTTTTTTTTTTTGCTTTTTATCTTTCTTTTTCACTTTTTCTCTTGTTTTTGTATTTTTCTTTTTTAATTGGGGCTCGATGGCAATCCTTTTCGATTGTGTGTCCCATCACTTAGGTGGCTAGAATCCCAAGTTTTGTGAATTCAAGGCAAAGGGTCCGGGACCAAGGTATACAAGGGAGGTCAAAAAGTGTATATGTGATAGATTCCTTGAGAAATAGCTTCAGAGGGCACAAGGAGGTGACTAAGCTTAAGCCACCTATACCAAGCAAGCACACACCCAGATCATTTAAAAGCCCAAGGGTCCTATTCCTCTCATACTACATTTTGAATAGTTGTGTCTAAAATGACCTTCTACTAGCCAACAAAGATCAAACTCACTCATATGAGACACAAAACAAATAAAATAAAGAATGAAAGCACATGCAACTAACAAACTAAACAACTAACTAAAACAGTAAGGAAATATGAAAAGTCGATTGGAAATTTTTTTTTTTTTTTTTAATGAATTCTTGAATTCACCCCCAAACTTGAAATGAACATTGTCCTCAATGTGAAACAAAAGCAAGAATGGATAATGAGTACTCCCCTGAGGTTGATCAAGTCTCTGGAAGTTGCTCCAATGAATATGGCTCGCTTTAGAGGCAAAGAGGTGTTAAGAAGGGTGAGACCTTAAGTCCAAAATGAAGGATGCTTGAATATGGTTTCCTTGGTTCTTTGCCGCCTGCACTATTGAACTTCAAGATTTCAACCTTTTTAAATTCTTCCAAAACCATTTGAATCCCCAAAAGCCCAAAATTAAAACTAAAACACGTAAAAAACAAATCAAGCACTAAAATTTATTTAAAAAAAGCTCAAAACTGAATTCATTTAAATAGAAAAAAGGGAGAACCTTTGCTACCGCTCCTGAGTCAGTTTGCCGAAACCTATTTAGGACTCCTACCAACTACTGATGGGTCAGGTTTCTTGCCTCCATCCTTCTAAGATATTTATAGTCGTGCTCATTTAGCAACTTGAGCACATAGTCTTCCACAATCTTATTATTATTTTTATTTTCTATTTTTTTTTTAATTTCTTTTGTTTACTTATGGTTCCTTCCAATTCGTTGTTCATGAATGATGTACCTATCCAATCTAGGTTGGGATCGTCTCTCTCATTTTTCAATTCTTCATGCATCTCACCCCATAAAGTCATCCTAAAATGCCCCAACTTCCTCTTACCTTTCATGATTCCTGAGAGTTGACTCTTTTCCTCCTTTCAACTAAGTCTTTCAAAGTTTCTCGTGATCATCATCCTCCACTTTCAAGCTTCTCAAGTTCTTTCATTAATTCTCAAGTGATTTCTTCATTGTAGCTCTAGTTTCTTCTTCCTAGATTCACCCTCCCAAGAGTAGAATATGAACTCTCATGTTGTCCTTAAAGGACATTGTAATAGATATCTCCTCTTGTTCATTCATATATTTTGTCACTAATTCTTCTATAATTACATTCTCCTCTTCTTTAGGTCATTTCTTTCTAAATGTAAGTCGAAAGTACCGTATGGGCCATCGAGTCATCTCTTCTTTCAAGCCATCGACGGTGTATGCTGAATTTCAACATTAGCCCTTGTCAATTCCATGAATCGAACTTGAGATGTCGTATTATCTAGTGATGAACTCTTTTCATTTCAACTAATGATGCCCTAACTCATCATGGAGGGTGACTTATCTCATTTTGATCAAGAAACCTAGGCAACCCAACTTGAGAGTAGTCCATTTTAGTCATTGATCTTGAAAAATCTGCTTAAAAGGTAAATGCAAGGAGTTCTTCTAATTCATCCATAGCTTCTTCTAGGCTTGATCTTTGGACTTGTGGAGATTGAAGAGTGTTATAGCTTGTATTCCATGAGGTGTTAGGGCAATGTTGCCAACCAAGATTATAATTGTTCCAATATGGGGTACCTCCATACTGAGCTTGAGCCCTATGCATATGTGGGTTCCTCACTTGATTTGTCACTCTTTGATGATACTCATTGGCCATTTGCCTCATTCCTAGTTGTTGATTAAGGAGAGCCAATGTATTTGTCAAACTCGATGACGGATCCATTGTGATTGAAACTTTGTGCTTCTTTGCTCTCTAAGTAGTTTGTTTGTTTCGCTCTTCTAGCTCAGATCAAAAGGAACTAGTTCGCCTCGACCCTATCTTCGTATGCATGCAGATTAACCTCCTGAAACCACAAACAAATAGTAGAGACCAAGTAACAAGCACGGATGTAAAATGGGTAAAATAAAAAAAAATAAAATGTATTAAATAAAAAAAATTGATCCAAAGTAATATCTAGTGTGTTGTTGTCAATATCAATGACTAAACTCTCTCCCTAATAACGGCGCCCAAAAACTTGATAGCCGAAAGCGTTGGATGTGTAAAATGTGTACGCCAGCACGCAAGTGCACGCGTCGGGACAAGTAACATAGTGTACTTAAGTACCTGGACATCCCTCGGGAGAAGTGCGTTGACTAACGGAATTTTCTTATAATATTATCCGACTTAAACTCGAATTTCTATTAATAAAAGGAAAAATAATCCTATATTATTTGCTAACCACTAATTAAGGAAACTAGGATTTTGCCTTCACCCGCCACACTGGCGAATTTTAACCTAAATATATTATTCATTCAAGATATTAATCGATTTACGATGTGCTGATCGTGTTTACAAGATACTCTCGAGATATATTTGCCTATCTCGCCGCAGGGGTGTATTGAAACTTCGAGAGACTAAACGCTTAAATGTTTAAACCCTTAATGCCACACTTGGAACCGAGATATCTCTATTCGCGATTGACCAAGTGTCAGTTTATTCATATCTTCGGGGTCATCTCGACTGTACTCCCAAGAAAAACATGTCAATGTTGGCCAAACACTACAATGTAAATAAAATAAAGAGATAGAGCAAGTCGAGATAAAATTAATCCATATAATGAATGAAAACGTAATTAACCATTAATCCATTTGAAAGTAGCAAGGCTACAACAAAAGCCTAGAAATAAATCTAGAACATCCTAAGTCAAAGAAAGCATCAAAAAGAGAGAAACAAAGAAAGAGACGATAAATAAACGATTTATGAAAGCGGCCATCTCCTTTTCTTCAATCTCCTTCTTCTGCTTTCTTTCCTTCAAGATGTGCCCAGTGTGTTTTCGGCACCCTAAGAGAGGCTTCTCCCTTCAAAAACTCCAAAATATGTCACCAACCCTCCTCCCCTTCGCGATTCCCCGGGTTTGAGCTAAAACCTCCATTATGGGCCCGCACCGGCTAAAAATCCACCCAAATTAACCTCGAACGCCGTCATGACGCCGGCAGCAAACGCCGCCGACGGTTCATTGCTCTGTTTTTTCGCAACGGCCGCTGACGTCGGCCTCGACGTTGCGACGCTGCTGGCCAGCCCCCCGCTTTTCGCTTCTCTCTTAACTTCGTGTGCGCCATAACTTTGTCATTTGAACTCCGATTTGGGTGTTCTTGGTACCGTTGGAAAAATATTGAAGTGAAGAATCCATCCATATATTACTTGATGCAATAGGAGCTCATATGATGTCTGAAAACGTCAAAATTCAGTAGCCTCTCCTGCTGAAGGTGCTGCAATGTTTGCTGATTTTCTTCAAGGCTTGGAACTTGCATAACTTCTCTGATCGAACTCCGATTTTGGTGTTCTTGGTATCCCTGGAAAGCTCTTGAAATTTAGAATCCATACATATAAAGCTTGCTTCAATTGGAGCTCATATGATATCTGAAAACATCAAAATACAGTAGCTGCTTCTGTAGTAGTTTTTCCACCAATTTTGCACAATTCCACCAAATGGATGACATGATCATAAGGATGAACTTTTAGAGCATTAGGGCACTTATTTAACATAAAAACACTATAAAAACTAACTAAAACATAGGGATAAAATGAGTATTTAAGATACTCATCAACACTCATGTCTAATGCACACAAAAGTCCATACATTCATTAAACGTTAATATACATGCAGTCATACTAACATTTATCACATTCATGTCAACACATCAAACAAGCATGCATCAACATCATTCTGACTACTACTTAGACAAGTAATGTCATACTCAAATCCCTAGGCTACATCATGGCGCATAATGCCCAATAAACTAGCCTACAACATGTCATGCAATAGCCATGTCCACACGAAAACACATCACAAACCCAATATGTTAGAGCACACATATTGACATCCAAGCATGACACCTCTTAACCAAGAAATGCCATTTCAATCAATCACACAAACACATGTTAACATTTCATCAAGTCACTACCTAGGCAAGTAATGACACACCTCATTTCCTAGGCTAATTCATGGCATATCATGCACCTAAGATAGCCTACAACCTGCCATGTAATGGCCACTTCAGCATACAACTCCTCACATCCACACAACCAACAATTAACACACTTGTTGTAACAATCGATTTTTTTCAATACGGATGTGAGCACCAATTGCCATTGAAAATCATATGGTCAGATTCTAGACTCCAAGATCTTTCCATAGAGTCCAAGAACACCCCAAACGAAGCCTTCTGACGAAAGCAGGACTGTCTCAAGTTGGAGGCTCTATAGTGAACAAAGGATCGATGCACGGAAACTAGGCCTAATGCCAAGGCCATTTTCGACCAAATATGAGCTCAAATTTTATCAAACTATATATAGATGGATTCTAGACTCAAAGGGATTTCCATAGAATCCAAGAACACCCAAAACAGAGCTCAAACGAGAAAGTTATGGTCGTCCGAAGTTGGAGGCCTTGCACAAACAGTGCGGTTGGGCAGATGTGTGAAACCCACGAAATTGCGTTCCCGGGGCTCATTTAAAGCTCCCATACATGCTATTTTTCCTACCCAAACTCATCTCAGAAAAAACTCTTTCACCCGACAACAAACCCGTCCCAATTGGGACCATAAATCGGCAATAAACATGGCACAAAACTCAGCCCAAAATCGCCTGGGGCCACCCAAAAAAAACTCGACATCATAGCTCAAAACCGTAAAATCGGGCCAGGTCCCGAACACAACCAAACGTGCCTCTAGGGGCTCAACAAATCCAAGACCAAACAACATTTAGATGAAATATAAACTCAGTAGAAGGTTCCCAATTCTGAGAGAAGACGGAATTTTTTGGAGTCCCGAAGACCTCGAGACCCACGCCCCGAACTTCGTCAATCTTCTGATTTAAAATTCTCGATTGATGTCCACGTGTTGCCCTCGAGTACTCCGACTTCGTCTTAGCCAGCGGAAGCCAGGGCCGCGGTGCGCGTAAATCTTAGAGAGAAGGTAGAGCTTCTCTCACTAACTGTTATTCTCCAAACCCGAAATCTTCAGTGAAACTGCGTGTTGTCGGTACCCAAGCGTAGCTCTCATTGAGTAGATGAATTTTAAATCTTGGTTCGACGGATTCCGGCCACCCAATCTTTGTAGATCGTAGAGAGAATGAAGAGTTTCTCTCATTTCTCTCTCCAACTCAAGCCACTGTCGGTTCCAGTCCCAAAAATGGGCTTTTCTCCCTTTTTGTCCATTTAAGCCTAAGTTGGATGTGGGGCCCATTTTGCATCATGCGTCCACGACCCGTTCGGGTTCGTTTTTATCCTGAAATAATTTATTTTCGTCACAGTTCAATTTATTTTAAATGAACTTAACTCAAGTCATTTCCTAACTCTCGAGATTTTTAAGAAAATCTCGTTCATGAGTTACTAGATACCTAACTTAAAAAATTCATAAAGAAGTCCCGCATTCTTAGATTCGTGACTTTCGAGTCGCCTTGTTTCGTTAGGCGAATTTCAGCGATCTGTTTGTTTCGTCGTCATTTATAGAAATTTTGAAACTTTCGCAAACTATTTCAATAATTTATTATTTAATTTTATACTTTTAAAAATTTTAAATTTTTCGGGGTTGTATAAAATAAGAGGCCTGAATCATAATTCTCTCATATAAATGTCAGGATCTTTTTTAGATAAAAGAAGTTTGAGGGTAAATGAGAAATTTGAAAAAATATGAGAAGGTTTTTTATCTTTCCCTATAAATTATGGCCAAGTAACTATAGTCAACGAAGACAGGAATAAATTTTGTAGCCACATTCCTTGAATTATGTGTCTCTACGCTTTTCTACTTTCCATGCACAGTTTTCCACCTTTTTTTACTTTCTTTACAGTCAATGCCACAGCTGTTTTCCACTTACTGGCATCAGAGTGCAGATGCAAGGGCTCCACAACAACTTAATAATGAAGATTCGTGTAAAGGATGTTGACGATTTGGTTGTTTTTGGTTAATAAAAATGAAAATTTATTTAAAAATAATTGTAGATTTCAGTAATTATCACTAAACTAAAGTGCTTTTGAATTCAATAATGCTCTTAAAGTAAATACGATGTTGGCCCTCTCAGAGTTTGGGTTCAAACTAACCATTTTATAAAGAATAATATTCATTTAAAAGCAACTTTTGATATTTTGTTAAAATGATCCTCTTATACAACGTAAGAGAGAGTAATTAATTTTTTTTATCTTTTAAATTTAATTTAAAAACTGTAGAAACTATGGTATCATTTTTGAATTAAAGTCTTAGTTAATTATAAGGTTTTAATTAAAAACTGAAATCACATTTTTTAATTACCGTTTTAATGTAAAACTGAAACCATAAGTTTTAATTAGGCCTTTTAACTTATATTTAAAAATTTTAAAGACATAAGACAGTTATATTGGACAATAATTTTAAAAATGACCTAAAATTATTTTTTAATTTAATAAAAAGATCATATTAACCCCGACTCTTCTCTCAAGCCATTTTCCACAGCTCATCACTAATGGAAGACGCCCAACATTTGTAACTTGGACATGCCCTCTTTGCGTCTTACACAAAAAGGAACTATTCTTCACATTTTTTGTGTTTTTTTTTTCTAATACTCTTTCTTTTTCAACAATGTCTAAAATATTCATATTTTATGATCAGAACCTTTAGCATTGCTCCACATGAACCACGTATTTTTATTGATACTTTCAACTTTACCCATATGGTTCAAAAAACTTTGAATTTCTCCAACTCCATCTCCACCTCCAACCATTTTTTTCACGCCACAAAAAATAAAGATTGTTATCGTCTTATGTTAAAATTATTAAAAATAAATAAATAAATGATCACCAATTGAATCTTTAAAAGAAATGGAAATTAAAATGATGATAAACTCATTATTAATTAAGCAGGTACCATAATTAATTAGGTCTTCCATCCAGCTTTTATTAATTAGTCACATTCAACTCAAATGATCATAAATCAATATCGTCTTCAGTGTTCACATTATTCAGCCATTGAATGTTGGGGAAAGTTGACAAAGGGATACCCAAAAAGTTTACTTTGATATTAATGAATTTTGGGGAAAAATATTCGTTTATGGGTAACTGAGTTTTAGTGGATCCCACCGATTGCCCTTCAAACAATCCTTGTAAAACCCGAGAAAATTCTAATTTTCTAAAAAATGGTAAAATGGTAATTTCAGTCAAAATCAGTACCACAGATCTCCAGATACTTAGAAAGCGGCTTTCTGGATTGGAATTGTACCGCGGGAAATCTAGCTATTATGTCGAATTTTGAGATAGTCGGAATTTCCGTCTTTGTAGGAGCGCCGGGTGTGTCGGGTGCAGGTATGGCGAACTATTGAGAGGCGTGTGATGTGACAAAGTCGGCATCGCGTAACACCCATGTGACACATGTTGCATGATTAGTGAGATGATAAGAGATAAATGACTTAGATTTAACCTTGTGTCAAAAAGCCCTTAAAGTCAAACTAAAGAACAAAAAGGGAATTAAAGAAAAGAAAAAAAAAAAGAAAAGACATCATCTTCTCCATTTTTGGCCTGGTACGTGCAGTGAGGGGAGAAAAACAGATTTTAGAGATAGAAAGTCCAACTTATCTCTAGATTTCTCGGCGTTCGGACCGTCGGTTATCGTCGAACAAGGAGAAGTTGATCTGCTGCAAGAACTCTGCGTGGACAGGTTTTGTGGGTTTCGGCAACTCCGAGTGGGGTCTTCTCCTACTTGATTTATTCTTTGGTTAAGAGCCATTTTAATGGATGGGGATTTGTTAAGGCCTAGATGGCCGTGTTTTCGATTCCATCAGATTTGGACCGAGTGAAGAAATCCCTAGTGTGGTCGTGAACGGTTTTGGCGACCTAGGGTTTTACTATTCACGTGATCTTGTGTGTGGTTTATGTTGCTTGGGTGATTCAAAATGAATTGCTTGAATTGTTTATTAGTCCATGCGAGCTAATTTTGGTGTTATTGCTATGAATTGAATAACATGATGTTGTAAGTTAATTTTTGTGATATATGCATGTTTAAAATATATTAACATGAATTGTTGTGAAATGGCATAATGCATTTCATCTTGTTTGGGAGCACCTAGAATGGTAGATGAGTATATGACAAATAAAATCAAGAGAGTTGTCCAAGCATTGAATTTTTGTAAAATTATTAAAAATAATAATTTTGCTCGGAAGGATTGTCCAGAATTGTGTTGGGAAAGTGTCCGACAATTCACGTCGGAGGGCCCATAGATTGTTTCAGTTGCAACAAATTCACCTTGGAGGATTGTCCAACATATTTATATCGGAGGGTTGTCCTCAATTAAAACAAATATTTTTGTTTGGAAAATGATTTTCATACATGGCTTAGGCATGTGTGAGGGAGTCGGTGAGGACTCGAGACATGGGATTGAGCACGTAGATATTAAAGTAGGATCATGCATTTGCTTGAATGTGTTTGGTTGCCATTACATGTGCACTTAGGTGGGAGTAACCCATGTAGGATAATTCCACTGTGGGCATTGCTCGCTACAATAGAGAAAATTATTTCATGTACAGGGAGTGTTCGAGAAGATGGCACTCACTAGAGGCCGCTTTTAAGAAGAAAGCCGGATTGTGGCTTTGGTATATATTATGTAAAACATGTATTATAATTATTAATTTTAATATATATTTGTATTAAGAGTGATGTAACAACTCTTGAAACTATTGTGATATAGTTGGATATATTTTGGGTGAGTATGATGTGTAGGCCAATGTAGCCATTTTTACTCATGTATGGGTCTCACGATATGAGACACACGGGTTTTCCGCAAGTTGACGGTGGTTAACAGGACCCAAGGAGTTTGGGATTATCCGCAGAAGCAGTATCCCGAGCATGGTACCACGAGTACCTAGGGGCGAAAGGACTTGGGCTTAGGCCATGGTCATTAAGGTATAAGAGTATCACAGCTTGGTATAGCTCGATGTTGGATACTAGATTTATAACTTAGTACCAGTAAGTTAGGTATACGGTTTACCTAGGACTTGATGGGAAACGGGTTAGATCATGCATCTTTTGTGCATTTTGATGAATTAAATGTGATGTGTGATTGGATTGTGTGTTGAGATTGGATGCTTGGTGAATAGCATGTAGGAAAATGTTGAACACTATGGCCGAGAAAACATAACCCCTAAGTTTGAGGTTTAGGGTTTGTTTGAGGAATTTTGGGTAGAATGATCCAAAAATAAACGAAAAAAAAAAAATTTATGGACACTTGCTCTAGTTTTTGAACATAATACAAGTTGTATTTTGTGAAATTCTGGAAAATAATTCCAGTTTTTGCGCAAGAAAAAGGGTTGTAATTAAACCCTTAAAATTTTTAAAATTGTATAGATAGCAGTTGTTTAGGCTATTACATCTTAGAAGTAACAGGGAGGCTACTGGAGGAATTTAAAAAAATAAATAAATGTTGAGGAAATTTTTTTCTGAGCTTTTACAGTATGTAAAACAGGAAAAAAAAAATTTATGAGGTTCTACTGGAAGATTTGAAAAAAAAAAAAAAATTTATGGTCTTACAATGAGTAGAACAAATGAAAAAAAAAAAGGTGCAGGAGGTACATGTAATGGGCTCTGCTGTTTGAGTGTTAGGTCCGCGATCACGAGGAAGTTGTATCGTGACACGGGGGACAGGAGGCGGGGTTGGGGGCGTGCGATGGCGCGCGGAACACGGCAGCCTAGGCGTTGCGACAAGCTGCGCCCGAGCGACTGCGACAACGCCCGACAGCGCGACGGCCACGGCCCGACAACGCGCGTAACGGCCGGCGGCCCGCGCGCGGCGGCGACAGCGCGAGGGTAGCCCACCGGGGTGAGTCGAATCTGATTTTGTATCGTGGTGATAGGCAGCCTTGATGTGTAAATGTGTACGCCTATGTGCGCAAGTGCACGTGTCGCCTCAAGTAATATAGTGTACTCATGGTACGGATATCGATCCACAGGGACAGGTGTAATGACTACAAAGGTTCTGCTTTTTAGATAATATCTGAATAGACGATTTCTAAGAAGTAAATTGAGTATGTAAATTTCGACTAAGCTATTGATTCATGAATTCTTTGGTATTTGAGTACTAGGGTTATATCTCCTGTCACGTTCAATGGATTATTTCTTAAAAAAAAAGGGATCTTATTGATATATTTATCATTTGTCGATTGAGGTGATCTTATCTGAGATATCCTCTCTCGAGTATATCTGCTATCTCATGAATAGATTTGAGTATATCTCTATCTCAACTCGATATTCGAAATGCTTAAATGTTTCTAACCCCATATACCTTCGGGATCGGAATATCTCTATTTACCGATTATTAAAAATTCTTTCTACCGAGATCACTGGATAACCTCATCTCGAATCTCGGATCTCGATTGTGATTATGCCAATGTTGGCGAGACATCACCATATAATTAAATCATAGGCGTGGATGAAAACAAATAGATAAATACTTGGAACAATATAAAGTACTAGCTTTAATCCATCGACACATGACGGGAGTTCGACAAAACCACGAATATAAATCTAGAACATACTGAACACGAATATGAAAATGTTTAATCTCAAAAACATCGTTCTAATTTCCAAAATAAATGGAAACAATACAAATCCCGGGCACTTCGTCGAAGTCTGTGTCACTCCTGCTCTGGAATTCCGTGCCCTCGTTCGTACGCCTCCCGATACCCTGATTTCTGAGCCATTCGTACTTTAAATGATGAGGTCAGGATCTCGGCGGCGTGCGGCGTTTATAGTATTGACCTGCATTGTTGATGTCGCGGCGATGGGGGCGTCGCGGCAGTGACAGCCACTTTCTTGCTTTGCTCCCCATTGCTTCAGCGCTACTTGGTGCCCTTTTTTGCTCCAATGCACGCATCAAACGAAACCTGCAAATCGAGTCGCCACAAAAACTATGAAATTACTATAAAATAAACACGAAAATGAAAAACCGGCAGTATAATATGAGTGTTTATACGCCTCATCACCCCCAAACTTAGTTTCTTGCTTGTCCCCAGCAAGAATGGACCTCTAAACCTAACCACGACCCATGGACTACGATTAACACAAACGTAGTAATGCACATGCTGAAAAGTAGAGGATCAATTGGACCGACCCACGCTGCTGCTGTTTTGCTCGAGTTCACAGGATGCATACAAGTGTTCGACTTTCGGAAAACTCAGTTGAACTAGGTGGGAGTGACTAGCGCCTCAAATTCCATGGTACTCAATAACCTTTCCCAATGACCCTATGTGCGTATAATGAATGACCTCCAGTGTATGCCTAGGCTCCGACACCCCCAGGCTTAAGTTCGACTTATTTGGAAGAAGCTAACTAGAAAAGGATAAGGCATACCCATTTATTCTTGTCAAAATACCTAAAAACTTCCTTAGTACCTAAAAGAAATGGAAAAGACCTAGTGCCAAGAAGTTTAGTTGAGTGTTTGACGGGATCTGTTGGTGACTCCGCGGTTAGTTAAGGGCACCGGGCATTAAGTTCCCTTCAAACTTCACCCAGAACACTCCAACCAAACTCAAAGGCTAGGTTGTGGAAAAATCCATCCTACGTGTCCCATGTAGCGGGCGGTGAAATTGATGACTCCATCCGGTTGGCTTAGGGCATTAGGCTTTGAAAGGCCCTCGAATTTGTACGGGATTCCGATTGGGTGATCCACTTATTCTAACTCACCTGACTCTTTTTGACTTTTTCTTCTTCTTTTTCATTTTATTTTACTTTATTTTATTTTATTTTATTTTATTTTTTCTTTTGTTGGGGCTCAATGGCAATCCTCTTTTGATTGGGTGTCCCATCACTTAGATGGTTAGAATCTCCCAAGGTTTGTCGAACTTTCGTAGTTGGTCTCGACACTATGCATGCAGAAGGTTAGTAATTGTGTGAATGTGATAGGATCATCGAAATAGTTTCTTGACTACGGGATTGGTTCACTAAACCTTTCCACCTATTCAACCTAATTCAGGAGCATCCCGGCTTGAGTGTATGCATCCAATCATCCCATGTCAAGCGAATTCAATCAAAAATTTATCCTCGACTTTCAACATGGCATACATACATAATTACTACATATCTGAATGACCTAACATGCAAACAAACTAACACATGACTCAGCAAAATAAATGGAAAAAGTAAACTGAAACTACGCAGACATACAACTAATATGTTGAACGATACAAAAACACTACACAAATACTAAAAACAAAACATAACTAAACAAAACAAAACGAGTCACCACCCTCCCCGAACAAAATATCCGATTATCCCAACGTATAAACAAAGTAAATTAAGGGGACTCCCACAGTGATCACTTTGCGGTAAGCATTGGTGGTGGCCGAGTGGAAGTGAGAATTTGATGATGCGGGCTGCAAGGATCCTCTTTGCTGAAGAATGATGCTTTGATTGGCCGGGGCGGTGCGCGCATATCGGCACGGAGGGCCTCCATATCCTGTGGCGAAGCGAGGATTTCGGTGCTCCTGGGCCTCATCCCGGAATGCATCGAGCGCTCTGTAAGTGGGAGCAGGGTCCTCGGGATCGGAGGCAATTTGGAGGGAGATTTGTCTCCGGGCTGCTTTGTGATGGTGGTGGGGGTGGGTGGAGACGAGAAAACGCTTGATGTCTCTCACAGGGGATCGCCCGGGAAGCCATAACGAACTGTGCTCTGAAGCTCGTCCTCGTCCGAGGGCTCATGACCAAAATCATATACCCCCTCAAGTCGTGGGACACCAGGTGTGTCCCGCTTGACAGATATGGCTTTGATAGGGTGGAGCCATGCCTCATTGTCGTCGAGGGGCACCCCGGCTCGTTTGCACAAGCCGAATATAAGGAAGGGATGCCCCAAATTCATCTTGGCGTCCCGGTTATGGAGGATGGCATCCTCTATAACCTGCCAAACATCGAAAGGTATATCACGTAAGATAGCGAGATTGAGAGCGAGGCACGCTTGCGATCACTTCACACACCGTTCGTAGGCGAATGCTTGGCCTTGAAGTTATTTACTGGCCAGCTGCTATTGATTTTTCCACTCACCGACCATTGGTCATCACAGCATATAACCTCGGGTGGTCGGGGTGCTCGTGGACGTCGAAGGCAACTCCGAAGGACATACTCTAGACTGTAAAGCGTGATCGACTCGCCTTGAAGTCGACCAATCGCCGCCTACGACTTTCTTGAGGCGTGGGAAGCGAGATTGGCGTCGAGCTCTCGCACCACGGCTCATATTGTTAGATGGGGTGGATTGACACAAAAACACGCCATCCATGGCGCCAATGGTGCGGAAAAAGTCATTCGGATGGTTGAAACCATATCCCCTTGATGAGCGATCGGTTTTGCAAATGGTGCCGTAGATCAGTGGCCTCGCATTCACAAACTAAGTGTGACATCGTAAGTGGGGGTCGGGTCCTCGTTGGCTGGAAGCTCCGCTTAGTGAGCAATTTTGCCTTTTACCGGACATAATGACTGAAGACACGTGGTAGTGACACGAAATTGGACCTCATAAACAGACCAAGAAAACAGCCACCTAGTGTGCACTAAAACAAACAGAAACTACTAAGGTGTGCTAAAAACCTAACTATGACTCAAGACCCTAAAATAAACCTAACAATACCTAAACGTGAACCCTAAAGATCCACTGAACTGACCCCGTGCATGCCGTGGTACCTGAGACGATCTGAGGCTAGGGCGAGTACGGTGTGGTGAGAATGCCACGGTGACCGGGACTGGTGTGTGCGGAGAGCTCACGGGGTGCACGAGGCGGTCGGAGGGCAATGTAGGGCCTCCGGCGTGACGGGGGCTCGAATAGAGTGGTGAGACGGGTCTGCGCGAAGGGCTAGGGTTTGGGTAGTGGTGTGTCGCGAGGTGAAGAAGCGAAATGAGCTGTTCTTGGCCTTAAAATGAAGACAGCGTCGCGGCGTCGCGGCGGGCAGCGTCCGCGGCGTTACGAAGAATGAAACAAGCGTCGCTGGCGTTGATGAAACGCGTCAGCGGCGGTGACCCAGTGATGGCACTAAATGGCGTCGCGGCGTTGGATATGACGTCGCGGCGTGATGAGACACGCCAAAATTCCCGCGTCGCTGGCGTTGGAGAACCCGCGTTGCGACGTGGCGAGAGACTCATAAAATTCCGCGTCGCTGGCGTTGGAGATCCACGTCGCTGACGATGTGACGAGAGGGACCGTGGACGTCGGCGTTCAGCGATCACGGCGTTGGAGCGTCGCTGACGTTCGGGCTCGGCGTCGCGATGTGACCAGAGAGGCTCTGGATCGGTAAAGTTGTGCGTGATGATCTCTTGGTGAGAAACCCTCCCACTCTTAATTGTGACTTTCTGGTCTTGTAATGCAAGCAGGCAGATCCCCTCCCACTACATGCGTCCGTGAGTCCTGAAATTAAACAAACAAGCAGAAACACCGATTACGGAGAAAGCTAGAAACCCAATAGCACTAAAAATAAACAATAAAAAATTAGCACTCGGAAAAGGGAAAAGTTTAAGAAAAACTTGGGTTGCCTCCCAAGTAGCGCTATGTTTAATGTCGTTAGCTCAGTGACCTTGAATCTGTGTGCTTTCGGGGCAGAACTCATATGATCGCTTACTCTGGCTTGATGCAGAACATGAAGGAATGATTTACTTTGTGCGAGGCTTCGCCTCCATAATCCGGCTGTCGTTAGATTGGTGATTGTAGATGTGCCTTTCTCGGGATGTGTAACCACCTTGCCGTGTGAAAAGACCTTAGTCAGCTGTGAAAGGCCACGACCATGAGACTGATTTCCGGAAGAGCTTTGTGGGGTGAACAAAAGAACTTGTTGTCCTGCTGTGAACTCTTTTCTGGTAATGTGTTTGTCGTGCCAGGCTTTAGTCTTTTCCTTATAAATGCGGGCGTTTTCATAAGCTTCGTTTCTGAATTCGTCTAGTTCACTGAGTTGGAGCAGTCGCTTCTCGCCGGCCAATGTACTATCCATGTTTAAGCGTCAGTGGCTCGTGGGCTCGATGCTCGATTCATTTGGAAGATGACACGCCTTTACCATAAGCGATTCTGAGCGGAGACATACTAAAGGAGTTTTAAATGCGGTGCGATACGCCCAGAGTGCATCTTCGATCTTCTTAGACCAATCCTTCATGGAGTTGTTAACTGTCTTCTCGAGAATGTACTTGATTTCGCGGTTTGATACCTCTGTATCCGTTTGGTATTGGGTGGTATGCAAGAGATGTCACGATGGCGGTACCCCATACTTTTACCAAAACTTTATTAATTACCTTATTGCGAAATAGAGTACCATTATACGCGTAATTGATGCTCGAGGTTCCAATGTGAGAATATGTTGTTCTTGTGAGAAATTGAGCTCTTGACCTTGGCATCATTGGTGCGTGTAGGGATCGCTTCCACCCACTTTTAGACATAGTCTACTGCCAACAAAATGTATAAGTTGCTATATGATGCAGGAAATGGTCCCATGAAATCTATCCCCCATAAATCAAACAATTCTACCTCCAAAATGGGATGCATGGGTGGCTCGTCCTTTTTAAGAGATTTCACGAATTCGTTGACATTTTGTCCCACGAAGTGGAAAGCGAATTGATGAGCATCTTTAAATAAAATGAGCCCCGATAAAAACCTGATTGGAGCACTTTGGGTTTCTGGCTGTTCTCTATGCCAAAGTGTCCACCACCAGTAGAGTGTAATGAGTAGTTTAAAATGTTGTGCATTTCATCTTGGGCACACAATCTCCTTATCACGTCATTGCTTGATGTACGCAAAGAATTGGCTCCTCGATAGTAGTGTTTGGTGTGGAAAAAACCTCTTTTTATAGCGATAGTTAAATTCGGGAGGAATTTACTTTAGCCACTAAATAATTCACATAATCTGCCGAACCATTAATTTGCCTCTTGTCCTCGATAGCTAAAGTTTCTCGTCTGGGAATTCGTCATTCACTGGGACATCATCTACGGCTCCCTTCTAATCGTGAAGATGTGTAGTGCTACTAGAGTTTCTTTGCCTTTCTTGTCTTTAATTTCTACGTCGAATTCTTGCAGCAAAAGGACCCACCGAATTAATCTGGGTTTTGCGTCCTTCTTGGTCATCAAGTACTTAATAGCAGAATGATCAGTGTGCACCACGACCTTGTTGCCAATCAAATAAGGCCTGAACTTGTCAAAGGCAAAAACGATAGCCAAAAGTTCTTTCTCTGTAGTGGCGTAATTCAATTGAGCATCATTCAAAGTTCTGCTTGCATAGTAAATCACCTGAAAGATTTTCTCTCGTTTACGCCCCGACCTTTGATTGCAAAGTTGCTTGCGTCACATAAGTTCAAATGGAAAGGACCAATCACGGAGCCACGACAATAGAAATTTGAGATCAACATCCCTTCAACAACGAAAGGCATGCAAACATTGTGAATCAAACTCAAATGGGATCCCCTGGACTAACAAGTTAGATAACGGTTTTGCGATCTGTGAGAAATCCTTGATAAACCGCCTATAAAATCCAGCGTGGCAAAGAAAACTTTGAATCCCTTTTGGAGTAAGGGGGTGGGCAACTTTTCAATTGCTTCAATCTTACGCCTATCTACCTCTATCCCTCTTCTTTGGCAATCCAGATGTCGAGACCAAATACCCTCTTGTACCTAAATGGCACTTTTCCCGATTGAGCACTAAATTTGGTTTCTTCGCATCTTGCCGGTCACAGGTTCTCGAATTTTCTAAACAATTGTCAAATGAATTTCCCATTATTGAAATCGTCATAGATATCTCAATTGTCCTTTCAACCGTATCGGAGAATATGGTAGTCATCATCGTTGAAAGTGCGGTCGTTGCACAGTCCAAGGGCATCCGTAGAAATCTTAGTGTACCATAGGACAAGTGAATGTCGTCTCACGATCTTTAGGAGCTATGGCAATTTGATTGTAGTAGAATTATCCATCAGCAATAGTATTCCGCATGGCCATTTGTCGATCTAGCATCTGATCTAGAAGCGGCGATAAATGATCTTTTCAGTGGCTTTATTCGATTTTCGATAGTGATACAAATCCTCCCACGAGTAGCGTTGAAGAGCGATAAGATGTTGTTTCGATCCTGATGGCGGTTGTTCCTCTTCTTCGTCACTACCACGAGCTAGGCTTACCCATGCAACATCTGAAATAGAGTCATCGCGGTATCTAGCCGTTTAGAACCTCTTCGGTTTCCTCGCTTCATTGTCGGATTTAACCTCATTGCTTCCACTTGAGTTTATGTCCATCTTACAGTAAATACGATGCATGCACATAGAAGGACGAATCCCTTTTAGATCAGCTAGAGACCATCCGAGTGCATGGTTGTGATCTCGAAGGACCCTCAATAACTTCTCCTCCTCTAGTGCAGTCAAAGATGCTGAGATAATCACGGGTAGCGTAGATTCGACCCCAAGGTATACATACTTCAAATGGCTAGGTAGAGGTTTTTGTTCCATCTTGGGTGGTTGCTCAACCGATGGGACTGGCGTTTTAGCTCCTTCTCCTAGAGATTCGAAGTATTTTCTTCTGTTGTGTCCGAAAGAGTCCATCCATTTAACATATTCTTCTGCCTCTTCGCTCAGGTTCTCAGACTCATTCTCCACTAGGCTAGTCTCGAAGGGTCGGTGAGACCCGCCCATTTAGACACTATAGCCTCTCTTATTTCAGCCATGAAGCAAGAGTATCACTCTCTGTTTGGGTGTGTCCTTTACTTCAAACACATTGAACTACTTCATCTTCTTGGCCTCGGTTCAGTTCTCCCCTACGAACATCAATCATTGCACACCCGGAGTTGCGAAGCGGTCTACCAGATTATAGGTATTTCTTTATCTTCTTCCATATCTAACCTGATGAAATCTGCGGGAAGATAAACTTATGCGACCTTTACTAAGACATCTTACATTACCCACTCTTAGGTGCTTCAAAGATCTGTCTGCAAGGCGAAGTGGCTAGCATGATTAAGCGGGCCTCACCCTAATCCCAAGCGTTTGAAAATGGATAATGGCATAAGGTTATCTTTGGCACCAAATCCATGGGCTCTCTCAAAAATAGCATTTCGATGGTGCATGGGATAGTGAAGCGCCGGGTCCTTGAATACGTGGCGGCTTTCTGCGATATGGCCTTTGCGTTTCATAAATCAAGTTAAGCGTTTGAAATCAACTAATCTTCTCTTCTGGGATAGGATGTCCTTCATGAATTTCAATGGCTGGGCATCTGCTCCCCAGGCACATCGACAAGCGGGATATTGATGTAACTTTGAAGACATCCAATGAATTTAGTGAATTGCTTATCCAGTTTATGCTTCTTGAGGCGTTGTGGGTATGGGCGGTGGCCTTTGCTTGAGTGGGTTCTCTATTTATTTGTTTCTCTGGTGTTCTTTGTGCATCGATCTTTCTGCTCTGGTGAATGACCTTCTCGACCTCTGCTCCCTCGCCAACTGAGGATTTCCCTTGGTCTCAAGTCTTTACCACTTCGTATAAATTTGCTTTGACATGTTCATTCTTTTGTCTGGGTCACCGGGGTTTACTTAGGTTGCTGGTAGGAACCGGTTGCCTTCTGTCAGTAAGTTTGCCATTTGACCCATTTGTGCCTCCAAACTTCTCAGCTGTGCTGCTTGATTATTGGCGGGTTGCTTCTTTAACTGCGTGTTTACCTTAGTCTTATTCATGAAAGCGAGTGGGAGGTTGCATCGTGCGAGCTTGCTCTAAGTCTACCTTTTTCTCGGAGAATTTGGTTCACTAGGATTCGGTTTGATGGTGTGTTGGAAGTTGTTCCTCCATCCATACCCTTGATTATTCTGATTGTTCTGGTTGATTATTACGCCGCCTTGGCGCGATTTTGATTCGATAAGCTATTTCCCCATAAGGGATCGCTAACAGCGTGATTGATTCTGATTGAATCTTGACGTGCGGGCACCTTTCGCTGTGGGTTTCTTTGGTGACATTAGTCTTGTTGTCGCGCCCTCCAAAATTCATAACTCCCATGGGTTAGCCTGTATGGCATTTGTTGTTCCTTGCTGCCTATTCAACTGTTTAGTCAACTGTGCCACATGATTAACCAGATTGTTGAGGACCTCATTGTCTGTGCTACCCACTGCTTTTCCCGGTGTAGCCCTCTCTCTGGGCCACTGGTTTGTATTGGTTGCAGCATCTTCTAAGATTTCATACGCCTGGTCTGTGGTTTTCTTCATCAATGCTCCTCCAGCTGAGGCATCAATCATTGTTCTAGTTGCATTTCTCAAACCATTATAGAAAGTATGGACTTGCATCCATCTGGTCAGTCGGTGGTGTATGACCTTGTGATGGTCGTGAAATACGTCCCATGCCTCACGCCGGGTTCTCCCCTCTAGCTGTCAAGTATTGATCTCTTGCACCGAGTTATGCGATTTGAAGGAAGAACTTAGTCGAAATTTTTTGCACTAAATCATTAAAATGTAGTGATTGAATCGGTGTTGTTGGTTAACCGGTGCCAGCTCCTATCTCCAGTGAAATTAGAACAACGCGCTTCGAGAGCTTCTTCAGTAACCCCGTTGTACTTGATAGTATCGCAAACTTCGAGGAAGTTAGTCAAATGCATGTTCGGGTTCTCATGGGGTAGTCCATGGAACAAGATGTTCTGAAGCATCTGTACTGTGACTGACTTCAATTCGAAATTGTTTGCTTGAATCGGTGAGTCGTGATAGGTATGCGAACAACGGTTGGTGGTAAGCGAATTCATCTAGTATGAAAGGATCATGCGGGTACGTATAAGCGGCACAGGTGCTTGATTCCTTCCATTATTCCCATTTCGACCTCTCTGTGGCTCGTTCCGCTCAATGTCCAGGTTCTGCTCTTCATTGTTTTCCATGGTCGTTCGGTTTCTAATCTGTTATGTTCTCTGTTCTCGAAGTAATCTGTGCAGAGTTCTTTCTGGCTCAGGATCAAACAGGTGTTGGTTAGCTTGATCTCGATGTCGCATGTACTTATTGAAAACTACACTGCAATAACACACGAACCAACAAAACCAAATTACCAGCACTTGTAAAAATAAACAAAAGTAAAGAAAATTTGAGGTAATATCTAATTGCTTAATTCTCCATATCAATCTAAACCTATCCCCGGCAACGGCGCCAAGCGATAAGTAGAAAAAGCGATGTGTAAATGTATGCCCTTTATGTGCTTGTAGTGCACGTGTCGCCTCAGTAATATAGTGTACTCATAGTACGGATATCGCGATCCACGGGGGCCAGTGTAATGACTACAAAGGTTACGCTTTTAGATAATATGCGAATAGGCGATTTCTAAAGTAAATTGAGTATATGAAATTTCGGTAAATTATTGATTCTAATGAATTCTTTGGTATTAGTACTAGGGTTATATCTCCCTGTCGAGTTCAATGGATTATTTCTTAAGGATGTTATTATTCAATCTTAATCTTATCTGTTATTCCCAATCGATTAGCGGTGATCTTACATGCAGATATCCTCTCTCGGGTATATCCGCCTATCTCATGAATAGATTTGAGTATATCTCTATCTCCTTCGATATTCGAAATGATTAATCATTTAACTTGAGATGCCACCTTCGAGATCGAATATCTCTATTTGCGATTCAGGCGAAAGCTACTCTACCTAGATCCACTGGATAACCTCATCTCTCGAATCTCGGATCTCGGTGTGATTATGCGATGTTGGTCGAGACATCACCATATAATTAAATCATAGGCGTGAAGCGAAATGAAAACAAATAGATAAATACTTGAAACTGATATAAAGTCTGCTTTAATCCATTGACACATGACAGGGTTCAACAAAACCCTAGATATAAATCTAGAACATACTGAACACGAATATGAAAATGTTTAATCTTAAAAACATCGTTCTAATTTCCAAAATAAATGGAAACAATACAAATCCAGGGCGCCGTCGAAGTGCATTGTCAGCTCACATACGGAATTCAGTGCCCTCGTTAAAATGCGCCTCGAACCTGCGATTAAGGCCATTCGTACTTTAAATGATGAGGTGCGGATCTCGGCGGCGTCAGCGGCGTTGAGAGCGTCGCGGCGTTTACGAGATATTGACTTACGCATTGTTGACCCGGCGTCGTGGCGTTGAGGCGTCGCGGCGATGGGGCGTCGCTGACGTGGCCGGCCACTTTCTTCTTTGCTCCCCATTGCTTCAGCGCTGCTTCTTTTGCTCCAATGCACCTCGCAGATCCAAACCAAACACCAAATCGAGTCCGCCACAAAACTAAGTGAAATTACTATAAAATAAACTCCGAAAATGAAAAACCGACGGTTGAGTATACTATGCGTGAGTGTCTAGACACCCAACACGAGCGAGAGGTGGCGGCCTTTGTGGTCTCCCGACATCACGCAGCAGCCAAGGCTTTGTGGACACCGACATCGCGACACGATGCCCACACGCGACACCAGACGCTGCACACGGCATGCATTACTGCAACCATGACATCTGGGTCACTGACACTCACTGCACACATGATCGTGGCGCGCAGAGCACACTCACTTACACTAATATCATGTGACCACAAGACGGGTAGCGTGACCGGTGCACTCAACCTTCGACACTACTATAATCGCTTACAAATAATCGTTCTGATTAATTGCTCAAGTGGACAATCGCTCACTGGAGCCAAAAAATAAAATAAAATAAAATATTTTGTTTTATGCATGATTTAATATATGAAATGTTTGTCTTGCATTACTCCATGGTAATGATCGATTAATGAGTATGAATATTTTTCTCAGATGTGAATAGTATCTCTGGTTGTGTTTAGAATCTTAGAGATACTCATTAAAATTTAATCCTGCCATCTCGATGTGTGTATATTAGTCGCAGAGAAGACGAGGTCGCCATGAGGTTTTGGCCTCGCACCACCGCTTGACCAGCGTGCCTTCCTGTTGAGGCATAGGGTTTGCAATTACGCCTCATTTGTGCTAGTGCATTGTAATGGAGGAGAACAAATGAGTCACCTGCAGATTTGGTCCCATCATCCTCCTACGTTCATAGGGGGAGGAGATCCGATGGTGGCGGACCATTAGTTTCTGCAGGTGGAGAAGATATTGGAGGAGATGGAGACACTCGATACTGTACCAGATCATCAGGTCGCACCCAGCCAGAGGGCAAGGCCCAAGTGTGGTGGAATCACAAGACCTCAGGACCTAGAGGCAATGATACAAGTGTGTAGTTCCTGTGAGCCACCATGGGCAAAGTAGTATTTTTCCTACTAATAGACATGCGAAGGCCTAGGAGTTCCTGGAGCTAAAGCAGGGGCCATGACTGTGATTGAGTATTATGTGGCCAAGCTTACTTGAAAGGCCGCTTTGTCGACGCATTACTGCACTCGGCCAAGGTCGATCTTAGAATGACTCAAGATTGTCCATTCGGCAGATTGCAGGATCACTACGGTGACATGGACTCTATGGTCAGACCGCCATGACCAGAGAGGAGATGAGGGATGCACCTGAGCACTCAGATGCTGCCAAGCAAGGAGGCTGAGAGTCATTTTCCAAATGGAGAAAGAAGCAGGCAGGGCTTCTAGTTCACGTGGTTCCAGAGAGCTGACCATCCGCCGTGACTAATCGTGGTTTCAATCGCCAGTGATATGCAGGATACCATCACAATGTTCTATTATTATGAGGAGAGGATTGCCCCGTGACAGGATCCTGTGGTTTCGACAAAGACACCCTGGGCCACCGTGGGACAGAGCTGACATAACTTATTCCTCCACCCCCCGGTATGGCCGAGGACAAGATCGGGCCTTAGTGGAGCAGACGGCACCCCAAGATACAGGCAGCTGCAGAGGCCAGTCATGGGTCGAGGGCAGAGGACCGGGGCCTAGGACGCCGGAGGTTCAGGGCGTGTCTACGCTGTCACATCACCGACTGAGCCCGTAGAGCAGCCAATCATACAGGGTACGTTTTTGCTATCTCACCTATAGGCAAGAGTGTTATTTGATTTCGTGCTTTGGGGATCTATCTTATCACGTGACCGGGGCCAGGTAGAGTCGGGCTTAGAGGTCGAGGCCCTGGAGGAGCCCTTGTATGTGAGTTCTCCCTAGGGATCAGTGGTGGGAGGATAGGGATGATATGTCGACGCTATGGTTAAAGACTTTAGAGGATTCTACTACAAATGGACCCCGAGGGTCATGGACATGTCGTAGTTCAAGTCATCCCTGGATGGATCGGGCCGACAGATACAGTCGTGAATCGACTGTGAGCGAGAGGGACATCACTATTACTACCGTGGACTCCGCATCGTGTTACTCAGGGACAAGCATGATATTTTTCCCGCATTCACGAGTCCAGACATGTCACGATTAAACAAGGTCAAGGCAAGCCTTACTCCTCGAGGATTCAGGTGAGACCTGAGTTAGATCTGTCTTTCAAGTAGTCCGCGAGTATGAGGATGTTTTCCTGATGAGCTACTCGGGATTGCCTCCCGAGATAGTCAGACTTTAGCATCGAGTTACACCTGTATCAAACATCTCACGATCTCAGACAGATGGCAGCACCATTGAGTTGCAAGAACCTCGAGTCCAAAATACGGGAGTTATTGGACAAGGGTTCATTAGATCGAGCACTTCACCATGGGGTCTGTCTCTATTTGCGAAGAAGAAAGACAGACCTTCTACTTCGTGCACTACAAAAAGTTAAACAGGTTACGACAAGAATCTAAGACCCATCGCGAGATCATGACTTGTTTGACTACCGAGAGAGCACGAGTCTATTCCAAGATAAACCTTCTCAGACCGGCTACTATCACTGAGGGTTGTGGAGACAGACATCCCCAAGACGAAGGCCTTCAGACGCTGCTATGGGAACTTTGAGCTACGCTGATGCCCTCGATTCACGAACGCGCCACAAAGATCCATGGATCTCGCTGCATAGGGTGTTCCAACCCTATCTAGATCGGGCTTTGTCGTAGTTCAGTGACACTTCGATCTACCCCGGGCCCGAGGAGGAGTGTTGAGGACTGGCTCAATGCTTTTGCAGCCACGAGATCATCTACTGTACGCCAAGTTCAAGAAGTGCCAGTTTCGCTTGCCGAGGTAAGGTTTCGGGGACACGTGAATAACATCGTTTGGGTTTCCTTCAATGTAATTCCAGAAGGTCGAGAGGTCAGATGAGCTTGAGACCAAGTCAATCTCGAGATAATAGTTTTGAGATTTCAGCCGGTACCACGTGAGATTCAATGGTGATTTCATTAAGGCACTCTATGACTTGTAGATCGAATCTAAGGAGTTTCAAGTTTGATTGGGATGATCGATGCGAGGAGGCATTCCAAGAGTTAAAGAGGAGGCTTACTTCAACTCCTATCCTGATAGTCCCAAAGAGAGGACAAAGTGGGCTGTATCAGGATGTCAAGGCCTGGACCGTGGATGTGTTTTGATGCAAACTTATATGCAGCTTATGGTTCTCGTCAATACAGAATCATGAGCGAATTACTCCCACACGATACATGGAGTCATGTCGTAGTTCTGCTTTGAAGATTTGTTAGTCTGCACTATTTTATGTATGGTGAAAGGTTTGAGACGTACTCACCACAAAAAATCAAGCATTTTTCACGCAATGGACCCCTACACGCGAGCAACGCAGATGGGATGGAGAGTTCCTAGAGGATTGATTATGACTTCACTTTGCATTACCATCCTCAAGGCAAATGTGGTGGTCACGCACTTGGGCTCAAGTATCATTAGTATAGCTCCAGGAAATTAATACTGATGCCCGAGACCGCTGGATAGTTTAGGTATTAAGACAAATAGCAGCCTCGGTGGTACGCTTCGGGGAGCTTTAAGAGCTACAACCCATCTCTTTGAGCTGAGTGATCGAAGGTCCCAAGGACAGACGCAGATAATGTCCATCGTGGACCGGGCAGGTACGCTTTTAGGTAATCGGTGGATAAGGGTCGGACCATCCACGTTGTATGGTAGTCTTCTGTGATGAGTGATTCGCAAAGGGTTCCCCAGAATCTGATCGATTTGAGAGAGAGATCCTAGCTGAGTTTCACCGCTCTTGGCCATAGATCCCGGTGGCACGAAGATGTACCAGATCTTCATGCCAAGACACTCTGAAATGATAAAGAGACACGAGGGGACTTGTTCTGACGATGTCCACGTGTCGCTGGGGTTAAGGCCGAGCACCCGAAGCCACAGGGTTATCACTACTGAGGTGGTCAGTGAAGGAGAATGTCCACGATGGATTTTCATAGACCACTTACTCATTGAATACAGACGCCATGAGGCAATGACGTGGTGTAGTGATAGGTAGATCGGCTATAAGCTTCAAGATATTTCCTTAGTCGCATGATGACCTTCACGCTGAGGAATTCTCGCTTGGCCAGATATTCTAGAGATTGTCCGCCATGAGTACTCAGATCCATAGTATTTTGAGGGCAGAGACCTCTGAGGATGATGCACAGACTTTGGTAAGCTCCATGCTACATGAGGCACACTAACACCAGAGTACAAATTCTCCACCCACGTACATGGCCCCACTGAGACCCCATACACAAAAACTAGAGGACAGTCAGCATGCATCCCGGACTATGTAGCTTAGAAGAGACACTTTATGGAATCTACTACAAATAACAAAGCAATGCTGAAAGATCAAATGGGCACCCATGAGGTTTCTGTATGGGAGGCCATGCAGACATCATATGTTGGACCAGGGAGAGCTCCACCACCGTCCTTATCCCATTAGAGACACTCCTGAAGTTTAGAGCTGATACGATTAGCTGGCTTTCTCCTCACCGCCAGCCACAGGTACAGCCATGCGAACGCACGACGCCGACCCTTAGAGTTCGAGGTTGGCATCAGCTTTCGCTGGCGCCAGAGGAGTGGGTCAAGCCCGGCAAGCCGAAGCTTATCGCCGAGGTTCATCACGTAAACCCTTCTCGAGATACTTGAGGGTGGGGTTAATCGTAGCGCATCAAGCAATTTATCGCCTGCGATGTCGTGTCCATCATTTTCACGTCCATGTTCAAGGTATACTCCAGATCCCACTCATGTAGTAGATTGGGGAGAGATTAAGGTTGACACAAATGGGACCTTCGAGGAGGGACTAGTGTGCACATGGATAGTCGGATCGCGTTTCATGGCACAAACCGTGAGGCTAGTGAAAGTACTGTGGCACCACCATGGAGTGGAGGAGGCACCGCGGGAGAGCCACGAGACGATGACGCCACTCATCCCTCTTATTTAGGACTTAAGGTACGTGGTTTAATCGTTCAATGCTTAAATGACTAGTTTACATAAATGACATCATGCACGTTGCATATGCATGTGATTTTATGGATCGATGGAATTAGATCTAAATTTTTTATATGGGGAAGAATATAAACCTTTAGAAAATTTTAATTTTCCTAAAAGGCAAATGCAATTTTTAAATAAACCGAAATTTTTCAGATCTCTGATGATTTAAACTGGGACTTCACCGCTGAATCGTCTCGCCAACCCAGCTACCACGACCCCGCTGAATTTTGAGACACCCACTCACGCCTTTCGAGGCACTCGGTGTCAAAAGGCTCGTGCCTGTGCTCAAAGCCTGGGTGTCGTGATGACATCTTGTGAGAGGTATGATGTGACAGCATCACCATTACATGTACCCATGTGACACATGTTGCATGATTAGTGAGAGGATAAGAGATAAATAGCTTAGATTAAGTCATGTGTCAAAAAGCCCTTAAAGTCAAACTAAAGGACAAAAAGGGAATTAAAGAAAATAAAAAAAAAGAAAAGACATCATCTTCTCCATTTTTGGCTTGGTACGTGGTGCGTGATAGGGAGAAAGTATTATTTTTTGTAGAGAGAAAGTCCAATCCTTCAGATTTCCATTGCCTGACCGCTTCGGTCGTTTGAGCAGATAGGCTGATTCACGCTGCACCCGCCACGCCGACACGGTTTCAGGTTTCACACCCCGGAGGTAGGGTCTTCTTCCTACTTGATTTATTCTTTCTTTTCGCTAAGAGCCATTTTAATGGATGTGATTTGTTAAGGCCCTGATGGGTTTGTTTCTTGCTCCATTAGATTCGACTGCGAAGCAACTCAAAGGTGGCTGTGAATGGTTTTGAGACCTAGGTTTTACCTGCTCAATGATCCTGTGTGTGTGGCTCAGTTGCTTCAAGGATTCAAAATGAATTGCTTGAGTTGTTTATTAGCCAGCCCATGTGAGCTAATTTTGGTGTTATTACTACATGAATTGAATAAATACGATGTTGTGAGTTAATTCTTTGTTAGTATATGCATGTTTAAAATATATTAACATGAATCCGTTGTAGAAATGGCATAATGCATTTCATATGCACTGGTGGCACCCTAGAATGGTAGGTGTGAGTGCATGACAACAAATCGGAGGGGTTGTCCAAACTATGAATTTTGTAAATTATTAAAAATAATAATTTTATCGAAAGGTAATTACTAATTGTGTTAAAATTGTCCAACACCACGCCTGAGGTCTATGAATTGTTTCCCCTGAGTTACCCAACAAATTCAATTTCTAAGATCATTCCAACATATTTATATCCGAGGGTTGTCTCAATTAAAACAACACAAATATTTTGTTTGGAAATGCCTTCATACATGGCTTAGGCATGTGAGGAGTCATGAGGACTCGAGACATGATCAAGTACATTTTGAAAGTAGGATCACGATCATTAACGTTGCTTATCGCATTACATGCGCAGACGAAAGGTGAGTAACCCATGAGGATAATTCCACTTACCTGGTGATCATTTTCACCCTATCGATGTGGAAAATTATTTCCTGTACAGGAGCCACTGGAAGCACGACGCCACTTAGGCCGCTTTTTAAGAAGAAATGATCGCGGGTTTTGTATTACTTTGTAAAACACGACACCATTAATTTTAATATATGTTCAGATTAAGAGCGATGTAACAACTCTCAAACTATCTGTGGATATAGCTGATATACTCGAGTACGATGCCAGAGCCACGTGCCATTTTTACTCATGTACGGGTCTCACGATATGAGAGACACACGGCTTCCAGAAAATACGATCAACGGACCCCCTGGATTTGGTGGTGTCACAATCCTCATCAACACTACAGCCATGTGGAATCTACTAACCCTTCCCCATGCCCATGGAACCAACCCCCTCCACCCCAACACCCTTGCATGCTGACCTAATCCACCCCTGTAGCCGTCCCAACTACATCCACCCTCAACCATTTAATTTTTTTTAATTTTATCTTTTAACTCATTTTTTAATTTATTCAAAAAACTCTTAATCTTTTATTAAATATAATTGTACCATTATATATAATTATTATATTTATAATATTTAGTTATAAAATATATTTATTTATAATAACTAATTCATTAAATAATAATAGATTTGGTATTTAAAATAATATTTTTATAAATTGATTTTCTTTTAAAAATAGCTCTTATACATTGATTTTTATTAAAATTTGTACTTAATTCAAATTTCTATATTCATAAAAGTTTCATTTTGAATCTATTTTTATTTTTTATAGAATATTAAACATAAATTTTTTAAAATAAAAAATATTAAACACTATTCACACTATGTAAAATTTCATCTTAAAATAATAAATATCAATATTTAAAAGTATAATTATAAATACTAATATCTAGTTTTTTAAAGGAAATGTTAATATTATCTAGTTAAATCGTTTTTATTATTTATCACATTGAAACATATGGAAGAATAGAAAGAGAGATACGGATTTCATTTTTCAAATAAAAGGCTAAGATATGTATATGTAGTGGGCAGGACTTTCAGGTAAGTGCTCTGTCTCCATCACCCAATGAACAAATTTCAACAAATATCCAACTAACTCTATTCTAGAACAATCTAATATATAATGAAAGAAAGATATAATAATGTGTGGAACTCCTCAAGATTTAGAAGAATACAAATCATGAATTCCCATCTGCAAAGAAGAGGTGAAATCGTGTTGATGAAGGTTTTGAGCTAAGATATATATGCTGGTTAATTGATGTGGTGATACATGCACTGCCTTCTACACCCAACTTTGTATTTTTCACGACTCAAGGTGGATAATCAATTCTTACATGCTTGCGCGTCTCATGATAAACAGGGTTGCTTGCAATATGGAGGGTAGCCTGATTGTCACACAAAAGTAGAGCTAGACCTCATTATGAGGCACTCTGGAAATCCTTTTAACAATGCTAATAACTACATGATTTCATAAGTACTCAGTGTTCATCATGAGCTTATACTTCAACTCAAGAACGAGATTACACAATTTTGTTGTTTGGATTTCCATGATATGAGAGGATGAACCCAAAACACACAAAAACTGAGAGATTGATTGCCTCAGGTATCCTGACAAGCAAATTTAATCAAATTTGAAAAAAGCTTCAACCGAATACTAATTAGACGGGAAGAACATGCCTTGTCCTGTAGTTCTCTTTAATGTATCAAGTAAGACACAAAAGCTTCTTGTAAGTGTGAAATATGAGGAATGTACCAAAAATTGACTTTCAAGCGACATTCACTAAAAACTTTGGGAGCAGGTCTAGTAAATGGTAAGGCATAAATACTACCAATGAGTCGCCTATAAGTAGAAGGATCAGCCACCAAATCACCATCTTTTAGAAAGATTGAGGGTTTGGTTCCATTTGAATAGTGGTTGGTTTACAACCTGGCATTTGGCTTAAGAGAGTAATCTTAGTGGCTATTTTTGCTCTGCAAATAGAAATTCCAAATAACCTGTTTCGTGGCACCTGCCAAGCCTAAAAAATATTTGAGAGGACCCAAATCTCTCACTTCAATCAAGCTCACTATGCGCGATTTCCAAATCACTACAACAACATATCATTTCTGTAATTATTATGTTAACAACATACACTAAGAGGAGGGCCAAGAAAATGCAATCTGATTTTTTGATGAATAAAGAATGATCATTTTGTAACGACCCAAATCCCCCCCCTAGGACAAAGATTATATACTAACTACCTCATTTACACCACATGAGAGTACTAATAAATCCATAAATAACTGTGGGTCCTTAATTTAACAAAATTCTGTAGAGTCTCCTTTGTCAGAGCTCTACCCAAACAAAACCCTGTAATTATAATACATCAACCACTTTGGCCCATTTATCCATAAATATTTAAGTAACATTATCCCAAAAGATTTCCATTCACTGTATGCAATACCCACAATAACCTTCCAAAAGAATAAGCCAAGCCATGACCACAATATCAAAAGAACATGCCCAACAATGGCATTTACTTTTCCAAAGAATTAAACCATAACGTTAAATGATTGAATAAAATACTAGACTTTACAAGATTACAAAATAATTTCTCTAGTCTAGTACAAAAGAAACTGATCGCTTCTTATACATGTTACCTCGATTTAGATTCCCTCGTGTGGATGTGACGCCCACTTTGGTCCGCTGACAACCCACAACCCCGCGGAATAATTGTGTCTCATGTCATGAGACCCATACATGAGTAAAAATGGCCACATTGGCCAACACATCAATACTCACCAAAAATACATCAACTATATTACCATAGTTCAAGAGTTGATACATCACTCTTAATACAAACATATATATATTAAAAATTAAGAATTTAATACGTATAGTTATACAAAAACACTGGGGCTTCTACAATCCGCTTCTTCTAAAAAATCGCCCTAAATGAGCGCTCGTCTCCGAACACTTCCTATACCTGGAAATAATGATCCTCGACACAGGTGGAGTTAATGCTCAAGTGAGTCAATCATCCCACATGGGTTACCCTCTAAGTGCACATAGAAATGATTCAACATAACCACACATTCACAAATAATCCCACTTGAATGTCTACGTGATATGGATGAGAATGCGACTACCCTTCCTGTACTTTAGAGTTCCTCATTGACTCCCCTCACGCATGCCTGCCAACATAGAAAAACATCATCGCCAAAACAAAAGGTTTTTGCCTCAAAACGACTTACCCAGCTCTCAAAATATATCGACTACCCTCCTATATTAACACTGCAGATCATTCCTTCCGAAATTACCAAGTGGGTCAGCTCTTCTCGAGATGAACTGACCACTTCCAAGGCAATTCTTCGTAAAATCTCCCTGAAATCTTTCTTCACAACCATTTCCATTTTCATTTCCTTCATGTCATGCACCACACCTAATTTTCTAGGTATCATTCTTATGACATATGAAATGCATTGCGCTTACTTCAAAACAATCTATGTTAATATATAACCATGTATGTAATAAAAATACTTACTCTACATGCACTTCATAAGGTCATCTTCACCCACTACTAATCACATGCTGTTATTTATTCATGGCAATAATATCAAATTAGTCACTTAGCTAATCAACAATCCATTTTAATTCCAATGGCTCTCACACAATTATATTTTATATAATTCGACTTCATAACATTGCACACTTAATTCCATGCATTAAATATACATCACACAATTCAAGCTATCCAATCAAGCAATATTTTGCTTAAAACACATGGACCATTTTCGGGTCCAAACCAAGCAAAACCATGACTATTTTTAACAAATTCCTAACGAGTTAAAGCAATATCCGTGACGCTCTCTCAATCTAAAGATCAGTTCCACTTTTGAACTGAATCCATGGCCATTTGGCCCAACATTCCAAACTATAATTTATTACATAACCATCACAATACCCTCCTAAACTATCTCAAAACTGGTTCTTAACTTTTCCAATTCGAATTCCCAAGTTTGGGATTGATCAAATCCAGCCATTCAATTTCACTTCAACCAACCAAATCATTTGGCAAAGCTCTTAAAACCGAAAATAACTCGAGAGGAGAAGACCCCCACCCTTGAGCTGGCTTCTTCTAAACTCCCTAAAGACCCAGGCCCACGCCGAGCGGCCCTTTCGCAGAACAACTTTGTGGTTTCTTGGCCCGACGCGAACCATCATCCAAAGCTGTGAAATCTTGCAGGCTGCACTTTTCTCTCTCTAAAAACCCTCCATTTTCAAAATCTGCCTCCTCACCCACGTGACAGATCGCAAAAATGGAGAAGAAAGCTCTTTATTCCCCTCACATACATGTCAAGTTCTAATTGGCTCCCTGGATTTCTTATCCATTTAATCCACCAACCATTCGATTTTCTCCAATGGCATCATGCCATGTGTCCACATGGGCCCCACACTTGAGCCTGCTGTTGACTGAATTGGCGCCTGACATCGTGTGGCACAATCGTGAGCCACCAAAATGCAAGCAAGTGTCTCCCACAGACTCACGCCAAGGCTCAAAAACGCGGCAAATCACTGCCCCTAATTGACGTTGCAGCTGGGATTTCCTCACAGACAATTCCAACCTGTAAAGTCCGGCTTCATCTCTCCGAGATCTAGAAAAATTCCAGATTTTGATCGAAATTACTATTTTACCCTTTTTTTCGTAAAATTGGATTTCTTCTCTTTAGGTTTCACCACATTTCTCTTTAAAAGAATTTTCGTCTGAATTCCACGCACATACGCACCACATGCATACATGCAAATTTACACAACTCCAAGACCGTGGCCTGCATGATAACCCGCCTAAGGTCATACCTCACCGACAACCCGATGGTCATTAACTCATCCATGTCAGAATGACATCAAAACCTCGATATAATCACTCCACCCGGTTGTCCACCATGAGCAAGAATCACTAAGATCTCGACTCACAACTCGACTCATCGTCACCTCACCCTACATCCTAGGGAAGAACATCCACACATGGCTTCTCTAGAGGCCTCAATGTCCAAGCCCAAACCTATCACACAAGATGCATTAATGAACATGATGACCAAAACAAATAATAATAAGGTGTATAAACGTGACTCGCATGTCCTACCGATTCATGATCAGCCAAAATTTCGCAGATTCATGAGACCTCCGCCTCCTAGGAAAATCTCGTCTCTTACGCCCAGCCGGGACATGGCAATGGAAACACGCTCATCCGACTCCACTGCCTGAATCCCCCTGCCCCGCAAGTCCCGTCCCCAACCCCAATTGTGCCTCGGGTCCCGCCCATGTGGCACCACACTAGGTGTCAGGGCAAGACCCGGGACCGGAGCACCGTCCCTCCCGACCTACACAGCTGAGAAACAACCCAGATTTACTCATTCCTCACCGACTGGATCGTGACTGGGTTCCTGCAAACCTCGGATCCTCGCCTCGAGGCAATCCTCCATATGTCCGACACCGCGCGGGAAACATAACATCTACTTTGCCTCGGGTGAACCTTTATTTCGGCCCCCGGTCCTGATAACCGAGCTTTGGAACCCTTATAACCCGTTTTCCTCTTGGGCTTTTCTCGAATCGGGTTAAGATCGATCTCCCTTCCTCTTAGTAACACCAAAGACTATCCTAGAGATGCCTCGCATAACATCTACCTCCTTACTCTATATCAACACGTCCCGACCCTAGAGTCTACTCCTCCTAACCACTGGAGGACGTATGTGCTTCTTAAACGCTCGGAGGTCGTCACCTAGCCTCTAGCTTCACCACTCAGACAAGCCTCGTGCAATAGCCGCGACCACAACTCTTACGCCAACAAAGGCCCACACAGGTTGGTGGTGCCCTCTCGACTTCGCACTCAGAGACGACTTCTACGTCTCCTCCCTCCGCACTAGCCATCTCACATGCTTCAAATGGTCACTGAGTTAATTAAGCATTCTAAGGTGTAAACACACTTTAGACATCATTCACATACCTAAAAATTTATATATTATGTCCATGCATTCGTGAGGTAATAAGACAATAATTCGCTGTATTAAATCAAGGACGCAACAAAATTTTCATTCATTATTTTTTTTTTTGAAAACCCAGAATAAAGGATCAAGTATGTTGTTCAGAACAATGACTCCAAACAAAGGGACTCCTAATGCTGCACCGAGTCAAAAATGGGTCGAAAGTACGGCACACCCAATCTTAATTCTGTCGGTCAGAACACAATACAGACCGCCGCAGTCAGAGACTGCGTCGGCGCTGCGAGATGTCGCAGTGATCTAAATGGATGCTGCTCTGTTGTTCTGGCCACGATACAAAATTGTATCGCGACCTGATCCCCCCGCCGGAGGCCGGCAGATCACGCGGACGCGGTCACACATGGGCCGGGCCGCACTTGTCGCAAAGATCTCCCGTTACTGGTGGCCTGAGGGGGCTTCAGGCCAGGTTGTATCGCAGCCCCATGGCGCTACCGTGGTCGCGACACCAGTCTCCCGTCCCTCCGTCACGAAGACATACACAACCACTAGAGGACCGCCAGACACCCAACAGAACCACGCCCACGAGCGAGGAAGCCACCGCTCTCCTCACGCAGCCGACCATGTCGCAGGCCTCCCCTTGTCGTGATCGCAGGTCGATCACACCCACTGGCCGCGATCGTGGCGTGTCACACAACACACTTGTCACACACCCGCGCACACCTGGCCACATGCTCTTAGGTCACAATACAGCTATCAGACAGGATCTTCAAACTTAGAAAAAATAAAATGGGTATTAGCTCTGAGTCCTGTACCTTAATCGCACCCCTTTCTTTTTTTTTTTTTTTTTTTCTCATTCATTTTTTTTTCATTTGTTCCCATCAGACAAGATCAAGCAAATTTTTTCGTATCTTCACAGGAACCAAATAATTATTATAATTTTATTTTTTTTATTTTTTTTCCTCGTTTTACACACTCCAGAAACCTCAAAAAATTTTCCTCACATTTTTCTTTATTCTCCGCAGCCTCACAATTTAAAGATGAGCTTGAAATTAATCGCAATTTATACAACCTTAAAAAATTTAAAAGCAAATTTTAGCCTTTTCTCGTGTGCAAACTGAATACTTTTTGTGAATTTTACAAAACCGATAAGGTTCATGTTCAAAACCGGAGCAAACTGTCTTAGAATTTTTTTTTTTCGCTTAGACTATTCTTTTAAAAATTCCTCAACACCCTAAGGTTATATTTTCTCGACCAGTGTTCAACACATTTTCTCCTCCGTCACTCACTACATACAAATCATACACATACATCATAATTCATTCATCAAAATGCACAAAGGATGTATGAGGATTCAACCCGCCTCCCATCAAGTCCTGTGTGGTAAACCATATAACACCTTAACTTCTACCAATACTCAAGTTATAACCTTAGATCCAACACTCCAGCCACTCAAGCCGTGATGCCTTACAATTCACGTACCATGGGACTAAGCCTAAGTCCCTGCCCTAGGTGACCACATACCTAAACTCTACACCCACTGAGCTCCCAAGGTAATCGTGACACCTAAGCTCCACAATACTAAGCTGACGCCCGATTCCCGAGGTTCCGTTGATAACCCAACCCAATAATCGTGTTCTTGTCATGAGACTTTATACATGTGCAAAATGGCCACATTGGCCTACCAAGTAACACTACCAACATACATCAACTGAGATACAAGGCTTCAAGAGTTTATACTCACTTGAATAAAAACATATATTAAAATTAAGAATTCTAATACATGTTATAATAAACATCAAAGCCATAATCCCATTCTCTAAAAATCGGCCTCTAATGAGCGTCGTTCTTCCCAACACTTCCGATTCAAATAATGATCCCCCGACAGTGGTGAGCACGCTTCTTAGCAGTTTAATCATCCTACATGCATCCCCACCTAAGTGCACATGCAATGATTCAATACAACTGTTGATTCAAGCAAATACATGATCCCACTTGAATGTTCACGTGATATGGATGAGAATGCACTCACCCTTTCCCACTGACCTCCCCACCGATCCCCACACGCCAAGCCAAATGTGAAACATCGTTTTCAAAATAAAAGGTTTTTGTTCCTCGAAACGCACTACAAAGTTTCAGAAATATATCGGACTACCTTCCGAGGCTAATTGGCCGGATCATTTTTCCGAAATAAGCCATGGGCCTCCGAGATGAACTGGCTGATCACTTCCACAGTGCAATTTCTGAAAATCTTCCCTTGAAATCTTTCTTCACAACCATTTTCCATTTTTCATTTCTTTCATGCCATGCACTCACACCTAATTTTCTAGGTTGCCCCGGTGCATATGAAATGCATTATGCCATTTCCAACCAATTCATGTTAATATATAAATCATGTATGTACTAACATAAATTTACTCACATGCATCATGTCATTCAATTCACATATTAATCACATGTTATTTATTCATGGCAATAACATCAAAATTAGCTCACTTGAGCTAATCAACAATCCATTTTAATTCCAATGGCTCTCACACAATTATATTTTATATAAATCGACCTCATGTTAACACACTTAATTCCATGCATTAACATATTAATTTCCACACAATTCAAGCCATCCAATTCAAGCAATATTTTTCTTAAAACACACAATATGACCATTTTCATTCAACTAAGGCAAACTCATAATCGTTTCTTAACAAATTTCTAAATGATGCTACCGTCCGTGGGACAGCCCTCTCACCTAGCAAGCATCAGCCCACCTTTGGAACTAAATTCATGGCCATTTTCGCCCAACATTCAAAACCATAATTTATTAAAAGTGAATATCACATAACCCTCCCCAAACAGTCCCTAAACTGTCCAAAACGGTTCCAACTTTCCAATTCAATCCCAAGTTGGGATCACCAAACTGGCCATTCATACGACCTCAACCAACCAAATCATTTACAAAGCTCTTAAACCTAAAAATAACCGAGAGAAGACCCCTACCCCTTGAGTTGTCAAACTCCCCAAGACCGTGCCCACGCTGTGATATTCTTTCGCAGAGAACACCCTTTGCAGGCTTCTGGCCCGACGCGAACCGGTTCATCCCACAAAGTTTGAAATCAGAGAAGTTGTACTTTCCCCAAAACCTCCATTTTCAAAAAATCTGCTTCTCTCACCATCGCACGACAAAGTGTGGAGAAGAAAGTTTCCTTTTGTCTCTTGCCACATGTCAAGTTCTAATTGCCCCTGGATTTCTTATCCACTTAATCCACCAACCATTTGATTTTCCTCCACGGCATCGCCATGCATCCACATGGGCCCCACACTTGAGCCTGCGATCGACCGGGCCGACACGTGGCAATCGCGGAGCCACTCAAAATGTGCCAAGTGTCCCCGCACTACTGCTTGCCTCGAAATGTGCAAATTCAATGTCTCTAATTCGACGACGAAATTCGGACGCGGTGAAGTAGATTTTCCCCGCTTAGACGATTCCAACCGTGAAGTCCTCGTTTGTATCATCCGAGATCTAGAAAATTATATTTTGACCGAAATTAAATATATTTTGCTCTTTTTCAGAAAAATTGGATTTTCTCGGTTTCAAGCATCTCTAACGACTGTTCTCGCCCTACCAATTCTCAAAGGTAAATGGAAAGGAGGTAAGTAGGGTAATAATAAGCTCGTAGAAAATCCTCCCAAACTCCAACAAGGTTTAGAAATGTATGAAAATAATGTCTCATTTTTTGTTTATAACATATCATAGATATACAATTTTGCATAAAACAAATGACATTGTAAACAGATTCATAAGTTTATATAAAAAACAACATAGTAAATGTACACACAGTTAAATGCCAGAAATTAATTATAAATAAGCTTCACCAAATACCATTTCCAACTGTTATTTTGGCAGGTGGCATACCATAGAACTTCCTAATTCCTATCTAAGTATTTTTGTTTCTCAAGCATCCTTGACGGAACCTCTCAGATAAATGAGTAACCTTAAAAAGGAACCTCTACTCTCTTCATAGCATTTCAAGCATCCTTACTAGGAACCTCTTAAGAATATTTGTGAAAGCATCCCTTACAAGGAACCCTCACTTTCATAGTAGTGTTTCAAGCATCCTTACGAGTTTCATTCATCATAAAGAATTTTTCACATCCTTGCATATGAACCTTCTTGAGCATGGATTTTATGATCCTACAAGGAACCCTCAATCATGATTATTCCACAACTACTAACACTCATCACTCCTAACCAATAATTTAGTAAATCCAATTTATACCCCTTATCATTCTTCCCAAAATTCCTATTTACTTTGGAGGCACTTTCTAATGAATCTGTCCAAAAATACAAGAGATCAAACACTTATTTTTACTAAGTACCAACACATAAATCAATAGAAGTAGAAATCAATCCCAAAGAACCCATTCGAGAAGAAATGTCATCATTCTCCAATATTCGGATTTTTTTTTTTTTAAACAACCAATACCAACACTCAATCCCATAACCAATCACCATTCCAGAATTTTATTCTACTAATAATCAATCCCATAACCAATCTCATACAAGAACAATTATTCCCATCAACAATCAATCAGTTACATAACCAATTCCATATACCAGAATTTTATCTCCACCAAATAATCAATACCATAACCAATCACCATACTTAATTCTTATTCTACCAACAATCCTGTATAACCAATCTCCATACTGCATTCTCCTCTTATTCTACCAACAATCAATCTGTATAAACTAATCTCCATACAAGAAATTTATTCTACCAACAATCAACTCTATAACCACCATACTAGAAATTTCTATTTCACCAACAATCAATCCCCCATAACCACCACCATCATACCTTATTCTACCAACAACCATCACCCATAACCAATGATTCCATAAATTTCCAAGTTACAAGAAAACCTTCTAAAAATCCCCAAACAGTCAAAACAATTTAAGAAACAGTTAGGAAATACAAGAGATCGCACCTATGTTATTTCACCACTCACACAAAACTCTAGCATTTATAAATCAATTCCCAAAAACACATTTAAGAGCAAACCCTCTCATTCTCACCATAGGATGAGATCAGGCCATAAATACACAGAGGCATGTAATGTCAACCCCAAAACATACATAGATACATAACCTAGGCCCCAACACTGTAAGTGAACGGGAGAAAATCCCCCATACAAATTCTTGGCCTGGGAGGGGAAGATCTTCTAGCTTGATTCTAATCTACCCTTCAATCTGGGTGTGTTTCTCTCTTTTTCTCCTTCTAAATAATCCCTAGGGTTTCAGCAGTGTGTGAGAGGAAGTGAAAGAAAATGAGAGAAATGGAGGAAAAGGGTTTTAAACATAGTAGCCCCGATTTTACTGTTTGCTGCATTTTTTTATTTTTTCAAAATTAAGGGGCTTGCCACTACACTCCTCAAATTCAAATTTATAGACTGTTTTTCATTGCTCGATTCATTTTTAATGTTATTTAACCTTAAAAGCTTTATTTCTATGGGATTTATGTAACTATTTTTATATTTATCATTCTTATACTTTGATTTAAGAGGTAAAAAAAAGTGAACGTTAATCATAAATAAAACTAATTGGATTTATTATTGATATTTAGACATGCGGGCTTACAATCCACCCTAAAGAAAAAAAGTTTCATTCCTCGAAATCCTATCTCAGAGTAGTGAATAAATGCGGTACTTCTCTCAGATTTCAAATTCTCCTTGCCTCCCATGTACTTCCACTCATGGTGCTGCCAATAAAAAACTTCACTTGCCTGATGGATTTTAGATATGGGCTAATCTTTTCAGATCATCAAGAGAATCCTCACCATTGCCTCATATGTTACCCCCATCTTGACTCCCCTTATGTCTTCCAAGTTTACGACCATTGGCTAGATCCGATAGACACTTCTCAACATTGATACGTGGAATACATCATGCTATGCACCTTAGACAACTAAGCGAACTCGCGAATCGATACGCCGCTTCCACTACTTTTGATCACTTCAATTGGCCCAATATATCTTAGTGCCAACTCTCCTTTCTTTCAAACTAAACACCCTTTCGGGGACACCTCGTGAATACATAATCCCCTCTGAAATCCCTGTGGTCTTCGCTGGCTGATCCGCGCATAACTTTTTCTCGTCTACTTTGTGGTCGTGCGAGCTCTCCGAATGAGTTGAATCTTCTCTCGTAGTTTCCCCGAATCTCCGCCCAAATAGTTATTTTCGCCGCTCAACCGGAAGATGTCGGGTGGATCTACATGGCCTTCCATACAATGTCTCATAAAGTGCCATCCCAATACTTTCCCCTCGATAGTCGCTTGTTTAGACGGCTCTACCAACTAATGGAGCCCATTTTCCTCAAGTACAACACCTCAAGCACGTAACATGTCTTCCACAACTCCATATCACCCTCCTTTCGGATCGTCATTCGCTTTGGGATGAAAAGTCGTGGCTCGAATCCAACCCATCCCCACGCTTGTCAGACTTTGCTAGAACCAGTGACACAACCGGGAATCACGATCCGACACGATGGGGAGTGGAACTCCATGCAATCTAACAATCCTTGCTGATATGAGCCGGGCTGTAGTCCTGGCTGTGTCCCGTGGTCTTCATACCAGGAAATGAGCTTTGACTCGTGAGTTCATCAACAAAAACCCATACAACATTATGCCCTTGTGTGGTCCGTGGAAAACCAAACACGAAGTCCATGGTGATGTGATCCCTACTCCACTGGATGTGCAAGGTGACTGTAGTAATCCCCGCCTCTGTGCTCAATCTACTATTTAATATTAATCGCACATTTTCAAATGTATCTAGCCACATCCCTTTTCATTCCTCTCAATATTTCCGCTCATGTCCTATACATTTTATATTCTGATGGATGAGAACTGGAAGATGGCCTCACCCAATACCTCCTTCCCCGATCCGATCATGCATCTGCACATTACAACCTTCCCCAAACCGTAACTCATCATTAATTATTGCCCAATTCTCAAACTACATCTCAGTACTCCTTCCAACCTAATTCATATAGCCTCCAACTCATTGTCTCTTCACAACGCCAACCTTTCATTTCAAGTAATGGTTGAGCTACAAGATTGAATATGCATGGTCGAGACTCACCTTCTCCGATCCATAATCAAAATCTCTTAAGGGCATCCTTCCAACTTCCATCACACTTATGGTAGAAACATCGAGTTCACCCCAGCTTTCCTCGCTAAGGCATCCCCGTCACTGCATTTGTTCCTAGAGATGGTAGCCGAGTGTGAAACTGTTAGTCTCCAAGCACCAACCCACCTCATTTTCCCCAGGATTCAAGTCTTTGTGTAGCAGATATACTGAGGCTCTTAAGGATTTGAATACACACTTGAATCACCTCTACATAAGAGAGTGCACCTCCACAACTTAAGAGCAAAACCACTGCGACTAGTTCCAAGTCATGAGCCGGGTAGTTCGCTTCATGAGTCTCGAGTCGCCTGAGCCACAAGCAACTACCTTACCCCCTGTGATTAAGCAGACACATCCTAAGCCTCGTAGAGAAGCATCAAGGTATACACCTGTATCCTTCCCACTGCTCTAATAATAAGGACAATGCTGTCACTTTCTTTCCTTCAAAGTGTGAAAACAAGTTCACACTGAGTCCATAAGAATTTCTCTCTTCTCGTCGCAGTCATCGGCATTCGTGGTGCTTCGGAGAATCCCTCCACAAACCTCCGATAGTACCGCTAAGCCCGTAAAGCTACTGCACTCATTACATTCTTCAAGTGGTTCCCACCTATCAACGCCTGACCCTATGGTCAATAGCTACACCCTGTTCTGACACCACATAGCCAAGGAATTTCACCTCCTTCATCCAAAACTCGCATTCGTCATCTTAACATTGTGAGATGGCGCTCATACGTTCTTTGGGTCCGTGGAATAGATTAGTATGTCATCAATTAACACAATGACAAATTGATCCTTATACGGGTCGAATACCTATGCATCAGCAAATCGTGGAAAGTCGTGAGGCATTAGCCTGCACAATCCAATCAAAAGATACAAAGCATCAAAATGACCATATACCGCATGGAAAAGCGCCTAGGAATGCCTCCTCCCCGATTCGGGCAATTGATGGTGGTAATTCTCAGACACTGCATCAATCTTGGTGTAACACTTAGAACCCTAATTGATCAAATAGGTCATCTATTCAAGCATGGGTATTTATTTTCACTATCACCCGATTCAAGCTAGCCCTAGTCCGTGCATACCGGGGGTTGGTCATCATCATGCTTCTTACGAAGAGACCAGAGCCCCCAAGGTGAGGCACTTCTAAACTGATAAACCCACATTCAACACCGGTCTAATTGCTTCCCAGTCTTTAGCTCCAAAGGTGCCATACTGTAAGGGCAAAATGGATAAGAAAGTCTCTGATAGAGATCAATCTTGAATTCAATCTCTTGTGGGGGTAACCCCAGTTCATCTAGGGAAGACATCCGAGAAATCCAATACTACTAATAATCAGCCTCAGGTATTTATCCTCCTTCTCCAATCAAGCTAGCTAAGAAACTCGGCGGCTCCCCCGCCTTAGCTTTCAAGAATTTACCACTCATGGTAGGAAATGATGGGAACACTCTGGCCACACGAAACTCAAAACTACCTCCTCGGTACTCCAGAGCACCCGCGCAAACAATCCATCACCGCCCTCGAAAGTGACAACAATCCATCCCGACATAACGCTCATACCCCTTCAAACTAGGAGAATCAAGTCCACTAATTGCTCACTTAACATCACGGCACGCAACCCTTGTAAACCTGGCTCGTACCCAATTGTTCTCCGTGGGCAAGTCAACATTTAATGCCTACTCTAGTTTTTCAAAGTTCAATCCCAAATCAATAGCATATGTGGAGCGTATAAATGAATGAGTCGCACTGTGGATCAAACAGAATTCCTGCCTAAGAATTCATAAAGAAGAATGATACCTTCCACAACCCGCATTGGAGACGCGCCCTCCTCCTCCTCAAGGTCAAGCAAACACTTCCCTTGATAGCACACCGCCTCGGCCCCCAATGTCCTCTCGTGAAGCGGCCTGTGGGGGTGGCCTAATTGCCCTGCACTTCATCCTTCGTCCCAGTATTCTCCCCGTGATAACTGGACAATGCATTCTAATATGACCTCGCACTCCACACATGCCAGGATCGTGAATCGCTGTCGCTCCTAATCGGTACACCTCCCTGGCCCCTCTAGCCGAACTGCAGGTCCATTGTCCGGTCCGCGAAGATAAGGTGCTACCTCCGAACCCACCGCCGGCCCCAGCACCCGGCCCTGGATTCGACCTCCCCCCGCCAGCCCCATTGTCGCACATCCTCTATATCCTCTCCACGAGAGCGTAGCCTCGATCCATAATATCCCCATAGTCCCGTATCTCGAGAGCTATTAACTCTCTCTGATGGGCGCCTCAAGCCCCGTCTCTCGCTTAGCCTAGTCAGCTCAGAGATAAACCCATGGCATAAATCGATAGCTCAAGAACCTCCTCTCATACCTTCCAACCACAACTGAAGTTGCCTTATCAGAGAGAGCAAGAAAATCAACTTCTTCATTCACACTCGACTGATTCTAGAAAAATACTTGGTTTCGAAGATTTGATCGAACTCCCCCCAAGTAAGTGCACTGATGTCCTCCTCTTTGATCGATTCCTAATCGTTGATCGTCTCTCCATCAAATAAATACGTTGCCAAGCCAACTTTAAAGTCTTCGACTACTCCTAGGCCATCAAAGACTTTTGTCACCTGGCGGATCCACCTATCCGCATCTAGGGGGTTTGAGCTTCCTTGGAAAGTGGGTACATCTTAATTAAAATCGACCATCTTACCCACCCTAATCCTCTCTCCATAGAGCTTTGATACCAACTTTGTAATTACCCAATCCCCCTCGGGACTACAAGATTACATACCAATCCAATTTTCATTTACACCCAATGAGAGAGCACTAATAAAAATCCATAAACAACCGGGGTCCTTAATTTAATAAATTGGGTAAGTGCAGAAAGGTCCCTTTGTTCTAGGAGCTCACCCAAAACACAACCCGTGCAATTATAATACATCAACCATCAAGCTCCATTTATCCATAAAATATTACAACATTTATCCCAAAAAAGATTTCCATTCTTCGTATGCAATACACCCACAATAACCTTTCAAAAGAATACAAGTCATGGCACATTGCAAGAACATGTCCGGCATTTACATTTCCAAAGAATTAAACTATGATAACAAAGAATGGAATAAAATACTAGATTTACATGATTTCAAAATACACAATTTCTATAGTCTAGTACAAAAAGAAACTAATCGCTTCTCTTACACATGTTCACCTTGGATTTAGATTCCCTCGAGTGTGGGCCTCCCAATGACTGGTTCCCTAGCTCCTGTACCACACCTCCTCAAAGGTAAAACTGAAAAGGAATGTAAGTAAGGAGCACAAGAATCAGAGGGGAAAATCCTCCCAAACTCCAACAAGGTTTTCTAGAAAAGCAAGGAAAAAAAATAAATTTGGCCTCATTTTTTTATAACATATCATAGATATACAATTTTCCATAAAAAATGACATTGCAAACAGATCTCAGGTTTATATAAAAACAACATAAGTAAATGTACACGCAAGCAACGCGTAAATGCACTATAAACAAGCCACTACAAATACCATCTTATTTTGTCAAGTGGCATACCTAATGTGTTAGGGAATTCTCCACCCCAGTCAAAGATTTTAGAGCTTCTCAAGCATCCTTACCAGAACTTCGAGATACCTGAGCAACCTCAAGGAACTCTCTCACTCTTCATAGCAAGATTTCTCAAGCATCCTTACTAGGAACCTTTAAGAATATTTAGAGTATCCTTGGGTATAAGAAACCTCCACTTCATAGTAGTAGCTTCAAGCATCCTTACAAGGAACCTCCCCATTCATCATAGTAGTTTTCAAGCATCCTTATAAGGAACCCTCGAGCACAGATTTGAGCATACTTACAAGGAACCTCTCAATCATGTTTATTCCATCAACTAACACCAACACTCATCACTCCTAACTAATAATTCTCAGAATCCTCAATTTATAACTCATTCTTCCCAAAATTCCCTATTTCCATTTCTGAGGCACTTTCAATAACCTGTCTAAAAAATACAAGAGATCATACCAATTTATTTTACTACTCAACACATAAATCACTAGAAGTAGAAATCAATCCCAAAGAACCTATTTGAGAAGAAATGTCATCATTCTCCAATACTCGGATTTTTTTTTTTTTTTTTTAAATAACCAATACCAACACTCAATCTCATAACCAATCACCATACCAGAATTTTATTTTACCAACAATCAATCCCATAACCAATCACCATACAAGAATTTTTATTCTACTAAATAATCAATCCTATAACCAATCACCATACCAGAATTTTTATTTTACCAACAATCAATCCCATAACCAATCACCATACCAGAATTTTTTTCTACCAACAATCAATCCCATAACCAATCACCATACCAGAATTTTATTCTACCAACAACCATCACCCATAACCAATGATTCCATAAATCTCCAAGTTACAAGGAAACCTTCTAAAAATCCCCAAACAGTCATAAAACAATTTAAGAAACAGTTAGGAAATACAAGAGATCGCACCCATGTTATTTCACCACTCACACAAAACTCTAGTATTTAGAACCAATCTCAAAATACATTTAAGAGTAAAACCCCTCATTCTCACGTGCATAAGGATGGAGGATTTCAGCTATAACATACACAAGATGTAATAACCCCCAAAACATACATGATACATAACCTAAATTTCAATGTAAGTGAATGGAGAAAATCCCAATTCGAAATTTGTCATAGATTCCTGAGCTGATCTCTAATCTACCTTCATCTCACTGATATGTTTCCTTCTTCTCCTCTCTAATGATCCCTGTGGTTTCCAAAGGGGTGGGGTGAGAGTGAAGGGAAGAAAAATGAGGAGAAATGGAGGAAAAGGGTTTTAAACACAGCACTCTGATTTTTACTGTTCATAGTATTTTTTTGTTGTTCATCAAAATTACAGTTTTGCCACTAATTCTCAAATTCACTATAGGACTACTCAAGGTTTTTCAGACGTCTGATCTTCATTTTTGTATTAACCTAAAACCTTTATTTCTATGATTTATGTAAATCATTTTTATATTTATCATCTATACTTGATTTCAAGAGGTAAAAAAAAAAAAAGGAACATGCACTGCAAATAAAACTAATTTGACGACATATTTATATTTAGACATGGGGATTTACATTACCGGGCAGATTGAACAAATCCTATTTCCAACAAAATAGTTGAGAATTTATGGAACCATTGACGAGAAGGTTAACGCAGCCCATAAATTGTTTTATGCAACCTACAAACTGCATTAGGAGGAAGATTCTCCCCTTTGGCAAGAATAACCTTGGGAACATTCATATAGATTTTTCAATGAGATTTCCAAGTGAAGGAAAGCATTTGCCACATCAAGTTTGAGTAAGAGACCAAAAATGAAAATGGCAGCCAAGAAGAGCAAAAGATTTACAGTAACAAATTCTAGCCACGTGGAGAAAAGTATCCAAAATCAATAATTCTCCCTCATGTGTATATCCCTGCTAGTGAGCTTCTCAGAGCACTCAATCTACTCATCAACTTTGTACTTTATTGTATACCCATTTACACTATGATGAAGTTTTCCTCTAGTGGGGAAGAGTGATAAAGACCGTGCCATTGTTTTCTGAAAAGCTAACTCAATATCCATAAGATCTCGCGATACTTGAGACTCAACAACTCACAGTGAGGAAAGTTTCGAGGTCCGCCTAGTGATAATTGCAAGATGTGCAAGTCGATGGGATTTGACAAATTATGGTAACTCGTGAAAGAAGATGGGATATAAAGGAGCTGAGAAGAGAATTTCAAACGTTTAAAATTGATTTGCAAACACTAAATAACAATGATGATAATCGATAAATAAGTCAGACATTCGTTATACGCAGAAGGATGAATACCGGAGATTTCACCGAACATCTACTAAAATATCGATATCGATCATAAACTGCCGAATTCCATGGAAATTGCTTTAGGGAAAATCAAATAAGACCGGAAATTTTATTGCATTCACGATATATTTCCAGACGGACCGAAATTTCAGTACTCGTTAGTGGAACACACACACGCCACAGGTAAGTGATTTTTGCTCTCAAAATATCTGAGATATATCTAAACATTCAGAAAATATCAAGATATATCGAGATACTCCGCCGGTAAATATATCCAACTACGATTCAAATCCTAACTTGATCCAACGGTTGGGCGGATTGATCCTAACGGTTTAAAGAAGATCTAATCTGGCCATATTTGTACCAAAAATTAAATCCAACCACTATAATTAAATTACAAATATCTTCGACCATCCAATTTATATTTTGACCCCAAAAAAATCTATAAATACTTCAAAATCATTCAATTTTGATCACAAATTTCTACTATTATCCAATCTTCATTTACCCAAAAAATTTCTTTTGTGATATCCCTAAATAATCATATATTGGGCTTAATTGATAATTTATAGCGATTATTTCTTATATTTTTTAATTAGTTAATTTAGTAATATATTAATAAATTAACATTTCATGTTCGTTAATTTTTAAAATCAAGTTATATATTAGTTAATATTGTGTATGCATATTATAAATTTATAGTATTATATGAAGTTTTCATATTTTAAATTAGTTTAATTTAGTAATAATATATTAATAAATTAATTTTCTATGTTATGTGAATATTTGAAACACAAAATATGTGGATGAGCCCTAATTTCCTATCCATGAAAAGTTGCAGATACATAAGTCAAGACATTTATGCATGACATTTTCGGTCTTGTCAATATTATTAGAACATCACAAGTCTTGGTATGAGTATTGTCGCTAATAAGATTGGATCCATCCATCAAATGTTGCAATTGAGTCACATCAATCTTCATTTTGATTTTAAAAACTCAATGTGCAATGTATATATTTGATTATTAATGTCATTTTTACACTTTTAGAAAGTATTTCCATGAATTTCAAAGTATTTTTGTTAATTTTCATATATCAATATTCATGTAAAAATATCTACCGATATATTCCGATATATCCGATATATCCATAAAATCCAAGCACCGATGATATCCATCAAAACAGATATTTCCCGTGGACGCCCCAAACGTGTGGGGTCCGTTGACAACCTGGCCAACCATGAAACCTCCTGTGTCTCATATCATGAGACTCATACAGATGAGTAAAAATGGCCACTTGGGCCCATGCAATACCTTCCAAAAAAATCTAAATCCAACTATAATACCAGTAGTTCAAGAGTTAATTACACTCTTAATACAAACTACATATTAAAAATTAAGAATTTAATACATGTTATACAAAAATATCAAAGCCAAAATCCGCTTTTTCTTGTAAAGCTTGTCTCTAGTGAGCTCATTCTCCCGAACACCCCTATACTTGAAATAATTTTCCTCGATATACAGCAATGCCTAGTAGCTTGAATTATCTTTATACATGAGTTACTTCCAATCAAGTACACATATAATGGTTCAACACAAACACACTCCAAAACAAATGATGATGATCCTACTTGAATATCTACATGATAAGTATGGATGAGGGACCCCATCATGTCCTCGAGAAAGGCCCTCATCGACTCCCTCAAACATGCCTAAGCCAAGTGTGAGAAAACACTGTTTCCAAAACAAAAGATTTTTGTTATCGAAAACATACTACCGAGTTTCGGTAAAATCTATTGGACAACCCTTCGAGGTGAATTGCTGGGTAATTTTTCCAAATACCATGGGTCCTGTTCCTAGATGATCATGACTTCAAGGTAATTCCTTCTAAAATCTTCCCTTGAAATCTTTCACAACCATTTTCATTTTTCTTTCATGTCAAGGCACTCACACCATGATCTAAATGCGCGCATACGAAATGATTATGCCATTTCTACATAACAACACATGCCAATATATCAATCATGCATATATTGACATAATTCACATACTAATCACATGTTATTTATTCATAGCAATAACATTTAAATTAGCTCACATGGGCTAATTAACAATTTAATTTCAAGTCTCTGCTACATACAATTATATTTTTTATATATCTATACATCATGTTAACACATTAATTTATATGCATTAACATATTATTTTTCCACACAACCCATGCCACCTAATTCAAGCACTCTTACATGGACATTTCATTGTCCAACAGCACATCGGGACTGTTTTTAACAGTCCCACATCCATCCGTGGGTTGTCCATGTACCCACGCGTAACCTCACACGTGAAAGAATCTTTCTTCTCATTTCGCCTGAATCTACTACCTCGATCGGGCTGGGAATTCTAGAGAGAAGGTAGAGCTTCTCTCTCTAAAAATCCCACTCTTTCTCTCCTATCCACTATTGCTCCTTCCCCTCCCCAACCGGGGTCGGGTCACCTGGTCAAGAGAATTGTCCCTCGCCACATGTAAACTTTCTATTGCCTGCGGGATTAAGACCTTATCCCTAAGTATCCATCTACTTGGATTTTCTCCTCCACGACATCATGCCATGTGTCCACCCATGGTCCACTTTGCTCATGTTCGACTAACCCCCAGACATACTCTATGACCTCTCGATTCACCTCAAATGTGCCAAGTGTCCCGCACTACCTCGGTCATCTGGAAACGTGAAATTCCGATTGTCTCGGAATTTGACGAAATTCGCCGTGATAGCTAGATTTCGCGAGACAATTCCAATGGTGAAGTCCGTTTTGTTATCCGAGATCTAGAAAAATTTTGGATTTTTACGGAAATTACCATTTTACCCTTTTTGAGAAAATTAGAATTTTCTCGGGTTTCATTTCCAACTCCTCAAGTTACACGGAGCTGACGGTAGATGTAGGCTGTAAATCTTGATTCAAGGTTAGCACTACAGGTTCAAGTGAAGAAGAAGTTGAGAGATTTTGGTAAGAAGGATGCATATAAATGGACTCAAGAGGACGAGGTATGACACGATCAGAAAAAAGAGATTAAGATGTTCACTATTAGATATAGACTAAGAAAATGGAAAAATATTTTCATGAAAAACAACATTTCTAGTGATGTACACTTTATTGCTTTCTAAATCAAGTAACTTGTATCCTTTATACCCAAAAGGATAACCAAGAAAAATCGATGCCCTAGCCCGTGGAGTAAATGTGGTTCGTTGACTAACAAGAGGTTCACCATAGGACTTCAAAAGAACGAAGATGAATATATGGATTTCTGTTATTCAACAACTCCAAAGGGACTCTTGCTGATAACAATGGCGATGTTGTTCTCTAATTAAATAAACTCGTGAATAAAACTCATTCACCCTAGTAGCAAAGAGGAAATATTTGATTAAAAAGAAGTGCTTTTATTAAGGATGTGTTGATGCTTTCTTTCAACAACATAATTTTGTTCAAGAGTTTCCACACAAGAATGGAAAGAGACAATTCCTTTTGAACAAAAGAAATCATGGAATGCTAATTTGGGGAGCATTATCTAACCCAACAGATTTGATGGTTGTCAGACATGTGAAAATCATATTATAAAATTCTGGAAAAACAATCATAGCATCTGATTTTGAAGTTAAAAGATACACCCATGTGGCTCTTGTACAATCCTCAAAAACAGTGAAAAAATATTTATGACCAGCTCATGTGCTAACATGAAAAGGCCCTCAAACATCAATATGCACCTAATCCAGCGTGGATTTTGAGGACATATGCGATTATTAGAAATGAAGGGTCGCCTTGGCTTGGATAAAATGACAACCAACAAATGTGAAGATAACGTGGATATAGAACTAGGAATTTGTAATTGATTTTGAAGTAGTTGAATTTTTACAACAGAGGGATGTCCCAATCTAAAATGCCAGATATCACTTTTGCTCATTATAGAAGATGAAGAAATTGAATTACAACGAGCAATTCCTAATTCTAGAAAATATAGATTTATTTGTCTTCTACTCCTTTCCTAATCATCCAAATTTCTAAGGGGGCTGTCTTGATAACACATGAATCGAGAGGAAATTAGAAGGACAACTGTGACTAAGAGTCAAAAAGCACTACTACTAAGTGTCTAAAACTGAAAAGAGGAACAAAGAGAACATCATATAATACCAAGAAATCATACATTTTAACTTCTATACCTACTAATTAACCATTCGGTAAAGATATTGTGGTATTTTGAACATCAATAGATTCAAAAACAAAGAAAGGTTGCAGCAAACATGATGGGTAGCGCCTGTGTCAATGACCCATGTACCAATTGGAATGTATGATGAAAAGAGAGAATGGCTTTATGACTACCATGAGTCATTGTTAGAAGAAGAAGGAGCAAGCAGCAAGAAAGTAATGCTTTGATACCATATCATAGTAAAACAGATGGAGGAAGAAATGAGAGAATGTTTGATATCATTGTTCAAAGAAAAATGGGCTACATAGTGGGTACATGTAGTTGTGGCAGGACCTTCTCTCAGCGCTTTGTTCCACTCACCCGAATGTACAACTTAGCAAATATCCTCACCAACTTATTCTGTAACCCATACACATACCGAAAAATACAATAAAAAAAGGGAAATACATTAATGTAAATTATTTTTTTAAATAAAAATAATATGAAAAACTATTAATGTAAATTTTATTTCATTAAAAACAAGAATGATAATTTCTAAGAGTATTTTAATTATTTAAAAAATATTTGAAGATATGTATTTAGTTATGAATTAAAATATTTATATTATTATTTTTAAAATAATAATAAAACATATTATTTTTTATAATTGCGCTTTTTAAATATTGATATCATATTATATATTATGGTACTTTTATTAACATTTATTACTTAGGTATTGAACATTATTACATATAGATAAAATAATCTACCATTTACTATACATGTAATTTTTAACTATGTGAATAATACCTTTATTTATATTCTAAAAATTTATGTTTAATATTCTATAAAATTTAAAAAGATAAAAATAGATTCAAAAATACAAAAATTATAAATATAAAAATTATGAATATAAAATTTTTGTTAATAAATTTGAGATATAAAATCAATGTAGATAAAAGCTTATTTTTAAAAAGAAAATTCAAATTTATAAATATATTATTTTAAAATGAATGGTTATAAATAAATATATATTTATATTAAAAATTAATAAATATATTAATTACATATTATACTTCAAAATTATATTTTTAATAAAAATTAAGATTTTTTTTTAATTTTGAAAGAAAGAAAATTCTTCAAGAGTTAAAAAGTGGAAAATTAAAATTTTAGAATGGCTTGGGGTGGCTGTTATTGGGTATGCCTGGGCATATGTGAGCTGAGGCAAGGATGTGGGGTGGGGCAATTTGGGCGTAAGGGGAATAGAAGGAATTCTTATAGCGACAGGGGTCTCCAAAGGAAATGATTGTTTTGAGGGCAATTTTGTCCCCCATTAATTATTTACGGTTGCCCAAAAACGTATATTTTTTCCTAAAATATATCAATATCAAAAGTCAAACTTTTCGGCGTTTTTTAATAACTTTAGCTTTACCCCCGGTACCCTAAAACATAATTTTCCCAAAATATTTATGTGAACGTAAGAGGTTGCAGCTTGCAGGTACGTACATACCATAACCAGGTGTTCCAGCTTTTATTAATTAGTCACCTTCAGCTCAAATCAAATCATATGCAGGTCCAACCGGTCGGACCTCTTTAGGATCCGGTTCACTGCCTAAAACCGGCTGTTAACTGAACCGGATGCTCAAATCTCAACTCATAGCAGTGTACAGCCTCTCAAAGGTTCACCAGCCTTTTGTTTCTTTGCTTCCTAAAACACCTCTTCCTTCTTCTCATTTTATCTTTACTGAATCACCATACATTTTTTGATGATATATTTCCATCTCTTCAGATTCTCAATCTGGCTTCTTTTATCACTGATCTCTGTTTCTTGGAACACAAACTCTTGCCCCTTCATTTCCTTTGTTTACTCATTTCCTCAACTCTTTTTCCAACAAATTCCCCCATTTCCATTGTCCTACTCTTTGATCACTTTCATCCCTCCTCATTGGAACAATACTCTCATCTCCTTTCCATTTCTTTGCTTTCTTTCTCTTCTTTATTACTTTCTTCTTATTCCTGCTTTGTTTCCTTCCTCTTCTCTTCTTCCTCTGTTTTCCAACAAACCAAGTACAAAAAAGAAAAAACAAAACAAAAATCCTGCCTGTCTGAGTTTGCAATCTACTCTACTACCAAGTTCTGTTTTGGTAATCTTTCCATTTCATCATCCGCTCCTAATCACTCAGATTCACTCTGTGTTTCCTTCAACTCTGCTGCCTTCATTTCCTTCCTCTTCTATACTTTCCTCATTTTAAGTGATCTTATATCATCTCCCAAAAAAAAAAAAAAATCCCCTTTCCTTGTCTTCATATATAGTCTTACAGTTGGCTAACTACCCCTTCATCTCCCAGTGTCATATCCAAGCACATCATATTCATCCTCTCCAGTTTGCTTTCTCATCTAGTTCCAGTTGGACTTTCTTTGATTACGGAGCCCTTTTCTCACATCTCCAATCCACAGCCATCTATCCTTGTTACTCTTACTTTCTGTTACAATCAAGCTTTTGCCTCAACCCTCACCAATTTATTACCCAGAAAAACTCACAGTTATGGAAAATGGTGGATATTGTTACTCCGTTGCAGCAAAAGTTGGTGAATACTGGTTCCTCCAGTTGGACGTCATCTGGGCTATCTCTTTCACTACTAATAGCAATATTACGGAACTCCAAGATGGCTTTCAAGAAGGTTATGATAAAAGGGCAGAGCTCAGAAGCACATGTGGAAGAGGCAGAGGAGGAAAGGGGATGAATCCTGCACTGAATGTCCTCAACTCATTGACAAGTGCTGGTGAGATTCCATGAAGGAGAAATTCATTGAAGATGAAAAGAATGCAAAGAAGAGCTGCGTCTTCAAGTTGTGTCCTAATTTGATCTCACGACATCAGCTCAGCAGGCAAGCAAAGAAAATGGCCCTCGATGTCAAGAAAAGCCAAGAAGGAGGTGACTTTCAAACAATTTCTTATCGACTCCCTCCGCCGGGTGCTGGATCTGCACCTCTCCCAGGTTACGAAGGTTTTGAATCCAGAAACCCGGCATTGGAAAAAATCATGCAGTGGTTACGAAGTGAAGACGTGAAGGTGATTGGGGTATGGGGGATGGGCGGCGTGGGCAAAACCATGCTGGTCAAACAAGTGGCTAGACTGGCTAAGCAGGAGAATTTGTTTGCCACAGAAATCTATATAGATGTATCCTGGACTCGAGACTCAGACTCCAAAAAACTTGAAGAAGGAATTGCTGCGATTCAAGGGAAAACTGCAGAAATGTTAGATTACCAATTTAAGGGGAAGGATGAAACCACAAGGGCAGTTGAACTGAATCAGAGACTGCAGAAAGAGAAGAAGATCCTTATCATCTTGGATGATCTTTGGAATGAAGTTAACTTGGAGAAGGTAGGAATTCCTTCTTGTAAAGATGATCAGAATGGTTGCAAATTAGTGTTGGCTTCTAGAGATGAAAACATACTACGCAGAGACATGAGCGCACAAGAATGTTTTCCACTTCAACATTTAGAAGCAGAAGATGCTTGGCAATTATTTAAGAAGATCACAGGTGATTCCGTGGAGAATGATCTTGAACGAAAGCCCATCGCTATTCAGATAGTTAAGGAATGTGGGGGTCTACCAATTGCAATTGCAGCGATTGCAAAGACATTATTTAATAAAAAAAGTGTGGCTGTGTGGAGGGAATGTCTTTAAAAGGAACTCAAATAAAAAGGAGGTGAGGATCAGGCATACAAATGTCTGGTCTGAGCAACCATTTAGAAAAGATGAACTCAAGCCTCTTTGTTTTACTTAGTGGTTGCTTGAGCTATGGTGATATTTCAATGTATGAGTTGTTAAGGTATGCTGTGGGTTTGGATTTGTTTGACCACATCAAGTCATTGGAGGAAGTGAGAGATAAACTAGTTACATTGGTGAGTGACCTCAAAGCCTCAAGCTTATTACTTGACGGTGAAGATCGTAGAGGAGTCTCGAGGTTGCTTTTCATGGATGGTGATGATAACAAGACTGTCAGGATGCATGATGTTATTCGAGATGTTGCCAGAAAGATTGCATTCAAGGATCCTCATCCATTTGTGGTTGTAGAAGATAAAGATGTCTTGATCAGATTATCAAAGACTTGTGAATCCAAATACATCTCTGTAAATTGCCAAGCTGTGCACGAGCTTCCTCAGAGGTTGGTTTGTCCGAAACTTCAATTTTTTCTATTGCAGAACTATAGTGGCGCTTCCTTGAATATTACCCCAAACACGTTTTTTGAAGGGATGAACCAACTTAAAGTCTTAGACTTGTCTCAAATGGCTTTCGAAATACTACTCTCACTAATTTCCAATTCCTTGCAATCTTCGGAACATTATACACCAGACAGGTGCTATAAGTTGAGAGGCATAGTTGGAATTGGAAAGCTAAAGAAACTACAAGTTCTTCGCATGGTTGATTCCAATATCCAACAACTGCCTCAAGAAATGGACCAATTGACCAATCTAAGGTTGTTGGATTTGAATGATTGCGAGGCGCTTGAAGTAATCCCACGAAATATCTTATCAAGGTTGTCTGGATTACAATGTTTGTTCATGAAATCTAGCTTTTCTCAATGGGCAGCTGAAGAAGTTAGTGATGTAGAAAGTAATGCTTGTCTATCAGAATTGAATCATTTGCATCATTTGACGACGATAGAGGTAGAAATACCAAATGTCAAGTTGGTACCAAAAGAAGACAAGTTCTTTCAGAACTTAACAAGTTATGCAATATTTATTGGCAATTTCGATTGGTGGCCAAAAAAATATGAAAGATCAAAAACATTAAGCCTCCAAGGTGGGGACGGAAGCTTACTTTTCAGAAATGGAATGACCAAGTTATTGGAGAAAATTGAAGAACTGAATTTAAGTAGATTGAATGATAATATTATATGCAACTATGAGAAGAATGATAGCACAAGAGGCCTTTTCTCTCCTTCCATGTCTCTGAGTTTTCACAACCTCAAGTACTTATTCATCTATGATTGTGGGAATGTTTGCATTTCTAACGAAGATGGAGTGCTCTTCGGTGAAAAGGTTAGTTTTCTTCCATACCTTTTTTTAAATTTCTCCTTACACTATTTTTGGGAAATATTAACAAAAAATATTCCATAAAAAATCTAAAATATTTAAATGTAATATTTGTAAATAAAAATTTCTCCTTATACTATTCCTTTAAAATATTAACAAAAATATCTACAAAAAATTAAAATTATCATTTAAATGCCATATATGTATATAAATAAAATAAAATTTACTAAATTAACTTAAATTTAAATTTCAAGATAAATGCTTAATGATACTTAAATTATAAAGCAATTGAAGAAACGATAAATCTAAATCAAATTTTCAATCTTAAAAATAATAATTACTAAATAAATATAATAAGTGCATTTTCTACCTTATATTTTGAAATAAAATGATTTGAATTTTAAATATATTTTTATTATATCTCATCACCCCTTTTAATTTAATATTTTTATATAACTTTGTTAAAAAGCAGATAATATAAAGATGAGAATAGAATTTATTATATTGTTTGGTTAGGAAAAATATATAATAATAAATTTGAAAAAGAAATTTTGGATATATTTTGCGATAAAACCCGGTGTGTCTCAGTCAACCCATCAATCCGCGAAATGCCTTTGTCTCATATCAAGAGACCCATTCATGAGTAAAAACGGTTACTTGGGCCCATACATAAATAATCACCAAAATACATCAACCAACTATGTCACAATAGCTCAAGAGTTATTACATTACTCTTAATACAAACACATTAAAATTAAGAATTCTAATACATGTTATACTAAAACATCAAAGCCAATAACCCGGCTTTCTCTAGTGGGCTCTAAAAGAATATTGCCTTCAACAACTCCTCAGACCAAATGATCCACCAGGGGAGAAGAACGCCCAAGAGTCGAAAAATCTCACATGGGTTACTCCCACCTATGCACACACACATGCAATGATCCAATGATAAACACACACTCCAAGAAATACGATCCCACTTGAATGTCTACATACACCTAATCCTGTCTCGAAGTCCTCACCGACCCCCACGCATGCCCGTTCCAACGCGGGTAAAAAACTCATTTTCTTACTTTCTACGCTACGTATTCACACTCCACTTTCTAGTTGCCCCGCGCATATGAAAATGCATGCCATTTTCAAACCACACAATCCATTATATCATTTACACATATATTAACAATAAAATTTATACATGCCACATATGTTATTTAATTCATATCAATAATAATATCAAAATTTGCTCACTTGAGCTTACATCACTATATAATTCATTTCCACGGCTTACAAACAATTATATTTTTATAATCTACATCATGTTGACATTTAATTACATGCATTAACATATTATTTCTCACACACCTAAAGCCTATTCAATTCAAGTTAATATTTCAAGCATAACACACACACGAATCCATTTCCTACTAACCAAGCAAACCTGAATCGTTAACTGGCCCAACGAGTTAAAGTATTATCTATGGGCACCCACTCTCACTGCACGACTTTGTGGAACCAAACTACTGGCCATTTCCCGCCCAAAACACCAAACCATAATTTATCAGATAAACTATCACACACAACTACCCAAACAACCCCAAACTATCCAAATTTGTAAGGTCTATATATTCCAACACTCCTATCCCAAGTTTCTGGGGACCGATCAAAACGACCACTCACTACTGCAAACCAACCAAACCATTAACACTTTGGCCTTTAAACTAAAATAATCGAGTAAGAGAAGACCTCTACCTCTTTGGAGTTGTCGACTTAAACTCCTAAAACCGACGCCCACGCCAGAATTTCCTCACGCTAGTGGGAATCCTCTTGTCGTCTCGTTCGATCCGACGGCCTAAAGTCAGGAAATCTGTATGTTTGTTTTCTCTCTCTCTGTGAATTTGAAACCTCCTCCACCGCACGCCCGTACCCAAAATCCGAGAAATCGCTCTTTTCTTCTATTTATTCCCATTTTCATTCCTCACTCGCACTTGTCAAGCCACCACCATTACTTCATCGATTTCTTATCCACTTATCCACCAACTATTGGATTTCCCTTCAATGGCATCATGCCATGTGTCTACATGGGCCCCACACTTGAGCTCAAGTTGACTGAACCTGCACCCGACACGTGGCACAATGTGAGCCACTCAAAACGCTGGCTAAGGTCCCGGTGACCACGCCGCCTCTTCTCGGCTCGAAAAACACGCAAATTCCGACCGCCTCAAATTCACGGTACTGGGACACAAGAGCCTGTGATTTCATGTGGTGACGATAACGGTAAAGTCCGTTTCATCGTCCGAGATCTAGAAAAATTTCGGATTTTGACCGAAATTACCCTTTTGCCATTTTTCAAAAAAATTATATTTTCTCGGGGTTTCACATATTTTAAAAGATAATGCAAATTCAAAAGAAATAAAATCACTATTTTATCAAATTTGTAGGTTTTATATCAATTTATTATGTTATTAACCTGAATATTATTTTATCGTGATAATGCTTTTTAATTATTTGTAGCTCTATATATCGATCTATCAAGAGTTTAATCATTAATATATTTTTCCTTTAAAAATCATAAAATTTTATTAATAAGAAAACAAACAAAAAGAGGCCAAATATAAATGATTGGTATGAGTAAAAATAGTTTACATGTCATGAGAATCTATGTAATCCACGGTTGTCACGTTTAATCATATTAGTGAAACACTGCTTTTGACCTGTTTCTACCTTCTGCACCAGTATATTTCTTTTTTGGAAAATAAAAAATAAATAAAATTATTGTTATTAAATAGCTAATTTTATTTCAGAACTTGCAGTTTGTTGTTATTAAATAGCTAATTTTATTTCAGAACTTGCAGTTTGTTGTTATTAAATAGCTAATTTTATTTCAGAACTAGCAGTTTGTTGTTATTAAATAGCTTATTTTATTTCAGAACTTGTAGTTGTCAATAAATTTTAGAATTGATAAATTATGTCTAAGGGAATATGTTTATTTTCCCTAACTTTTCTATTGATGATGTAATATCACAGGCTCTAACCCTAATTTTGGAGGAACTGAGTCTCACTAGTCTTCTAAATTGAAAAGTATATATGGCATCAATATTTCACTCTTGATTCCTTCAACCCACTTGATCCTAAGAGTGAGCCATTGTCCAGATGTCTACTAGACTTTATCCCACTCACTCGAGCCTAAATCTAAGAATTTGGTAAGATTGAGGTAAAAGAGTCAGAAGCCCTTAGAACATGTGATTGGATCTTATGGATAAGATACAAAATAATGAGACCTCCAAAACTGTAAACCCCTGCAATTAGAAACCAAGCCGAGCCAAAATGAGAAGAATGAGAGCACAAGAGATTGTCATGGGAAGGAAGACAAAGATCAGACAAATGTTACCCTATTGAAGGTGGAGGCAATCTGCGGAAGAGGTTAGTTTTCTCCGATATATATATTTAAAATTTTAAAAATTTCTCCTTATACTATTTTTTGGAAGTATTAACAGAAATATTTCATATGAAAAGTTTAAAAATATGATCTAAATGTTATTGCATGAATAACAATAATAATAAATATACTAAATTAATTTAAAATAAAATTTTAAGGCAAAATTATGTTATAATTTATCAATATGATTATTTTTTTAAAAAAAAGTTTATGAGGAATGGGAAACCAAAGTCAAGTTAACTCATTTTTGGGTAGTTAGAAAAAAGAAATAGATTTTTTTTAAATAACAGATTTTGAAATATTTAAGGATTAGTTTCCTAATCCAACTTTGTTTCTTCTTTTTTTAAATTTATTTAGGAATCTTTTCTTTAACAGATTAAAAAAATTTCTGGAAATCACAGTATAAAACCAAACACACAAATCCCACTAATAACTCCATAAGTATTCTATTATAAATAGGAATAAATAATCATCAAACCTAGAAAATCATCTTAGATTCTAATGATAATTCATAATTTGAAAAATCCAAATTAGCATATGATACTTTAATGCAAGAATCTCATATAATTTTTTTTTGTATCATTAACAACAAACTCCAAATTTTCAACAATCGGAATGAAATCAAGAACCCATATATGATTATGTAAAAAAACTCATTTATGAAAATAAAGATTTAAAAAATCTACCCCTGAAAGTGGAGCATAAGAAAAAATCTTAGACAAATTGAAGAATAAATAATCAAGAATAAAAAGATACAGAAAATTGAAGAATAAATAATAAGGAATAAAAAGATTCAGAAAATTGAAGAAGGGTTAAAAAAAATTGTTTTGTTTTTAATTTTCTAACGTTAAAAAAATCTGTTTTATTTTTTTATTTTTTTATTTTTTTATTTTTTTGGGTTTTATGATCCATCATAAAAAATGACATTTTTTGAATAAGAACTCTCTTCCTCCAAACAAAACATATAGAAATTATTTTTAATCTTTATTAAAAGGGAATTATTTTTAAAATGAGTTAACTTAACTGACATTCCTGCAATATTTTTAAATAGAATCATATAATTTTCCCTTTATTTTGAGATGATAAAATGGTTATAATACTGATATATGTGCTGAATTGGAAAAGAATAAATCAAAACTCAAATTCTTTAATCATCAGTACTAACAAAAATATTATAAGTACAGTTTTTACCTTCTCCTACAGATGGTGGCAGAATAGTTTGAGATAAAGTTATATTTGAATTTCTTATATATTTTATTAAATCTCATATCATCCCATGTACGCTAATATTTTTATACAAATTTGTTGTGCAAAAGGATTAGAAATAATATCTTTAGTTCAATTAGTTAATGTTAAATTATTATTTATATTTATTTTGATTTTATAAAATACCTTTATATTAGGGTGACGTTTACTCTACAAAACATTTAAAAAAATTAAGTAAAAGATGATCAATAAAATCTTTTACTTGTATATTGAATAAAATAAATTTAAAATTTTGTGTTATTAAATAAAATTGGATCATATCTTTCAAATATTTAAATCTCGATTTCTGAAAACATTTTTTTGTCAAAAATTCTACTGCTTGGCTCTTAAATATGGAATATTTTATGTGTGGAAGATAAAAAAAAATGGAGGATCAATTTTTCTGTATTATAGATAATTCTATTATCTGAGGCTTTCTATCCCTTGTTAATTCTTCAAATTCTACAGCTCATCAATCCCTCTATAATGTTTCTATTTCTTTCTCTTGATCATGTCCTTATTTTCTGGTCTCTACCATCTCACTTTTAATTGAAAAACTAAGTTGTCTCCATATTCCATTTTAAATTCCACTTTATGCATGTGTGAAGAAGTTGATAATATAAAGATGAAAACAAAAGTGAAGATGTGAAGATTTTAGAATTAATGAATTATATTAATTTATGGAAGGGAATATGTTTATGTTTATCCTAACTTTTCAATTGATAATGTGATATACATCACTATAGGTTTCATTCCTACTTTGGAGAAGTGACACTCTTTATCGATTCTAAATCAGAAGAAGATATGGGATCACAAACCTTTCACCTCATTCCTTTCCACTTACTTTGATCCTAAGAGTGAATATTGTGAATGCTTCATCGAATCATTGATTCCAAACATTTGATGGGGAGCTTAAATAATTTGAAAGAGATGATAGTGAGGGAATGTAAAGCCTTAGAACATGTATTTGATCTTCAAGGATATGATGATACAAATAATGAGATCCTCCAAAAGTTGGAAACTCGCTGCAAGACCCAGGCGGCTCCAGGGTATTGTAGCGCACAATGATAGCACAAATAAAGTTGTTTCTCTCCCTTGATGCCAGGAGTTTCCGCAACCTCAAATGTTTTTCCATCGAAAATTGCGGGAAGGAAGACAAATATCAAGGAAATGCTAACATTCTTATTCAAGATGGAGTGTTCTTTGGTGAAAAGGTTAGTTTTTTCCAGTATTGTTTTAATTTCTCCTTATATTAATTTTGGAAAATATTTACAAAAATATTTCATGAAATTTTAAAATATTATTTAAATGTTATATTTATAAATATAAAATAAAATACTAAATTAATTTAAATTTTAACTTTACATACTAAAACTTAATAATACTTTTTGACATCTAATAATCAAAATTACATCATATAGTATTTTGTTATTGGGACTCAACCCTAATTCCCAACCCTCCCCTTGCAGGCGCATTTAGTGCTTTAACTTAGTTTAACTAGGTCTTATTAGCCGGGCTACTTAAATTACAAAGGAATTTGAAAAGAATGAATCTCAAGTAAATTTCTAATCTAAAAACAATAAGTACTGGGACAGCCATTATAAGTTCATTTTCTACCTTCTTATGAGATAGTAAGAATAATTAGAAATAAAATTATTTGAATTTTTTTGTGTATTTTTATTAAATTTCCTCATCCCGTATGTTTAATTTAATATTTTATACATAAAATTTAAAAATAATCTTTAGTTCAATTAATTATCATTTACCTTATTTATTTAAATTAAATGAGGCTTAGGTTTATGGGTTTGAACCCATGCCCTTTCATTTAAGGATAAATTCAATTATCATTATTTAGGGATAAACTCAATTATCGCTATACTAACTAATTAATTCATGCATATTGGCTCATCATCCTCTATCCTATATCTATTTCTATCTCTTCAACCTCTCTTTGCTCTATCCTACCTATCTCAATGTCTTCAGTTTTAATTGAAAAGAAGGCTACCACATGCAATTTCTATTTCCCACTCTCTTATACATGTAGTTAGAAATGAGATAATATAAATATTAAAGAGGATTATTATATTATTTTATTTTTTAAATTAAAAGTTTAGGTTGAATAAAATCTTAAAATATTAATGATATTTTATAAGTTTATAAAAAATAAATAAAACAAATAATCATAAGGAAAGTGGATTTACAATTTTTTAGATGTCAATTGAAGATTAAATTAATGGCCATTTTGTTTATTTTATATCAGAGGTTTTTTGTTCTTAGCTGATATTTTATTATATGTTGTAAATGAACAAGAAATATTCTACTCAGATTCTAAGAATTTTTTCTATTTCAGACACCTCTATCCTGGGTGGGTCCCGTTGACAATCCACAACTCTAAACTCAAGGGATACCTGGGTGTCCATATCACACCTATTTGTTCATATATATTGAGACTCCATTCCTGCATATTTAATTCTCAAATATACAAAATATATGATAGACTATCTAATCAACAAATTTTATACAATAAAAAAGGTATACATGTTCACGAATATAATACATGATACAAAACAAAACAAACGGTTTCCCATCTAGTTCTCATCCCGCATGCGGCGTTCTACATGGCTGTCTACATCTGATGTAACGCCTCCTATCTCTACATGGGTCTCAAGCACAACCCATCAACTCATGGAATCCGTGGGATATCTGATTCCATATCACACTCATGTGTCTCATACATGAAGACCTTAACTCGTGATGATTTTCCTTACAAACCCATTTCTTCTAAAATTCACAAGAGTTTACGTACAACTCTTATACACTTTTTACATGTCAAAATATATTAAAACTAGATTATTTTAATATATTTTACATAAATGTTTCAAGGCCACAACCCTAATCTTCTTCACAGAATCACTACCAAGGAGCTGTCTCTCGCACCCAGTGGATCCTAATGACAAGTGAGCAAACCCGTGAGTGACACCTTACAAGGGTTACTCCCACCCGCTCATGCAATGGCACGCACAACAAACACATCCAAGTAAAAATGTCTGCTGAATGTCATATGTCATGCATGAAATGTCATCATGTCCATATCCCGAGTCACTCACCGACTCCCTCACACCTACATATGCCAAGTGTGAACTATTGTCATTTTTCGATGACAACCAAAGAGTTTTCTTAATCTTTTAACATATTCATTTACAACCATGCGCCTTTTTGTACTGATTTTCTCGGTGTCACACCAACGGCCCTACACCGAGACACTTTACTACTTTCACCGCTATACTCATGTCTAACCATAATTGATGGGTCTTTCACCCCGGGGAATCTATCCCCAATCCTGGTCGATACTTACTACCATACTATCCTTACCATTTCCCAACTGCCACTCAGTATTCGACTTTGTCCCACTAACTAGCCCCATCATCAACACCATACAATGTCGATCCACAACCAAATCTACGACACTCCACCGAACACCTAATACAGTGTCGATCCCAACTATGCACTCACACACCGATGTCACGCGGCGTTTTCGCATCGCAATGCACTATGTAAATTGCTACTTATACCATGCTACATATATAAAATGAGAACTATATGTGCACACATACTACATATTCATCCATGCATCATTCGGACATTTATATTAAAGTGACACAAATTCCAAAACCATGATATCCTATGATTCCACATATCATTCACGTGGCATGATATTAACGAATTCACACACCGCATGTAATTCACATACAAGCCATAACACACAACCAATCCATTATAGTACTAACCTACTCGATTGTCTTAATGTCCTCCACAGAACATGGCCGTGGAGGCCCTTTCGGCGCCTCCAAAGACTCCACCGCCCTCCATGCATACGGCAGGATGGGAATCTCACTCCAACGGGCTTTCCATAGAGTCCAAGAACACCCGAAACGGGGTTCGGAAGGAGTTATGACCTTCCGAAGGAGGTCACACATGACTACGGCATCCCCACTCCTGACACCCACCGACCTCCGCCTCCCGGACCCCCTTTCTTCCGGCCGCCAAATCATGACCCACTACCCCATATGGGCATACAACTGAATCTTGATCACTTTCCACAGAGTCCAAGAACAACCAAGTTCGACGAAGAAGCGAGGACCTTCTGTTGAGGTCACATACGACTAGGCAGCCCCATCCGAATAAATTCACCACCCTTCTCTCTTCGAGCCCTTTCTCGAAGGCCGCCTCCAAAGACGTACGTCTCCATAGCATACCTACTAATCTTGACTCAATGGACTTTTCATAGAGTCTAAGAACACCTGAAACGGAGTTCAAGAAGTTATGACCCTTCCGGTTGAGAGATCACACACACATGACTAGGTATATCCCCAACTGACACTTACCTTGCCCCCCATTCATCGCCCCTTTCCTACTAACGCCAAGAGACCCACCGCTCTCATTGCATCTTGTCAGAATCCACTCAATGGCTTTCCATAGAGTCCAAGAATCTTAATCGGAGTTCTGACAAATATGACCTCGTCGAGGTCATACATGATCCCAATTTAACGGAACACCATCCGGTGGAACCCATCTGCGCTACCAACCTATCCGGCATCCCATCCAGGCTTCGGTTAATCACCAACAAACTCTTCCAATTAGACTGCCTGGGGTAAACATACATAACCTATATGAGGTGTCCAATTTGAGAATTGAAAAGTTTAACATCAAGTTCACCGATGTGGCTAAGCACATCTTTAAGGACTCAATACTAATCTTCCTTTATTTCCTACCCAAAACCACTTCTAAAGTCCTGTTAATGTGTACTACTACACGTATAAATCTTGTTCAAAATACAACCAACATTCTTAGGGCAAGATAACCATCACCATTTATTCATTTTAACCCTAACACATAAAAATGGTATATGTAAGGACAATTACTTACCAAAAATCACCTGATCGTCTCGGGAAATAGCCTGCATCTCCAAGACACCGTCCCAACACCCTGAACGGCTCACACGCGCCACACTCACGCCTCATGCACAACCCATGCCATTTGAATGGCCCTAAACAAGGATAAACCAAGCAGAGAAACCCCTACCCTCGGGAGGCCAAAACTCCCCAACTCCTGGCCTCTCTATGCGGTTTCTCCTCGCCGGTGCGAGAACCTTCCTCCCTTGGCTCCGCCTCGAAACTCACGGTCCGATCAAGCCTGGGAAATTTATGAAGGTGAGCCCCTCTTCAAAACTCTCTTTTCTTCCCTCTTCTTTCTACCCTTTTATTTTCTCTCCCATCCCACTGTCAGTCTCAAGACACTGCCAAGAGTCATTCCCACATCACTCCCGCCACATGCTCCAATTTTCTTATCACTCTTAAGATTTCCTCCTCTCCATCCATCTACCACGATTTCCCTCCAATGATGATGTCACATGTCACCTAGTCCAAACTTGAGCTCTCATTGTTCACTCTTGACACAAATTTTGACAGCCGTGCCTCAATGTGAGCACTAACACCTCCGCCATGTCAAGCGCCACCCTAAGTGTGGCTCGAAGAACGTTGAAATCAATCGCCCCGAAATTCACAAAATTGACGTGGTAATAGATTTCAGACGATTCCAACTATGAAGTCCATTTCACATCCGAGATTAAAAAAAAAAAAAAAGAAATTACGCATTTTGACCTAATTTTACCGGTTTCACACCTCCTAAATCTTGATTTCCATCACATTCTCCCCCTTAAAAGAATTTAGTCCCGAATTCACACACATACGCATCAATCACATGATAAATCTACACAACCTACACTGTTTTGAGGCCAGAATCCTTCTATGTCACAATCATCAGATAACCTGATCGTCATTAACTTAATCCATATATTAAGAATGACACCTTAAACTGAGATGGCCCATTAACTCGGATCCACTATGATTTAACCCTGAGATCCGAATTCTGGCGCCTACATACCTTTGGTTAACTTCACCTCAAGGCCTTTAGAGACTTCCCAATCAACCCTCTAAGCCTGAACCCATCACACACAAATGCAATAAGGAATACGATGACGTGATAACAAATGCAGGTGTATAAAAACGACTCGTGATGCATTCGTCGATCTAAATGCTCACCGGTGGTAACATTTGGCTACAGCATGCCTGGTCCCTAAGTCCCGTCCGAGCCCCGTCCCCGACTGACCTAACTGCCCCTCCGTCTGTCAGACGCAGAGAAGGTGCTTGTGCCGCACCTACGGACTGATGTTGGCGTTCCTCCGTCCGTGACTAGGTGTGGAGGAATAAACTGGTCCCAAGGCCGTCCCACCGACATGATCGGGATCGGCGAGCGCCGGGATCCCCTCACGGGGCAACCCGCCTATAGTGTCCGTGCCGGTGGCACGGGTGCTCACGCCTCGCCCCGGCTGGCCAGGAGTCCGGCGCCTCCTCTGGATGATCGGTCTGCCCCTGACCCTCGTGAACAGGTCCTCATTTCTTTCCCCCAGCCTCCGCAAGAAACTGCCCTCTTTCTTATCACACCGCAATCTTATCCCGTGTGATGTCGAGCGCCATACCCATTCCCTCGCTCAATGATCAAGGTCGGTAGATTCAACGATCGAATCCATATCTGTGTAATAAGTCTCACATCTCGCCTCGATGACAACTTCACCACTTCCTAACCTTGGCGGCGTCGGTGTACATAATCATCCGAAATGTACTGACTATGGATCTGACTACGTGCTCGAGTGCCGATCATCGTCCACGTCTCGGCTCAAGGAACCTCGGACCTTGCGTGTCTAGTAGAAGGTAGTGCCCATGAATAGTCTCTGAAAATCGTCCCGTGTCATAGTCTGAGTCCACCTTGGAAGTCGTGACCCTCCCACCCAGAATCTGGGACTCACTCTGAGGATTGGAATGAAACGGCGTAATCAGGAGTAGTATTGAGGTGATCTGGCGGAGAACCCTCTCAATGCGCGGAACCAATGGTCGGCTACCATGGGTCCCTCTCCAGTGAGCGTCGGAGGATGATGTGCCTTGAACCTACGGAGGTTACTAGCACCTCCACGACCTCTAGTCGCATCGGCCTATGCGGCGGTGGCTATTTGGCACCATGGCCTCTATGAAGGCTGTTGATAAAAAACCGAGGTGTGGTCGGCCAGCCATCCCGTGGGCGACCTCTACACCCAGCCCCTCACACTTGCCGTCTCTATAAGTCGAACAGCAGTTTGAGTCATTTTGTTCAAACTCTTAAGCTTATGCTATTAATAAATAAAGCCCTAATATCCCGAACCATTCGTTTGTTTCCCGAACTCCTAAGGTTACATTTCTCAACCCTAGTGTTCCATACACAATTTACCACATATAGCCTCTCCTTGCATGATTGGTAACAGCGATCATGCAATCCACGAGCATGGAACACATGTCGAGCGACATGAAACACCTGATGCATGCGGTGGTCCTAAGAAGCCCGTCCCATAAACTCCTGGTGATCTTTCACACAAAACCCTAATCTGCAATTTGAATTGCTTGTACTAAACATCGAGTTCTATTGCTTCGCATACCTAAACTCGATGCGAGCTATGATGCTGGTATCAATTTCACCATACTTGATATGCTTTAAACCCATGTCCTCGACCACAGGTATTCTTATGCCTATGCTATGATACCATCTTTGTGGCGCCTATCCGAAGTGCAGATGACAACCCGTCCTTTGCGAAAACACAGTGAATATCGGATGCCACGATATCTCATTAATCTCATATATTGAGACCTAATCACATATAGATTTCTTACAAAACCCATTTCTTCTAAAAATTCACAAAGTTTGATGTACAAAACTCTTATACACTTTTTACATACTTGAAATATATTAAAACTAGATTATTTTAATATATTTTACAAAATGTTCCTCAAGGCCACAACTGGCACTGCCCGCACTCACGGCACAGGAAGTAAGTCTTCTCGTGTCACAGAAAGTCTCACGGCCAGGGTGAGCAGCCCATTAGTGATAATCTCCCTCTGAGTTTTCATACTAGTGCTCATGAATGTCATATGTCATGCATGAAATGTCATCATATCCATATCGAGTCGCTCACGACTCCCTCACCTACTGTGCGAGTGAACTATTGTCATTTCGATGACAGCCAAATATTTTCTTAATCTTTTAACATTTTCATTTTACAACCATCGCCTTTTTTGGGTAATGGATTTACGGTGTCGCACGAGGGCTCCATTACACCCGGACATACCAGCCTTTCATAGTTGGGGGTAGCATGTCGACCATAATTGATGGGTCTTTCACCACAGGAGAGATCTATCCCAACTTCTTGATACCATACATAATTATCCTTTACCATTTTCCTTAACGATTAGGACTCATTTGGACTTTTGTCCACTAACAAACCATATCAGCACCATACGTAGTGTTGATCCCATGCTTGGAGTAATACCCGTGACACTCCATCGAACACCTAACACGAGTGTCAGTGACCATGCACTCCACACCCATGTCTACATGCAATGTTTCGTGCCACGTCTGATACAATTATCACGATTACTATACCATGCTACATATAAAATGAGAACTATATGTGCACACATACTCCTTGAATATTCATCCATGCATCATTTGGACATTTATATTAAAGTGCATACAGATTCCAAACCATGATGTCTCAATTCCACATATTAAGTTTAAAGCGTACGCATTACATATTAGCAATTCCACCGCGTATTATTCATACAAGCCATAACACACAACCTAGCGGCCCGGTGCCAATGTCCTCCGCGAGGAACATGGCAATCTTGACTCAATGGGATTTCCATAGAGTCAGTAACACCGAAAACAGGTTCGGATGAAGAGTTACGACGCCAAAGTTGGAGGTCCACACATGACTAAGCGGTCCTACGGGCTGACCACGACTGCCCGGGAGCCCCTTTTCGTCCATCTCCAATACCCACTGCCCTCAACAGGCATACGGATGGAATATTGACTCAATGGGCTTTCCATAGAGTCCAAGAACACTCGAACAGAGTTTGGACGAAGAAGTTATGACCTTCCAAAGTTGGAGGTCACATGACTCACCTTGATCTATTCGGACTGACTACCTTGCGGGGAGCCCTTTTCAGCTAACTCAAATTACCCACTGCCCTCTATAGACATACGGCTGGAATCTTGACTCAATGGGCTTTCCATAGAGTCCAAGAACACCCAAAACAAAGTTCGAACGAAGAAGTTATGACCTTCGGAAGTTGGAGGTCACACATGACTAGGCAGTCCTACCCAGACAGCCTACCTGACCTGCTTGGGAGCCCCTTTCCAGCTAGCTCCAGTACCCAATGCCCTCCATAGGAATACGCCTTGAATTTGGACTCAATGGGATTTCCATAGAGTCTAAGAACACCCAAAACGAAGTTCGGACGAAGAGTTGTGTTATACGAGTTAGGGTCACACATGAAGCCCAGAGTAGTCCCTACCAGACTGACCTACCTTACGCCAAATGCCTTCAGTAACTCCAGCACCCACTACCCTCCACAGGCATCCGGCTGGAATCTTGATTCAATGGGCTTTCCATAAAGTCCAAGAACACCATCCAGTTCGGGGACAGAAATTTGCATTACTTCAAAGTTGGAATCATGATCCCTAGCGAGAAGGAACCATCAGGGTAGACCCATCGAGGGCGAACCCGTCAGAGTAGTGACCAGTAGGATGACCCTTCCATTAGACCGTTCGGGGTAAACGGACCATAACTTGAGCTACAGAGGTTCAATTTAAGAAATTCAAAAGCCTAACATCAAGTTCACTGATGTGGCTACAATTTACCTGAAGGACTCACTACCAAACTCTCTTTATTTCCTACCCAAAAACCAGTTCTAAAATCTAGTTAATGTGTACTACCATAATATGACAGCTTCCCATGGTTCAAAACACAACCAAGCATTCCCTTTAGGGCAAGACAACCATCACCATTATTCATTTTAACCCTAACACATAAAAATGGCATACAAAGACAATTACTTAGTCAAAAGTAGGTCCAGGATGTCAGAAAACAATCGAATCTCATTTTGTCCACGAAGTCTTGGGACGGTTCCTGCCTGACCACTCACGGCCTCCACACAGCCAATACTTGAATGGCCCTTAAGCAAGTTAAACCAAGTAAGGAGAGAAAACCCTACCTCTTGGGTTTTGTCAAAACTCCCAACTCTGGAGATCTCTGTGAAAGCCCTTGCGCAGTGAGGATGAACTCTTCCTCTTGCTTTCATTTGAAATCGCCCAGATGGGTCATTCGGAAATTTATAGAGAAGGTGGAGTCTCTCTCTCTAAAACTCTCTCTTTTTCTTCCTCTTTTCTTTTCTGCCCCTTTCTTTTCTCCCATCCCACTATTTGGTCGAGATGGGCGAAACACCCTGTCCTCTCACTTGCCACATGTCTAATTTTCATTGGCTCTTAAGATTTCCATATCCTCACCATTATACAATTGGATTTCCCTCGATGACATGATGTCACATATGCCTATAGTCGAACTTGGGCTCATTATTGACTTGCTCACAGCTTGACACGTGCCTCAATGTGAGCCGCTCAGCGCTGCCACGTGTCACGCGTCGCTCTCGGTGAAACCGAGCGTGAAATTCCGGTGTCTCGAATTCGGCGAAATCTCTGGCGTGGTAGCTAGATTTGCGAGAGCGATTCCAACGGTGAAGTCCGTTTTGTCATCAAGATATATATATATATATATATATATATATATATATATATATATATATATATATATATTCTAGACTGGCCGAATTTACCGTTCTACACTTCCTTAGAAATCTTGATTTCCCGGGGTTTCACATCAGACCTATACGAAAGGGGTCCACAGCAGCGATGAATGGCCGTGAAATGACTCTGAGACTACTTCTCATCTAGTGCACATGCAATGGTCGCCCTGATAAATACCACTCCACTCAAATGTTTTACATGAATGTCATATGTCATGCATGAAATGTTATATTGCCCAGATCCCGAGTCACTCACCGACTCCCTCACACATGCATATGCCAAGTGTGAAAACCGTCAGCAGTATTACTAATGACATTATCGAGCCCTCATCGGCTCCGTTTACCCTGATACAAATTCCAATGGGCAACCAATCCCGAGTCAATCCAGAGCTCACATCACACGTCAAAGTCTGTATGTGATAATCATGACCAGTGTGTCTTCTTTGGAAGCGACCAATGAACTTTTCGGATCGTGTGGGTTATGTCTCTTTGCACATATTCTGAGAACTTTAGGATCACACGGGTCTCACCCACCCGTATTCTAGAACTTTTCACGCAAGGGTTAATGGTCACTTCTTTGCTGCTTAAGCATACGTTATTTATATTTATTTATTTTATTTATTTTTGTAGTGAGGCATCCCCAGTGGACGTCGTGTTCAAAGTCTGAGCTCACTAAATTCATCGACAATGATGATGGTGACCACACCATGCACACACACCCGACATAATCGATGTCCACATTGCATATGCAATCTTATGCCATGCGGGTTCTCATGTTACATTATGAGTGCACACTACATAGAACATTCTACTCGATCGTACTTCATGCCAAGTACCATGTAAACATATATAATTCCCACATCCATTATGTTAATACATTTAATACCATATATTAACATATATGACCACATAATCGACATGTTATTAAATTGTCAACCATAACACACAAAAAGAACACTTCACATAAAATAACCATTCCCGGCCATAATAAAAAAATCTAGACTTAGTCAAAAAATTTTAGTCTCTGTTTTAACGGCTAAAAATTTAGCCACAAACTCGGCCCGAAAACTATCTCGAAAAACAGTTCACTATAAAATCCATAACAGTCAGAAGCCGGTCCGGTGATCACTATCTTTACGGCGGCCCCTGACAGGAATATATTTTTACCAATTTTATCGATTACGGGCGGCCCGAATCGAAAACCAATCCCGAAACCGTAATGCGCGATTCGGCAATCGACCACAACAAAGTCAAACATGCATTTTCCGGGTAGTCCCGCACCAAAACGGCACGAATGCCGACCTTCAAAACACGGTCTCGAATTTGTCAGCGATCTCATGGTAGCTTCAGTCCTGTGACGGTTCTAACCCACACGGCCATTCTGGCCTTAAATAAAAAGGAACTTCAGTAGGAGAAACCTACCTCTTGGGAGCGTGGCTGCAAAACCTTAGTTCTTAATTGCCTACTTTTTCGTAGCTCTGGTCGAGTAGACCAACTTTAATTCTCGGGCTACCAGAAGCTGCATTTGTCGAAACAGAAGTAAAAAAATTAGACAACTTTGTTTTGTTTTTGTTTTTCTTCTTCTTTCTCACGCCAGTTTGTTCTCCTTTCTCTTCCTTTATAATGTTTTTTTCGTTTTCTCCTTTCCTTTTCTAAGAACTCTTTTCTTTTCTTTTTTGCCTTATTTTACATTCTCTTTCTGTCATTTCACTTTCATTCTCTCTTCTCCTTTAACATTTCTCTCAGTTTGAATCGTATTGGTTGTATGGGTCGAAGGAAATGATTTATCCCCATTTCCTCAGAAGCCTCATTTGTAGTATGATTTTCTTAACTCTTTTATTCCTTATTCCTTTTATGACATCTGCTCCCATGTGGCTCATTAGAGCCATCCCTTCAAGTGCACCACATGGAACTTTTGCCCAGTGTCATTTCTTTGGGGTTCGTGTAGCGTCACTGAATGCAATATGTGTCATCAGGCACTGATGCCTCAAAGCGTGGGAGTCTCGGCGTCTCGGAATTCGATGGAAATTTAACGAGGTAAATTAGACTCGTGAGACAGATTCTAGCGGTGAAGTGCCTTCGTCATCAGAGATCTAGAAATTTCAAGTTTTAGCTTATCTTATTTCGACAAAATTACTATTTTGCCATTTTGAAAAAATATAAGTACACTTGGGTTTTACATTATTTTTATTTTGTATCTAATTAAATTAAATATTACACCTTTCTTTATAAACGAAAATGTTGGTGATTCTATTTTATTGAAATACTGATGAAAATATCCATATTTATAAAAACACTAATAAAACTAAATAAAAATATAGAATTTAAGGGGCATTTGTTTTTTTGGATTTTTTTTTAAAATAATTTGCTTTTAGATTTTAGACTCTCTTTTTTTGCATAACTTAATTCTAAATTAAAAAAAAAATATTTATGTTGGCTTTTTCTATTTAGAAAAAACCACATTCTAAAAACCCCACAAATTTTAAAAATTCATAAATAAGTTATTCAAAAATAAAAAATAAATAAACTATCTAAAGTGAAAACAAATTGCTTTAAAAAAACGAAAAAACAAACGCCCTTTGCGATCTTCACAAAATATTTTACAATCTTTTAGTTAAATTATTTAATTTTGGTTTAATCAATTTTTTTTTTATAACTAAGCACTTTGTTACATTGTAGTAAATAGTTTCCACTGGGACTCGAACATGAGACCCCTCTCCTTATTGGATGTCCTGTCTTTTTAAATTTTGAATGTGGACTGTTTAATCAATTTATTATTTTTAAAAATTATTAATTTTTTATATTTTATTTTTTGAAGAGAAAAATAATTTCATTGATTCATATTAGCAATACGATAGAAACATAGAATCAAAATCGCTAAAAACCACAAAGGATGAAACAACGTCCAGGTTAAACTCTGTCAAAAAAAAAAAAAAAACATTCAGGTTAATAACGTAATGAAATGATTCAAAGCCTATACATTTTATAGTCGAGTCTACATATTTGATATTATTATTATGACTAGAATACATATAACTCTAGTTACATGCATCAGACGATTTTACTTTATTTTAATTATATAAAATAAATCAAATATAATACTTAATTTAAGAATGGTAGTAATAAAATTATTTATCATTATAATTTTATTATTTTAATTTTTATAAATATGTTAGGATATTATACATATATTATACACCTATTTTTATTTATCATAATAATGAAATTATATTATCATTATTTATCATAATGATAAAATTACATTATCATTACACAAACAAGTAGATAAATTATTTTTCTAAGTTGTTTGATTTTAAGCATATAAAACAACAAACGTCTTAATATTTAATACTAATAAGCCTTATTCAACATTCAATTAAATAAAAGTTCTATTCAGCATTAAGTAAAAAAACAATTGCTCCCTAAGATAAAACTTTAAAAATGTATATAGCTAATGAGGCATGGCTAAGTGGTTAAGGATTGGGTGGGGCATATGTAGAAGGGACCATGTTCAATTATAGAATAGAATACTATATGCAAAGTGAATAGATATAAAAAAAACAAAGTAATATATAAATATATGAAAGATTAAATTAATAGAAATATGAGAAAAAGAAAGAAAATGTATTAAAAAAGTTCTTATGTATAGCTCTATAAAAGTGAAATAATTTGAAGGGAAAGTAATGAAAATTAAATATAAAAAAATTGATCCTAAAATTATTCATTTCTTTTTATGAAACCCCGAGAAAATCTAATTTTCTGAAAAATGGTAAAATGGTAATTTCGGTCAAAATCCGGAATTTTTCTAGATCTCGGATGATAAAACGGACTTCACCGTTGATATCGTCTCATGAAATCTAGTTACCACGTCGAATTTTGTCGAATTTCGAGACAGTCAGAAATTGCACGTTTTTCGAGACAACGAGCGTAGTGCGGGACACTTGGCACATTTTGAGTGGCTCACAGTGTGCCACGTGTCAGGTGTAAATTCAATCAACTTGAGCTCAAGTATGGGGCCCATGTGGACACATGACATGATGTCATTGGAGGAAAATCAAATAGTGGGTGGATTTAGTGGATAAGGAATCTTCTCACCCAATTAGAACTTGACATGTGACAAAGTGAGGGACAAAAAGAGCTTTCTTCTCCACTTTGGATGAACTCGATGCGGTAGAGAGGAGGAGAAGTCTGATTTAAAAAATGGAGGTTTTGGGAAACTCGCCTGAATTTGGGTTTTTCGGACGTCGGATCGCGTCGGGCCAAGAAGTAAAGTTGTTCTACGCGGTAAGGGCTACGCATGAGCACCGTTTTTGGGGGACTTTCGATAACTTCAAGAGGTAGGGGTTTTCTCCAACTTGATTTAATCACTTTTTAAGTGTTTTGTTAATGGTTTGGTTGATTTGAGGCCATGAGTGGCCGTTTGATCGGTCCCAAAACTTTTGACCGAATTGTTGGAATATTTTGAACCTGTTTTGGACAGTGTAGGGACTGTTTTGGGTGGTTGTGTGATAATTTATACAATAAATTATGGTTTGGGTGTTTTTGGGCCGAAAATGGCCATGGATTTCGGTTCCACGAAGTGGAACCGATGCTTAGTGAGTGGGCTGCCCACGGACAACCCAGCGCTCGTGTAGGAATTTATTAAAAAGCGATTCCCGGGTTGCTTCAGTTGGACCGAAAATGAACATGTATTGTAAGCAAAATATTACTTAAAATTGGATGGCTTATTGTGTGGAAAGAATTGTTAATGCATAAAATTAAATGTGTTAACATGAGTGTTTGAATAATATGAAATATAATTGTGGAATAGCCATTGGAATTAAAATGGATTGTTGACTATCTCGAGTGAGCTAATTTTGATGTTATTGATAAGAATTAAATAACATGTGGTATGTATGTAAATTTTGTTAATATATGCATAATTGATATATTGACATGTGTGGTTTTGGAAATGGCATAATGCATTTCATATGCACCGTGGCAACCTAGAAAATTAGGTGTGAGTGCATGGCATGAAGAGTAAGCGATGTTTTTAAGCGCGTTTGGCTTAGGCATCGTGAAATTCGGTGAGGACTCGAGGACAGGATTGGGCATATAGACATTCAAATTGGGATCATGTATTTGCTTGAATGTGTTTTATGAATCATTGCATGTGCACTTAGATGGGAGTAACCCATGTAGGATAATTTTTCACTAGGCATTACTCATTACTGTTGAGGGGATCGTTATTTATTTTAAATGTCTGAATTTGTTCATGAAGGCGACAACTCATTAGAGGCGATTTTTGAAGAAAACGGATTAGCTTTGGTATTTATTTTGTATAACATGCCATTATAATTTTAAATTTTAATATATGTTTGTATTAAGAGTAATGTATTAACTCTTGAACTATACTTATGTATGGGTCTCATAACATGAGACATAGGTTTTCACGGGTTGTGGTGGTGATAGAGACACCCAGGGATTTAGAGGCGTCACACTTTTAATGGAAATAAATTTTAAAATGAACTTGGTAAAGTATGTTTATGATTTAATATGAAATAATAAATGAGTGCATATGGGAAATATCTATGATAGATGAAATAAAATGAATGATTGTAATCAAAGCTCTTGATCACTGACCATGAAATATGATTTTTTTTTAATTTGATTTGTATAAGTTTTTTTATAACCACATGTTCTCTAGCAATGACAAGAAGGAAGATGTGAATATTGACTGATGATGGTTGATTTGTGTCTCTATTGTAGGTTTCATTCCCAAACTTGGAGGAATTAAATCTTAGTGGTCTTTCCATGTTGAAGATGATATGGCATCCCCAACAATATGAATTCTCCGACAAGCTACAGATCTTAAGCGTGTGTAATTGTCCACGTCTAGTCGATCTTATCCCCTCTCATTTGTTCTGAAGGTTCCAAAATTTGAAAAAAGGTAGTTATAACGTGATTGTGATCCTAAACTATGGCATGTTTGATGGTGAAGGAATTCTCCCGAAGTAAATCCTAAGTTAGAGGAATTCACCTAAACTAAAGCTTATTTTAACGATGGGGACAAAATGACAACCACGAGATATCTTTTATCTTTCCAAGTTCAAGGTTTGGAGCACATCAAAGGCTACATATCGTTAACTGTGGAAAGTCCATGGATGAGTTGCGTTTTCTCCCATATATTTTTTGCTTGTCCTTATACCATTGCAAATATTTAGAGACATTTGCACATAAAAAAAAAATAAGAAGTATTATAAGAGTACATTAATCTTTAATAATAATTTTATTAAATTAATTTAAATTCTACATAAAATAATAAAGAATTATTAATAATATGTAAATTACAAATAAGTTGAAAAAAGAAAATTTTTAAGTGAAAAATGAATTTTAAAAAGGATAAATGTCAATAGAAATAATATTTAACAAAAGTAAAAAATGAGTAGTTATTATTTTAATTTAAGAAAGGAAAAAAATATTGTGTGCTAGAAGTAAAATAAATATTATATTGAACTGGAAAAAAAAATTAGTGAAAATTAGAAAAACAATAATATTTTTAATTTTATTAATTTACTAATTTAATATTCGGAAATTTGGAGTTAAGATATTAAATGATTAAAAGATAAAATTTTAATTTGGAAAATCCAAAAAGTAAAAATATATTTCATTTCATACAAGAAAATTAATGAAAGCATATTTCATTCATATAAGGAGACTAATTAATTTTTGAGTTTAAAATAATCATCAAAGTTAATAATTTTATTATTTAGTTTAAAAAAACACTATATCATAAATAAAAAATAAAGAGTTGAAAACAAGAATAAAGTTACAATTGAATTTTTAAAAATTTAAAATATCATACTTTTATTAAAAAAAAAAGGAAGCATTGTAAATTTTATTCTAATTTAAATAAAAAAGGCAAATAATTAAAATAAATATAGAAATAAAAATTAAATTCAAGAAAGAAATTATTAAATCTTGTGTAAGACATGGGAGTTGATGAATTACATTGAGTCCGTATTTTAATGTTTATTACAGCTTTAATTTGCAATTAATCATGTCATGTATTATATTGTGTAGGGTTCATTCTCTTCTAATTTGGAGGTGCTAGTTTTAGGAAGTTTTTCCAAGTTGAAGGAAATAAATTTTGAAAACCATCGAAAAATAAAAATCCTAAAACTGGAGAAATTACCGAAGTTAAGCAATATTATACTTGATGAGGATGGAAATGCTAGTAAGAGATGTCTTTTGTCTCCTTCCAAGTTCAAGAATTTTGACGACCTGAAAGAGCTATACATCATTGATTGTGGGATGGAGAAAAGGAGAGATGTTTATACTCCTGCTAATGGCATGATGTTTTCCAATGAAAAGGTTAGTTTTTATTGTGCTCTAAAATTTATTTTGTTTTATTTTGGCCCATCTCTAGCTTTTTCAATGCAAAGAAATTACGACCATCAGATTTAATATTTTTATTGAAATTTATCAGCTCTCATATATTTAATTCAATTTTTCTTATATTAAGTGATATATAAAGTCTTTATAAATAATATCAATACATTAACTAATTGCGATAATTTATTTATTCATATAGTATTTAATTTTATAAAATAAAAATTAAATGGTATCAATTCTTTGAAATGAGGTAAAAGATTACATTTCCTTGCAAAAAAAAGACAAAATTCAAAGCTTGCTCCATTATATTAATAACACGAAGATATTAATTAATTGTATTTATTATAACACAAGTTTTCAATTAATGCCATATTAATATTGTAATGACTTTGCCTAGGGTTCCATTATTTGATGGACCAGTGTGTAGTATGAAGCTTTTAAGTCGAGCCCCCATTTCGACAAAATTATGGATGCCTTGAAAGGCGACATCGACTCCATTGGGTAGTGGGGTTGGGGAAAAGTGGGCAAAACTACACTTATCAAACAAGTTGCTCATCAAGCTATGCAACGCCACTTGTTCACCAAACAACTCTACCTTGATTTATCATGGACTTGGCACACCGATAAACTTCAAGAAGAAGAAATTGTCAAAATTCGACAAAAAATTGCAGAAATGTTATGCTGGGAATATGAGTTTTGGTATGGATCCGATAAGGCAGTTAAGTTGAAGAAGAGACTACAGAAGGAGACGATCCTTATAATCTTAGATGGCAATTGGAAGGAGATCCATGATCATTTGGAGGAAATTGGAATTCCTACTTCTTGTAAAGATGATGATGATGATGTGAATGAATGCAAAATAGTGTCGACTAGTAGATTAGATGGAGGCATGTTATCCAAAGACATGATGATGGGCACACAAGCATGTTTTGGAGTGGAAACTTTACCACTAGACGAAGCTTTGACTTTATTCAAGAAGACAGTAGTAGCAAGTGTGGATTCCGTGGTGGAGGAGAATATTAGAGAACTAATTAAAGAATGTGAGGGTGTACCACTTTACTATTAGTGATTACTGGCATTAAAGGATGAGACAATGGATGCGGAAGAATGCCTTGGAACACCTCGAGAATTACTTATGACGATTGATGGTAAGAAGAAGGTGGTTTACTCATGTGTGGAGTGGAGCTACACCCATTTGAAGGATGACGATGTTAAGTCATTGTTGCTACTTTGTGGTCAGTTGGACTACGTTGATATTTCAATCGATCACTTGTTACAATATGCTATTGGTCTCGATTTTTTTGGCACCATCGACTCATTGGACCAAGCAAGAAATAGATTGCTTGAATTGGTGGAAATTCTAAAAGCCTCAAGTTGGTTAATTGAGCTGGATCATCATCCTGATCAAGATAGACACAATTTGCGGTTCTGATGTTGTTTATGATGTTGTCGGAGAATTGCATCAGGATCCTCGTCCATTTGTATTGAAGATGTTGGATTGGAAGAATGGTCAAAGGTGATGAATCAAGGGTGCTTTCCCTCTCTTTACATTGCAAAGTTGTCCCTGAGCTTCCTCAACAGTTGGTATGTCCGGAACTCAATATTTTCTATTATTGTAAACAACAACCCTTCCTTGAATATCCCTATCCCAAAACACATTTTTAAAGGGATGAAAAACGAGTTTAGATTTGTCTTATATGGGTTTTACAACACTACCTTCATCACTCGATTCCCTTGAAAATCTTCGGACATTGCTTCTAGATCGGTGCCACAAATTGAAAGACATTGCACTTATTGGAAAGCTAACGAAACTACAAGTTCTTAGCTTGGTGGGTTCTACAATCCGAAAATTGCCTGATGAAATGGAGCAATTGACTAACCTAAGGCTGTTGGACTTGAACGATTGCAAGCAGCTTGAAGTTATTCCACATAATGTCTTATCAATTTTGTCCAGATTAGAATGTTTGCACATAAGACTATCAGATGCGAAGTTTCTACCAAAAGACATTCAATTTGAGAACTTGACAAGATACGCAATAAGTATCGGTTATTGGAGTGGATCGGGGATAACTGATAGATTATTGAAGTTGAACAAAGTCAACATAAGCTTAGATTTGGGGGATGGAATTCACAAGTTGTTGGAGATAAGTGAGGAACTGGAGTTTAGGGAATTAAGTGGTATTAATTATGTTCTTCAGTGCCCATTAGGTGGGGAGAGTTTTGTAAAACTGAAGGATCTCAAAGTTAGTTATAGTCCCGAGATAGAGTACATCATTGATTCAACGGATCAACGGGTTCTAGAACACAGTGCAACATTTCCTCTATTAGAGTCATTGGTTCTTGATTGGATGGAGAACTTTAAAGTATAGCATAGGCACCCAATTCCAAGAGATTTCGGTACTTAAAAACTCTAAAGGTGGAATATTGTGATAAATTGAGATATCTCTTTTCATTTTCCCACTTATTTCTGAGGCCTTTCTCGGCAAAATACTGACAATTAAAGGTGTCAAGCCATGGAACAAATAATCACATATGAAAGGGAGTTAGAAGATGAATATGATGAGGGTGGGACCAACTTGGAACTATTCCCCAACTTGCGAACCTTGAAACTCCAACATCTACCAAAGCTCATCAATTTCATCCCTAAATTAGAAACAAATGCAAGGCTAGAAGACTCCTCTTTCAATCATAAGGTATGTTAAAGCTTATCACAATATTTCTTCCAACTTTTTTACATCCACACATTTTATGCCTCTTTAAATATTAATTTCTTAAATTATTTGATTAATATTTCTTGAACCTATTTTTTATATACCACACAATTTATTGATCTTTAATAATAAATTTCTTAAAATATTTGACAAATTTAATCTTAAATAATGTAAAAATAATTAATAACCAAATAAAATTCTTAACTTTTCTTTATTTTAGTATTGATTTTTAAAAATATTATCTCTTAAAAAAATTAGAATTTAATCTTAAATAATTAATATAAAATATAGAATAATAAATACAATATGAACTATGAATGAGTTGAAAAAGAATTAGGTTAGATCAAATTAGTTTTTAAAAAAATAAGGCTAAACCAGGAAAGTACTTAGGAAAGAAAAAAAAACGATTAAAATGGTTTTTTTTTATATTTAGTTTAGTCATATAAAATATACAAAGAAACCAAATATAATTAAAATTGTAAAAAAATTACATATTTTTAACTTTTATAGGCCTTATATAATAAAGAGAAACATATAAAATGAGTTTGAATAAATATATAAAATTAATTTATTAAGTTTAAATTATTTTTTTCAAATTTTCTTTCTTTCCACTTTTTCTCTATACTTTCTTTCCTTATTATTTTTCGGATTCTAAACGGAGACTAAAGACTAATAGTAAACATGTGGATAATCCAAGTTGATAAATTATATAGGGAATATATTTATATTTTTCGTAACTTTCCAATTGATGATGTGATGTTTTATATTACAGGTTTCATTCTCTAAGTTAGAGGAGTTGGAACTTCTTCAGGTACCCAAGTTGAAGGGTGTATGGGAATCTGGTCATTTAGATCATCTAATTTACGGAACATAAAGGTATGTCCAAATGACTATTTCAATTGAATTCTGTTCCATCCTCTTTATTATAGAGATTCCAAAATTTATAATATCTCATTAATTGTCCAGTGGAAGCCTTAGAAAGGAGGTGTTACAATTTCATGAAAAGGTTAGTTTTCAGTCTCTTATATTTTTTGTTTCTCTCCTATACTCTCTATGTCTCATTATACTATTTTTTTGGAATTTTTGATGGAAATATTCAATTGATTTTTTTTTTAAAGTATGAGAAGATTATACTAATGTTTAATTTAAAATTTAATTTTAACTATATATTTATATAAGAGATCATTAATTATTATTCTTTCAAAATATAGTCAAATCACCCTTATTTAAAAATATATATATATATAATTTATTTTTAATAGATTAAAAAAAAACTTTTATGAATATTCTATCTTTACAGTCATAGCAATTAACTTCCTTTGTTTGTATCTAAATTAACTAAATAATGCATAATGCTATAATGTAAAAGCTTTGGTGATTCAAATTAGTCTAGTATGTGTAAAACCCGAGAAAAATTCAATTTTTTTGAAAAAGGGTAAAACGGTCATTTCAGTTGAAAATCGAAAATTCTCTAGATCTCGTGGATTGAGCGAGAAGCGGTTCTTGTGATTAAATTGATCTTCTCGAAATCCTAGTAACCCGAAAAAATTTCGTGTAGATTCGTCTGATCGAGGAATATTTTTACAATTTCAAGGTGATAAATCGCCGGTGACTTGAGGAGAGATTTTGAGAATCTCGGAAGTCGAAGTGACTTGATTTAAAGTTATTTACAATAAAAGTGAACTGAAAAGAAATAAAAATTTTTCGAGAAAGCGGTTTGAATGAGTAATATGAACTATGTATTCAAAATGATAATAATAATAATAATAATAATAATAATATAATATTATAATAATAATAAAAAACGAAAATAAAAATGAAAGTCAAAAGAGGAGAAGGGGATAAAATTCGGCAGAGAGGGAGAGAGCGTGGAGGAGAGAGGAGAGAGGAGAGAGTATTATTTTAATTTTTTCTCTTTTCGTTTCTTTTTCAGATCTATGAAAATCGGATCGTAGGTTTTCGTAGGGGCTAAAGGCAAAGTTGATCTACGCGATGAGAGATACGCATGGACACCAAAAAGTTGGAGTTTCGATAAACTCCGTGAGGTAGGGGTTTTATCCTACTTGAGTTTTACACTTTGTTTAAGTGTTTTGTAATGTTTCGGTTGGTTTGAGGCCTTGAACGGCCGTTTGATTGGTCCCAAAACTTGAGACCGAATTGTTGGAATTTTTGGAGAATTTTTGGAGCCCATTTGGACAATCTGTGACTGTGTAGGGGCTGTTTGAGGTGTTTGTTTCATAATTTATGAAATAAATTGTGTGTTGGTGTGTATGAGGCCAGAAATGGCCATGGATTTAGGGTTTACAAAGTGGAGGCAGTGTTGGGTGAGTGATTGAATTGAATTGCTCGTGTTCGTTAATTAGCCGCGAGCTAATTTTTTTGTGTAATGGATTGAGAAATTAGAATGGTTTGAGTTAATTGGATCAAATGAATAAATAGGTTAATACACCAGTTTTAGTAATGTTAACATAAGGACATAATTATATGGAATATAATTGTGTGTATAGGCCTTTGGAGATGAGATTGTGATTTGCTCAATTATATAGAATATAATTGTGTGTGTAGGCCATTGGAGATGAGATTGTGAATTGCTCAAATGAGCTAATTTGGGTGATGTTTGATGAATATTGAATAGCTCAAGTGAGCTAGTTTGGGTGATGGTTGATCCATGTTAAATTACATGTAATTTGTGAATATATGCATAATTAATATATTGTATAAAAATGATTGAAATGGCATAATGCATTTCATATGCACTGGGTAACCTAGAAATTAGGTGTGAGTGCATGACATGAATTTTCTAAAAAATGAACATGGTTGCGAAAAGAATTTCACATGATGATTTTCCGGAGAATGGGGTTGGGAGACGGTCTAACAGATCATTTCGGATGAGGACCATGGTGTTGGGAAGTTCTCGACATTAGCGCCTCGGAGGAATAGTCAGTATTTTTGAGCCACGTTCGGTAGTGTATTTTTCAGAACAACGGGTTTTGTTTGAAAGTAGTTATTTTTCTCGCGCCCATGGCTTAGGCAAGTGTGGGGGTCGGTGAGGACTCGAGACATAGAGATGGGCATGTAGACATTCCAAGTAGGATCACGTATTTACTTGAGTTGTGTTTAAATTGGAAGCATTCGTATCTTGGCTTAGGTGGAGAGTAGCCCATTTAGGGCAGTTCACTGCTAGGCGATAGCTCATCTGTCGAGGGTTTTTCAATTTTTTCGGTGCGGGGTGTTAGAGAGCGGCTCTTCTTAGAGGCTGATTTTGAAGAAAGCCGGGTTGTGGCTTTGATGGTTTTTGGATAATATGTAAAATTTATAGATTTTTAATATGTATTTGTATTAAGAGAAATGCTATAACTCTTGAACCATGTAATATATTTGGTTGGGATATAGATTTTATGAGTTGAACTATTGGAATATAGTTGGGTATATATTTGATGAGTGTTGATGCAGGGGCCCAAGAGGCCATTTTTAATCAGGTTTGGGTCTCGCGATGCGGGCGTGTAAATGTTTCACAGGGTTGTGGTAGTCAACGGACCCCCCCAGTTTTGGGCGTCACGGCAGTATCGAGCTAAGGTGGCAGATTACCTTAGGAATTTCGGTGGGTGTATCCATAAGTTTAGTCGTTACCATTCCGCGGCAATTGTCGAGCTAAGGTAAACGGTGCAGCGGGACTCGGTGGGTGTAGTTATAAGTGTAGTCCTGATACCAGCTTCACAACTTGGTATCAGAGCTTAGGTAAACGATTACCTAGGGAGCTTGGGTTTGGGTATCCATAAGTTTAGTCCTGATACCAGCTTCACAGCTTGGTATCAGAGCCTAGGTTTATAAATACCTAAAGCTAGATGTTAGGTATACGATTTACCTAGGACTTGATGGGAAACGGGTTAGATCATGCATCTGTTGTGCATTTTGATGATATTGTGATGTGTGATTGAATTGTGTGATTTGTATGCTTGGTGAGTAGCATAGGATAAAATGTTGAACTCTAGGGTTAAAAAACATAACCTTAGGGGTTCGGAAAGACAAACTGAGCATGATAGTTCAGAAATTGAATTGTGTTAGTGATTGGAAATTAGCACTATTGAGAAAAAGGGATGAACGGTTAGTTCATGATAACTAAATCAATTAGTGGTTGGCATATGCACCATGGATTAGGCGAGGTAGAATTTGGGCTTAGAGGTTAAGGCCTCTGGGAAAAGCCATTGTATGGGAAAATTCTCCTCTAGGATCTAGGGCGAGAGTTGGTCATATATGGTAGACATATCGGGTTTTGATGTCATTCTTGACATGAATGAGTTGACAGCCCATCGGGTTGTTAGTGATTGTGACACGGCGGGTTATCATGCGGCCTTGGTTTGGAGTAGTGAAGGTAGCATATGTGGCGTTTGAGCCGGGGGTCCGTTGACTACCCGTCGACCGAAAACACTTTCGTGAATGTGGGGTGACCCGACATTTCTCACAAAAAATCGGGCGAGTCTCCTTTATGCGGGAGCTCTACCCGAATACAAAACACCTGCATATATCCCCGAAGCGATTACAATATATCCAATATATCAATATATCAAATCACATGAGTAATACGGCCCACTTGAGCCTAAAGCGGTACTCATAATACATACTAACTATGAATCCAACTATATGCAAATGATTTTAAAGGTTCTGATATTTTCACTCTTATACAATACATATATTAAAATTAGACATTTCAATACATGTATATATCATCAACGAAGCCACAACCAGACTTTCTTCTAATCCTCAATCCCACAAGGGCCAGAGTAGATCCTCGCACCGCTCACTTATGCCTATAAAATATCCCTCGACGAGGGTGAGCTAATCTTTCGATAGTGGAGATGCGCCACACAAGTAGCTCTTCTCCCACACCTAGAAATCTGATATAAATGTTCCAAAATAAACACATTCAAGCAAATTTGTGATCACACTTGAATGTCTACATGCCATCACCACTATCTAGGGTCTCATAAACTCACACTGCCTATATCTATAATAATCATTTTCAAAACAAGAAAACCTATTTGATTCTTAGAGTATACCTACCGAGAAAATATTGACAAAAAATAGGATACCCTCGGCAGTAGTTAGTGAGCTTTCGAAAGCGATCATGGTCGACCAATGATCTGACAACCTCTCCCAGCCCAGATCTCGCGGAGATATCATCTGTGCCAAAAAATTCCTTTACGCAACCCCGTCAATCATTTACAAAAACCATGTTATGCACTCACACAACTTTCTCATTACCGATGCATATAATACATTATGATCTATTTCAATATCATATAACACATGCAAATATATCACCATACATATATTTACAAAACAATCAATTCCACCTGATCATGACATGTAAATTCTCCATTTATCACATCAAAATTAGCTCCATTGGGCTAATGATCAAACACGAAGCAATTCGATTTGAATTACTCAACCAACATTATTTCCTAAAAAATATTTTGACAACACTGTTTCGGGAATAGTGAAACCCTCGGTTACTATTCCCGAAAAATCACAATTCATCGATTCACTTTGTGAACCCGCATTTCCCGACCATTTCCGGCCTCATTCCAATCAATACATGATTTATTATGCAAAAGCACATTTGACACCCAAAGCCGGCCGTGCGATCCACATTGCTACTCTTGGGTTTCAAAAATTCATATCAATTCGGTCCCAAGGTTTGGGACCGATCAAACGGCCCCTCACGGCCTCATTCTACTCAAACATTCGTAAAGTACTTAAAGAGGGAATAAAACCCAAGTAGGGAGAAACCCCTACCTCTCGGAGTTTGAGAAAACTCCCTAAATAGTGCCACGAAGCCCTCTCCGCGTAAACCCTTCTTGTCAGAGAAGGAAGCTGAAGCGGTCGGGATCGCCCGTATTTCTAGAGAAGTCTAACCTTCTCACTCTAAATCGTGCTACTCTTTGCATCTCCTTCCAATTCACGTTTTGGCTTCTATTTCACTTTGGAGAAGAGCTATAGCTCTTTTTGTCCTTTAGTTCATTGTCGATTTAATTAATTAATTGTACTACCAGGTTTTGGCGTTATTATTGTTAGTCATTTCATCATTTCTCTACTCATACCACTTATGGCACATGAGTACTTGTTATATCTTGACTTTCGTCATCGAAAATAGATTTACATTTTGACTGCGATGCCTCGAAAAACGTGTAAATTTCGATTGTCTCGGAATTCGACGAAATTTTACGTGCTAGCTAGATTTCGCGAGACGATTCCAACGGTGAAATCCGTTTCGTCATCCAAGATTTAGAGAATAAATTCTGGATTTTTAACCGAAATTATTTTGTAACCAAAATTACGATTTTGCCCTTTTTCCAGAAATTGGAATTTCTCGGGTCTTACATTCTCCCCTCATTAAAAGGAATTTCGTCTCGAAATTCAGGACAATCACAATCACTCACATGCATGTGCAACGTGCACTCTATCATGCATGTAAACAGTCATTTAAATCTTAAACGACTAAACTACGTACCTTCATCCCTAAACAAGAAGAAGGGATGGGTGCGCATCATGTCTCGCGTTCCGTTGACTCCTCCACTCCATAGTGCCGCCCATGCTTTGACACTAGCCTCACGGTCTTGCGTCGCAAAACTTAATCACGGCTATCTAAAATGCTACCTTTGGTCCCTCCTCGAAGGTCGTGGTGTCAACCTCAATCATCTGATCCACCACATGGTAGATGCGGGTATACTTGAGGAGCATGGAGCGTGAAATACCTCATGGATTTGACATCTTGGCGATAACGCATGGCCGATGCATAGCAGTGCCTATCCTCTCGGTATCTCGAAAGGTCAATAAACCTCGACGATAGCTACCACGGCTTGCGAACATTACGCCCCTCTTAGGCATAACCTTCAAGAAGACATGATCTCCAACCTCGAACTCTAGGGGTCGAAGTCGCACATCAGCATAGCTCTGAGCTGTGAGAAGACGCTGTCGTATTAAGCTCACCTTCTCGAAGGTGTCTCTAATCGAATCCCGGGACCGGTGATGGATCTCCCACCTCGGTCCAACATAACGGTGATCTATATGGCCTCCCATACAATGCCTCATGCAGTTACCATACGTATACTACTTTGTGGCATTGTTGTAGAGCGAATTCCACTAAGGGCCGTCTCCTCCCGGCTACCCTTATGTCTGGGACGCATGCTCGTAGCATGTCCTCTAATATCTGTATAGTCTGGGCCACGACCATCGTAGAGGGTGGAGCAATACTCATCGTCGATCGTGTGCCTTTTGGAAACTCTTCCAAAAATTCTTAGCCGTAAACCTCGGGTCCCTATCGGGAAACTATGGATACTGGTACTCCTTGGCGGACTATCTCTCGAATGTACAAGCGGCGAATCTCTCCAGGCAGAGGTCATCCGCGCGGCTATAAAATGTCTTGAACTCCGTGAGTCGGTCCCTTATCCTGTCTGCATCATTAGCCTGCTGTGTCCGTGGAAAGTGGGTCTGAAAGTTCATGCGTGACGTGCTCCCACTTCCTCGACCACCTCCAATGGCCCGAGTAGCCTGCGGCCCAGTGCTTCGGCCTTAACCTGCGACATGTGAGACATCCGTCGACAAAGAGTCCCTTCGATGTCTCTTCCATCCGCTCGATATCTGGCGTGAAGATCTGAGGTATCTTGTGCCACACGGATCTACGGCAAATCGTGAGCAATGAAACTCCACGAGAATCCTCTTCTCTCCATCAGTCAAGCGAGAACCACTACGTCCCTATATGAAGACTACCATCTACGTGAGCGGTCCAGCCCTCGTCACCGTGCACGGCGCCTGCCGGTCCTTAATGGACACTATCTCACGTCCATGCTTTGCGGGACTCAATCACTCTTCTCACGCAGAGCGGTGCTTAGCCATAAACTCCCCAATGTACCCCGAGTACGCTTTCATTTGTCTGTGGCCTTGCTTGATCTCGACCATGCCCCGCTCCAGAAGTCTATACTGCCCGATGCTCTCGTGACTTCCGACTGAGTGCATCAGTCACCACATTTGCCTTACCGGGATGGTAATGCAAAGTGAAGTCATAATCCTCTAAAAACTCCATCCATCTGTGTTGCCTCATATTGAGGTCCCGCTACGTGAAAATATACTTCAGACTTTTATGGTTTGAGTACACCTCGAACTCCTCACCGTATAAGTAGTGGCGCCAAATCTTCAAGGCGAAGACTACGACCGCCAACTCCATGTCGTGTGTGGGGTAATTCTGCTCGTGATTCTTCAGCTGACGAGAACCATAAGCTACTACCCTCTGGTTGTCAAAACTGCATCCAATCCAGAGCCCCTCGGGGGCATCCTGATACCTTTGTACCCACTGTCCCCTATCAGGAACTATCAAGATGGGAGGCTGAAGTAAGTCTCCTCTTTAACTCCTAGAATGCCTCCTGCGCCGGTCATCCCAATCAAGCTTGACCTCCTTAGATTGACCTAGTCATAGGTGTTGCTATCTGGAGAAATCCTCGATGAATCTCTTGTAATACCAATGATCCCGAGCTACGTATCTCAAGAGTGACCGGCCTCTCAACTCATCACTACCTCGACCTTCTACAGTCGTGACCTCCCGATGCTAACACCCGTATCCTAAAAATCTCACCTCGGTATGCGAACTTCGCACTTCTTGAACTTGGCGTCACGGTGATGGTCTCCCGGCAAATTGTAAGCGATCCTCGAGTGATACCCATGCTCCCTTTCGGTAGGAGTAGATCAAGATGTCATCCACGAAGACTACGACAAGCCCGATCTAAATAGGGTTGGAATATCCTAGCCATGAGATCCATGAATCTGCTGGCGCATTCGTGTCGAAGAGCATCACCCAGTAAACTCAAAGTGCCCATAACTTGTCCCTAAGCGTTGTCTTAGGGATATACGTATCCGCCCTTAGTGATGGTAACGGTGCGAAGGTCTATCTTGGAGTAGACTCGCGCTCCTCTCTTGATCAAGTAATCGTCAATCCTGGTAATGGAGTGCAGTTTCTTGATCGTAACCACTGTTCAAGCTATGCGTAGTCCAATGCACGGTCGAAGGGTCTTGTTCTTCTTCTTTTAAGCAGGCAGGGCGCCCCATGGTGAAGTGCTCGGTCCTAATGAACCCCTTGTCTAATAGCTCACATGCTTGGACTCTAAGTTCACGCAGCTCAGGCTGGTGCCACCCATCTATGCGGAGTCGTAGAGATGGAGTGAAGAATACCAGTGTAACTTCAATCTGAAGTCTACATCCTATGGAGGTAGTCGAATTGGCTCATACGGAAAAACATCAGAATACTCGCCAAACCACCGAGAGTGAATTAAGTCTGGTCTCACCTCATCCTCTAGGAATTAGGCTCGCTAATGACACACTGGTATCCACGACACACGGACTTGTATATGCAGGTGACATATCATCTTATCCCCTTGAAATACCACGAGTGCGAATCCTGGCGTGTAGGCGGTAACCCTCCTACGCTCCTGATGTCGATGCTGACCTGTATTTGTCAGCCAATCCATCCCTAGGATGACATCGAACTGACATGTCCATGATCCTCGAGTCTTGTAGAGTAGAGTCTGAGATCTCAGAATCCACAACCCCTCGACCCCTTATCATCCCTATTCTCGCCCTAATCCCTAGGGGAGAACTCACATACAAAGGCTCCTCTAAGGTCTCAACCTCTAAGCCCAACTCGATCACAGCTGATGCAGCAATGAATGAATGCGAAGCACCAGAATCAAATAACACTCGCCCGTATGCAAGATAGCAAAAGCGTATAGCTGGCTGATGCGCTGACTCGGCAATGGTGTGGCCCGGGCGTAGACACGCCCACTAGACCCTTTGATGTCGCTCACGTGGGCTCGTCCCTGCACCTCTACCCGCCTGGCCTCTCGGGCTTGCACAGTGAAATGTGGGGTGCAGCGTAGCTCCCAGCCCAGGAGGCCCAGCTCCCAGCCTATCTGGTCTTTGTGGAGGAGCGTCTTTGTATCTCTGTCACCTTTGCCGACTAGAGTTGTCTTCATCCCCCAAACCTTGGGATCCACATCTGCAAGAGACAATCCCTCCCTCATGTGTCCAGTCTCTTGACAATGGTAGCTCATCTGTCCCGCGACGGTAACTCTCATGCATCCCTTTGGCGGGTGGCCACGACTCTGGGACCTCGAGACTAGGCTCTCTTGCCTCTTTCGATGGAAGATGGTAGTGTCCTTCCTCTCTAACTACTAGCACCCTCATCCCGAGTGCTCAGGAGCATCCTCATCTCTCGCTCTATGGTGAATTTGTCCCTGACCATTGGAGTCCATATCCTGTAGACGAGTCTCTGATCACGGCCAGATGGACAACTTCGGCCCATTCTCAAATCCTCTAAATTTGGCCAGAATGCTGTTGGCCCGCGTAATCATCCGCAAACGGGCTAACTCGTGAATCTAGCCACGTAGTCCATCTGATCATCGCCCCCACAGCCGGCTCCTAGGAACTCCTGAGCCTTCACAATCTCTGGAAAGTATTTACCACGAGCGCTCCACAAACTACGCCATGTCGCCGGCCTCTAGGTCTCTAGAGGTCCTTGCCCATTTCCACCATACTTGGGCCTCACCCTCTAACTGGAACGCAGCTAGTCTAATCCGGGTTGTGTCAGAGGTAATCTCCATAGCCTCTAACACTTTCTCGATCTGCATGAACTAATGGTCTGCCACCATTGGATCTCCTCCCCCTGTGAATGTCGGAGGGTGGTGCGGCTGCAAATCTGGAGGTTCTTGGACCTCCTGACTATATGCTAGCTGTTACGATAGCGACATTTGCAAACACCTGCAACCTCAGCAAGGCCTGTTGATCAAATACCGGAGTGATATCGATGGTGCGACCAGTACCCAGTGGGCGTCCTCTGCGTCCTCGTCTCTACTACTCATCTACCGCAATTAACATAGCGGTTAAATCTCCAATACGGTATCTCTAAGGCATAAACACAACCGAGACACTAATCATACCGCATTACATCGGTGTATACACATTGTCCTTGCATTTACAATTGTCTGAGGCAATCAATATGCATTTAAAACAATTTTTTTGAACAAAAAATTTTATTTTCGAAGGCTCATTTTTGAAAATTTTATTTTTAATTTTGTCTAATTTTATTTGATTTTTTTTTTCAAAAATAATATTTTATTTTTTTCCTCGAAAAAATTTTCCCCAAAAATTGACTTAGAGCGATGCGATTGGCCCCGGGTGGCGAGTGAGTGCACCAGAACACGACTGGCGACCCATGACAACCCAGTAGCGCATGGTCGCACGCCCGTGCGTGCTTTGCCTCGCCAGCGTCCGCCGCCGCGCTGCTGCCGGTAGCGCTTACCCACGCCCAGCGTCGGCCCGCCGCGCCCGCTGCGCCCGACGGCGCCCAATGCCCAGCGCCGCTGCACGCACGCCGCACGCCTTTACTAGCGCAGTGCCATACGGTTTGGCGTTAGCCCGCGGTTCCGGCACCCGACAAAAAAAAATTTTTTTTTCGTATATTTTTTCTCATTTTCGAGGATACTCTAATAAATTATAAAAATTCATTTTCTTCAATTTTCTTCCATTTTCTTCAGTTTTCTATTGGTAAAACCTTAGAAAATAATTTTTATCGTCATCATTTTTTTCATTCTCATAAGTAGCCTTCCTTGCTACTTAGAAAATTTTAAGCGTGAAATTTTAGTTATTTTCTTGTGCAAGCGGAATAATTTTCAGGTTTTCCACAAAACCCACTCATTTTCAAAGCGGAGTTGCTGTCGAGACTTCTTTGTCCAGACTTGTTACTGGACCATTTTGCCAAATTTCTCAGCAATTGTTCTCACACTAACCTAGTGTTAGCATTTAGTTATTTGTCTAAGTGCTATCACTAAGCACACAATCAAAACACAACACATGATCAATCAACATGTTATAAACATCAATCACACAATCACATGATCACAATCAAAACACATGCGATGTTCTAATTTTTTCTCTAGTGCCTTCTTTGGTAATCTCATACCTAAACCTACATGTACCACAAGTGGTGATAGATGCAAACCAGGCTCCTAGGTATTCGTATACCAAGGCTGTGACACTGAGCACAGGGGTCCGTTGACTACCCGTCAACCGGCGGAATACCCGTGAATGTCGGGTGACGGAGCATTCTCACGAATCGGGCGAGTCTCCTTTGTACGGGAGCTACACAGATAAAACTGCATATGCTGTCCCAAACGATTGCAATATATCAATATATACAATCACATAGTATCTGACCACTTGGGCCTAAGCGACCTCTCATAATACATACTAACTATGAATCCAACTATATACCAAATAGTTTACAAGAAGAGTTACAATATTTTCACTCTTATACAATACATATATTAAAATTAGACATTTCAATACATGTATATATCATCAACCAAAGTCACAACCCGGCTTTCTTCTAATCCTCAATCCCTAGGACGAGCCGTCCCATCGCACGCTCCCTATACCTATAAAATAATATCCCTCGACAGGGTGAGCTAATGCTCAGTAGTGGAATCGCCCTAAGTGGGAACCTCTCCGCAAGTGCGGTGCGATGTTCCAGAAATAAACACACATTCAAGCGAGTCGTGATCCTACTTGAATATCACACATCATCCCCATGTCTCGAGTCCTCACCGACTCCTCACACTTGCGCCTAAGTCATGTAGAGAAAATAATCATTTCAAAACAAAGCCTATTTGTTCTTGAAAATATACTACCAAAATATTCGGTAAAAATATGGGACTACTCCCGAAGTAATTGGTTAGTGAGCTTTCAGCTTGATCATGGTCCTCATCGAAATGATCACATTGGCCCATCTCTAGCAATTCTCGGAATATCATCTATGTAAAATTCCTTTATAATACATGTCCGTTTTATAAAAAACCATGTCATGCACTCACACAACTTCATTTACCCAGTGCATATGAAATGCATTGTGATGCCATTTCAATAACTCATATAACACATACAAATATATCACCATATATTTACAAACAATCAATTCACACAATCATGTCATGTAAATTCTCATTTTATCACATCAAAATTAGCTCACGTGGGCTAATGATCAAACACGAGCAATTCGATTTGAATTACTCAACCAACACATTATTTCACAAAAATTATTTTGAGAACACTGTTTCGGGAATAGTGAAACCCTCGGTTACTATTCCCAAAAAATCACAATTCATCGGTTCACTTTGTGAACCCGCATTTCCGGCCATTTCCGGCCTCATTCCAATCAATACATGATTTATTATGCAAAAGCACAATTTGACACCCCAAACCAGCCGTGGCAGTCACGACTGCTACTCTTGGGTTTCAAAAATTCATATCAATTCGGTCCCAAGGTTTGGGACCGATCAAACGACCCCTCACGGCCTCATTCTACTCAAACATTCGTAAAGTACTTAAAGAGTGAATAAAACCCAAGTAGGGAGAAACCCCTACCTCTCGGAGTTTGAGAAAACTCTCTAGAATTTAGTACCACAGCGAAGCCTCTCCGCGTAAATGACTTACCCTTCTTGTCGAAGAATCTGGGCGAGTCACGATCGCCGTATTTCTAGAAGTCTAACCTTCTCACTCTAAAATCACGTTCTGCTACTCACTGCATCCTCTCCCCTTCCAATTCACGTTTTTGGCTTCTATTTCACTTTGGAGAAGAAGAGCACTATAGCTCTTTTTGTCCTTTAGTTCATTTAATCAATTTAATTAATTAATTCCCTTCTTTCTCCAGTTTTGACATTCGGTACTATTTCGGCCGTCCATTTTCATCATTTCTCTACTCGCACACTTATGGCATGAGTACTTGTTATATATGACTTTCGTCGCATGAAAAATAGATTCATTTTGAACGCGATGCTCTCAGCGTGTAAGTGAAGTATGCCGAGTGAAGAAATTTTAGGTGCTAGCTAGATTTTGCGAAGGGCAGTTCAACGGTGAAATCCGTTTCCATCATCGAGATCTAGAGAATAAATTCTGGATTTTTAACCGAAATTACAATTTGTAGCGAAATTACGGTTATGCCCTTTTTCCATAAATTGGAATTTCTCGGGTCTTACAATGCCATGTGGTGATGAGTATGTGCGTGAATTTGAATGAAGTGTTAAGAGGAGAATGTAAAACTAGAAAAATTCAATTTTTTGAAAAATGGTAAAACGGTAATTTCGAGTTGGCAGAAAATTCTCTGATCTCGGATGACAAAGTTGTGTCGTTAAATTAGGTCTGAAATCTAGTGACGAAAAATTTCGTTGAATTACGTCTGGTGAAATATTTCACAATTCGGGTGATAAATCGTCAGTGACTTCAGGGGAGAGATTTTTAAGAAAATCTCGGAAGTCAGGAAGTGACTTGATTTATGTTCATTTATGATAAAGTGAACTGAAAAGAAATAAAAAATTTCGGGGAAGAAACGGACCGAATGAAGTATGAACTATGTATTCAAAAAATGATAATAATAATAATAATAATAATATAATAATATTATAATAATATTAAAACACGAAAATAACAATGAAAGTCAAAAGAGGAGAAGGGGATAAAATTCGGCAGAGAGGGAAAGAGCGTGGAGGAGAGAGGAGAGAGTATTATTTTAATTTTTTCTTTTTTCGTTTCTTTCTTAGATATATGAAAATCGGATCGTAGGTTTTCGTCGGGGCTGAAGGCAAAGTTGATCTACGCGATGAGAGCTACGCGTGGACACCAAAAAGTTGGAGTTTCGATAAACTCCGTGAGGTGAGTTTTATCCTACTTGAGTTACACTTTGTTTTGATGTTTTGTAATGTTTTCGGTTGGTTTGGGAGCCTTGAGCGGCCGTTTGATCGATCCCCAGACTTGAGACCAAGAATTATTTGAATTTTTGGTTAATTTTTGGAGCCATTTGGACGATCCGTGTGTGTAGAGGCTGACTGGGGTGTTTGTTTCATAATTTATAGAAATAAATTGTGTGTTAGTGTATATAAAGGCCGGAAATAGCCATAAATTCGGGTTTACAAGTGAACTGATGTTGGGTGAGTGATTCAAATTAGTTGCTCGTGTTCGTTAATTAGCCGCCTTGAGCTAATTTTGTGTAATGGATTGAGAAATTAGAGAATGGCTTGAGTTGGTGGATCAAATGAATAGATAGGTTAATACATTATTTTAATGTGTTAACATAAGGACATAATTATATGGAATATAATTGTGTGTATAGGCTTTGGAGATGAGATTGTGATTTGCTCAATTATATGGAATATAATTGTATGTGTAGGCCATTGTAGATGAGATTGTGAATTGCTCAAATGAGCTAATTTGGGTGATGTTTGATGAATATTAGACATAAGCTCAAGTAGGCTTCGTTTGGGTGATGGTTGATCCATGTTAAATTACATGTAATTTGTGAATATATGCATAATTGATATATTGTATAAAAATGATTGAAATTGCATAATGCATTTCATATGCACTAGTAACCTAGAAATTAGGTGTGAGTGCATGACATGAATTTTCTAAAAAATGAACATGGTTGCGAAAAGAATTTCACATGATGATTTTTCGGAGAATGGGGTTGGGAGACGGTCCAACAAATCATTTCGGATGAGGACCATGGCCCCATTTCGGAAAGTTCTCAACCCATTCGCCTCGGAAGGTAGTCCCATGGCCCTGCAGGCACGTTCGGTAGTGTATTTTCAAGAACAACAGGTTTTGTTTTGAAAATGATTATTTTTCTCATACATGGCTTAGGCAAGTGTGAGGGAGTCGGTGAGGACTCGAGACATGGGAATGGGCATGTAGACATGCAAGTAGGATCACGTATTTACTTGAGTTTGTGTTTAAATTGGAGCATTGTATATGCACTTAGGTGGAGAGTAACCAATTTAGGGTGATTCCACCTCTCACAGGCGATAGCTTACCATCGGAACAATTTTTTTCGAGTGCCGGGGTGTTCGAGAAGACGACTCTTCTTAGAGACCGATTTTGAAGAAAGCTGGGTTGTGGCTTTGATGGTTTTTTGGATAATATGTATTAGAATTATAGATTTTAATATGTATTTGTATTTAGAAATGTTATAACTCTTGAACCATGTAATATATTTGGTTGGGATATAGATTTTGTGAGTTGAACTATTGGAATATAGTTGGGTATATATTTGATGAGTGTTGATGCAGGGGCCCAAGAGGCCATTTTACCTGAGTTTGAGTCTCGCTATCTGAGGCAGTATAAATATTCCAGTCAGGTTAATAGGATGAGTCGTGAGACCACAGTTTTGGGGGCATGCAGTATGTGAATGATACTGTATAACTTTATGATAACTATAATTTCCAAGATGATTTCAAAAAAAATAATAATATTTTTGTATGTCTATAGTTAAAACGCAATAATAATTTTTTAAATTAATTAGAAATTTAATTCAAATAATATAAAAATGTATAGTAAATAAAATATAAAGGAGTTTTTTTTAAAGCTAATTACTTGTAATATAATCTAGTAAAATGCCTCTATTAGGACTCTAATCCATCTCCTCCATACGTCCTACCTTTAAACATTGAGCTCTAACCAATTGAGTTAGATATGTAGACAAGTATAAATAAATTTATATTAAAAAATATAAATAAAATATAAAGGAGTTGAAAAACAATCAAGATTAAAGAAATTTTCATTTTAAAAAACATTAAATATTAAAAAGATGGAAGTAGAATCCTTTTTTATCAAATTTTCTTTTACAACATATTCTTTAAACACTTGCTGAGTTTCAATTTATTTATACAGAAATGGTATCAAAATTCTTTTTTTTTTTTTCAAAATTCTTTAGTTCTTATCATTTCCATTTTATAGGTTCAATATATTTGTTTTATATTTTCTTATATTTCTATTAAAACTGTGTTGTTTGTATTTGTTCTTATATATCATTTTCAGTTTTTTAGGTACATGGGATTTGCTTTTTGTCTTGCTTATCTTGGATGAAGTACAATTTCAGTCTCCATATATGAGACATTACTGATGATATTTGAGACATTAGTGGAAGTATGAGATATTTTAATGATATTTCACACACTAGTGGAAGTTTTAATCTATCACCGTTCTACTTCTTGCATGTATTAGAAGTTTTTAATATTTTATAATTATGAAATACTTTGATTGCGGAATCTTTGTTATGTGTTAAATTTATGATATTATTTGAATAAGTTTTTACTCATATCTAAAATTATAGTGTGCTTTAAAATGAAATATGATATTGTAGAAATTTTCTTAAATACTATACAATAGTAAATGAAAGATTCGTAACATCATTTGATAGGATATTCCCTTGTTTGATTGATAGATGATTTTAGTTAAATATATTCAAGATTCATATAGTATTTGATCCGGGGTGTCAGGTTAACCACCGTCGACACAAAAGCCTGTATTGTCTCATATCGTGAGACCCATACATGAGTAAATATGGTCACGTTGGGCCCATACATCAATACTCACCAAATATTTATCCAACTATATTACAATAGTTCAAGAGTAAATTACACTCTTAATTCAAAACATATATTAAACTAGTCAGTTCTAATATATACACAAAACGTGAATCAAGTTCATAATCTCGGCCTGCAGGGTGCGATGCACTTTGAGCTCCCGAAAGGGGATGCGGCAGGTGGCTTGATGCCAGTAGTTGAATTCTCCTACGAGAGCTACTCCCTACCTAAAATACACTTGCAATGGCACATCACAACATCCACATTCCATACAATTCACAATGCATACATGGAATGATTTATATCATGCATGAAAATGTTTTCCATGCCCATACCCCGAGAGTCACCCTTCTGACCCCCTCCACACATGCCTATATGCAAGTGTGAGTCGTCAACAGTAATGCCAATGACACCCAACTACTGAACCTTCGCCGGCTCACCAACACCCAAGGCAATTTGCTAATGGATAACCATCGGTGAAATCCAGAGCTCCACATCACTCAACTCTAGGTCTAAGTGATGAACATGATCGTCTATTTTCTCTTAGGCAATAGAACTTTTCGGATTACACCGCGGGTCTCTAACACCCATACGAGGAACTTTTGGGATGGTACCGCGGGTCTCTCACCCGATCGGTCTCTCACCCATGCAGGACCTTTAGGATAATACCACGAGTCTCCTACACCCGAGTTCCAAGGACGCCTAACACACATTAATTATTTCTCATTTTATAATTTGAACCATGAGTCTTTATTGGACGTAGTCCCAAAGACAAATTCAACCCACATTCACCAAAAGTGGTGAATAACCATATCGTGCACCCATACCCGACTCGACGCGATGTCACTGTGCACATGAATGCAATGATGTCAATTCATATATCCAATTCCAATGGCTCACACACAATTATATTTCATATAATTAAAACATCATGTTAACACATTAAATCACATGCATTAACAATTCTTTTCCGCACACATTTCAAGCCATTCATTTTAAGCAATATTATTCAAACAACATACATGGACAATTTTCGTCCAACCATCAACCCGGACTGTTTTAACAGTCCCCAAACAGTACGTGGGTTGTCCATGGACAGCCCCCTCATCAAGCATCGGTTCCACTTCTTGTAAGACCCGAGAAATTCCAATTTCTGGAAAAATGACAAAATCGTAATTTCGGTTACAAAATTGTAATTTCGGTTAAAAATCCATAATTTATTCTCTAGATCTCGGATGATGAAACGGATTACACCATTGGAATCGATGCCGTGAAATCTAGTAGCATGTAAGAATTTCGTTGAATTCAGGAGCGTTCGAATTCTGCGTTTTCGAGCGTCGTGTTTGGTCTTTGACAAAAGCGATTTTTCGATCGACAGAAAGTCGCATATAACCTGCGTCTTCATGTCATAATAAGTGGTATGAGTAGAGAAATAATGAAAATGGAAAAGTGAGATAGTGCGAATGTCCAAGTAGGAAATGAAGGACGTAATGGTCATTTTGGAATTTGATTTAAGTCACAAAATGACAAAATAGTGTACAAGACTTTTCTTCTTCCTTTAAACCAAGACAAAACGTGAATTTGGGGAGGGGGTTGATCCAGTAGCCGAAAATGGAGATTTTCCTTAGAGAGAGAGAAACTTCTCTCTAAAATATCGCACTATCCGACCGTCATGTCTCACAAGAAGGAAAGCCGTCTACGCTGAGAGGCCATACCGGATTTCCAAGGAGTTTAGATAAAACTCCTTAAGGTAGCCCCTACTTGGGCATTTTATCTCTTCTTAAGAACATTGTAATGTTTCAAAGAGGTCGTGAAGAGGGGTCATTTGATCTACGTCCCAAACCTCGGGACCGAATCGAGGATGTATTCCTTAAAATCCTGATCGGTGCAATGACCACCACGCTGGTTTGGCTGTTAAATTGTGCTTACATGATAAATCATGTATTACTGGAATGAGGCCGGAAATGACCGTGAAATGCGGTCACAGGAACTGGTTAATTGCATTTTCCTCGAAATAGTAACCGAGGGCTTACTATTCCCCAAATGCTGTTCATAAAATATTTTTTCGTGAAAATGTAATGGGTCACGTATGATTCAGGAAATGACTGCTCGCGGTTTGACTAATAGTTCACGTGAGCTAATTTTGATGAAAAACAGAATGAGAATTTACATGACATGATTGTGTGAATTGAATTTGAATGCAAATATATGCATGTTGATATATATTTTCCAAAGGATATATAATCGATGAACAATCTGATCATAGCATTCCATATGCAATCGGAACAGGATACGAGAGAAGTGAGAGCTAGATGAGCGTCCCAAAGAAAATGGTTCTGAGGTTAACAAAATACACTTATCGAGGTAGTTCAAAACAAAAAATATCAATCGCCAATGGTTTTCCAAATTGATATATACATATCTGAGGGAGGTCGGTTCACAAGTTCAAATAAACATAATATTTCACATAGGTGGCGAAGGAAAGTAGAGTGGGGGAGCTCGCCGCGAATTCGTGGCAATGCCCAGATGAATAAGTTATTCCTCCGCAGGGATCATGCATTGCTTGAATGGTGTGTTTATTTGAAAACATTGCACTCCACTTAGTGAAGAGCAGTAGCTCCACTAGGCTGTTATCTCCACTATCAGAAATAGTCACACCCGTCGAAAAGACACACTGTGCTCATACAAGGTGTGGAGTGCCAGGTGGGGCGCTCATTCCATAGATTGATATTTGTAAGAAAGTCAACATATTATTTATGAGATTTATACATGGCTAAAACCTTCAATTTAGTATATGTGTATTGTATATACAAGAGTAAAAAATATTTTGAATCTCAGAATTCACTGATAGATACATAGTTGGATTCATAGTTGTGGTATGTGCTGAGGATGAGTATTGTTTATGGGCCCAAGTGGGCCGTTACTCCACGCTAGATTATATTGCACCTAAGCTTGGGACTGTGCATATGCAGGTTTGTTATTTGGGTGGGGAGAGCCCCAAGGTTAAAGGAGACTCGCCCATTTTTGCAGTGTCACTGCCTGTTATCCGACATTCACAGAAGAGCTCACAATATTTTAGTCACCTTAATTGTGTTTTGGGCCACACTTTTATACCAAAAATAATTTTTCGGATCGGTGGTAACACATCATAAAGGTCCAAACATGCGGACTTTCTCTGGGGCGGAAGCTCCCTATAATTTCCGCATGCAAACCTACGCTTATGATCCAAATGCTCGCCATTTTCGGCCTCTCACTGTCCCAAACAACCATACTTTCACAGACATTTTAAATAAGTTAGCAATCAAGCAGGAGAAGACCCTCACTGAGTTGTCGAAACCCACAAACCATGTTCATGTAGCTCTCGCTAATGGGAGAACCATCTTTGCTCACGTGATTCGACAGCTCCTGACACGGAACAATTTTAGAGAATGTATTCTCCAAAATCCCTTCTTCTCTCTTCCTTTCTCTACTTCTCGCAAACCTGCTTGGGAGAAAGAAAGGAGTCAATGATAATCCTTCTCACTTCATGATATCAACTTCTCCAAAGGTCGAAGGATTTCCTTATCCTCTGACCATCTACTTGATTTCATCCAATTAGAGATGTTTGAACCACGTGTAAGGCCCCACTTGCCTCCTTGTTTGACACACTCCCACACTGTTAATGTGAGCCACTCACCATGCATCTCACATCTGTCTGGTTCTCAAAACGTGAAATTCGACATCAAGCTTCGACTCGACGAATTGATAGTATTTGTAGACTCTCCGCTAGATTAATTGTCCATAAAGTCCGTTTCGCCACCAGACGGAAAATTTCGAGATTTGATCGAATGTTACTTACTGTAAATTCCTTTTTCGTAATACATAGGTTTTTCAAAGTTCCACATCAGAATATCATTTTACAGATATACCATAACATTGATAGATTATCTGAAGCAATATATACGCTAAGAATGCTTAATAAAGACAATAACTTGTAATACGATCTTTGATTTATAAATTAGTTTAATTTGTGTTAGAATAAATACTGGAATTATTAATTCCATATACGATGATTCGACCAACTTAGATATACCCGCAAGGTCAATCAATCATTTATATTTGTTTGCTTTTATTATTAGAAAATATCAGAGTTCTCTTTAAAAGTTATAACATCATGATCCAGAACGAACTGTTAGACTTACAGGTTTTAATTTGATTATCTACCGACGCAGCTTTAGATGACGACGATGTCTTTTTCAACTAAACTGGTCGAAGCTTACACGGTTCGTCGGGCCCACCCCGATCACCAGGTCGTTCAACTTTCTCGGATCAGGCTGGCTGAGGACGGGCACAATGCCAGTTCGTTGCGTTCGATTTACTCCTTCGGCAAAAACAAGCAGTGGGCAAAACGCGCTTCGCCTGCGGACCGGCCCGCCATGGCTCGTCGGCTCTTTCTGGTAGCATGACTTCTCGGGAAGCTGCAATGTGTGCTGTCAGGTCGCATGAGTATGTGCGTACCTTCACCGATGGGGTATTTTGTATTTATAGTAGATATTTCACCAATCGATGATACAGATTTTTTTCCCATTGTGATGCTGATATCTGACTTGATTATGGATATAGAAAGTGTAGTTCTATTCGAATTACTTTCCTTATCAGGATCCCATTTGATGAGTCAGAATATCGGGAATTATCTTACTTTCCTAAATCGCAAGATATAAAGCCAGATTTGCTGGATAATATATTATCGGGGTTATCTCTGCTTCCTTATCAAGGGCAAGACTTTACACCGGCCTCAGCTGCCGGATTAGGCCTTTCACTCTGTGCGCTGGCACACCACAAAAGTGAATGTCAAGGTGAAAGCCTGGAATGCTTCAATGGGCATGCCTCTCCTTTGGGGTTTAGAGCGTGGGCCTGCGTGTTTTGTTGGGCTGGCCTCTTTCTTGGGCCTGGCGAGTGGGCCTGTGAGCCTTATTTTTCAAAACCCTATCGGGCTACTCTGCACTCTCGTACGGTGTACGTAAGCAAGGGCTATAACATTTCTCCCATCTAAAAGGATTTCCACGTGTCCGCTTCTGGGTCGGATTAGTACAGGCTTCGTCGCCGCCATTTGTCTTGGTGATATCGATGACTCTTTGGTTTTCGCGCTCATTTCCACCTTTCGCCTTCTGCTTTCTTCGTACATCCTCTGCCTTATGCGGTTTCTGATCCGGACCTTCTTTGTTTTTAGCGGAGTTCTACTTCCCTTCTTAGTCTTCGTCTCGATTCTTTTCACGCAGTCTTTTCCGCGCCTTTCTCGGGCTTTATTGTATTCAGGGTCCACCGGCGCCATCTTCTCAAGGTCCCTTCTCGAACGATACGACGTAGGTGCCGCCAGGTTAGTCACAAGTCAGGTTTTATTACTGCTTCATCATAAACCAAGTCACTCCTCTTCTTGAAGTATCGGAGGCGACTTCAGCTCGCGTCGCTCCGGACTAATTAGAGCTGGTCGGCTTGAATGCGGGTCAACTTTGAAACGCTCCCTGGCCTTCCTCGATAAGGGGGTGGGGGAGAATAAATCTGATTAAATATCCCGAGGGATCAGAATACTCAAATCCGCCGGGTCCGAAGACGCCTAATCAGGCCTAGCAAGGTTGGTCCTCATATGAAGTTACCTTGCAATCGTTATGCACTTCCTTTGGCGTTTCGGGTGGTCCCCTGTAATGCTGACCTTTACGTGTAGTTTCACCAAAGAAGGTGTGTTTTTCGAGGTGGCCTTCGATAATGGTCTTCGCTTTTCCTTCGTACTCCCTTCATAAAAGGGGTTTACAATATTTTTAATATGTTCATTCTTCCCAACTCTCACACTTCAACGGTTGGGTATTTTGGTGGGTCTATTGGCCTTTTATGATAGTCTAAGATCCCCACAATATAGCTTTCCTCCTTTGCCTTTTTAGCCCGAAGGAGACCGCCGAGGGCTTCCTCTATTTTTCTAGGCGTTCTAGAGCTCCTCTGGTGATTTCCGATCTTCCTTCTTCCCACAGGTGGTGGAAGGGACGATACTTCTTTGTCAGTGGTCATAGCCGGAATAAGGACCCTCTTGACAAAGGAAGACACATGCCTCCTGGCTCGACCACCCTCAGAATCTCGTGAGTGTCCACCCGCTTTGGTTATAATTTTGCGTGAGGTCGTCAGATATTTCGACTCACAGGTCCTCATGCTTCAGTACCTAATTGATCTCAGTGCTGAAGACAACGCCATAGCGTTGGCGTTGGCGGAGTGTTCTCCTCGTCCTTACGCGGAGTTGATTAAGTCAGACATTCCTGGCCCTTCGATTTCGAGGTCCGCTCGTTCTGATGCTCTGAGGTCCTCGCCTCCTTCCACTATGAGAGTCTCTCCCATTAGGCCTTCCGCAGCGAATCCCACCAGGGGAGAGCTTTTGGCTCAATTGAGACGCCGTCTCTAAGCCCCGAGCGTGAAACTAAGACCCCAAGCCACTGGAAAGATCGGCCCTGCTGAGCCAAGGTTCCAAAATTAGGCCCGCATCTACTCCGGGCTCTACTCATGTCCGAAAGCCTGGAGCCAGCAACGCTCCGGATGAGGTTCCCTAGCGCCTCGAGTTCAGCCTCTAGGTCCGCCGCGAAGGCAAAGCCTTCGGCGTGGAGCTGGCTGAGCAGCCGCCGCTATACCCATTACCGTCTGGAACCCGCCAACGAAGAGTGTTAGGTCGCCTTCTCGGAGGGCAGAAGAGTTGAAGAAGAAAGATCCGGAATCAAAAATTGGCGAAGATGAGGACTCTTTGCTTTTCAATGCTGAGCTCGGGGAAGGCGCAGTCTCGTCCATCCTTAAGGATTCTGATCTCGAGAGGTCGAGTGCGCTGCCGGTCGATGAGGCTTTGGCTCTATGCCTCCAGGGGGTCGCCTCCGTAAGTCTACATCTTCATTATACAGAGTTTGTTTACTTTGAATTGAGCTGCTCTTGTATTAGGTGTTGACTCTATGTTGGATGCGCAGGTGGCTACTCATTTGAAGGTTATAGCCAAAAAGGCCAAACTAAACGAAAGGCACGTCAAAGCCGCCCGAAGCCATATATTAGGTGGCTCTCTTACGTCTCGAGCGTGCCGAGCCGAGAGATCAAAAGGGCCAGAGGTATGAGGAGGCAGAGAGGCTAAAATCTGATTTAAAGCACACCATGTCTACCGAGCCCGCGCAAGGTAGAGAGATGAAGTTCAAATAACTTCACTACGGCCAAAGGCGAGCTTAGTGAGGTCCCGAATGCACGCAAGGTAATTGTAATGACTTAATGAGACCAAGGATGGGCTACGGGCCGTCAGATAGTGAGCTCAGATGGTTAAGGACGAGCTCATTACATCCCGGCGAAGCCAGCGGAGTCTAGAGAGGAGCTACACTTACTCAATGATGACCAAGGCCGAACAGGCAAATACGCTAGACGGAGCTCGTCGTGAAGCCTCCGATGCCATAAACCTCGTACAGCGCCCGGGATGAGGAGGTCGTGGACTACGTAAGGCGACCTTCATCAGCAAATAACCTCGTTGCTCAGAGGATGAGGTTATGGGAGGCCGAGGGACCAAGCCGCCTCGGGCCTCCGGGTGGGCTCACTTTCCGCCAGGCACGCTAACGATATCCAGGCTCGACTTCAACTTCGACTCCTAGTGACGAGGAGGCTGGAGGAGTCTTTCTGCAATTATTCTCAAGAACTCCGGTACCCCGCCAAGCCCACTCCCCTCTTCTCCGTCTCCTCCCGCCGATGCCTAATTTCCCGTCAGCTCCTCCGCCGCGTACCGATGTCGACTTTTATACTTTTTTTTTTTTTTTTTTGTGGTTGGTCCTGGGACCCAAAACATGTGTAGCTTTCTCCTTAATAAATATTCATTTTCTATCGTTTATGTCTCTACTGATGCATTTCGCGCTATTCTTCACGAACTATATCAATTCCATGGCTGCATGGCCCAACTTGAACGTCCGAGTATAGCTGTAGAGTTGATTTCTTCGACCTGGGCCGCTAAGACCTCATGGGCTACTCTGCCTGGGCTAAACGGGCTTTTAGGCTGCATGGCCTGAGTAGAATAGTCGAGGTCGTCGATCTAGGCTCTTGGCGCTGAGGCCTTGCGGGCTGAGTGTCTAAGCTGATCTGACTCCTTAGGCTACGTGGCCTATGCAGGGTAGACGAACTCGTCAATGTGAAGCGCCACTGCCCGGGCGTTGAGGCCTTCGCACATCCACCCAAGTGAGTCGGATCCGACCCCTAGGTTGCATGACCTATGCGGAGTAGATGAACTCGTCAATGTGAGCTACTAGGCTCAGAGCGCTGAGGCCTTGGTGGCGATCCATCCTAAGTGAGTCGATCCGACTCCCAGGTCGATGACCCGCGCGAGTAGATGAACTCCGCCAATGAGCACAGCCCAGCGCCGAGGCCTTGGTGGCAATCCAAATTTAAGTGAGCTATCAGTCAGGCGAGGCTTGGTGGCGATCCAAATTTCTAAGTGTGAGGCCGATTCGACTTCTTAGGTCGCATGACCTGTAAGTGAGTAGATGAACTCAATGTGGTCTACAAAGCCCAGCACAGGCCTCAATCCAAATTAAGTGAGCCGGATCCGACCCCTTAGGTCGCATGACCTCGTATGAGTAGATGAACTCGCCACGGGGAGCTACCGGGCCCGGGCGCCGAGGTCTCAGCGGGCGATCCAAATTTAAGTGAGCCATCACCATACAGCCTCAAAGGGCGATCCGTGATCATGGTCGAGCCATCGGGCTCCCCGGCGCTATAGCCTCAAAGGCATTCAAACTTAAGGAGTCGATCCGACTCTTAGGTTGCATGACCTCAGGTGAGTAGATGAACTCACACTGTATTACTGGCTCGAGCGCCGAGGCCTTGTATGCGATCCAAACCCTAAGTGAGCATCTGAGCTCGCGGCGCCGAGGCCTTGGTGGCGATTCCAAATTTAAGTGAGCTACACGACTTCAGTTGGGCGAATTGTAAGTGAGTAGATGAACTCACAATGTGAGCTACTGGGTTCCGGCGCCGAGGCCTCGTGGCGATCCAAACTAAGTGAGCCATCGGGCTGGGGCGTTGATAGCCTTGGTGGCGATCCAAATCTTGCTGAAGCATCGGGCCCGGCGCCGAGGGCCTCGTGGCGATCCGTACCCTAAGTGAGCCGATCCGACCTTAGGTCGCATGACATGTGCGAGTAGATGAACTCCGTCAATGTGACCTACCGGGCTCCGGCGCCGAGGCCCTTCTGGGTGGGCGATCCAAACTGCGTGAGCCACCGGGCTCCTGGTGCCGAGGCCTTGGCACGATCCCAAACCCTAAGTGAGCTGATCCGACCCTTAGGTCAGATGACCCGTGTGGAGTAGATGAACTCGGCCACATGAGCTACTAGGCCCCGCTTCCATAGCCTTAGTGGCGATCCAAATTTAAGTGAGCCGATCCGACTCAGGGCTGTACGACCGTATGCAGAGCAGATGAATCGCCAATGTGAGCTATCGCCACCATTCGACTTCCGATTTTCGAAAAAGCACGGCATCTTTAATGCCAGATGGAGAATCGGGAAACGACTTCGCTGGTTCCCCGTGTGCTTTAGCCTCCTTAGCAATGAAGGTTTTGTTGCTTTGTATCAGTTCTCTGAGACTTCGTTTCATGGTGTGTAACCAAATTTATGTGGGATGAAACTTCAGGCTTGATCTTCTCTCACATGGGGGTTCGTCCAAGATTCCTGCTCAAATTTTGCTGATCTCGCTTGTGGAGTCAGGTTTTTCCTTAGTCATTCCCCCTTTATGGGAGTTGTGTTATTCCCTAGCTTTGTGCTAGGGAATGCGTCTGGAGAGGGCGGCGCATCTCTTATGCCGCTCCCTCTAATTTCCTCGTTTTCTTTTCTTCCTTTTTCTCCCTCCTTCTCTGCTTCCTCTCTCCTCCTCCCTTTCTTCTTTTCTTCCACATCTCATTCTTCCTTTTCCCTTTCCTTCCGCATAAACTCTTTCCATCTTCTTTTCTTCTTCTCCTCTTTTCCACCTCTTTCCTTTCCTTCTCCTTTTTTTTTTTTTTTGTTTTGAGGGAACTGCTTGTACCAAGTATCTCGAAGATGTTAGGGATGATACTTCGAACAGAATGTAACTGATTGGAATAAAGAGAGACTTTTCTTTTATGGCTATGCATTTTTCAGATATAGTATTTATCTGAGCCCTATATATCTCAAAGGTTTGGGACATCTAACAAAATTTAACTGTACTGCTCAACTCACATCCAGATTCATAAGGCTTTATTTAATGTTACAAACCGATGTTTACTGGTAGAAACGTTTAAGATGTTCCGCATTCCATGTATGTTGTAAGATTTTTCCCTCCTCTGTCTGGAGCTCATAATTGCCTGGTCTGACGACTCGAGATATGATGTAGGGGCCTTCCCAGTTGGGGCCCAGCTTTTCCACAGGTAAAGTCGGATTCTTCTTGTCGGGCAGAGTTTTAAGACTAAACTGACCCTAGCATGTAGCCCCGGGTTTGACTTCGTTGTAGCGCCCGCCGTCTCCTTTGAAGGCCTTCCCGCACGCCCTTAGAACCCGCTCACGCTTTTTCATCTGTGAGATCGTAAATTTAGACCCGAGAGCCTTGTCATTGTGTTCCACTCCACTCGACCATTTTAACCCGACTGGTAGGGCTACCGTCAAGGTGTTAGCGAATGGGTTTCCTGGTTGCTAACTGCTGCTCAGCCCATCGTATTCTCGGGAGTGTATTCTACCGCATTTTCCTTGGGATCTTCCAATTTGGTCTTCAAAGCGGCCTTGGTGTCTGGTGGTGACTTTGGCCTGACCGCTGGGGACCGTGGGTGTGCTTCGGGACGAGTAATAATTTAATTCCGAGTCAAAGACGTAAATCTCCGAATCCTCAAGGCCACAATTGTTTTCTCGCTAATCGATACCAAGGCCTTGGATACCAAACTCGCACATGATGCACCTCGCCATACAAAGCCGCAGACTTTCCGTCATGGATTGTGGCCAAAGGTTCATTCTTCAAATTTCACTCGTGAAGCAATCCACCATGACGATTATGAATTTGCACCGCCCTTCCCAACGGGGCGTGGGTCGCATATGTCCAAACCCCAAAGGCCAAGGGCTTGTGATTGATGTCAAGGGCTCAGACGGGAGGCGTGAGATCTTGGCATGCTCTTGGAAAATCTTGCATCTTTTGACGAGGTCTGTCGCATCTCTGAGTATCGTGGGCCAGTAGTATCCCTGCCTCAGGACCTTTCCCGCTAATGCCCGAAATCTCGATGTGAGCCTCCTGATACATACCTTCATGTACTTCTTTAGCACGTATTCATATTTTTCAAGAATGCATTTTAAGGATGGGTGAAGAAACCCCGCTTGTATAAGCTTCCCTTATGATTATGAATCCGGGCCGACCTCGTCCCGATTCGCGCTTCTTAGGCTCGCCTGTAGACGGTCCATTCATTATATAGTCCCAAATGTATAATCCATCCACCTGCCTGGATCTGATTTAAAGCAACTTCCACGCTACGTAGATCTATAGAAGGCTCGCTAGGTATCTACGGTGTTTAATTGCTTGCGGTCTTCTCCTGAGGCTGCTGGCTAGCTTCGCCAAGGCGCCACGAGTTCTCTACCTGGGACATGCTTCTGGACCCAACGAGCACGAATTTCTTTCTTTAATAAATCTCACCTTTGAGGCATGTGATCAACCTTCCACCCTGGCCTCAGAGGGTGTCTTCTCTATTTGTCTAACTACCACCTCGTGGAGTTTCTACTTGCACTTCTAGTCGATCAACTTCTAAAATATCGAGCCGGTGTTGGCAAATCCCTATGACGGCCTCATACCGCCTCGTTATTGAGGCGTGGAATCCAAACTGAAAAGGCACGATGTCTATTCCTTCCGAGGTTATGATAAGACTCCGCTCCGCTCCTCAGGCGCCGATGCCCACCATGAGAGTTTCCTGCACGAGAGTCATTGTCGCCGCATCCCCATGGTTCGCTGGAGGAATTCCACTAACAAGTCGGCCGAGACTGCCTTTATTACAGCTTTCGCTGCATCTGAAGGTCGAACTCGCTTCTCAACCATAGGCCCACTTCATCGGGCTTCCGAGAACTTCGTTTATGTAACACTTGCTTATCGGATATTCTTCGTTGGAACTTCATGCAAGAGTCGCGTGGAAGTGGGGGGCGCAGCTTCCGCCGCGTCACCAATGCCGTGTACCTAACTTTCTCGCATCCGGTACCTCCTCGCTCCTCCTCAGCCCGACCGCAATAGTAAACTCCAGCCGTGACTCGTTTCTTGTCTCTCGACGGTGACAACGCTAGTTGAGAAGTCTCATACGCCTAAGTATGGGATGGTGAGCTCCCCTTCAGTTAAAGACTTACTAGACGTGGGAGGGGGGAACTCGTGCATGTTTTCAAATGTTGAGAATCGCTTCTTCTGATACTTGTGATCCCATTGAAAAGACTTCAGGACTTGCATGCACTGTATTATTACTTCAGCTCCTGGGATAATGACCTACTTTGAAAGCCGCAATCCTTCCTACTTATTTGACTTCTTTTTATACCCGATGGCGATGGTGGCGTCACACAAATTTTATTTTGTAAACTGATTTGTCTCACCCTATGGTTGAATTATGAAACCCGTGAATTTTCCTAGCTTAATAATCTCGGCACACTTGGCTAGATTCAAATTCTTCATGTTGTAGCTTCTCGTGATTTGGAAACGCCGTAGAGGATGAGCGATGGAGCTCCTGGCCAAGTAGTGGGATTTTACTAGCATGTCATCTATGTATACCCATACAGCCTATCCGCTTCGAACATCCCGGCTCAATTAGCCTGACAGGTAGCTCCCGTGATTCTGAGCCCAAACCAAGATCACACGATAACAATAAGTTCGCGCCGTGGACGAACGAGGTCTTTTCGTCATCCTGGGTCCATACCGACCAAGCCAGAATGAGAAGGCGTCCATAAAACTGAGGAGTTCATGGTCGACTTTGGTGTCCACGATGAGGTCTATCCTCGGCAAAGGGAAACTGTCCTTTGGACATGCTTTGTTGATGTCAGTGAAGTCGATACTGAGTCGCCACTTGCCATTTGCTTTTTTAACGAGTACGACGCCGTCACCCACTCGTGATACTCTACCCCGATCGCTTTCCTCGGCCCGAGGAGCTCACGACCTCCTCATTGATGGATTCATTTTCCTGCCAAACCTCCTTTGCTTGATCGTTTAGCTGATGCTGACGCTCAAATGGCGAGAGTTATTACCGTAGGGTCAATCCTCCCATGTCCGCCCGCCTATGCGAAGACGCCTTTATTCTCGTCTCAAAAACCGAGTGGAGGGAGGCCTGAGGTCTTCGCTAGCTTCGGTTTGAAGGTAGGCGAGATGTTCGTGTGGTCACATCCAACGACATCCTGTCGAAGTTCTTCTTCAGGCTCGGCCGGGTGAGCACTGGTCACGCATGTCTCACTTCGCCCATGTATACGTTTGTCGATCGCTCTCGGCCTACGGATGCCGAAGTAGCATTCCCTACATTGGCCGATCTCCGAATCCATTCCTATCTGCTCACGGTAGGGAACTTTAATCATCGTGTACGCTGAGGGATTTGCTTTTATCAGATCAGAGAGGGTCTCGCCTTAAAGCATTATAAGCGGATGGGGCGTCTACAACGAGGAATCTTGCTGTCAGTCAGTCGTCGTCAGCAAGGGGGGCCTCCTGTGGTGAGCACTACCAGATTGAGCCCAAAGGTAACACCTTTTCCCGTAAATCCCCGATGTGTGTCGGTTCCGGGCTCTTCTTCCAATGCCCATTTTAACAAAGTCACGCCGGCAGATGATGTCACCTGAACTCCCGCTGTCAACTAGACCCGGCTGAATTGTTTTTATTACCATCGCAATAACTACCAATGGGTCAGCCATGGGGGTGTTGGCATCCTCCGTGACGGAGTCGAAAATGTGACGGACGTGTCGAGTCGCGGCAGTTTGGACACCGCTGTATTTCCCATTTCCGCCGACCCGATGTCACGCAATGGGCCTTCCGAGCCGAACTGATTCTCCTCCTCCCGAGAATCCTCCCGAGATCACATGGATACTGGGAGGTCATTGCGCCGAAAGTTATCAGTTCGCCGAGGTGGTGGCGGTGGTCACGAGCCAAAGCTTTCTGGTTCCGAGCCACTCGGTGGCCATTGGGGATAAGGAAGCCGGAGGTACCCGCGCCTGCATTAAGTACTCTATTTCTCAGTTGTATGCAATCGCCCCGTAAGTGCGTCTGCAGATTCCTATGGAACTCGCAATACTGTGTTGTCTCTCAGGGTGGGATTTGACCATTTTTGGCGCGGCCACCTCGTAATTACCAAGCTGCACTTCGCAGACTCGTGGATACCGAGGCCGTTAGGGGAGTTGGAACCGAGGCGAATAATCGCCGCCTTCAAATCAGCGGCCCAAACGACCGAGGTTTCCACGCCGGGATCGCTTCTCCATCTTTCGGGGTCCTTTCCCGGTCGCTTGTCATTTAGGGCTTCGCCTCGCCGCCAGCTCCGTTCGCTTTTTTCTTTACGGGGCAAAGAGCCTTCTTAGATATGATGCTTTTCACCGTTAATATGCTTCTCCTCGCTGCGAGCACCCCAAACACGCTCAGCCTGGGATTTTGGAGATGGAAAACATCTGTCTTCACCAACCCCTGCCGGCAATGAATGCAAAGATTGCAAACTTCTCACAAATATGCCTACTTTAGACTCCGCATTGGAAATCTTGACATAGACCTCACAAGCTTTCGAGAGCCCGCTTGATGGTCGCCAGTGATACTCTATTTCTATACGCCCCGCCCTAATGAAGTGAGACACGAACGCGATAGATAGCTCTCTGAATGAGGAGATTGATGACTCAGGAAGTCTTATTGAACCAGCCAAGGTCGGGCCTTTTAATGATGGCAGTCGATCGCATTCCGATCTTGATACCCATGCAACTCCATATCTGCTTTTGTAAGTGTTGAGATGATTGACCTGGATCCGATAACGTCAAATGCTTCCACTGCGGCATCCCGAATTTCACCGGGAAGAGCTACACCCCGGCTGAAGGGTGATTCAGTTTGTTATACCAAGGTGTCCATAGTGTCAGGCGCCAAATCTAACCACCTCCTTCACACAACCGAAGCTCTCGCTGGCTGCTCCCAACCTTCGCTCCCATGATAGTTCCCGCCTCCTGCCGAGGATGGCGAGTTCTTCGCTTCGACGCGCTCCGAGTGTTGCTTGCTATCTTCCTCCAGGCCACTCTGTGGTCCGTGACCCCGGCTCACCGGGACTCGCCTGGGCTTCGACCTCGAGGGAAATAAGCTTGAGGATTTGTGTCGTCTCTTCATGAGGAGGAAAGTCAGACCTTCCGTAGTTTTGTCGGTATCCCGCGGCGCTAGATCTACCCGGGTGAGTTGGCCCCAACCTCCTGATCAGCGTTGGTCGGGTGAGTACAGCCAGCCCACCTCGCTCATATCAGTCAGACGCTTCGATTGCGCCAGAGGTCTATTGTCCGCTGGGCCGCCCGCTGGTCCCGCATCCTGGTGGATCACGCCGCTCGCCAGGTTCCGAGTCGATACCATCGTGAATCGAAAGGGATCGCTTTATTTGTAAAGGAACTCGCTTCGTTCTACGCACGGCGCCAACCGATGATGCCTTTTTCAACCTGAACTAGGATGAAGCATGCGCAGTAGTTGGCCGATCTGACCATTGGCCGATTCGCAGTTCGGATCGTCGCAAATAAGGAGGACGGCGGTACGCCGGGTCTCAGCTCCTCGACGCACTCCTCTCGCAAAAACAAGAGAAAAAGGTCGAGGGCTTCGCCTTACGTCGCTCCGATGCCTAAGCCGGGCTTCTTTCCGAGAAAGATGGACTTCTCGTGAGGGCGACTGTGTTGCTTATGTCAAATAAGTATGAGTATGCGTGCGTGCATCTTCGTTCGATGGGGGTGACTTTTGTATTTATAGTAGATATCACCAATTAGATGGTGAGCCAGGATTTTTTCCTATACTCTGAGGGATGTTTTGACATCGGATTTGGATTATGGATATAGAAAGTGTAGTTCTCATTTGGAATTACTTTCCTTATCGTGGGATCCCGCTTGATGAGTCAGGACATTGGAATTATCTTACTCTTCCTAACTGGTAAGATATAGTTAGATTTGCTGGATAATATATTATTAGAGGTTATTATGTTTCCCTTATCGGGAGACTTCCCATAATCGGCCTTTGGGCCGAGCGGATTGGGCCTTCACTCTGGGCTGGCACCAAAAGGCTTGAATGCTGGCATAAAAAAGCCTGAATGCTTCAACGGGCATGCCTCCTCAGTTTAGAGCGTGGCCTCAGAGCCATAATGGCCTCTTTCGGCCCGGCGAGCGAGCCCGCGCCTTATTTTTCAAACCCTATCAGATGACATCATAATCATTATCATATTTTAGCATTGTAAACCATGTTCTCAATTTTAGGAATGTATGGTATCAACATAATATTAGAATGACACCACATGTTATTAGTATAACCTAGAAATTTCATGCATTAAATGAAAATTCCGTAAACCTTCTATTGCTCTTGCTATTCTAGAACTCAAGTTCTAGACTATATTAATATGAAACTTAAGGTTAGGGGAAAAGGAAGTGAGAGGGTTGGTGTGTCCCATTTGTTATTTGTGGATGATACCTTAATTGACCCAGAGTATCAGAAGGACCAAATGACACAATGTGTCGCTTCTTCTTACGTGGTTTAAGGCACTCTGGGCTTAAAATCAATTTGGACAAGAGTGAGTTATACTTGATAGGGGTGGGGGGAAGACCTTGAATATTTGGCTATTGAGATCGTGTGTAAGGTTGGTAAATGCTCTTCCTTCCAATCTATATTCGGGGTTTACCTTGGGAGCTCCTTTTCAACCCAAGACTAGCCTGGATAGTGTATAGAGACTTAAAAGAAGATTGACCACGTGGAAGAGACTACACATCTAAGGATGGTAGGCTTACTTTGATTGGGAGCACGTCGGCTAGCCTTTCTATATATTTTGTCCCTTCATCCCATAATTAGAGTGGTTAGAGGAAGAATTGAACGAATCCAAAGAGAGTTTTTATGGGGTGGAGGGGCTCTTGAAAGACAACCTCACTCGGTGAAGTGGAAGGTGGTGTGCTTTGATAAGAAAAAAGGGGGACTAGGGATCAAGAATCTATCCATTTTTTTTATGGAGTTGGTGGTTCATGAAACCAAAGGAAAGCACTTTGGAATCAAATAATAAGAGGAAAGTATGCGGAGGGACAAAGGGTATTATGGCATGTGGCTCATATTGAGAGTAGAAGGGCAGGCAAGTGTCGGAGTGGAGTAGTACATGAACGAAAGGGAAGATTTTGAGTTTGGGTTTCGCTTGCCCAAGGCTAAAATGGTATGGTGCGGAATAGTCAGGTATATGTGTATTTTTGTAAATTGGTCATATTCAGAGTATTTATAAATACCCTTCTATATAACCCTATTTCAATGAAAGTTTGAACCGTCTTTCCTATGAATGTAGGCACGCTACTGAACCATGAAAAATTTTTGTTCTTATTTTCTCTCTGATTTTTAATCACCTTGCATGAATCACAAGTGCACACAAAAGAGGTGAGGCTGGTTATGGGGTAAGGGGTTTGGAAAGCTGTTAGATCATATTCTACTTTCCTTTTTTACCATTTGTCGTCCTTGACACTACAACGTTAATGTATAATTATTTTATACATTTACTCATTTTATATGATCTCTTTTAATTATAAAACGGAATAAAAATATATTGTTGTTAACATTAAAAATCAAAAAACAAGATTAAAACTAGTAATATAAAAAAACAAAATATTGAATTCCCATCTGAAAATATATAATAAAATATAAATATTTGGATTTGTATCTTTTATTTATCTTCTTCTCGTGGGACATCTTCTTCTCTATTTTTAGATTTTTTGTTTTTGGGATTACAAACAAATTAAATTTTAGTTCAACTCGGAAAATTTTATATAACTAATTATCATTATTTAAAAAAAAAAAAAAACTTCTAACAAAATTGATTAACGATATAAATTAATAAAGACATAAATACTAAATGATTAAATAATAATAATATAGGCCTTAAAATATGAAATAAAATTTGATTAATGAATTCATAAAAGAACAAAGAAAGTAAAAGTGAAGCAAATAAGTGATTAAAATAATATATTATAAAAATGAAAATAAAAATAGAAAATTGAAGATATTATAAAGAAGATGAGTGTAGAGAAATGTAATATTTGAGCTAGAGCTTATAAAAATAATCTTATTAATTTTTTAATAAAAATTAACTATTTTCCGATCTTTTCATCGTGCTTGACATTTCTTTAATCTATAGAGTGGACGTATAAGAATTAAGAAAAAGGTAAATATAAAAAATAGGGTGGGAGAAATAAATATTTTATTTTTATATTTTGAACTTTCAGTAAATTTAAATCTATTTATTATTTAATTTACTCAATTTTATGATGAAAATAGAGTTAAAATTAAAAAACTAGGCATGTTATTAATAAATTAGGAAAATCCAAAATGTCAAAAGCCAGTTTAGAAAATCATTTTTAGCTTTTTAAAAATTGGTCATAATAAACTCAGAAAGTAAGCTCATCACATGTAAGGATAGCTAGCACCAGGAAGTCAAGGATTTATAGTGGTAAGATGGAATTAGGAGAACCATCCAAAACCTTACAATCTTTTGATACCAACGCTGGATAAGTGGTCCCCTCACACGCACACCCCTATATTTTTGTTTAGAGCTTTGTCAAATTTCTCAAAGAGCGCCCTCTGATAAGTCATATATCACAATAACCATAATTAGTAACTATGATTTTAAATTTTTTAAACTAATTGATGATTACAATTTTAGACTTTTATTTATTTTTAAACGATTAAAACCCTAGTTACCAACAATTTTAATTTTAAGCAAAAAACCTTAATCACCAACTATGATTTTTATGATATGCTAAGATATATTAGTTTTGATCATTATTATAAAACATGTAATATTTTGAGATTTATATATATATATATATATATATATATATATATATATATATATATATATATATATATATATATATATATATTAAAAAAAAAAAAAAAAAAAAAAAAAAAAAAAAAAAAAAAAAAAAAAAAAAATTTAGAAAAGGAAACAAAATTATTTTGGAACATCACTGTTTGTTTAGGCTCCCTCTTCTTGCTCTCACATGTCTAAACCCATCTCATAGTTTGGGTGATTAGAATTAATAAAAAGAATATGAATAGATAAACCATAAAGTTCATGCAATCCAAATATCCACAAACCAGCTCCACTTCCATACAACTTGTAAGCTGTACTTAAAACCAACACACATTCCCTAGTATATGTTATATGCCTATGCCTATGCCTACGCCCATACACAAGGGAACCTGGAAATTACTAGAGATAGAAAAAAATATATTAAATTTTTAATACCAACAAAAAAAAAGAAAATCAAATATAATAAAAAATCTCCCTTTTTTTTTAATTTCTTAATTCTTAATTTGAAACAAATAAAATAAGTTTCAATAAACATATAAAATTAATTCCATAAATTTAAACCTATTTTCAATTTTCCTTCAAATTTTTATATCCTCTAAATTTTCTTTCCCTACTTTTCAGACTTTAAATGGAATTTCTTTCCCTAACATGTACTTTTCGGATTCCAAATGGAATCAAGGTATGTTCAGGTTTATAGAGTCATGGGCATGGTCATCAATTTCACATTTCAATGAAGAACATTATAGACAAAAAAAAAGCTGGAAAGGAGGACAAACGAATATAATAGAGAATTAGCATATAAATCCCACGACACTGATGATTGTTCCTGATGAGGCTGATTAGAAGGACCAGTTCGGCCAAGGTGCAAGTACTATCTACCACAGACTGGCGCGAAAACGAAAAAGATTTTCATAGTTTTTTTCCCCTTATTAATTTGTTGCACACATCCAATACCATACTGCATCTTTCCCTGTCTCAATTTCTTTTATTCATTCCTAATTACCAGATCCAAAGAAAATACAAACATTGCACATGACTCTGAGATGCTTTTGGGTTTAAGATTGGATTGTAAATTGAGTATTTCCAAATATATTTTTTATTGTCCACCACCATCTATAAGGACCCAACTTTCTTCTCTTTATTCTTTCTAAGTTTGAGTCTTATCTAGGGTTTCTCTCGTGCATGACAAAACAACAAACATATCTTCCAACTACATGTGTTTCACCCCACCATGAGAACAGGCTGGTTTAGCCTTGCAGTCCGATAACTCCTACACAGGGTGATCAAAGAACCACAACATTTCAGGGTCAAATATTGAATAAGATAAATATTCAACATATGTAAAAATCTAATGGAGAAACCACCCACCCCCCATATGCCATCTTTTATGATCCCAAAGAACATCATAGACAAAATTTATCTTACAAGTGGGTGCATTCAAAGAACAAATAAAGTGGAATAGTTGCACTTTTATCCCCATCATATTTTTTGAAGAAATTCTCGGTGCGCTCACAGTGGGGAAAAAAAGGAGAATAAGAAGTAAATATTTAAAAGCACTTTCACCTGAAATAATTAGCATAAAATAATTAGCATAAGAAAATTTGAGGAAGAAACCCAAATTCATGTTTCGATTGTCAGGACACCAACCAGAACAACAACCACCAACCCCCACCCCCAATTCTTGTCACTACAAAGGAAAAGAAAAAAAAAAAAATTCTTACCACAGGCAACTCTGCCACCAGCATTCCCAGTGGTTTTGCTAAAGCTCATGCCCTCCTACAAAAATGTAGAAGAAACTGTTATTGCACATACCAGAAAGCAAAAGATAATATATAAAGCTAAAATAAGGAATAAAGAGATGAAAAATGAGAAATACATGTGTCAATAGTCTTAACAACGTCAAGTCATTCCCACTTAGGCCATATTAGAAGGGTTTTTAGCAAGAATTCAATAATATGACAATCTACCGGCAGATTCCTAATATTTAGCTTAGAATCCACTGATTTAGTGTAGTATATCAGTAGAACATCCTTGTAAAAATGAGGTAACATAAAGTACCTCCCTACTGACAACAAAGGCATGGTTTGAAAAGCAACTGATTCTATTTTCAAAGCATTACACATCATCAAACAATCATCCACACCATAAAAACAGGATTTGAATTCCTGAACCAATTCCATACAAAATTTTCTCTTTCATTCATCTTGCACAGTTTATATAAGATCAATAAAAATAGTCATCCTGCATAACACCCATCACAGGAATAAAAATGGAACTCACTGATGTTCCAGAAAAATATAAATTAACATTTGTCTAGCTATGACTGGACAGTTCATTCTAATCCATTATTAATTAGCTGTGCATTCATTAATAACACAAGGGAAACACCTGAAAACAGCTCATAGATAGTCATTTTACAGCTTACCCTTTCAAGGTCATCAGGATCAGCGTAAGACAACAACAGCCCTTCCAACCACGAGGTTTGGTCCAGTGGGGAGGAATCTTTAAAAAGAGAAATGCATCTTTTAGATAACTAAATTTCAACATGGCTGGTCTTCAGATATGAGAAAAATAATAAAAAGAATAACAAGAAATAGAGGTTGAAAAACACCTACCTGCTTGTCAATGATTTTGAAATTAGCAGTACCTGAAAAGCACACAATAAAATGGAAACATATTAAATTGCTATGGAAGATGAAACCAGATTTACAAAACAGATGCTCCATTCATATCACCTAGATTCCTATCTATACAAGCATCTAAGAAAAATGATTGCCTAAAAAATAGCAATGCCAGGGCAGACAATAATATTGCTAAGTTCATCACAATGAATTACATAATACCTTACCATCCTCACCAGCATTGACATTTCTAAATCACCAGCATGTGTCAATGTTCATCTTCAAAGCACCATGTTCTTTTCCAGCAGGATTGAAATGATGTCTGTAAATAATAATAAATAAATAACCAAAAGACTTGAGCTAAGAAGAATCATGCAGGAAATCTCAGAGGATAAGTCTAACCCAATGATGAAGGATGTATAAAATAAAGTAACTAATAATTCCACAATACCAGTTGACATGCAACCATTTGTTGTGTCCCCAAGGGCATGCACATGGAAGCCATGAAGTCCAGGCTTTAGCCCAGAAATACTCCCAATCACTGTGGTTGAACCTAAAGAATTGAGAAAAAAAAAATAATTAATTTATAGGCAAACCTAGCAATCTAATTTCATTGCTCACCCAAAGAAACTAGGTTGATTTTTAACTTACCACCTCCTTCTTCAGCGAAGTAGATGGTTCCAGAAACACCCTCTTTGCTGTTAAGAACAGCAACAGCCTTCACCATTTTTCTATGTGATCCACAAAGAAAATATAGTAAATGCAAGCTTAAAGCCCTCAATGTATGAAACCACGATATATTTAACATTAAAGCAACAAGAGGTTTTTCATTTTACATATAAATCTTGGATTGAAATCGTAATAAATCCATGATAAAAGCCCAATGAAAAGCAAAACACTTGTCAATATTTACTAGGAGACTAAGCAATGATTTGCTAACACCAAGGGAAAGGTATAGCCCATACACAAACTAAAATATAATCATCCTACTCTACCCATTATAGATGGAATGAACAATGCATCACTATAATCTTAAATCCATTTATGGAATTTTTGGAGTCTGCCAAGAGTTTTATACGAGTTTATATATATAAAAACTCTTGGCGAAACCTTCCATAAATAAGAACTGCAATCATGATCCTAAATATCTAAATATGATATGCAATCATACACAATGGTACCTCAGCATTTTTGAACCATGATGATACAAAACACAAGTATTTTACACTTGCACAAACAACCATTCTTTTGTTCTATTTGTTTCTTCCTCTTCTCTTTTTTCGGTTTTTTAGTTTCTTATCTCTTCTTGCGACATTTTCCAAGCTAAAGAAGAAGCTACTAGAACCCCACACAAGATTAGATAAAGTAAAATTATAAAATTAAATTAAATCCAAATTTAAAAGCAGATAAAATAAATAAAAGTAGATAATTAAAGTAATCAAGTAGAAGAAAACCTAGTCATTCTCTGTGCTTTTCTCTTGCCAACTATTTCCTCCAGCCAAAGGAGAGGAATTGATTTTTGGTCGATTCTTGTTTCAAATCGCCTGCAATTTTTCTTTCATTTTTTCGTTTTTTTGATTTAGGTTTTATTTTGTTTTTTGTTATGTCGTCGTTTTATCAACGTTTGGTTTGTAGTCGTTATATTGACGTGGTATTGTTCTTCGTCTTGTTGCGGCGTTTTATTTATGTGGGGGCAATTCAGACATGCAAGGCAGATTTGATCAGTCGAAGATATCAAATTATGGTCGTCAATACGTTGAAAAACTAGAGTTGCAATATCTAGTCACTATTTTATCAAATTTGTATGTTTTATGCCGATTTATTATGTTATTAACCTGGATATTGTTTCATCCTATTTGGTTTTAAGCTATTTGTATCTTGGATCTATCCATCTATTACAAGTTTAAATCAATAATATTATTTTTCCTTTAAAAAAAAAAAGTAATCATGTGAATAATCCAAGTTGATGAATTATATTTGGGGAACATATTTATATTTATCATAACTTTCCAATTGATGATGTGATGTTTTATATTACAGGTTTCATTCTCTAAGTTAGAGGAGTTGGAACTTCTTCACGTAACCAAGTTGAAGGATGTTTGGAATACTCAACGTCCATTTAGGTCCTTATCTAATTTATGGAACATAAAGGTGTGTCCAAATGACTATTTCAATTGAGTTTTGTTCCATCCTATATATTATAGAGCTTCCAAAATTTACAACTTCTCATTAATTTTCCAGTGGAAGACTTACAAAGGATAGGGTACTATTTCATGCAAAGTTTAGTCTTCAATCTCCTATATTTTTTGTTTTTCTCTCTCATACTCTCTATTTCTCATTATACTATTTTTTGGAATTATTGATAGAAATATTCTATTGAAAAATTTGTACAAAAATTTATGAGAAGATTATACTAATGTTTGATTTAAAATTTAATTTAAATTATATTTTATATAAGAGATTAATGATTATTCTTTCAAAATGTAGTCAAATCACCCTTCTTTGAAAAAAATATATAAATCTTATTTTTTTAATAGATTAGAAAAAAAATTATGAATATTCCATCTCTTACATTAATTCATAACAATTGATTGTTTCTATCTAAATTAACTAAATAATGCATACTATTCTAATGTAAAAGCTTGGGTGATTCAAATTAGAATAGAATCTGAATGATACTATATAACCTTCAAGACGATTACTAAAAAAAAAAAATATTTTGCAAGAATATTCTATTAAAATAATATTATTTTTTTTGAATAAATATATTATCTTATTAAAAATACTAAAACTTATTTTTAATAGATTAGAAAAAAAATATGAATATTTGATCTCATACATTCATAGCAATTAACTTCCTTTGTTTCTATCTAAATTAACTAAATAATGCATACTGCAATAATGTAAGCTTGGGAGATTCAAATTAGTATAACTATAACTTTCAAGATATTACTAAAAAATAATAATATTTTGTAAGTCTATTAATTTTTATTTTATTTTGAAATTTTATGTCTAATGTTAAAACGCAATAATAATATTTTAAATTAATTGGAAATTTAATTTCAAATAATATAAAAATGAATAGTAACTAAAATATAAAGGAGTTGAAAAACATTAAATATTAAAAGAATAGAAGTAGAATCCCTTTTTTATTTTAATCAGGAATTTTTTTTTTCTTTAGAACATATTCTACAGACACTATTGTTGAGTTTCAATTTATTAATACTGAAAGGTATCAAATTCTTTATTATTTTTTTTCAAAATTCTTTAGTTCTTATCATTTCCATTTTTATAGGTTAACATATCTGTTTTATGTTTTCCTGTATTTAATTATATTAAAATGGTGTTGTTTATATTTGTTGTTATCATTTTCAGTTTTTTAGGTACATGGGGTTTGCTTTGTGTCTTGCATATCTTGGATGAAGTACAATTTCAGCCTCCGTATGAGACGTTATTAATCATATTTGAGACATTAGTGGAAGTATGCAACATTATTAATGGTATTTGAGACATTAGTAGAAGTTTTAATCTATCACTGTTGGACTTCTTGCATGTATTATAAGTTTTTAACATTTTATAATGAAATACATTTGATTGCAGAATCTTTGTTATGTGCTAAATTTATGGTATTGTTTGAATAATTTTTTACTCATTTATAAATTTATAGATGTGGATAAAAATGAGAAAATATGATCTGGTGAAAATTTATTAAATACAATACAATAGTAAATGAAAGATTCATAACATCATTTATTAAGATGATACTTGAGTTTGATGGATATATAATTTTAGTTAAATATATTTAAGAATGTCTAATAAAGACAATCGTTAGAATAAAAATCTTTTGATTCATAAATTAGTCTAATTGATTATAATGTACTTGGATTATTAATCTTAGATAACATGATTCAAATGACTCTATCATTTATCCACTCATTATGCAATAATCAATCTATTATATTTGTTTGGTTAGTATTGATTATTAGAAAGATCGAGTTCTCTTTCAAGTTATACAATTATGATCACTAACTATGAAATCAAAGTGACTATATTTTAATTTGATCATCTAGTGATTTAGGCTTTAGATGACATCATAATCATCTAGGGGAAGAGGAAGTGGGCGGTTGATGTGTTCCATTTGCTATTTGTAGATGACACATTGATTTTATTTCTAAGGAATCCAAGGACCGAATGACATACTTGTGTTGGCTTCTTATGTGGTTTGAGGCAATTTCAGACTAAAAATCAATTTGAACAAGAGTAAGTTATACTTGGTAGGGGTGGGGGAAGACCATGGAGATTTGGCTATTAAGATTGTGTATAAGGTTGGTAGCCTTCTTTCCACCTATTTGGGTTTTACCTTTGGGAGTTCGGCAGTGGCTTAGGATAGTGTAGAGAAGAGACTTAAAAGAAGAATGGTTGTGGAAGAGACTCTACATTTCTAAGGGTGGTAGACTTAATTTGATTAGATGCACATTGGCTAGCATTCCTATTTATTTTATATCCCTTCTTTCTATCCTTAGAGTAGTTGGTGGAAAGATTGAGCAGATCGAGATTTTTATGGGGTACATGGAGGGGCTCTTGGACGACGACCTCACTTGGTGAAGTGGAAGGTGGTGTGCTTTGATAAGAAAAAAGGAGGACCGGGGATCAAGAATCTATCCATTTTTAACAAGGCCCTTCTTGGTAAATGGAGTTGGTGGTACATGAATGAAACAGAATCTCTTTGGAATCACACCTCTGTTTCAAATCCCAAAGGTCTAAAGGATCAATAAGCTATGCTTTCATGGTTCGTATTCGTACTAGAAATCAGAATCACACTAGCTTTTACCCTTTTGTTCCACACGAGATTTATCTTAGGGCAAGCGTCGTTATCTTTTAATAAGGAAATTATGCGAGGAGGAATGAGGATTGTCTTAAAAGAGGTGAGTAGGTTATGGGGTAGGGGTTTGGAAAGCTATTAGAAAATAATGAAATTTGGTAGCTGATAAAATTTCCTTTGTTGTAGGTGAAAGGAATAGGGTTCTTTTTTGTAAAGTTAAGTGGTATGGATCAGCGAGTACCTTTTTGGTAAAATCTTTGTTCCAAAGTTAGCCGGGATTTGTTTCTTTGTGCGAGATTGGGGAAAAGTTCTAAGCCTTGATCAACTAAAAAAAAGGGGAAGGCTTTTGGATTATAGGTGTGTTTTGTATAAAAGTCAAGAAGAAACCCTAGATCATATCCTTCTTCACCATGTCACAACAAGAGCTTTATGAGAGGTGTTTCTTCCTATTTTGGGAGTTCATTGGAGTATTCCCTCAATCAGTCAAGCAAGCTTTGGAATTTGAAGGAATGACTGTGGGTTAAAAGAGAAAGAAGGGACAAGATTAATGTTTTTGAAGAGCTCTTTTGTTTACCATCTTTTGTTGGGGGCTAAAATGTGCCTAAAAGATAGCCCAATAATTCTTGTTGAGTTCATAGATAGTAGAGAGGGTTGTGTTGCTGCTCAGTTTCTTCTGCCGGTTGGTAGTAGAGAGGGTTTTGGGGGCTGCCTAGTTTTGCGGGTTGTTTTTTTTATTCCCAAACAAAATTTTGTTTCAAAAAACTGTATTTTTAGTTAAAACTGAACTTTAATTTGTATCTTTTACGTATCTTCTTCTTGGACATCTTCTTCTCTATTTTTAGATTCCTTTTTTTTGGATTACAAACAAATTAAAATTTAGTTCATCTCGAAAAATTTATAAAACTAATTATCATTATTTAAAAAAAAAAAACTTCTAACATAATTGATTAACGGTGAAATAGTGTGTTGGGGTGTGGTTGGGTGGGAGGGGTTTGGTGGGAGGGGTTTGGTGGGATGAGGGTGTGGTTGGGGGTGGGAATTAGAGCTGTCAATCTGGGTGGATGGGCTGCTGGACTAGGCGCACATCGGGCCAAGGGAGAAACTGGGCTGAAGTCGGTCGGGCCGGGCGGTAGGCTTTAATTTACATCGGTACGCCATTTACTGGCGAGCCGTCACATGCCGGGCCAGCGGGCCAACAACACCATGTGTACCAAAAAGGTTAAAGCCTTAGTAGAAATTCAAATGGAATTTCAGCATTTCCAAACTGAAAACAATGTTGATTTCCATCTCTCAAAAGTCATAATATTAGCAAAATCTTATTTTAAGCATCTCATCAGGCTACTTTTTTTCAATAAACTAACATAAGTTCCAAAACAAAAACAAGTAAAATGAAAAGTTCACAAGATGAATGAAATTGTGCGTGAAATTAGGAATGAGAGGTAAAGATGTAAGACTAATTAATGATCCAAAATGCCAGAATGGTCATTCTATGTTTTTGGGCATATTCGAAATAAAACGAGTCTGAAATCACATATCAATCAGAATATTATTCAGTAGTGAGATGCATTTTAGAAGCATTTGGAATGTTAAAATGAATGGCTAAGAATCTTTCAGATGCAGTTCTTTACTGTACTTGTATTTCTGATCAGAATCTTTCACTAACATTAGAATACAACTAATCAATTTGGGAACTCACCTGACAAAAGAAGAGTCCAAATTCTGTTTCAGGAGTCACTGAGAAAGAAGCTAAGGCTCATAATGACTTCTTCGATGAGGAAATTTTATTTTGGATTTCAGACACAAATAGCGAGTTTGGAGAGAGAAGGCAAAGAAGAAAAGGGAAATCACATCAGTTCAAATTTTCCAATAAACCAAAGATTCAAATCTGTAAACGTTCCATACCTTGAATCTGTACGATATCTTCCACTGTAACACAGATAAGCTAAGCCATATATCTTCCTGTAACCCAATTTTAAACTACCGATTTCTCTAAGAAACATTAAATAAATTCAAAAAAATTAGAAATTCTCAGAAACAATATGAAATCGATAAACCCCTCGATTCAAAGATAATAATAATATAAACAATGCATACCATCTCTCTACAAAGTTTCGAACTTTCTCGAAAACAATATGAAATCTAAAATCTCAAAAAAAAAAACCATAACAATATGGCCATCTCTTTACAGTTTGAAAGCAAAACATGAAATCAAGCTTCAAACCGATTTACAAAGAAAAAAAAAAAGTAGAAGATGAGAGGGAACGAAAGAACTGCGTGTTAAGGGAATCTTCAGAGAAGAGGAAAGTAAGAGGATAACCCTACATCCATTTACAAAGAGAAATTCTATTTGCATCACATGATTTTCTCTATACACCTCATTAAAGAGGTGGGGTGTAAATATGGGGTATATAGAGAAAACCATGGAATGTAAATAGAATTTCTCATTTACAAAACATTAGTTGGCCCCAAAAAATCGAGTCAGCCCAGCCCGAGCCCGATTGACCCGACGGACTAACTGGGTCGGATCACATCTGGTCCCATTTTTTCGGGCTAATAAATTAGTAGCCCAGTCTAACCGTACTTTTGGGTTGATTGGGCTAGTCCGAATCAAGCTCAAATTACCAGCTTTAGTGGAGAGATGGGAGAGGAAACGAGTGATGAGTATGTCAGTATCATGAGGGACATTTTTTGGTTTAAATATGATATTACTGTTCAAAGTTTGGATAATTTTGTGAACTTATAACATGTTTTGGTGGTTTATAAAAAATGAGTTTCTATTTTTCTCATTTTTTATGTTTCATGTCATGTAAAGATAATTCCCCATATTTTGTTTATGATTCATCTTCTTGCTCTCATGTCACAAACCCAACTCAAAATTAGTTTAGGTTATTAGAATTAAAGGTGTTTTGAATAAAAGAGCCTTTGAAAACCCAATGTTGATTTTGACAAAAATGTTCCTGTTTTCTTACTAAAATAATCACTTTTTTTAGAAGCCGAAGTAAATACATGAGATAGAAAAAGAACATTTTTTTGTCCAAAATTAGTTGTTTTTGAAGAAAAAATATGGGAAAAACTACATTCACAAATTTAAGGTTAATCGATGTCTTTTAACCAAATATCTTTAGAATTAATAAATGAATATAAATCTATAAACCATAAAGTTTATGCAATTCAAATATTCACAACCATCTTCAGTTCCACACCTTGTACCTAAAACCAACACACGTTATGCCTATGTCGATACTTATGCCTACACAAGATAAGCTCGGGTTTCTAGAGAGACATGGTCATCAATTTCACATTTCTATGAAGAACAACATTATAAACAAAAATGTTGAACAGAGTACCATTGGAAAAAATAGAGAATTATCATATCTCATGCAAGGTTTAAAATATCCGATATATTGGCCGATATATTATCGATATATCGGATATTGGGAAGGGTCGAAACGATATCGGTCATCGATAATCGGTTAAGCGAAAAATCGAGAAAAAATTGGTAATATTGGTGATATATCGCCGATATATAGGAGATATATCCAAACGGTCATATTTGAAATCCTGAATTGATCCAATGGTTATGGATTGATCCCAACAGTTTAAAGAATATCTTACAGTCATATTTGCATAAAAATTAAATCTAACGGCTATAATTAAATTACAAATATTTTTTAACCATTCAGGTATTTTGGCCACCAAAAAAATATAAATACCAATCATTTGTTAATCATGGAATTCTCTACCATATCTATCTTCCCTTCATTCCAAATTTTTTTCTTTGTGATAGTTTATATGATACTTTCATATTTTAAATTAGTTAATTTAGTAATAATATATTAATTAATCAACATTTCATTAATAATATATTAATAAATGTTGAGATTAATATTTGAAACGAGCATGTGGATGAACCCTGAATTTTCTATCAATCGAGTTGTGGATCTGATCGAGACATTTATGTATGGCGTATTCGATCTTATGTCAATATTATCATGTAGCGTTAATAACGTATGAGTATTGTAACATCGAGAGATGGGATCGCTATCAAATTTTGCAATGGAGCCACATCGATCTTCATTTTGATTTTAAAGCTTATTGTAATGTAATTTCAATGTATATATTTGATTATTAATGTCAGAACTTACACTTTTAGAAAGTATTTCGGTGAATTTGAAATATTTTTAAATTTTAGATATATCCCGATATTCATTGTAAAATATCCAACGATATATCTCTAATATATCCGTTATATTAGTAAAATCAAGTGTGCTGATATCCATAATAGATATTTCTAATCTTATTAATCTGACACATTTATGACTTGGAAATACTGCGTGGTGAGTTCAAAGGGTTAGTTCCCAAGTTGCAAGTGCTACCTCTTCCTCTTTCTCTGAAAACGATCAATATTCATAGTTTTGTTCCCTATTTGATGCATACCATCAAAATATATTCCATTTGTCTCAATTTAACTGTTATTCATTCCTTAAAAATTTAGAGAAGCTGGAAAGTGGAAAGAAATAAAATTTGGAGAAAAATAAAAAATAGTTTTAAATTTAATAAATTAATTCAATATGTTTATTCAAACTCATTTTATTTATTTCTTTGTATTATATATGGACTAAGAAATTAAAAAATATGTAAAATTTTGATGAATTTTTATTATATTCGATTTTCTTTTATATTTGTTTACGATAAAACCAAATATGAGAAACTCATTTTCATTTGTGTTTTTTTTTTCTCTATTACTTTCCGCATTCCAAACTGATAGGTGATAACTCCTAGTCAAAGATTAAAAATAAAGATGTTGGGCTTGGAATTAGAATGACAACCCAAATTGAAGACCAAAGTGTTTGGGCTTAAGTGAATCAAATTTGTTTGATCCAAGACTAAACCCATGGAGAAGATCCATGGATAAAACCCAAATTAAATATGGCTAGAAATTAACCGCGTAAATCATGTGAGCGCGATCTATAAGATTTACATTGTGGTAGAATTTTGCCTTGATATTATTCTGATTTATCCTTAATTTGTGGTCATGGTTAATCTCCAAATCTTTATAAATAGGAAGCATTTGGAATGTGTTTCTCGTCTCGTCAACTCATTCTCCTCCTCTCACAGAAAAAATTCAAGTCTTGTTCTTCTTAGCTTTCATATTTGGTTTCTCCTAAATTTATGCTTGAGAGAAGTTGTGAGCATTTTCTCCTATTTCAAGAGAGAAGTTCCTTTGTTCTACTCATATCTGAAGAAATATCTTTTTGTAATTTTAACTTTTCGTAGTGGAAGTTGCATTTCTTTACTTTGTGGATGTAGCTTTAGAATTGGTTAACCACGTAAAATTCTGCATGTGCTCTATCTTTTATTTTTTCCCGGTTCTCAACTCTTATTGCCCTACTTGCATCATCACTTCAGTTACTTAGCGTAAAAAAAAAAAAAAAAAAATATATATATATATATATATATATATATATATATATATATATATATATATATATATATATATATATATATATATATATATATATATATATATATATATATATATATATATATATTTTTTTTAATGTTTCGATCCATTTGGAATGAAAAAAAAAGTTGCGGCGGTAGGATAGACTCTTGCCCATTTTTTCTAAGTCAAGTCCACGATACAACAAGTTGTATTGTGACACAGGGCTTGACAGGCATGGCCTGGGAGACAGGCCTGGGCGCGCAAGGGGCGCGCAGGGGTGTGCAAGGGGCGCACGCGCATGGTCGGCCGAAGCGGACCCGCGACCGCGGCGGGAGGCCGCGACCGCACGGCGAGGCGGCCAGCCTTGCGGCTGGGCGATGGATTGTGTCGCGATGCACGATTTTGTATCGTGACAAAGCGGGCCCGGCCGTTGGGGAGTTTGTGTCCGCGATCTGATCTTTATATGTCGTGAGCGAAGGCGATCAGCTAGTGAGAGTGTCACGTCTGTCCTTATATCGTGGCAGGGAGAAACTTAGCCATTGGGCGTGTCGCGATCACAAATCTTGCGACCGCAGTCGGGCTAATCTTCTTGATGCGGCCAGAGGGAACTGCGACATGGCGTATGACGGCCAGCAGCGGCGTCTTGTAACTGGCGACAACGAGGAAAGCTCTTGCGACCTGACGGGAGGGCCACGACACGATCTCGTGTGCGCCACGATGTCTGACCAGCGCGCCGCGACCTTCTTGGATTCGCGTGGCACGGCGCGATGAAGCGCTGACTTGGGTTTAGGATGTGCACTGGTGCTGACCCGATTTTGACTTCGGTGTCTTGTTACAGGAGTCCTTTGTTTGGGTTCTTCATTCATGACACTTGTTTGAGTTTTGAAAGAAAAAAAATAAATCAAATTAAAATCAAATCAAATCAAATCAAATGAAAAAAAAAATCTTTCAAAATGAAATTTTCTAAAATAAAATTTTTGTTGTAAAAATGATTTAATGTGGAATTATTGTCTTGCAATTCCTATGAATGCAAGGACATTGTGTATGAAATGTTTTCTATGTGTGAATAGTGTCTCGGTGTGTTTACGCCTTAGAGATACTGCATTAGAATTTAACTTGTCATTTGACATACGTAGATGATGCTTCTAGTCGGCGAGGGGCGTGAGATCGTCGCAGTTCTTGACACGATGTTTGACCCGACGGGCATTTCTTGAAGTGTAGGGATTAATCTTGCTATTGCACAGGCGGGATCTGTGACTGACAGAGGAGGAATTAGATGACATGCGAGGGCATCCGGGATATGGGTGCGGTACTAAGAGGAAGGAAGATCATCTTCTACCAGCCGGGGAAAGAGCGAGAAGACTTACGTTTCGGGGATATCCGGGACAGGGGGCCGGGTGTCGGGACCCGAGGCCCGGGGATGGGACTTGACCCAGTCGAGGGCGGGCGGATGATGTGTTATTTACGCCGACGGCGCAGCGGAACAACTTCGGCAGGATTGCCGGAGGCGAAATCTTAAAGTTATGGGACACCTCGGTCCCGGCTCATCGGTGAGAACGAGTTAAGGTTTGCCCAATCGGGATGGGCGGATGGTGTGCTACCATTTGCCGGCGGCACGGACATACGGAGGGATTGCCCGAGACGGGGATCCCGGGTTTTGGGACAATGTAGTCCGATCGGCGGTGGGACGGGAGAGGACGCGTTTGTTCCTCCGCCTTAGTATGGGTCGGGGAACCGGTGCTCCCGAGTTCAGTGCGCACCGGCACCTAGTACTTCCCGCCGAGCCAGTCCACATGGGCGGGGCTAGGCGTAGGTCGGTCGAGCACGAGGATTGCGGTAGGAGAGTTCGGGGTTAGGAATTTTGGGCGGATGACGTGTTACCATTACCACCGGCTAGGCATGAGGCGAGATTGTCACAGGAGCGGGGAGGCCTCATGGTATAGAGGGCGAGCATGCAGTTAGCCTGGGATGTCGCGATGCGTTTATACGCATTTGTTTTCTAATGCATCATGTTCATTAATGCATCTTGTGTGATAGGTTTGGGCTTAGAGGTTGAGGCCTTTAGAGAAGCCAAGTGTGGATGTTCTTCCCTAGGATGTGGGGTGAGAGTTGACATGATAGGTCGGGATTGTGAGTTAGAGATCTCCAAGATTCTGCTCATGGTGGACTCCCGGGATTGGGGTGTCACAGTATGGCATCATTACGTTCAAGTGCACGGTAACATCGCGTCGAGTTGGGTGTGGGTGCATGGTATGGTCATTCACCACTCTTGGTGAGTATGGGTTGGGTTTGTCTTTGGGACTACGTCCAATGAAGGCTCATAGTTCAAATCAAGAAATGAAGAGAAATTAACGTTATTGTTGGGCAAGCGAAGGGGCTGGATTAATTCCCTCGGGTAAGAAAAAAAAGCCTAGAGTTAGGGTGAAGGAGACACCGCAGTAGTATCAGGAAGATCGTGTGTGGGTGTAAGAGACCGGGAATATCCAATTTACGTGTGGGTGTAAGGGCAGAGCTATCATTTACGTATTGGGTGTAAGAGACCCGTGGAGAAATCCGAAATTTCTGTGTGGGTGTAAGAGACCCGGGGAGCTATCCCGAATTTCTGTGTATGTGTAAGAGACCCGGGGAGCTATCCAGAATTTCTGTATGGGTGTAAGAGACTCGGGGAGCTATCCTAAATTTCTGTGTGGGTGTAAGAGACCCAGGGAGCTATCTCGAATTTTTGTGTGGGTGTAAGAGACCCGTGGAGAAATCCGAAATTTCTTTGTAGGTGTAAGGGCAGGTGGAGTTATCAGAAATCTCGTGTAGGTGTAAAGAGACCCGTGGAATCCAGAAATTTACGTATTGGGTCGTAAGAGACACAGGAAGCTATTAAATTTACGTATTAGGTGTAAGAGACCAGGTGGAGTTATCAGAGGAATTTACGTATTGGATGTAAGGGCAGGGAAGATGTCAAGAGAGGAAATTTACGTATTGGGTGTAAGAGACTTTGTGGAGATATCGAAATTTACGTGTGAATATAAGAGGTTAAGCAGTGTAAGCCGAAAAGTTATGTTGCCCGAGAGAGAAAACACACGGTCATGTTATCACAAAGACTTAGAGTTGAGTGATAGGAGTCGGAATTGACTCGAGATGAAAACACACGGTCAAGTTATCACGTAGACTTAGAGTTGAGTGATAGGAGTCGGGAGTGACTTGAGATTTGGATACCCCTTTAGAAATTGCATTGGGTGTTGTTGAGCCGGCAAGGACTCGGTATATGGATGTCATTCATGACATGGACTAGGTTGACGGTCCATTGGATTGTCAGTGATTGTGACAGGAAGGTCGGCGTTTACCTGGCGAGGGTTGTGTAAGGTTATGTTGTGTGGATTATATCCCGAGGTGTTAGAGGGACATGCTACGAGCATGCGTCTTGGATCATAAGGTATTTGCAGGAAGAAGCGATTAGCCATAGTGGAATTCGCACTACAACAACGATTATCGAGGGCGAGTATACGGGGATGACACCATATGAGGCATTATATGGGGAGGCCATGCGAATCCTTGGAAATATGTTGGACCAAGGTGGGGAGAGAGCTCCATCAATGGTCCGTCACGATTAAGAGACACCTCAGAAGGTGAGCTTGATACGACCTTAGCGTCTTCTCACGGCTGGCCGTGAGAAGGATTATCACGGATGTACGACGTGAAGCCGCCAGAGTTCGAGGTTAGTGATCGCATCTTCTTGAAGGTGATGCCTAAGAGTGTGTAGTGGTCGGGTTCCGGCCAGAGTGCGGGAAGTATCGCCCAGGGTTTGTGGGCCCCTTTGAGATACTCGAGAGGGTAGGCATTGTAGCATATTGGGTGGCTTTACCGCTGTGTGGCTGTATTGGGGTGTCCGTGTGAGGTATTTCACGTCTCCATGCTCGGTATACTCCGGATCCGTGATGTAGTGGATTGGGGGGGAGATTGAGGTTGACACGGATGGGACCTTCGAGGAGGGACCGGTGTGCGTGTGGATAGCCGGGATCGGGTTTCTGCGACGCAAGATCATTTGAGGTAGTGAGATCTTATCGGCGGCGGAGTGAATTGGAGAAGTCGGCGATGGGATGTGAGCATAATGTAATTACCTATCACCTGTTTGGGTGAGGAGTGAGGTTGTAAATCATTCTATCTAAATAATAGATTCATAGTGGCAGTGAGATTGAGGTGCATATGCATGTGTTTTGTTGTGATTATCCTGAATTTCGGGACAAAATTCCTTTTAAGAGGAGAATGTAAAGGCCAGAAGGGCAATTTTCGGAAAAATGGTAAAATGGTCATTTCGGTAAAAATTAAAAATTTTTCTAGATCTTGGATGATGAAACGGACTTCGCCGTTGGAATCGTCTTGCGAAATCTAGCTACCACGTCAAATTTCGTCGAATTAGAACCGGTCGGAATTTCCACGTTTTTAGAGCCTTAGAGTGTCGGGATGCTTGTAAAACGGGTTTAAGAGACATGTGATGAGACAAATGTTATCTATTACATATACCCATGTGACACATGTTGTATGAGTAGAGAGATGATGGAAATGGACCGAGCACAGATAGTGCGATGTTAAAATCTAGAAGAAGGAACTGTGATAAATTAAATGAAAGTTTAATGAATAAGACAAACTTGGAATAGTGATCTTCTCAAAATTAAAGAGACCAAAAACATTGAGGGCTGGAGAAGATACGGTGAGGTGCAGATTTTGAGTTTTGAAAGGTGTTATACCTGCAGATTTTCCGACAGTGGGATCGTCGGTTCTCGGCGGACGTAAAGTTGGCACTACTTGCGACCCGAGGAGGGCTAAAGCGTGGACACCGATTTGATGGAGTTCCGACAACTCAAAGAGGTAGGGATCTTTTCTACTAGCGTTATTCTTTGGCTAGAGCGGAGTGGCAAAATGGTTGAGAATGTTACGAGGCTTGTTTTTGGCATAAGTCGATTCTCAAAGCGCAGGCAGAATTGGAAAATTCCTATTTGTGTGGCCGTGAATAATAGTGCCACAGGGGTTTCAGCGTTCACGTGAATAGTGACGATGAATTTTTGGTGTGATTTATGATGTTGAGTGATTGAATGAATTCTTTGTGTTTGTCAATTAGCCCGTGTGAGCTAATTTTGGTTGGTTGTGAATTGCTCATGCAATTCATATGATAAATATATTCTCAGTATATGTAGATATATTAAAACATGATGATTCTGAGTGGTATCAATATTCATATAATGCAGCGGGGCGCCCCACAGAATATTAGGGTGAGTGCGTGGCGTAGTAATTTCAAAAATGAAAATGTTTGTGAGAGAGGAATTTTCGTGATTCAGAAGAATTGCCTTGGAGGGACGTCCAACAGATCACTTCGGATGAGGACCATGACTGTTTCGGAGAGTTATCGAGCAATTCGCCTCGGAGGGTAGTCCAAATATTTTCTGAGGCTTCGGTAGTGAGTTTTCAGAACAAAGCTTGTTTGTGGCGGCTGGATATTTTACTCGCATATTGGCTTAGGCATGTGTGAGGAGTCGGTGAGGAGCTCGAGACATAGGTTTGGGCATGGAGCATTCGAGTTGGTTCCTTAAAGTGTAGGAATGTGATTGTTTCACCATGCATGTGCACTTAGGTGGGAGTGCCATGTAGTATCTCTCTTGGGCTTTGCTCGCCTGTCGAGGATCACCATTTCGGTGCAGGGAAATTTGTGGGAGGCGACCTCCATTAGAGGCGTTTGAGAGAGAAAGTCGACTTGTGGCTTTGATGTTGTTGTATAACGTATAATTAGAATGTTGTAATTTTAATATATGTTGAATTAAAAGTAATTTATTAACTCTTGACTATTGCATATAGTTGATGTATTTTGTGAGTATTGATCGCAGTACCGAGTGGCGAATTTATTTTTACTCGTGTGGGCCTTGTGTGGTCATTGTAAACTTGTTGTGACATGTTTGTACTTTGGGTAGAGCTCTCCGTGGGGGCTGCGCGATTTTTCATGAGAGGTGTCGGGTTGCAGAGCATTTCTGGTCCAGCGGGTTGAAGGGTTGTCAACGTACACCCCGGTTTTGGGGCGTTACAGAATTGTTTCATCGATATCAACCTATCCTCGGAGGATCTATGTTTGCATGGAGGCGATCATGCATGAAGTTGCTTCTTGTTCAGTACCATCAAGATAAATATGTATGATGGCACATTTCGCACCATCCAGGTGGTACATCATGTTGTAGGCTTAAAGAAAAATTTATTGTCATTGGGACAATTATATGATCTCGAATGTAAAACCCATATTGAAAATGGGAACATGAAGATCGTGAAAGGTGCGCTTGTAGTAATGAAAGCAGAGAAGATTGCTACAAATCTATACATGCTTAAAGGGGAGACATTGGAGGAGGTATAAGCGGCTGTTGCTTTAGAAAAGACAAGAGAAGAATCAACAATGCTATGAAATAAGAAGCTTGGCCACATGTCAGAACGATGCTTGAAGATTCTTTCTGAACATGTTTTGCTTCCTAGTCTTACAAAAGTATCATTACCCTTTTGTAAGCACCGTGTCACAAGTAAGCAACATAGATTAAAGTTTGGTACGTCCGATTCTAAAAGTACAACAATTCTAGAATTAATTCACTCTAATGTTTTGCAAGCACCAGTAAAGTCCATGGGAGGAGCATGATACTTTGCATCCTTTATTGACGATTACTCTAGAAGATGTTGGGTGTAACCTATCAAGAGGAAGGCAGATGTGTTTTCAATCTTCAAAGCATTCAAAGCAAGGGTAGAACTTGAGTCTGGAAAGAAGATCAAGTGTTTGAGGATTGACAATGGAGGAGAATATACAAGTGAAGAATTTGATCACTTCTGTCAACAAAAAGGTATAAAGAGGCAATTCATAGTGGCATATACTCCTCAACAAAATGGAGTGGCAAAGCGGATGAACAAAACCTTGTTGGAAAAAACAAGAGCAATGTTAAAGACAATTGATCTAGCAAAGTCATTTTAGGCAGAAACAGTCAACACCGCTTGTTATGTGATTAATCAATCTCCATCAACTACAGTCAATCTTAAGACACCAATGGAGATGTGGACTGGTAAGCCAGTTGATTATTCTCGTTTACATGCATATGGAAGTCTTGTGTACATGATGTACAATGACCAAGAAAGATCAAAATTGGATCCGAAATCCAGAAAGTGTATCTTCTTGGGGTATGCTGATGGAGTTAAGGGGTATCGCTTATGGGACCCCACTACCCACAAGATTGTTGTGACACCCGAATCCCACTGGGATGCAGTTGTGAGCCCGAATCAACTCGTTAATTCACGTGGATTTTGGGTGACCCGGAATGCCACTGGCCGTATCCAATTTATTGGGATCCATATTTTCACACAAAATGGGGAGTCTCCCTTTGTTCGGGAGCTACATGACATAGCTTGTATAACAATATAATTATAACTCATCGAGGTCTCGACAAAGTAGTATTAACCTACGAGGTCGAAACTACATCCATATCCACAAATATACATCCTTTACCGGAACCCATTCATTCACATTTAAATTTAAAATATGAAAATCGCGGCTTAATTCACGATTTATAAGGTCCAGATCATAGCCCTCTTACCATATTTACATACTGATTATTTATCTGATAGTCCAAGATTTAATTACAATTCTTTTTACATAAAATACTTTTATAAAAGTATTGTCAGGACACATGTCGGTCTTCTTCACAATCACGGCCTCGTCGGGTCAAGTCACATTGTGTGGCGTGCAAGCCACGTATGCACGAAGGGGTCCCCTGTGGGGTGGTAATGCTTTCGAGAAGAGAAAGGTACTCCTACGATGGCTACTCCTTGCCTAAATGCACATTAAATGGCATACATAAAACATCAAACCATGTTCCATATAAAAAATGAAATCTATATTGAGATGTTTAGTTTCATGCATGAGATGAGACTCCTCGTTCCCACAACCAGGAGTCGACAGAGCTCATGAGCACACTGCCCAGTGAAAAATGGTCAAGGCGTCCGTCCTGACCATTTTCCAAAACAAAAGCCTTTTGTTTTGGAATTCTAGACACATTGGATACCCCCAATGCCTACTTATTTCCTTACCAAGTACTGTGTGTTATGCATTTGTGGGCCCGCGTGATTTTAGGGTTCTCAGCGAGACGTAAGCCTATACAACATTTTTACGGGCTTTTAAAAGCCAGCGGTTTCATGTCTAAACCATATACCGAGTTTTCACACGAGTCTATCCCTACTTGCTTCACCCATTTACACCGTACTTTTCATGCCATGCAGCGAAGTGAGTTTCAATTTAGGGCATTGTCCCATTTTATAGCTCCACCATCGAACACTAAACATAGTGTGATTTAACCATGTCCTCCGCGACGCCACGGTGAACACCAGCACGGTGTCGATTCGCATGGTTGAACACGAAACCGCAGTGTCGACCCCAACCATGCACTCCGCTGACTCGGCGATGTGGCGCGATTGCATATGAAATGCAATCATGTCATTTCATGCTATGTCATCACTACATCGCAAACATTTATAAATTCGGGATAATTATATTTCCTACATATGGTTTCTGTTCAATGTTATTCCACTTTCATGAAACCAAATCATAAACTTTTTCATGGAAGGGTTGTTATTCATTTATTGTTGGCTGGCCGATCTGGACCGCACTGCTTCAGTTTCTTGTTTTCGCTCCGTTCATCACAGAACAACCGTGTTTCTTCAGCACCCATTGGTGTGCAGATCAAAAACGAACTGTGGATCTTAGGCTTCACGCGCCAGAAATGTAGGACATGGCGAATCAAGAACTACAAGAACTACCGCTAAACCTAAGAGCGGGATTGAAACGGACACTCTCGACTTTCTGATTCAACGACCAAGCGACGCTTTTATTTGAGGCGCTAACTAGTAAGGGGAAAGGTTTATAGCCGAAGTTGGACGAAACTCCAGATTTATTTTAGTATTCTGATCAAACCAGTTAAAACTTTTGCTTTGGCAGCTAGATAAGTTTTACTGGTCTTGAAGAAAGAAAAGATTTCCTCTGTCTCTGTAACACTGTTTTTTATGAGTCACTCTTACTTGTGGATAGAAACAACGATACAATCTCATGGGCCAGGATTAGCATTTCTCTTACACAGACTGTTTATTTGTGCCAGTTCAGTGTTTTAAAATGAGACTTGCTAAGTCAGACTCTGGGACTTAGAATTTTAAACAAAGTGTAGTCTTTAACCGTGGCGCTATCCGAAATTTATTGAAAGTCCGACCGCTATCATAGTGATGAAACTTTGAGATCGCCGAACGCGAGAGATGAATGATCCGTTCGGACGATCAAGATCGAAGTTGTGTTTCTTCGTTCAGTGGACATTAACCAATAATAATATCGTTTGTGTTTTGTTTCTGTTTCGTGGTTACGTTTGCCGTCGACGAGGTGACCGTGAAACCGATCTTCTGACTCGAGGGACGATTCTTTGTTGAAACGATCATGGAAATTATGACCACCACAACAAGCGAATGAACTAAAGTTTTTTGAAATTTAGTGAACAGCCGCTGGATCAAGATATTCGACACGTCAGGGTGATGTTATTACTGGGAATGATCGGGAAACAACGTGGCGTTTCGCGAGAAACTGATAAAGAACAGAACTCAATCCGCAACAGTTTGTTGAAGATGGCTGGGAGGATCAGGAGCTTTGATTAATGGTGCGGTTCTCTTGTTTTGTGACACGACCGGAGGATGTTCGATAATATCAAGGTTTGAGATGCGACTGATAATCGATGAACGATGCTGGGTGAAGTTCGATGATGAGAGGACAATAACTTGGAAAGAAGAGATTATTTTGATGGTGTTTGTCGTGGTGTTTAGTATGGCGGGCGAGGATAAATCGATGTGGTGGAGGGAGGCGGCGGTGTGGCGACCATTCTTCGTGGGAAGCTTGAAGGGATTTCTGTATCGAAGCGAGAATATTGCGAAGAACGAGACCGAGTACGGACCGAAGTTCGATCGCCGCCGGATCGTCGACGTCGCCGAAGTGTTAAAGTTGATTCTGTATCGCCGGTTGGTTGACGATCGGATGTGTTGTCGAGATGAATAATACGAGTTTCGTTCTTCAACGACCGTCGAGTCACGGGAGGATGACCGACGAACGATCGAACCGGACGGATGACCAGAATTGATTCGCGAAGTTGGGACAGGTGTTCAGACCCAGGTGGAATTCAAAACGGGCTGAGATTATTATCAGTTGAAACTTCTGCTGGAAGATTCATTGAAGTCTGAATACATTGGAGATGTGTTATGACATTCTACCAACCTTGTTTGTCAAGTTATCTCGGTATGAGTCCTAGCACTCGCGAGAAATGATGGAAATGTCTTGAATACCGTATGCATCAGTAGTGGGAAGTTTAATGTTCACTATGATTTGTACAAGACCAGACATTGTGTAAGTAGTGGGAGCGGTTAGTCGATACATGGCGGATCCTAGTAGAGAGCATTGGGAGGTTGTGAAAAGAATTTTGAGGTATATCAAAGGAACCTTAGATGTTGAATTATGTTACGGAGGATCAAATTTCACTGTTAAAGGTTATGTGGATTCAGATTTTGCTGGTGACCTTAACAAAAGAAAATCCACTTCGGGATATGTGTTTACACTTGCAGGAAGAGTTGTAAGTTGGGTTTCAAAACTCCAAACGGTCGTGGCTTTGTTTACAATAGAAGCAGAGTACATGGTAGCTACACAAGCTTGTAAGGAAGCTGTTTGGATTCAAAGGATATTGGAAGAGCTCAGGCACAAACAAGAGAAGATTTTCTTGTTTTGTGACAGTCAGAGTGCTTTGCACATTGCAAGGAATCCAACCTTTCATTCTAGAACGAAACATATTGGAGTTTAATATCACTTTGTCTGAGATATAGTAGAAAAAGGTACCGTGGATATGCAGAAGATCCATACGACTGAAAATCTAGCAGATGGTTTGACTAAACCAATTAATGATGATAAATTTAATTGGTGTCGATCCTCTTATGGCTCGATAGAAACGTAAGCAACAAGAAGAAGGCAGGTGAATGAAGAACAAATCACAAAAATAATTGTGAAGACCTAATTAAAAATCAAGTCTTCAAGTGGGAGAATTGTTGGGCTTGGACTTAGAATGACAATGCATCGGCCAAAGAAGTGTTTGAAACACAAGTTAATCAAATTTGTTTGATCCAAGACCAAACCCATGGAGAAGATCCATGGATAAAACCCATGGATAAAACCAAAATTAAGTGGGTGGTTGATTTGTATGGCTAGAAATTAGTCATAAATCGTGTAGGCGCGATCTACTCCGTTGTGTGGAATGAATTTTTTGCGATGTGTGGCACAATTCGTCGCCCAATTTGTGGTCATGGTTAATCTCCCAGAAATCTTATAATGACGTTGGAAGGTGTTTCTCGTCTCGTCAAGCTCATTCTCCTCCTCTCTGAAAGAATTCAAGTCTTGGAATTCTTAGCAGCTCTCCTTTATTTGGTTTTCTCCTGAATTTATTTGGTACTGGCCGGGGAAAAGTGATTTTACGAGTAATGCCCAACGGTAATTTCGGTTGAAAACCTGAAATTTTTCTAGATCTCGGATGACAAAACGGAATTCACCGTTGGAATCGTTTCGCGAAATCTAGTTACCCAGTTGAATTTTGTGTCGAATTACGAGATGATCGAATTCCCGCGTTTTTGATGTTAGGTGTAGTGACCGCAGCCAGTAGTTGAATGACTCGTTTAAGTATGTGTCAAATGGAGAGAAAAGTCAGGAAACAAAGGGGGAAGTCTGGGGGACCCGTAGGCCGTGTGGCCGCAGGGAAGAAATCGAGTTTGGATAAGATGGGAGTGACCGATGAAAGGGACATGTGATAAGGGAAGGTGGGAAGAGATTTCCCACTTGAATCAAGTGGACCAAATCCGGAGGAGAGAGGGAAAATAGGAGGGAAATAAAAAAAGAAAGAAAAGAATAGAAAGAGAAGGAAAAGGGTGGCTCGCGCTCTGCAGGATTCACGAAGGTGGGCGTCGGTTTTTGTCGGGTGGCCAGTTCATGCATGTGACCCGAGGCTTCGATGGGTATAAGAATCCAGAGATTTTCGCGAGGCTCTACGAGAGGTGGGGGTTTCTCACTCTTTGGTTATTGTCGGCCTAAGAGCCATTAAAATGGCATGAGGTTTTTGGGGCCGTGAATGGTCGTACAGTTTAGTCCCAAAATTTTGGCCGAGCGTTGTTGAAATTCCGAGTATTTTTGGGCGGTAACCGGGGCCCGATTTTGAGCTATTTCGGGCGTCCGGAACCGAATTTTAGACCCGATCCGAGGATGAGCCCAATTTGTGTGTCTTGTTTTTATATGTTATTGCTAAAAAAATGAATAACATGTTGGTTTTGTGAAAATTATGTTAATATATGCTTATTGTTGTATTGACATGAGATGTTTAATGGATGTGAATTGTATGTAGAAAATATAAATTATCCATGATTTATAAATGTTGCATGTAGTCATCATGCATGTAACATGAATTGGCATCAAATGGAATTCCGCATTTCATATGCACGGGGACACCACATAGTATTGGGTGTGTGTAGGGTTGTGGTCATTCGCCATTCTTGGTGAATGAGTGATGAGCTCGGTAATGGGACAACGTCCAAAAAAAAAAAAGTTTCACGGTTGCATAGCATGAAAAGGAAAAATACGTGAATGGTGTAGCGAGTTGGGGGTAGATACCCAAGTGAAAGACCCAAATTATTTTGGTTGAACATATGCGTCCAGCGATGAAAGTTCGCGGGTGTCGGAAGGCGCGGCGTCACGTGGTGAAAACTTTCGAAAATCCGTGGCTACTGGCTTCTGCCCACTCTGCGCTACCGCGAATTTGATTAAATCAAATAAACATTGAAAGATTTTCCAAGGGGTTATGAGTTTTAAAAACAAAAAGCTTTTGTTTTGAAGAAATGGTCATTGGGTGAAACATCAATGACAAGTTTTCGCACTTGACATTTGCATGTGTGAGGGAGTCGGTCAAGACTCGGGTTATGGGCATGAGGAGTCTCGTCTCATTCATGACATGAAATGTTCCATGTAGGATTGCATTTTCTGTATGGAATGTGGTGTGATGTGTGTGTGTCATTGCATGTGCACTTAGGTGGGGAGTAGCACTTTTAGGATAATTCATCTACTAGGCATTGCTCACCCCATCGTGGGAAAACATTTTCAGGTGTTAAAGGTACCCCCGGAGGTGGACATAATTGAGGTCTTAATTGGGAAGAAGGCCAGGTTTTGGCCTTGTTATGTATTTTGTAAAATTTTGGATGTTATCCAGTTTCTGTTAAATTTTGGGTAGAAGACCCAAATTCTGTATTTGTAAGAAGAAAAGAGTTGTAATTAAACTCATTTTGTATGATTAATACAGTTTGGCAAGGTTTTCCAGGTTTCATGTTGCCTTTGTAATAAAAAGACTATTGTGTATTGAATTTAGGGTGTTTAGAAAGAAAAGAAAAAGAGAATTGGAGGTGCAGAAAAGCTGAAAATTTGTGCCCAATTGGGTTTGGAGTCCGCAAACGAGAGAATTCTACATGCCAACAAAACTCTAGCTACGTGTCGTAGCATGGTTCTACGTGTCGCGTTGTAGTTCAGAATTTACTTGAGGGCGGAATTGGGTCTGACAAAGGGCTTCTTGGTTATGACAACCTCTTGGCTCTATGTCGCGACATGATTTCACTAACATGCAGCGACATGGTTTTCCTTTTGTCGCGATATAGTTTCCAGTTTTAAGCTATAGAAAAATGTCGCAACATGGATTTTCTTTGTTGCGGCGGATTTGGGCCAATGCTGGGGTTTCTTATGCGGCCAGAGCAGTGCGTGTTGCGTGAGTTTTCGAAGGGATGGGATGTTCTGGCCAGTATTCTATGTCGCGACGGTATAGCGAGCCGAGGCACTTGTTTCACTACCACCGGCATTTGTGTCGTGAAGTTAGGCGAGGCACCGGGTTTTCTATGTCGTGACAGGGTTTTCCCAAAGGTATGATATTTCCTGTTGCGACAGAGTATTTTATGTCGCGACAGAGTATGGCCAAATGAGAAGTTTTCTATCGCGATAGAGCATTTTGGGTCGCGACAGGATTAGCCAGAATAGGGAGAAACTATGTCACGACAGAACAATTCTATGTCGCGACATAGTTAATGAGCTAGGAAGATTTTTACATGCGATTGAGTTTTTTGTTCATTCTGAGTCGCCAACATAGAGGTTTCCATGTCGACATAGCGTTCTATGCCGACGATGGGAGCCGCGGTGTCGTCTTCGCCAGCCGGGCCGTGGGCCAGCGTGACGGCTCCACGGGCTTTTACGCAGGCTTTGGGCGGCGGCGTGGTGTGCGCACTACGAGAATTACAATCGCGACGGAGAGATTCTACTGTCTCGGTGAGACTTGTCGATCGAAATCGAAAAAAAAAAGATCCCCAGGATTTAGGGCATCACATTTAGAGAGAAGTTGCAAGCATTTTCTCCTATTTTAGAGAGAGGTTCTTTTGTTCTCTCTTTGTATTTAGAGAAAAATGTCTTTTGTAATTTTCTTTCATAGTGGAAGTTCTTCACCGCCTTGCCTGTAGATGTAGCCTAAATTGGCGAACCACGTAAAATTCTTTATGTGCTCTATATTTTATTTTTCTTAGTTTCTCAACTCTTATTATTGTTGCATCATCGCTTCTGCATTGTCGATCTCTTAACAAAAGATGCTCTCTTCGAGTGAGAACGAACCATAAAACTAAAATTTTCTCTACATTTTCCTTTTATTCCTCAATGATAGTCATTTAAATACAAGCGTAGCATCAACCACTTCCCTAAACTTATGTTCAATTCAAAAAGCAACAAACTTTCCTAGACTCTAATGATTACCATTTCAAAAAAGCAACAAGTCCAAAAAGTAAAGGTTGATCGGAAATTAAATATTAATAAGCATGAAATAGACTCTATTAACTGCTAACAAACTCCACTTCATGCAAAGATTGCTTGCAACCTCTTTATTCCAGTTTGATACCGCTCCTCACATTTTAGTGCACCCATTAATTGAGGCCCATGAGGATTTGACTGTCAGCAGATCTTCCTTATCACGGACTTTGCCATTCAACACACCTACTAGCCCCTGCATGCCTTCATCTCTTATGCTTTGACCTTTGAACTACGTGCATATCACAAACAGAGCCTCATAGATCCAAGTATCTCTAAAGAGGAATACCAAAAACATTTGTGAGAATACAACACCAAAGGAAGTTTTAGATTATAATTGGGAAATAACACAAACGATTTAACATCATAACATCATATATCCCACCATGAAAGATAACTTTGTTCTCTTTAACCTTTCAAGTTTGAGTCTTATCTAGGGTTCTCTCATGCATGACAAAACAAACATCTTCAAAATTTGCATATGTTCACCGTAGAATTTGGATTTATTATATTATTATATTCCACCTTATACTTGTATTAAAAGGAGATAATATATCATTAAAAAAAGGAGATAATATAAAGGCGAGAAGAGAATATATTATATTATTTTATTTTGAGGATATTTGAAAAATATCTAAGGTTGAATAAAAATTCTTAAAAATATTAATAATATTATATAAGTTTTATAAAAAAATAAAAGGATTAACAAGAAAAGCCAACCAAATGAAGTGGATTTAATAATTTTTAGATGTAAAATGAAGATAAAATGAATAAGCTATACGGACGGTTTGTTTGTATGCTTTTTGTATTTAGTATTATTTTGGTATAAGCGTAATACAAAAATTATTTATCTTGTTCCTAAATAACTAAATTTTGGAGAGAAAAAAAACCAAAGCTACAAATAAAATTATTGAAATAAATCCAAATTGAATAAGAGACTTTAAAAAGTTCATAGGTTTTAGAAGAATTATAAAGAAATCGAAATAATATTGTAAATGAAAAATAATGACAATAAAAACAAAAATCGATCCTATAAATTTTCAACTTTTAATTGGAAAACAAATTTTTTTTTTTTTAAAAAAAAAAACTTGTTAAAGGATGCATATGATTTAATTTGAAATAATAAATGATTGCTTATCAAACATATCTATGATAAAAGAAATAGAATGAATGATTCCTTGCCAACTAAAGCTCTTGATGACCAATCATGAAAAATGATTCTTTTTACATTGATTTGCAAAAGTTTCTTGTAACTCATACTTTCTAAGGATGACAAGAAAGATGTGAATATTTGAGGATTAATAAATTATGTTTAAGGAATATTTTTATATTTATCATAAATTTATGATGGATGATGGTAAGATTTTAACTGTCTTTGTTGTAGGTTTATTCTCGAACTTGGAGGAATTAAAACTCAATAGTCTTTTCATGTTGAAGACCATGTGGCATTCCTAATTTCCATTTGAAATCTTCTATAAGTTACGGATATTAAATGTGCATACTTTTCCCCATGTAGTAGATCTTATCTCATCCCATTTGATACGATGCTTCCAAAGTTTGAAAGAGGTGGTTGTGGGTGATTGTGAAGTCCTAAAAAGTGTGTTTGATCAAAGACTCAACGGAGATAATAGAATTATCCCAAAATAGAAATCCTAAATGTTAAAGAACAATGCGCATCATCCGAGAGATATGCTACACGTACACCTAAGCAACACACAATGTATTCTCCTAAACAAACTAAGGAGGATGATCCGTCTGAGAGGCATAGGATACTCTCTCCTCTAACTACCATGACCACGTGACATCATGTAGAATGCGTTGTTGGGTTCTCTTCCAGAACAGTTTGCCAGTTTAATATAAAAGTAATTCATTTTTAGAAAAAAAATGTCATACTTTCAAAATATTCACAAAAGTAAACCTTTTGTTTTTTAAAACTGCATTCACTAACTGCGGTTTTGAAGGTGAATGCAGTTTTAAAGTTAATTTTCAAAACCGCAGTTGATGAATGCGGTTTTAAAAAGAAAAAATATTACTTTTGTGAATATTTTGAAAAAAAAAAAGTCTACATATGTATTTTTTTTAAATGAATTATTTTTACTTTAAACTCAGTTTCTTCCCTTTTTTTTTTCCTTATACTACCTAAAATATTTAGAGACATTTACTATAAAAATATTTTTTTAAAAGAAAAGTCTGATAATAATATGTTAATATTCAATAATAGTGTTATTGAATTAATTTAAAATTCAATTCTAAATAATAAAATATTATGAATAATAAGTAAATTACAATTAAGTTGAAAAGGAGGATTTTAAAGTTAAATTTTTAGAAATGATAAATGTTGCTACAAATAATTCAAAAGAGTTTTAAAAAATGGTAGTTTGTTTGTTTGTTTTTTTTTTTTTTTTTGCAAAACAAATGGTAGTTATTATTCTAATTTAGAATATTAGGTGGATTGAAGTAAATATTGCAAAGAATTGGAAAAGATAATCAGAGAAAATTTAATTAAAACATACTTTATTTCATAAAAGGAAAACAAGAATAAAGTTAGAACTGAGTGTTTAATTTAAAAATATTAATACTAATATTAAAAATAAAAGTAAAGGAAGCATTGTAAGTTTCATTCTAATTTAAGTAAAAGAAAGGTTTTTTTTGTCAAATGTGTCTTGAGCGGATCCGTGCACACACGGAAAATATCTTTAAACCATATCACACCCAAACTAATCTCCATTGAAGTCGGGATAGACCACAAGGGCGGTAAAATTCTACCACAGAACACAGTTGCATTCTTAGGGCTCGAAATCGAGACATCTCGTTAAGTTAGAAGAAACCCTAGTCATCTCACCTATATATTCAATGGTGAGTAAAAGAAGATTAAGGATTACAGAGATAAGAGATAAATTCAAAGAGGAAGTTATTAAATTTTGTATGGGACTTGGGAGTTTTGTTGACTCCATATTTTTACGTTTTTTTGATCGAATGTTTATTAAAGCTTTAATTTACAATTAATTACATTGCGCTTCTTATGTAGGTTTCATTCTGTCCTAATTTAGATGTGCTGGTTTTAGAAAGTTTTTCTTGCAGGAAATAGATTTTGGAATCTCTCCAAAATTAAAAATCCTATTATTGAATAAACTTAACTTAAGAAGAATCATATGCAATGATGATTAGAATGTCACTTGAGAGTCTTCTTTTTTTCTCCTTCCACGTTCAAGAATTTTTCCAACCTCCAACAATTACGTTTCTATGGTTGTGCAATGGAAGATTGGAGAGACGTTTATACTCCTGCTGATGGCATAGTGCTTTCTAATGAAAAGGTTCTTTTTTTTCCTTTTTATTTTGTATTTTTTATTATTTCTTATACTACTCTCTTTAAACGTCAACATAAATTGCCTTCAGTTCTTTTAAAATAATGATTAAATTATGTTCATTATCCTCATTTTAATATTTTTAAAACATTAAAATCCAATTATGGATATTATTTATTACATAAAAATTATTTATGTACTTTTTTAAAAATAAATTTGGACATCATTTCTTTTTTACACTTTTTTTTTAAATGGTTTTTTTTTTGTGAACATCAAACATAAACGACATTTTTAAAAATGAAAAATTATGTTATGGTTTATCAATATGATTCTATTTAAAAAAAAATGAGGAATGAGAAACCAAGGACAAGTTCACTCATTAAAAAATAATTCGTATTAGGTTACCAGTGTGAGAGAGAGTTCTTATTCCAAAAATATCATTTTTAACGACATCATAAACCCCAAAAAAAGAAATAGATATTTTTTAAATAACAAATTTTGAAAGATTTAGGAAATGGAAAGTAAAGTGTATTCAATATATATATATGTAAAATATGTTTGTGCATAAGGTAAAAACATTAAATTTGAAATTATTATTATTTTAATTTTAATTTTTATATTTATGTTTTTGTAGACCCTCACTGGCTAGTGGGGAGACAAAAAAAATAAAATAAAATAAAATAAAAGAGACAAAAAGAGGGGAGAGGATTATTTTTTGAGGAAGGGGGTGAAGTTTTGCAGGGAAGGAGTGGGGCTCTGGCTTTGGCTCTAGAACGCCATTTTTTATTAGCGGCCGGTTTTTAGTTTTGATCTAGTTGAAAGTTTCTCTCTCGCAATACGTTGCGTTTTTGGGCTGGCTCCCCTTTTTGAACATCCGGGTCTCGCCATTTTTTTTTCTGCATTTTGTGTCTGAATTTTTCTCTTTTCTTTCTCTCTCTAATGCGGCATCATGAATGTCATCATAAAGGCTTTGAAATCAATGGCTTCGATACCGATGCGGTGGTAGGTTCTAGCTAGGCCAGGGATTATGCCTATTTCCTGGGTTCTTTGGTGGCGACCATGATCCCGAGTGCGTGACGGCCGTCGTCACGTGAATACGCCCATTACCGTATCATCAGACCACGTCGTAGTAAAGAAAATGGTCGTTATTTTCTGCCTCATGGCTCATCAAAATACATCCGTATATCGCCAATAGTTTCGAGTGGTACATCACTCTAATACAAAACATATATTAAAATCTAGAGTTCTAATACATGTTTTACAAAATACATGTCAAAGCCACAATCTGGCTTTGATGCAAGGTTGGGACCGTGATGGATGATCCAGAAGTTTAGGTAAGTCAAAATATTGGTTTTGGGTAGTTTTCTAAGGCCAAAATAGGTTAGCAAGATAATTTTGGAGATTTTCTAAGTTTAGGAATGGTATGGCCATGGTATATAAGGAGAAAAAAAAGGTATTTAGGAAGGTTTTAGTGATATGGAACAAGATTTGGAAAGTTTTGGGATGAGGTTGAAAATTTGGTTATGGAAAGTTTAGAGAAAAGATGAGATGGTGAGGATAGTAGAGTTTGCACAAGAGTGGTTACTTACTGGGTTAATGAAGCGATACGCCAAGATGGGCTATGATGGGTGAGAGGCGCCCACGATCAACTATGGACGGGTTGGTGTCATGGAGACAAAAGCTTACTCACCAAAGAAATCCACCTAGGTATGAGAAATACCGAACTCGTCCCGAGGAATCGCGAGATAAGAAACGAGAGAACTCTTAAAGAAATGCGAAAATATTATTAAGCAGGCCCGATTTTCAAAAGACTACATTAGGGTGGTATATATAGCCCCCATACTTTCTAAATCAAAAAGCATTCTACTTTAACTAGGAAAAACACATTACAAAAGAACAACTTCTACTTTAACTAGAGGAAAGGGCACTAGCAAAGAAACCAAATATCAAGAAAACTTTTTATAAAATAAATAGAAGGCAAAATCTTCCTAAAGGGATAGAATAAAATATTGGAGCAAATATTTCTAAAAGAAATACAGAAGAATCATAAAACAAATCCTCCAGAAGATCCTGTGGCAAATCTTTCTAAAATCAATATGGTGGCTCCACATCGGGGTTTGTCAATGATCGACCACGTTTTTGCCGCCTTCAGGCCCCGAATGAGGTCCCGAGGAGTTTTCGCATAGCATTCCAATGCGTCTTGACCTTCCCAATCCAATTCTTCAATAATTAGGGCTGAATTCCCAATGTTCGGTGTGTTTATAGAAGCTCCTGCATCAGGCTTTCTTCTCAAAAGGACCTCTAATGGGCGTCGTATTCTCGAACTCCACATGTGCTGAAATAATGATCCCTCGACGGGGTGGCTTGATACTTGATGGTGATAATTTCTGCAGTGGTTCTCACCGCCTAAGTGCACATGTAATGGCAACCAAGTTCATTCAAGTAAATACATGATCCTACTTGAATGTCTACATCATGATATGGATGAGAATGTGACTCACCCCTTCTACTTCTGAGGCCCTCGGCGACTCACTTACGCATGCCTAAGCCAAGTATAAAGAAAAATACAGTTTTCAAAACAAGGTTTTTGTTTTCAGAAAACATCATCTGGAGGTTTAAATTGCATATATTGGACTACCCTCCGAGACGAATTTGTTGGATAACTCTCAGAAACAATTCATGGGGCTCCCTCAGCGTGGTGGACAATCTCCCAACCAAATTCTCGGAAAATCTTCCATTGAAATTCCTTTCATAAACCATTTTCCCTTTTCATTTTCTTTCATGTCATGCATCCACCTATCGTTTCTAGGGTGCCGGTGCATATAGGTCTAATATACCATTTCAAAGCAATTCATGTTAATATATCTCAATCATGCATATATTAACCAAATTTTAGCTCCACATGCATCATGTTATTCAATTCATAGTAATAACATCGAATTAGCTCACTTGAATTTGTGAAGCAATTCAATTCGATGGCTCACACACAATTATATTTTTAAATAATTCAACAACATGTTAAACACATTTAATTTTATTAGAGCAACGATTTATTTCCACCCATATCTCGGGCCATTCATTTTAAGCTTAATGGTATGCAAAAACACATGGACATTTTCGGTCAAATCAAACAAGCGGTAGTTTTTAACGGTCCTATAAGCAATGATGGGGCGTAGTGGGCAGCCTGTCTCACCATCGGTTCCACTTTGTAGGCAAGAAATCATAATATTTCCGGCCCAACAACACCAAAACCATAATTTATTGCATAAATTATAACACAAACCACCAAAACAGTTTGTGGACTGTCCAAAACGGGTTCCAAATTTTCGGCATTTCAGTCCCGAATTTTCAAGACCGATCAAACGGCCACTCATGACCTCATATCAACCAAAGCGTTAACAAAGCACTTAAAAGGGGATTAAATCAATTAGGAGAAAACTCCTACCTCTTGGAGTTGTCGAAACTCTCCAAAACCGGTGTCCACGCGTAGCCCTCGCAGCGTAGAACAACTTTGCTTCTTGGCCCAACACAGGCAGACGGTGCGAGAAGCGGAAATCTAGAGAGAGTTTGAGCTTTCTCTCTCTCTGGGAATTTGATTTTCTCTCCACCCCACCTGCTTACGTTCAGGAAAATGGAGAAGAAAACTCTTTTCTTTTTATTTCTCTTTTATCCCTCACTTGCCACTTGTCAATTTCTTATTGGCTCATTGGATTTCCTTATCCACTTTATCCATCTACTTTAAGATTTTCCTCCAATTAGGAGATGCCACATGTCCATGTGGGCCCCACTCTTGAGCTCAAGTTAACTGATTCTACACCTGACATGTGGCACACTATAAGCCACTCAAAATGTGTCAAGTGTCACTACTCGTTGCTTACTCCTGGCAGAAGTGTAAATTCCGATTGTCACCGAAATTTGGCCCAGTGGCGTGGTAGCTAAATTTTGCGGCTTGATTCCACGGTGAAGTACATTTCGTCATCAAGATCTAGAAAAAATTCCGGTTTTGACCCGAAATTATCATTTACCATTTTTTTAGAAAATTAGGATTTTCTCGGGTTTTACATTCTCCCTTAAAAGAATTTCGTCCCAAAATTCCGCGCACATACGCATCCAACCACGTGCATACATAACCCTACACAACCCAATTCCCGCTTGGTGTGCAAACGATGACCTTTGCAAGGTCACAATCACTAACAACCCCCATGGTAGTCAACCCCACAATCCATGTGGGAATGACATCGAGCCGATATGTCTACCACCCGATGGTCCCCTATGAGAAGAATCACTGAGATCTCTGACTCACAATCTCTGACCTATCAGGTCAACTCTCACCCTAGATCCTAGGGAAGAACATCCACACATGGCTTCTCACAGGGTCTGACCTCTAGCTCGAATCTATCATGAGATGCATTAATGAACATGATGCATCGAGGAAACAAATGCGGTGTCGCGTGCCACTGCGTAATGGAGTTGATCACATGCTCGACTGCGGCACAAAGACATAGACACGCCCACGGGTCCCCAGGATCACGGCACAGCGAGCTCTTTTTAACCTTGACTCACACTGCGGTCCCTTTGGCCCATCGTCTTCGCCGAGAGTGCATATAGCACCTACTTGGCCCAGCAGATTCCTCGACCATCTTGGGGTGTGGAGAATGAAGCTGTATCCTCTCTTTGTCCTACAACCTAGCGGGATGTCTTGTCCCAAAATCCCTGGATCCACATCTGCGGGGCGATCAGGTCTCATATGTCTAGGTTGTTGGCAGAAATAACATATCATTTGTCCTGCCTGACCAAATGCCCTATCTTGGCCTTGGCCTTGATAACCTCGGCCCTGTTCCTGAAATCCTTGCGAAGCAGAAGCCTTCTGCCTCTTTCCCGAGGCGGAAGAGGCCGGCTCTCCTTCCTGTAGCCACTAACACCGCATCCAGGTGCTTAGTGCATCCTCCATCTCTCTCTCTCTATGGTCATGGCCGGTCCGATCATAGAGTCCGTGTCTTGTAGGCGAGTCTGCGATCATACTGAATGGACAATCTGATCCATTCTCGAACCTCGACCTTAGCTGGAGTACGTGGTACATGTCGTCCCGGTAGCGAGCTAACTCAGCGTGAACCTAGCCACATACTCAATCACAGTCATGGTCCCCTTCTTCAGCTCTAGGAACTCCTGAGCCTTCGCATGTCTCGCAGTGGCCGGAAAATACTTGCCCATGAACAGTTCCTGGAACTCTGCCCATGTCATTACCTCTAGGTCCCTAGAGGTCTTCGCCTAGTTCCACCACACTTGGGCTCGCCACCAGTTGTATGCGAAGCTAGTCGATCTTGAGTCGTGATGAAGGTAATCTCCATAGCCTCCAGTACCTTCCTGACACCTGCGTGAGACAGTGAATTACGCCACCATCGAATCTCCCCACATTGAGATATCGGAGGGGATGATGTGCCCTGAACCTATGGAGGTTACTCGGACCTCCCTGGCTACCTACTGCACTAGCCTGTGCAATGGCAGCAACCGCAATCCCTACAGCCTCAACAAAGGCCTGCTGGTCAAATACTGGTGGTGCTTGGCTAGCACCTCGTGGACGACCTCTACGTCCTCTCCCAACTAGCCATCTACATATGTCAAATGACAAGTTAAGTTTTAATGCAGCATCTCTAAGGTGTAAACACAGCCCCGAGACACTATTCACATACCGAATTTTTTTTTTCATACTTTAAATCATACGCAACAAAATTTTATTTTATTTTATTTTTTTGAAAACCCCTTGAACAGTGTCCATGAACAATGATCCAATTGATTATGCGCGGGTGCAGCGAGGTCAAAAGCTAAGGTTAGGTGCAGTGTGCACACCCAGAGCTCACGTTGCCTGCGAGCACACTACGCCCGGTACTGCGCGCACGGTAGCGATGTGGCTGGTACCTTTGGGCGCCGTGTGTTGGCCATGTTGCGGTGTGCACTAGTCGGTGTGCGCGTTTGTGCTGCGCGTCGTGTGTCGCCCCTCGGTCTGCCGATACAAAGTGTATCGCGACTCAGTTCCCTTTCTCACGCGTGCCGGCAAGCACGCTCCCCACCCACCCCCTCTTTGTGCGACACAAAACCCCATGTCACGCGCCTTGGCGGCCGTGTCTCGACCTTGGCTGCAGGTGTCGTGGCGGTGCCCTTTGCGTGCCCTGTGGCGCCTCCCAAGCCCTGCCTATCACGATACAAAACATTGTATCGTGGTCCAACACCAAAATGGGCAGTAGCCCATTCCAGTTTCATTTCCTGCACGCTTTTTTTTTTCACTCATTTTTTTTTTAATTTTCATTTGTTCTACTCACTACAAGATCACAAATTTTTTTTTTTTTTTCATATCTTCAGTAGAACCAAATAAATTTATTATAATTTATTTGATTTATTTTTTTTCTGTTTTACACTCTATAAAACCTCAGAAAAAAATTTCCTCAACAATTTTTTTTTTTCATTCAATTCTGGACTATTTTGCCCAAAATTTCTCAAACAACTTTTTCTCAAACTAAACCTTAGGAGTTATATTTCCTCAACCCTAATGTTCAACGTTTTCCTATATGCTATTCACCGGCACATACAGCACACAATTCATACAACACATCCAATCACACATCATTTAATTCGTCAAAATGTACCAAGGATGCATAGTCTAACCCGTTCACGTGATCTGGAAGTAATCGTATACCTAACTTACTAATACTAAGCTATAACTCTAGTATCCAACATCAAGCTATACCAAGCTGTGATTCTCCTACACCTTATGACCATGGCTAAGCCCCGAGTCCACTGAGCCTTAGGTGACCGTATACCTCGCTATACACCCGCGAGCTCGAGGTGTCGTTTGCGCCCAGAGCACGTGCAGTGTGGCGCCCCCGAATCCACGAGGGTCCGTTGACAACCCGTAAACCCGCAGAATACCTTCTTCTCATATCATGAGATCCATACATGAGTAAAAATGGCCACATTGGCCTACACATCACACTAATCAAAATACATCCAACTATATTACAATAGTTTCAAGAGTGGTACATGATGAGTATCTTAAATACTCATTTTATCCCTATTTTTTAGTTAGTTTTTCTAGTGTTTTTATGTTAAATAAGTGCCCTAATGCTCTAAAAGTTCACACTTATGATCAGGTCATCCATTTGGTGGAATTGTGCAGAGTGGTGGAAAAGCGCTACGTAGCGAGAAGAGGCTCTTGCGTTTTGACTTTTAGACATCATATGAGCATATTGTCAGAAGCACATATATGGATGGATTCTACACTTCAAGATATTTCCATGGATACCAAGAACACAGAGGTGGAGTTCGAACAAAGAAGTTATGCAGAGTTCCAAAACCGAAAATGAGCTTGGCATTGCGGCACCTTGACCAGGAGAGGCTACTAAATTTTGACTTTTTAGGGTATCATATGAGCTTCTATAGCATCCAAGCCATATATGGATGGATTATACACTTCAAGAGCTTTCCAAGCGGTACCAAGAACACTTAGTCGAGGTTCATATGACAAAGTTATGGCCCTTCACGAGTTGGAGGCGAAAATAGAGTATGTGACGTCGCGGCGTTGCGAAAGCGAACATCCGACGTCGCGACATTCACGCACGGCGTCGCGACGTTGATTCGGGGAGTCCGGTTTTAAGGTGGATTTTTAGCCCATTTTGAGCCGCCAATGGAGGGTTTAAAGCTCAAACCCAAAGAGGCGGCGAGGGGAGGCGAGGCTAGGGCTCGGAGAAGGAGGACTTTGTGTCCACACTTTGCCCTTGGGACAGGAGGAGGTTGGGAGGCTGTTTTTTGAAGATTTGGGGAGAAGATCATGAGATTTTGTGGAAGAAAGGCTCCCAGGGCTCACCATCATTCCAGTCGTACCAAGTTTCTTCCTCCCTCTTTTCTCATGTTTTTTATCCTAAGTTTATGATGTATCAAACCTCTATATAAGTGCTTTAAATTCGTAGATCTAGGGTTTTGGTTGTATATTGAACATGGGTTTTATATCTATTTGTTAATGTTCAGTTTTCTATTGTTTCTTATGAATGCACCTCTATTGATTCATACTTGGTTCTATTTACATATTGATTTATGGCTAATCTCAATGTGGTGAGTGGTTCTTTACCAGATACGAGAAGGGGTAAAGAACTAGACATAGATGAATCAACCTAATTAGCACAGTAGTGTAGAAATTATCGGTAATTAGGAGGTGGTATTGAACTTTTGGATCTTAAAGCATCTTTAATGCTTGGGGTTGGCCAGAAGCAAAAGACCTAGTTAGTTGGTAGGTTATTCTAGACCTCGAGAGAGCTTATAATTAAATTAGACAAGAGTCATGGGAAGCATTTTCATAAAACAATATAATAGAATTTTGACTTAGATCTAAGAGGATTGTCAGATTACCAATCTGTGAAATTTATAATCTCTTGGTATCCCTTAGTTGCGAACTTCGTGCAGTTAGATTTAGAAATTTCATTAGTTTAGTTTAAATTTTGTTTTACTATCACAATTATTAGTTTGGATATTAGAAGTATTATAATTTTTTGGCACTTAGCATCCCCATTTTCCTATTGGATGGAAATATTACCGTGCCAGGTACACTTTGCCTTGACAAGCGTATTACCGCGCGGAATCAGGCACTCTTTTTTATATTTTTTACGCATAATTTTATATACATCACAAAAAATGCCTATCAAAGTTTTTGGCGCCCGTTCTTAAAGTGAAAATAGATGTTTTTATTCACTAATATCAATACTACGTGCTTCTTTAATACTTCAAACATTTTTTATGTATATATTTGTGTGGTTTTTGAGTTTTTGATACTTTTTTGTTTTCATTTTGCATACTTTTTTAGGTTAAAATCACAATGGATTCTATCATCGAGTTGACAAATGCATTGGCTCACCTTGGCGACAACTAAGGATCTTGTGATTGGTGATGAACATCAAAGAAGAGTGACAACTCAAGTCACGAAGTCAAGTGTGGAAACCATATGCATCCCGATGGATTATGCTTTCCCGATATGGAGGTACCCCATGCTTGAGCAACCATAATTTTGGATGGAGCCACCACCCAAACACCTCATGGAATACAAGCTATACCATTAGCACACTCCGCAGTCAGATCAAGCTGAGAAGAAGCATGGATGAATTAAGAAGAGCTCAAGCTGAATCTACCATGACACAACCTGAATTTTCAAGATCAATGGTTGAAATGGACCACTCTCAAGTTGGGTTGCCTAGGTTTCTTGATCTAGATGAGATAAGTCAACCTCCATAAGAGAGAATGACAATGTTAGAGGCAGCCATGGCTGAATTGAAAAGAGTTCATGCCGAATGTGCAACATCTCAAGTTCAAGTCATGGAATTGACAAGGGCTAATGTTCAAATTCAACCTACGCCATTCAAGAGCTTCAAAGAAGAGATGGCTCCAATGGCCACTTAAATTCACTCAACACATTCGAGAAAAGAACAACCCTAAAGAAGAGAGAGTATGAGTATAGAAGAACTAGTGGCAAAATACACATGAAGGAACAAGAGAATAAGGTTACGATGTCAGGTCGAGAAGGACAACATGAGGGTTAAGTCATCTACTCTTCGGGTGAGATTTAGAAGAAGAAAACTTGAGCTACAATGAAGAAATCACCTCAAGAGGTAATAATGAACTAGAGAAGCTTCAAAGAGTGGAGAATGATACGAGAAACTTTAGAAAGACTTAAAGTTCAAAGGAGGAGAAAAAGAGCGACTTCTCGGGAATCACATGAAAAAAGGCAAATGATAGAGTTGGAAAGACTATGTCGGAGATGACTCTATGGTGGGAATGCATGAGGGATTGAAAAATGAGAAGATGATCCCAACCTGAGGGTAGATAGGCATGTTCAATTGAACCTTAGAAATGAAAAGGAACAACCGTGAAGAAAAAAATAAAAAAAATAGAAAATATAAAAAAAATAAAAGACATCTGGAAGACTATGTGCTCGAGGATTGCTAATTGAGCACAACTACCGGTTCTTAGGAATGGATGGAGGAGGGCATCATCATTGTTTCCGTAGTTCTATGAGTCAAGCTGGACTCTAGAAAAACGGACGGCTTCTTGGGAAGCAACCCAAGTTTAATAAGTTTCCTTTTCCTTTTTCTTTTTACTTACTTTTGAGTTTGTTTTTGAATAAATTTTCTTGTTTGATCTTGTGTTTCTTAGTGTTGTTTTCAGGTTTTTGGAGTTCAAAGTTGGCTGGGGTGGGGAATCTTGAAAGTGGAAGTTTATAGTATCTTGGAGGTTCAAAGAACAAAAATTGAACAAAAATCAGTTTCAACATCCTCACTCATTTCATTCCATATATGCTTCCTATTTTCAAGCCTCCTCTCATTTGGACTTAAGGTCCTAACCTCTTAACACCGCAGGTCAAGCGAGAGCCATATTCATTGGAGCAACTTCCCGGAGACGATCAACCTCGGGTACTCATTATCCATTCTTGCTTTTGTTTCACATTGAGGACAATGTTCATTTCAAGTTTGGGGGGTGAATTCATGAAATCATTAAGAAAAAAAACAAAAATTTTTTTTTCCAAAATCCAACTTTCGAATCTCCTTACTTGTTTTAGTTAGTTGTTTGGTTGTTGTTGCATGTTCTTTTCATTCTTTATTATATTTATTTTGTGTCTCATATGAGTGAGTTTGATGCCTTGTTGGCTAGTAGAAGGTCATTTTGAACCCTAAGCCCCATTCAAAAATGCCAAGTGTAAGGAATAGGACCCTTGGGTTTTTTAAATTATGCGGAATTGTGTACTTGCTTGGTATGGGTGGAAGCAGCTTAGTCACCTTCATTGTGTCTGAAGCTATTTCTCGAGGAATATATCACACAAACTTTTGGTCTCCCTTGTATACCTTGGTCCCGGACCCTTTGCCTTGAATTCAACTAACCTTGGGGATTCTAGCCACCTAAGTGATGGGACACCTAAACAAAAAGAGGATTGCCATCGAGCCCCAACTAAAAAAAACAAAAATACAAAAACAATAGAAAAAGTGAAAAAAAAAAAGTCAAAAAAATAGGCTTCTGAATTAGAATAAGTGGATCATCCAATCGGAATCCCGGGCATAATCCGAGGGGCCTTTCAAAGCCTAATGCCCTAAGCCAATTGGCCGGGAGTCATTGACTTCACTGCCCGCTACATGGGACAGAAAATGGATCATTCCAACAACCTAGGGCCTTTGAGTTTGGTTGAGTGTTCGGGGTGAAGTTTGAAGGGAATTTAATGCGTTGCCCATATGGCCGGGTGGGGAGTCACCAATGGATCCCTTCTGGGAACACATCCTAAAGCTTCTTGGCACTAGTTCTCCTTCATTTTTAGGTATTTAGGAAATTTTGGGTATTTTGGTATGAATAAAAGGTGCGTTCTTATCCTTTCTTAGTTAGCTTCTTCCAAATAGGTGAGGCCAGGAAACCCAGGATTTGGGGGTGCTAGGACCTTACTATACACTGAAGATCATGCTATCACCTACACTTAGTTTCATTAGGAGAATCCGCTGCGAGACTTGGGGGTTGATTTGCTTTGCTCACCATGCTTTTTGCCATGTTCTTAGAAAGTTTAAAAGTTTAAGGATCCTAAATTTTGGTTGAAAAGGCTAATATTGCTAAATTGTGTTCATAGTGATTCTTCCATTTGGAATCATGTTATCATACTCATCTCATTATTTTAGTTCATGTCATTTTCAATTTTTTTTGTTTTGAGTCAATCTCTTTGCTTGGGGGTGACAAAATTTAAGTTTGGGGGTGTGATGAGTATCTTAAATACTCATTTTATCCCTACGTTTTAGTTAGTTTTTCTAGTGTTTTTATGTTAAATAAGTGCCCTAATTCTCTAAAAGTCCACACTTATGATCAGGTCATCCATTTGGTGGAATTGTGCAAAATTGGTGGAAAAACTACTACAGAAGCAGCAGAAGAGGCTATTGAATTTTGACGTTTTCAGACATCATACGAGCTTCTATTGCATCAAGCCATATATGGATGGATTCTACACTTCAAGATATTTCCAGGGATACCAAGAACACCGAAATTGGAGTTCGAACAAAGAAGTTATGCAAGTTCCAAAACTTGAAGAAAATCAGCAAACATTGCAGCACCTTCAGCAGGAGAGGCTACTGTATTTTGACTTTTTCAGAAATCATATGAACTCCTATTTCATCAAGCCATATATGAATGTATTCTAAACTTCAAGAGCTTTCCAATGGTACCAAGAACACCCAAATCGGAGTTCATATGACAAAGTTATGGCCTTACGAAGTTGGAGCAAAAACAGGGGACTGCAGCAACATCGCGATGTTGAGGGAACCAACGTCATGACGTCGCGGAAAGCGAGCATCTCGACGTCGCGGCGTTCAACGTGTCGTGGCGTTCGAGTGGTTTTAAGGTGGATTTTTAGTCCATTTGAGCCCGTAATGGAGGGTTTTAAATCTCAAACCCGAAAGAGAGGCAGCCCGAGGAGGCGGCTAGGGCTCGGAGAGGACTTTGTCACGCTGGGACGAGGAGGAGGTTTGGGGAGCTTTTTTTTTGAAGATTTGGGAAGATCATGAGATTTGTGGAAGAAAATCAGAGACTCACCATCATTTGATCATTATAGTTTCTTCTCCCTCTTTTCTCATGTGTTATCCTAAGTTTATGATGTATCGAACCTCTATCATACTTTAGAATTCGTAGATAGGGTTTTGGTTGTATATTGAACATAGGTTTATATCTATTTAGTTAATGTGCATTTTCTATTGTTTCTTGTGAATGCACCTGTTGGATTCATACTTGGTTCCTATTTTATATTATTGATTTATGGCTAATCTCAATGTGGTGAGTGGTTCTTTCTTGAATCACAGAAGCGAGTAAAGAGCTGAGCATAGATGAATCCAACCCTAATTAGCACAAACAATTATTAGAAATTATCGGTAATTGGGAGGTGTGTGAGACTTTTAGATCTTAAAGCATCTCTAATGCTTGGGGTTGAGCCGAGAAGCAAAGACCTAGTGTTAGTTGGTAGGTTATTCGATCTCTCGAGAGGGCTTATAATTAAATTAGACAAAGTCGCTAGGGAAAGCATTTTTCATAAAACAATAGAGAGTAGAATTTTGACTTAGATCTAAGAGGTTGTCCAGATTGCAACGAAGTACCCTAGAGATTTATCATCTCTTGGTATCCCTTAGTTACGAGACTTCATTAGTTAGATTTAGAAATTTCATTAGTTTAGTTTAAATTTTGTTTACTATCACAATTGTTAGTTTTGGATATTAGAAGTATTATAATTTTGGCACTTAGCGTCCCACGAATTTTACTGTGGATCGATATCCCATTGCTTAGGTACTTATTACTTGAAAACGATATACTTTGCTTGTGAATAGGCGCTCTTTTTATATTTTTCTGCATAATTTTATATACACATCACAAAAAACGCCTATCAGTACATCACTCTAATACAAAACATATATTAAAATCTAAAGTTCCAATACATGTTTTACAAAATACATGTCAAAGCCATGTCAGGCACTTTCTTCTCAAGAAAGCGCGACTCTAATGAAACGCCGTCTTGAACACTCCACATTGCACGAATAATGATCCCCTCGACAAGGTGAGCAATGCCAATAGTGATAATTTCCTACATGGGTTACTCCCCACTAAGTGCACATGTAATGACGACCAAACACACTCGAAACAAATACATGATCCTCGCAGATATACACACATGATATGGATGAGAATGTGACTCACCCCTTCCCAATTCTTGAGCCCTCACTGACCCCCTCACGCATGCCTAAGCCAAATGTGAGAAAAATAGAGTTTTCAAAACAAAAGGTTTTTGTTCTTGAAAACATCATACCGAGTTTCGGTAAATATATTGGACTACCCTTCGAGGCGAATTTGTTGGATAACTCTCCGAAACAATTCATGGGCTCCTCCGACATGAATTGTTGGACAATCCCAACCTTCTTCTCGAAAATCTTCCATTGAAATTCCTTTCACAACCATTTTCCACTTTTCATTTTATTTCATGTCATGCGCTCCACTATGGATTCTAGGGTGCCCCGGTGCATATGGAATGCAATATGCCATATCCAAACAATTCATGTTAATATATATCAATCATGCATATATTAACAAATTTTAACCCACATGCATCATGTTATTCAATTCATAGCAATAACATCCGAATTAGCTCACTTGGGCTAATCAATAATTCAATTCCAATGGCTCACATACAAATTTATATTTTTATATGAACAAGCAACATGTTAACACATTGTTTTATGCATTAACAATTTATTTCCACCTTATCTCGAGCCATTCATTTTTAAGCAATAGTATGAAACACATGGACATTTTCGTTAAATCAAACAAGCATTATTTGTTTTTATGGTCACTAGCAGCCGTGGTGTCAGGTAGGCGGCCGTCTCACTGCTTTTATGTCGGTTCCACTTTGTGAGCGAAATCCTCGACATTTCACGACCCAGCAACGCCAAACCGCAAATTTATTGCATAAATTATAACACAAACTCCACCAATATTGAAACAGTCCGTGGGCTGTCCAACAGGTTCAAATTTTCGGTATTTGGATCCGAATTTTGGGTGGGGCCAGATCAACACAAACACTCACGGCCTCATTAACAAAGCTCTTAAAAGGGGATTAACCAAGTGAGAAAAACCTCACCTCTTGAGTTGTCGAAACTCCCCAAACCCGTGTCCACTTGTAGCCCTCAGAAAGGTGAGAACAACTTGCTTCTTCGCCCGACGCAATCACAAACCAAAGCGGAAATCAGAGAGAATCTTGGAGCTTTCAGACTTGATTTTCCTCTCTCTATTTGTACGTCTAAAGAAATGGAGAAGAAAGCTCTTTTTATTCCTCTGTCTCCTCACTTCATTACTCACAATTTCTCATCGTGGCCATTACATTTCCTTATCCACTTTATCCATCTACTTGAGATTTTCCCTCTAATTAGAGATGCCACATGTCCACGCGCCCACTCTTGAGGCTCAAGTTGGATCGACTTCAAGACTCGACACGCGTGGCACACTGTGAGCCACTCAAAATGTGCTAAGTGTCCCGCACTATGCTCGTTTCCTCAAACGTGTAAATTCCAACTGTCTCGAAATTCGACGTGATAGCTAGATTTTGCGAGACGATTCCAACGGTGAAGTCCGTTTCGTCTTTCGAGATCTAGAAAAATTTCGGTTTTTGACCGAAATTACCATTTTACCATTTTTTCAAAAAATTAGGATTTTCTCGGGTTTTACAGAGAGCAACTGCTTTAGAGAGAGAGAGAGTGCATTCCAAGATTTCCCTTTTACGAGAGAGAAAGTCTCAAAGCTGGGTGGTGTTTATCATTTCTTTTATCAATTTCTAGAGTGAGAAAGTGTGGGTATGTGGTATTAGATCTATGAAGTGTATGGTTTTGAAAAACATAGGCGTTGTTTGTTGTAGTTCCATCAAGGGTTTTTTTTTCCTGTGATTTTACTACTTTATAGTGGCCATTTTTTGAGAAAAATGAAGTTTATGAAGCTGGGTTCCAAGCCTGATGCCTTATTCCCTTTCCTCCCACACACCAGCCCTCTGCTTTGCTTTCCAGCTTGTGTATTCTTATGTTTACTTTAATGCTTTCCCCCTCCAAATTTAATGTTCTACTGATTTTACATTTTTTTATATATATATGACTCTTACGAATGGATGCATATTTCCAAGAGTTCCCTTTTCAAATACTTTTTTTTACCTGCTTTGTTGCGGTTGTTTTATTATTTGCTATGCGTAAAGATATGTTTTGCCGTTGATGAAGCGGGTGAAATACCGGTTGGTGTTGATCCAAAGCTTGAAAGGCTTGAAAGATGACATGGACGCCGCCACCTCAGGGTCATAGTATACTTTAACAAAGGCCCATAAACAAAGTGTTCGTGATCGGTGATCCATGAATAGTGACCCAAACAAGGCACCCATTAATAAAGGCATTGTCGCAGGTCCGCTGTACGCACAAACAAGCAGAGCGGTGAGCTACAGAATCGCTGGCCGTCGCGCCCCCAAGCACTCCGTCGCGATGCCCTCGACCGCCCCAACCCCCAGCCCCGTCAGCGATGACTTAAACCCGGTCGTGACAAAGAAACCTCCGTCGCGATAAAAAACTATTGGAATTATGTTGCTACAGATCCCATCTGTCGTGCGAGCACGTGTATCGGCGGCGCGCTCATTGCGCACACCGCGCGTCCGCCTCGCCACCGCCGCGACACCATGGCTCTCATTTTCGCAACACACGACTAGTCTTGAGGAGACTCCATCACGACACGAGTGGAACCCCTGTCACGACCTAGGCTTGGCCCAACTCTAAGTCTTGTCGTGACCTAAAATATCTGTCTCGACACGAGGCTGAACAACCCCTGTCGCGATAGAGAATTCTCTGTCACGACTGAGGGATCAGGGGCGGTCCGTCACAAAAGGCTCGTCCGGGACAGGCTAGGTCGCATGAAATTTCGTCAAGAGTGCAATAATAACGACCGTCGTGCGTGCTTCGTCAGTAAGACCGCTGCTCTTGTCACGCAGGCGCCGGTGTGCGCTCGGCCACACACCTCGTCACGACACTCCAAACCCCGTAGCCACATGTGGCCTAGTGGAACCCCGTCTCGACATAAGACCCAAAACGGGCACAGCCCATTCTACCTCCCGACCTTCGCCTCTTCCTTTCTTTTTCCTTTCATTTCCAAAGCACCCAACTAACATAACTTAGTCTTTTATTACAAGACAACCGTAAGCCCGAAAAACTTGCCAAAACATATAAATCATACTAAACGAGTTTAATTACAACCCTGTTCTTCTTACATATACGTAAAACGAGTTTCTACCCAAATTTACAAAATATCGTTTACAATGCAAATCGTCTTTTACACCACCTCAAACGTGTCCACCTCCTGTGGTGTACCTTCGCACCTAAAATGTTTTCCCACGATAAGTGAGCAACGCCCAAAGGATGAATTCTTCTACAAGGGCTACTCCCCACCTAAGTGTCCATACAATGGCAAACCTACACACATTCAAGCAAAGTATGCATATTTCTACTCGAATGTTTACATGCCATGGATGAGAATGTGACTCACCCTTTCCCATGTCCCGAGGCCTCACCGACTCCCTCACACATACTATTGTCGAGTGTGAACAACTGTCATTTTCCGATGACAACCAAAGATTATTCTTAATCATTTCATGTTTTCATTTACAACCATACGCCAGGGTATGTGACTAAAACCTCGGGGTCCGTTGACTCACCACAACCTCTGAATACTGCGGAATGCTTGGAGAACCCGACATTTTTCACGAACGTAGTCCGCTTTCTTGTGACGGAGCTCTACCCAAATACAAACCTCGTGACATACCGTCCCAAATAAAGGGTAATATAATCCTAACATGAGTAAACGCTCACTGGGGCCCATAAATAATACCATCATACATACCAACTATGAATCCAACTATATCCAATAGTTACAAGAGAGTTCAAATATTTTTAATTTTATACAATACATATACTAAAAATTAGAAGTTTCCAATACATGTATACATCATAAACAAAGCCACAACCCTAGCTCTTCTAATCCTCAATCTCTAGGATCTAGAGCCGTCCTCGCATGCTCCCCCGTGACCGCAAATAGTATCCTCGACATGTATGAAGCACGTTCGCAGTGGAATCGCCTCTAAGCGGGCTACCTCCACCTAAGTGCGCAATGCTCAAACAAACACACATTCAAGCAAATGCATGATCCTACTTGAATGTCTAACTCATCATCTCGTACCCGAGTCCTCACCGACACCCTCACACTCGCCTAAGCCTCGTATGAGAAATATTATGTTTATTTGTTTGTGGACAACCCTCCGATGTGGAGCACACCAAGCCGCCTCGACGATTGATATTATTTGTGGACTACCCTCCGATGTATATCAATTGGGCCGTCTCCGACGATTGATATTTTTAGTTTGGACTACCCTCCGATAATTAACATTTTTAGACAACCCTCCAAACCATTTTCTCTAGACTCATCTCATGCACTCACTCCTATAGTCCTAGGGTGTTCCAATGCATATAGAATGCATGTATGCCAATCCCAATACAACTTAATTTTACATGTAAATAAATAAACATGCATATATTTACAAACAATCAATTCAATAATCATGTCATAAATTCATTTCATACATCAAAATTAGCTCACTAAGAATGATCAGTCAACTGCTTCTGGGAATAGTGAAACCCCTGCTACCATTCCCGAAAAATCATTAAAATCACTCCGCTCACTTAGTGAACTCCGTTAACTACCTACCATTTCTACCATTCCAATCATCACATGATTTATCATGAAAAAAGCACAATTTAACGACTCCAAACCAAATTAGTGGTCAATACCTACGCACCATTGGGATTTCAAAAATTCATATCAATTCGGTCCCAAGGTTTGGGACCGATCAAACGGCCCCTCACGACCTCATTCGACTCAAACATTTACAATGTTCTTAAAGAAGGAATAAAACCCAAGTAGGGAGAAACCCCTACCTCAAGGAGTTTGTCTAAACTCCTTAAATCTGCACTAATGCTAAGCTCCCTCCAGAGTACTCTTCCTTCTTGTCCCGAAGACCTACTGGCCTGATCGCATGATATTTTATAGAGAAGTTTCTCTCTCTCTAAGGAAAATCTCCATTTTCGGCTACTGGATCAACCCCCTCTCCAAATTCACGTTTTGTCTTGGTTTAAAGGAAGAAGAAGAGTCCTATACACTATTTTGTCATTTTGTGACTTAAATCAAATTCCAAAATGACCATTACGTCCCTTCATTTCCCAGTTTTGACATTCGGCACTATCTCGGCCGTCCATTTTCATTGTTATTTCCTCTACCTATACCCACTTCCTACACATGAGTACGTGTTATATGTGACTGTCGCATCGAAAATGCTTACTCGCACCCGAAACTGTGATGCCCGAAACGCAAATTCCGACCGTTCCCTGAATTCAAACGAAATTTTACATGTTAGCAATTTTATGTAGGACGATTCAACGGTTCAATCCGTTTTTCCATCCGAGATCTAGAGAATAAATTACGATTTTTTAACCGAAATTACAATTTTGTAACCGAAATTACGATTTTGCCTTTTTTCCAGAAATTGGAATTTCTTGGGTCTTACATTCTCCCCTCCTTAAAAAGAATTTCGTCCCGAAATTTTGAACAATCACAATCACTCACATGCATATGCAACGTGCACTCTATCATGCATGTAAACAGTCATTTAAATATTAAACGACTAAACTACTTACCTTCATCCCTAAACAAGAAGGGATAGGTGGCTCGCATCGTATCCTCGCCCTCCCACGTGGACTCCTCCACTCCATAGTGCCTCCATAGTACCCTCACTAGCCTATCATGGCTATCAACAATGCACACTGGTCCCTCCTCGAAGGTCCCATCCGTCAACTTAATCCTTCAATCCACCACATGAGCTGATCCGAGCATATTCCTGAGCAATGGAGAGACGTGAAACACCGCGGGAAACCCGATGATGCCGGGCGGTAACGCCTAACCGGTGACGCGAATCTGCGCCTACCCTCTCAGTATCTCGAAACGCCCAATGAACCCGGGCGATGCTTCCCACGCTTGCTAAACTCCGACTTACTCCCCTCTTAGCATCACCAAGAAGATGTAATCCCAACCTCGAACTCTAAGGGTCGACGTCGCACATCCGCATAGCCTTTCCGCCGGCCTCCAGCCGTGAGAAGACGTACCGTCGTATCAAGCTCACCTTTCTGAGTGTTCTAATCGACGTGACCGCGACGGAGCTCTCTCCCACCCTACCCAACATACGCTGACTGCATGGCCTCCCATACAAAGGCCTCATACTCTACATCTCGTATACCGCTCGATACCGTTGTCAGAGGGCGAATCCCATCAAGGGAAAATGCTCCTCCTAACCGGCCTTTACGATCCAGACGCATGCTCGCATGTCCTCATTTCTGTATACCTCTCAGATCACCATCCGGTCTGAGGGGTGAAATCGTACTCATCGTCACAGAGCTCCATAAATTTTGAAACTCTTCCAAAAGTGTGCCGTAAACCTCGGGTCCCTATCCGACACTATGGATACTGGTACTCCATGTAGCCGGACTATCTCTCGAATGTATAACCGGTAGAATCTCTCCAAGGCGAAGGTCATCCGCACGGCTAGAAAATGTGCCGACTTTTGAGCCGGTCCACTAACACCCATATCAAGGCCATGCTTCGTCAAGGCTCCGTGGCAAATGGGTCAAAGTCCATCGTGACGTACCCCACTTCCACCCACTTCCCTCCAATGGCCGGTTAGCCCCACGCTTCGGGTGCTCACTTAACCTCGCACGTGAGACATCAAGCGAACAAAATCCCCTACGTGTCTCTTCATCCCACTCCACAGATCGCGACGAAGATCCCGTACATCTTCGTGCCACCCGGATGCACAACAAATCGAGCAAGAAACTCCTCGAATCTCCTATCTCAAATCAGTCAACTGGGGAACCACTTCCCGTCCCCTATATCGAAGACTACCATCTATGTGAACGATTCAAATTTCTCGTCACCAGACTGACCAGATTTCTGGCCCCTCGATGGATACTATCTCGTCCCACACCTGGGACTAAATCACTCACACGTGACTCGTGTAGCCACTAAACTTCCCAAGGTACCCCGAAATCAGCTCAACACTCCCCAAACCGGTCCCATTGTGGGGCCTCGAGCATCCGCTCACTCCCGAGAAGCCATACTAGCTAACGCTCCTCGTGGATTTCCGACTAGGTCACCACCATTTTCCTTCTTACCGGATGGTAAAGCAAAGCAGTCACAACCTCCAGGAACTCCATCCATAGCAAGCGCTGTCTCCTATATTGAGGTCTCACGCTGAAAATATACTTCCGCACTTTATGGTCCGAGTACACCCCGAACTCCTCGCCATATGGGTACCGGGCGCTAAATCTTCGCGCGAAGACTACGGCCGCCAACTCCATGCCACAGCGTGGTGGGGCACTCGCCCGTGATTCTTCAACCGACGAGAACCATAAGCCACTACCTCCTGATCGCTCTCAAAACACATCCCAATCCAGCCCTCGAGGCATCACAATACATTGTGTACCCCTCGTCCCCGTCCCCAACCATCAAGATGGAGCTGAAGTGTGTCTCCCCTCTTCTCAACTCCTAGAACGCCTCCTCGCACGGGGTCATCCTAACCAAACCCTGACCTCCTTCCCGGTCAACCTAGTCATAGGTGTTGCTACCCGAGAGAAATCCTCAATGAATCCCTCAGTATCACCCAGCCAATCCTAAGAAATCCACGTGATTCGAAGACCGACTTCGGCCTCTCCTAACCCACACGCTTCAACCTTCTCTCACCGATTGACACTCATGTCGACACCACGTGTCCCAAAAATCTCACCCCGCAAGCCGAACTCGCACTTACCGAACTTCAAGGTATAACCGATGCATATCTCAACAACCGGTAAACGATCCTCAAGTGATACCCATGCCCCCACTCTGATCGGAGTAGATCAAGATGTCATCCACGAAGATTAATGGCTAAACTGATTTTAAATACAGGCTGAATATCTCATGCATGAGATCCATGAATGTCGCCGCATTCAGTTAATCCAAGGGCATCACCGCAAACTCAAAGTGCCCATAACGCCCTAACCGGCTCTTTAGGGATATCCGTATCCCCAACCTCGCTTGATGCGGTAACCGCCATAAGGTTCATCGAGTAGACTCGCTCTTCTCAACTCGATCAAATGCAAATCATCAACTCTGTGAATAATGGATACCGAGCTCGATCGTAACCCCGTTCAACCCGTTTCCATAGTCAATGCACGCTGAAGGGTCTTGTCCTTCTTCTTAGCAAATAAATCGGAGCGCCCATGGTGAAGTGCTCGCCTAATGAACCCCTTATCCAAAGAGTTCGTAACTGACTCGAGTTCCCGCAACTCAACCGGTGCCATCCTACGTGTGGAGTCATAAAGACGGGTGGAGTACCAGGGCGTAACTCGATACCGAAGTCTACTACCCTCGTGGAGGTGGTCCAAAGGCCTATCTGGAAAAACACTCCACATACTCGCATACACACTCCCGAGGTAGATCTAAGTCCGTCTCTCCTCGTCCTCCGTGGTAAGGCCTCCGCTAGCCAATCCTCCGCTTAACTCGGCCCCCGACTACTTGACTCATATAACGTATGGGGCAAATGTCATGCTTGCTCTCCCTCGAAACACACGAAAAGGGCGCCCCGCTTGTAGGCCGTAGCCCTCCCACGCCATAATCGATAACGACCCCGTAGTCGGCCGCCCAATCCATCCCCGTGATGACATCGAATCCCGACATGTCCACGACTCAAGTCCACTGTAGTAGAGTCCCTCGAGGATCTCCAAACAAGAACCCCAACATATCATCCCTATTCTAGCCCTAACCCTAGGGGGAGAACTCACATACAAAGGCTCCTCTAAGGTCTCAACCCTGCTCTTCCAACTCGATCACAACTGATGCAAAGAATGAATGAATGCGAAGCACTGTAATCAGCTAACACTCTAGCCCAAGATAGCAAAAAACATACCCCAGAGACCGGGCCGACTACCGACTCACTGAGGTGTGACGGCGCAGATGACGCTGACCCTGGAGGTCCCCGCCTCAGGCCTCGTCCTCTGCCTCTACCCACACCTCGCCTCGGGCTTGCCGTAAATGTGGTGCCCGTGAGCTCCTTGAAACCGAGACCGCTCCTCCGGCTCAGACCAGGCATGGGAGGAACGTGATCAGATCCTCTCGTCTCTCAAGCACGCATCGGGACCGGTGGCCGGCCCCAAAACCCCGGGATCCCTTGCCTCGGGGGCAATCTCGCCTCATGTTCCAGTTGCCGACAATGGTAGGGGCACACCATCCGTCCCGCCCGACCGACAACTCTGATCTGTCCCCGGCCCGGATGGCCACGACTCTGGAACCCTCGTGAACTAGAAGCTCCCGCTCTCTTCTTTTCCCGAACCGGAAGAAGACCGACCGTCCTTCTTCTACCATTAACACTGCATCCCGAGTGCCCGAGCAGACCTCCATCTCTCTCTATGGTCGTGGCCGTCCCGAACCATGGAATCCATATCCCCGTAGGCGAGTCCTACACCCTGGAAACGAATGAAACAACTTCTATCTCCATTCTCGACCTCTCACTCGTCTGTGTCTGCAAGTTAATGTGAACATCAAGAATCGGGCTAACTCTGTGAATCTAGCCACGTAGTCCATCACAATCGTCGCCCCCTGCTTCAGCTCTAGGAACTCTTGAGCCTTCGCATGCCTCGTAGTCTCTGGAAAGTACTTACCCATGAACAAACTTAAGCTCAACCCATGTCATAACCTCTTAAGTCTCTAGAAGTCCTAGCCCATCTCCCACAATAATTTCGGCCTCTCCCCTTAACCGGAATGCAGCCTAACCTCGATCCCGGGTCAGACGGAGGTGATCTCCATAGCCCTAGTACGTTCTCGACAAGATAAACCACTGGTCTCGTCACCATCTAAGTCTCTCTTCCTAAGTGAATGTCTGAGGGTGGCGCCTAAATCTCCTCGGGAGGTTACTAGGTCTCCCCCGACTCACCTCGTTATGCTACCGTATGATAGTAGTCACGCCGCAACACCCACACCCCCAAAGAAAGGCCCGCGAATCAAATAACACCGGCGGCTGGTCAAATGTCGGTGGTGCCCGACCAAGACCCTCGTGGATCTCGGTACCGTCCCTCTACTAGCCATCTATACAATTTTTCAATATGGCAAGTAATCTCACACAAGATTCTAAGGTATAAACACGTACTCGAGACACTAATCATACACATAAATCGCTAGATATAATACGGTCCTTGCATTTATAGGTACGTAAGAACTAATTATGCATTTAAAATATTTTTATCAACAAAAAATTTCATATTTTTGAAAATTTTATTTTTTTTCTAAATTTTGCTCAATTTTATTTGATTTTGATTTTTTTTTAAAATATTATTTTATTATATTTTTTTTCTTTAGAAAATTTTCCTAAAAATTGACCTCACAGTGAACAAGATTGCAGTCGAAACCGGGTTAAACAGTCGCGGCACCGGAAGGCACAAATTTCGCCGCCTCGCCACAAAGATCACCTCCGGTGCCGCGCCTGTGCCTGCGGCGCGCCGAGCGCCCGATTCGTGCCACAAGAAAGGCCGAAAGCAAAATCAACAAAATTTATACACTCTGTGTGCCTCTACTACCGCTGAAGTCAAGCTAATGCGAAGATAAAGGGTCTAGGATCGAACACGGATGGGTTTTCATCCTAAAATGATTTGCATAAGTGCACAAGATAAGGCTTCTATTTGGACTCTTTGATTCATGTTTCAAAAAACAAAGTGAAAATGGTTTGAACCGAAAAATTGTAAAACTCGAAAAGATAAATGCAAAAAGTTAACTTTGAAGATTTGTGTCACTAATTTGGTAAGTTGGGGTGGCAAACAAGTGTCCTCTGCTTTATCCTCGCTAAGCAGACATGCAACCTATAGTCCATGGCATAACCGATTCATGTTTAACCAGCAAACCTCACCCTTGAAACAACTCCTATTTGAGTCAATATGTAGCATGCGCTACGGCCCCTTTACTGCTTAACCCCTAACATTCAATATCATCCTCGTAGTGGCTCGTAAAGATCTCATCTAAAGAACCACAAAGATATCTCTCACTCATTATGCACCGGATTCTAAAGCACGGAGAGTATCGGGCCAAATTAATAACATTAAATGCTATAAACCCCTAATTTGAGAAACCCTAACATATAAATACTACCTGGGAGGCTCAGAAGACCATCTAAAGAACCACGTACATCTCTCACCATCATGCACCGGATTCTAAAGCATGGAGAGTACACAACCAATAACATTAAATGCTACGCGAACCCTAATTTGAGAAAATAAGGACCATAAATACAAGACTGTAGCCTTTAATACAAGAGGACAACATGCCTATGCCCCACCAATACTGCTGCTAGCTTCCTTCCTCTTCAAAGAAAGGGAGGTTTAGGCTAAGCATCTCTTGAGTTGTCATCCTCAAGAGGGTGTTTGCAGCCGAGAAAGTAAGGGAAAGAGGGAGAGAAAGCAGAGAAAAGAAACCTAAAATAAGACTCTTTATTTACAAAATAAAACTTACCAAATTATTCTTCCCAAAGTTGTTCCTCTTGGTTACAAAACAAGAGGAGGGGCTTATATAGGCCACCTCAAGGCATGAAAATACCAAAACCTACAAATTCGCTGTTATGCACAAGAGAGTAATACACCAAGTTTGAAGCTCCGCTGGCATTAATTACAAACATGACGAGGCATTAAATTCCCGCTAGTCATGAATTTCGCTTAGCCAGCTTAAATCACCATGTAGAGAAAATGGAAAATTTCGTTAGAGCTGCAATTTCATGAGCCATTAAATTTCGCTAGCTTAGCCAAATTGCTGTGGAGTAGCGAACCGCATTTTCGCTAAAAATTAAGGCCTTAGCGAAACCTGGGTGGTCTAATGAAATTTGGAGATTTTCAAGGCTGCGAAATTTTCGTTTAAGATTATAAATTTCGCTAAGATTGCAGCCCCATATCCTAGCTTAAAATTTTCGCAACTTCAGCGAAAAATTCCAAATTTTTGCTGATCTTCACTCTTTTCTTCTACCGCATCCAATTCTTTCTTCACTTTGCCTTGGTTTTCTTATTGATTCTCGGGCCAAGTTGATGACCATTAAATTGGGATCACACTTCATGATTCATCATTTGACTCGAAATTGAACTCCAAGAGTGCAAACACTTAAAACAACCAAAATAATTTCTTAAATGGCATAAGTGGTACTGCTAAGACTAACACCCACTGTATATAAATGGACATGATTAATGCACAAAAGCACTAAAACCTATCTAATATAAGATCTGCACCTCTCTGTACCTTTTGACACTAATCACACCCTAACCAAAACGGCTAGTCCCTTAGCAATGCAAACAAAAGAGATGTGGCTGTGGTGATTTTCAAAGATTATGATTCAAAGGTTTATGCACGTATAAACAATACCTTAAATCAACAATTTACATCAAAATTAAAACCGACATGAAAGAACAAATCCATACAAGAACAATTTTAGGGACAAAATTGGTTCCATGATTCTCAACTTGACTTTCCACCTAAGTCCAATGGTTCTTTATGTTACCGGGATAAGTCAACAAAAATGCAAAATTTGTTCCCCTCCCCAACTCCAGCTAATCGGCCACGTGCCTTAAGTCGTCAACAACCTAGACAAAGTGGCTAGTTGGTTAATTTTCTTCTTTTTCAATTATAATGTAGGATGCAATAGCTTATAATTCAGTTCATCAAAGTCCGTGTAACGGGGGTCCAAATCGATGACCTCAACCACTCAAGGTTTGTGGCATCAAGCCAAAAGGATCAATGACCACTAACTCTATAGGCTTCACCCCGACCGAATGACTTCAAAATCAAGCACCTACAATTCGCTTAAACTCTCTACCTATCCACCCATAACAAACAAAAATCGATGACTCCCAACCAATTAAGGCTTAGGGCATCGGGCTTCAAAGGCTTTCGCCATACACCCCTCGGACCGTGCCTCTGCTTCAAGGCAAACCACGACTTTATTTTCTTTTTCTTCTTTGCTTTTTCTTTTTCTTTTCTTCTTTTCCTTTTTCGAAGACTACATCGTCTTCAACTCGTGGGTAACACAAACCTATCCTAAGTTGCCAACATGCCTAAGGGGCCACTTTGTAAAGTTTAAAGGAGGTATGCAAATTCACGTACCTATTGAAATAATCTAGGAGTGCAAGGTGTGAATCACCCTTAAGGGAGAAATTTTCAAGTTGAGCATGTGAATTTAACCCATCAAAAACTACAAATCAAGCATGGAATTTGTTCTAACAAAAGGTGACAAACAGTGATCCAATTTCCCAACATAAAGCAATTCAATTGTCCAATTTGAAGCAATTCAATAGTCCAATTGAAGCAATTCAATTGTCCAGTTGAAGCAATTCAATTGTGCAATTGAAAAGAAAAACCATTACATATGGAAAAGGCACAAAACATGATATGCAAAAGTCTATGTATATATACTGAATAGCTTTTGATATAGCCAAATGGCTAGTACATGCATACAAAGCTAAACACAAAAATATCACTGCCTACTATGGCTAATACATAACCTAAATAAAATTAGTAGGCAACTTCGATAAAAAGTCAAATATACAAAAAAAAATGTAAAGAAAAACCCAACCACCTCACCGTCGTGGCGCGGTGGTGGGTCCTGAAGTCACGCTAGAACATCCAAATAAAAATGCTGCCTCAGGCAATCTCTCTCCCCGATCGTGGACACGAGGAAGGCCCGGCGGTCATAACCGTGTCACATAGAATGGCACTGGGTCAATCTCGATCTCCGGGCTGCCCTGTATCAAGTGGAACAAAGAAGATCCATCACACCGGGCCTATCTCCCGCATGAATGTACTCAAACCAGATGATGAAGTATAGGATGGGCCCGGGTGCTCTGCTTTGCGGTGCTGATGTAGTGCACGTGGAGGAGGGGATGAAGGTGATATACGTGGGCCGGACTCCCTACGTATCTCGGTTCCCGGGGGTAGGCATATCATCTGTATGGGCATCCTCAGCCTCCTGACCCGGTATCTCCTCTTGGTCACGTAATTCGTAGGTTGGAAAGAACCGGGCATAGTCATCGCGCAGCTCAGTAGAGCATGGCCAGAAATCGGACCCTCGTCACGATCTGGGCTCCTGGAAAGCCCTTATGCTCGAGAACCACAGAGTGATCTCGGCATCGATAATGGAATGCTCTGCTCCGGGCGAGTCCTTAGATGGACCTTCTCCTCAAAGTAAAGGGAGGCCATCACACCGGCTGGAGGAGGCCAGACCAAAATCCTCGAGATCAGGTAAAGAGCCTCGAATAAGCTCCCCTCCTCGCACATAATATCTTTGCAGGGAGGAATAAGATAAAATTGGTCTATCGTGACATACGGCGGGGCGCCTCTGTAAAATCTTGGACCGACGGTGGTGTCTCTAGCCGGTCTTTCGAACCATCTCGCGATGGGGAGGGTGGGCCGATCTGTAACCCTCTTGCATTGGTAGGCGGTATCACATGGGACGAGTTCTTTGAAATATCGGCCGCTCTGAGTACTCCGCGGCGATCGTCGATACTGAATTGAAGCTCTTGCGGACTACCTAATCCTCGAGATGTCATGGGTAGAAAGAGCGCAATACCTGCTCGGGGTATTAATCTTTGTCTCGAGGTCATGAAGGCCGGGAGTGAGATACCATCGATCGACCCTCATAGACTCCGTTATCTCGGGATCGACTCGGTGCGGGAGAAAGTCGTAGTCTGACTCCCCTGATGGAGCAGTGCGATGGAGTGGCACATTCCTGGATAGGGTGCCTACGAAACGATGGCCTCGAATCCTCGGGCGAGGCGGCAATTTGGTGATGAAGTCGCCTCGGTGAAATGCTTGGAGATGGTGGCGGTCGAGAGGATGACTGCTTTGGGCCCGATGTGCGGGCCAGCGCTTGGAGGGGCACAGGCCTCAGAACTCTCCCAGTGGCACGAGACGATGGGGCTGAGGGTCCCATCCGCCGATAGAGTCTAAATCCTGCGGCTCCGCAGTGCAGCTACGAGGGTAGCGTGCGGAGGCAAGGCGGAAGTGAGACCCTCAGCGTCTTGAATCTCACCGTGGCGAGGCGGGACCCACCAGTCTGAACCATACTTAAAAGCATGACTAAAACTCGGAAGAAAAGCTTCATTTCGAAAATATCTTCTTCTGGCTGCAATCTTGATGAGATCTCTGCTGGAAGCTCTTGAACCTCTGAAGCAAACAAATGAACCGAAGGGCTCAGCTATAGTGAAATCATTACAGGCTGCAAATGAAGGCGAGGAAAGACAGATCTTTGGCCCGGGGCACGAATGGGCGAACAGACACGACGATGTCGAGGTAGAGCGGTGAGCAGGCTGGGTAACAACGGTGGTGGCCCGGGGCTCCGGTCGTGGTGCGAACTGGGGGCGGCGGCGGAGGCTGGTCGTGCGGGGGCCTTTGTTTGGGTGGCTATGTCACGCGGGGGAACCTTCCGGCGGTGGCGGCCGGCGTGACGAGAGCCGGGAGACTCACAGGGACGGTGGGAGGAGAATATGAAGTGGCATTTTGGCAAACCTCCCTGTATAAATAGGACCTTCATGGCTTGACTGAAAAGTCTTCCTTCTTCATTTAAGCTATTTTTAGTGGGCTCTCTTGACCTTCACAAATCAAAATTTTTAAATTAAATATTACTACTATAAAAATTGTATTATTAATTTTACTATGAACCCCTATAAATAAAACTTAACACACAATACTATACTATAAAAACAAAGTACTAAATATTAAAAATTACTAAATTAAAAAGGTTGCTAAAAATAATTGAAATTAGCTTCAAAATTTACTAATTTAGAATAAGTAAACATTATGAGCGCAATTCGGTTTATGACACGAATCAGTTCATTTAAAATACTCAAGGGGAGTTAAGGAGAATGATCTCCTCAACCCATCGACCTTTGAGGTGCTCAAGATGTTGGGTGGCCAATTATTGACTGCTCCTCTATAATGGTGTTGAATTAATCGATTGGCTTCTGAGTTGGGTGTTGATGGCAAGACGAAATTTCTTCATTTTCTTGGGCGATCACTCCACGCATTTCTTGAGCACTTTGTTTTCCTGCCTGCTTGACCAATTGAAACACTTTCATCGAATTTGATTTCGATTTCTAACAAATTTTGCTTGTTGTTCATATGAAAGATGTCAACTCAGAAGTCATGTTACCGCATGACTCCATTCGGCGATTTATTGTGCATTGGGCGTAGCGAAATGGTCTTCCTAAGATGATTGATACATGATTGGGTTCACTTTGCAATTGGTTGGTGTCGAGTACCACAAAATCTTGGGTAGTAGAATTTGTCTATTTTTCTGAGGACATTCTCCAACTATCCCCTTTGGGATCTTCAGCGTCTATCGACCCGATGATAGTGTGATGTTGGTATGTTCAAGTTCACCTAAACCTAGCTGGCAGCTATCTTGAATATGGCATTAGGTTCTGCTGAAATCTAGTCCAAACAATGACTTCCTCTATGCAATTCCCACGATAATGACTGAAATTGTGGGAGATCCGAGATCTTTGTATTTGATAGGATATTTGCTTTGGATTAAGGCAACGATATGTTCGGTGAAATGCTTTCTTCTCAATGCCTAATCCCTTCTTGATTTTAAGATCTTTCAAAAATTTTGCATAAGCGGGCACTTGTTCTGAGTTATGTCGATAAAGGTATGTTAACCTTCACTTGCCTTAGACCTCTAAAATGCACCTTGTTAGGTTGCCTTTTCTTTCCTCTAAGTGCTTGTGGAAAAGGAGGTGGTATCTGGTATTTCATTGAATCCTCTTCTAGGAGAATATGAGACTACAATTCTTCTCCACACTTTGGTGTTTCTTCAACGGGCTTTAGCCTGGAGTTGTCTGACCTCTTTTCAGCTTCTCGGGGTTATTATGGCCTTAACTTCATCCGTTTCGAATTGTTGGATGACCCCACCTCATGAATTCCTTTAGGATTTGGAAGTGTTTGTGATGGAAACCTCCCTCTCTCTTGTACCTTTAGCAACTTGTTGATCTTGGTGATTGAATACTGTAGGTTGTCAATTTTATGGTTGAGATTGCTCTCAAGCCCATCTATTCTTTTGTTCAATGTATTCTCTCTGATGTCAATTCTTTATTACTTAATTAACACATTAATTCCTTTTTGTTCCTCAACAAAATTGCCCACCACCTTACTCAAAATTCAATATGGCTTGTTCCCCTTTGGAGAAAGAGGATGGTGGTTGTTGTGTGTGAGGAGACCAAACTGAGTTTGGCCCACAGGGGATGCATGGGTTGGGGGTTGGGTTTCCAAGCAAGGTTAGGTGGACTCCAATTGGAATTGTAAGTATTGCCATATGGAGCATTGGATTGTTGTGGCCCAGATTGTCCTACGGTGTTTGCACATTCGAGCATCAAATCCTTCCGCTGCGGGGGCCATAGGACATGGTTCTCTGCCCCGGATACCGCGAGGGAGTTGGAAATTGGTGCAAAGGTGGCGTGCGGGATTTTAGGTCCCAGCTGCGTACCTCATGGAGCGCTTGCCTTCAGCTCCTCTACCTTCTAGCTGGGGTTGGGGAAATCCTAGCTCTCGTTTCTTTGCCACAGTGGTGCATACCTCCCACCTTTGATTTGGCGGTGGTGGTCTCATCACATCCAATTCTCTTGGGTTGAGCTCGTCCCGAAACCCTTAGAAGTTTCAGCCCACGTAATTTAAAAAATCCATGGCTTCATCGGGATGTTTGCTTAAAGTCTCCACACATGGTTTCCAAGAGCTACTTCATAGCAGGAGACATACCACCATAGAAATGGATACTGACATCCAAGTGTCAAAACCCATGATGTGAGCTCTGTGATGGTTTCCATAAATCTTTCCCGACAACTGGTAAAACCTCTCGTATCACATTTGCAAAGTGTAGATTTGTCTTTTCAAATTATTGGTCTTATGAGCGAAAACTTTTCAAGAACTTCGGCCTATGGCTTCATTGATTTCTAATGGTTACAGGCAAGAGTTGAGCCATATCTTGGCCTTGTCGGCTAAGTCAATGGAAATACCTTTAGCCGGTAGATCCGTAATCGATCATACCTTCCTTGAAGGTAGTGCGAGACCTCCTCAAAATCCACAATAGGTGTATGGATTTTCATTTTCCACTCTCTTGATATGTGGGGAGTAGAGTACCAAATAAGGCCTCAACGCTACATCTTGACGAGGTATGATGCGAGATGGGAGCCTTGACTCTAGGGAGGTGGATGCTTGATCCTCATGGTTCTATAAGCACATTTGGGTTCATAGGGTTCTGGTGACTTGTTGTTCCTCAGGTATGGGATCCATGGTATCAATTGGTACACTAACTTCACTAGCTGGGTCAAGTTGTGTACTTATCCTGTCGAGTCTACCCGTGTGTCTCTATCCCATTGCATAAACACATTTACAAATTCGGGAGACAACAAAGAGCAACTACAAACAGCAAAGATTAAAGTTAAATAAACACAAGTGCGACTAAAGCAGTCGGTGCGAATCCTTTGCAAAGTAATGGCGCGGTTCACACTGAAGCGGTGACAAAAAGAACAACAAAGGTTACCTTCACTTGTGATGTTGATCCTAGTACCTTTAACACCATTAGTAGTTTGGCACCGTCCAGAGCAACGGCGCCATTTGATTTGTGCCTGATGGTGAGCTAAAATCAACAAAATTTATATACACCTAAGTTCCTACTATTGCCGTGGTCAAGCTCTTGCGATATAGTGGTCTAAGTTGAACACGGGGATGGGTTTTCATCCACAAATGATTTGCATAGTGCGAAGATAAGGCTTTCTATTTGGACTCTTTGGTTGTGTTTCAAAGCGGTGAAAATGGTTTGAAAGCGAAAAATTGTAAACTGAAGATAAATGTGAAAGGACTTTGAGATTTAGGTCACTAACTTGTTGGATTGAGGCTGACAAAGTGTCCTCGGGTTTTATCCTTGTTAAGGCAATGCGACCTATAGTCCATGCATAGCAGGATCTGTTTAACTAGCAAACCTCGCCTTGACAACTCCTGTGAGTCGTCTGTAGCATGCGGTTATGGCCCCTTTCTTTGTTTGAAACCTAACATTGATATCATCTCGGAGGCTCGTAGAGACCATCCCAAGAACCGCGGTATCTCCTCAATATGCCTTGGATTCTAAAGCATGTCGATGTGTGGAAATTAATAATATTCCCAAATGCTATGCAACCCTAATTTGAGAAACCTAACATATAAATATCATTTTAGAGGCTCGTAAGACCATCTAAAGAACCACGATTACATCTATAAAAAAACTCTCAATATGCCTTGGATTCTAAAGCATGGTATTATTTGAATCGATAACATTAAATGCTATGCAACCACTAATTTGAAAATAAGGACCATAAATACAATTTTTGTAACCTTTAATACAAGAGGACAACATGCACATGCCACCATGGCAAGCTTCCTTCCTCTTCAAGAAAGGGAAGCAACCAAATCTCTTGAGTTTGTCCATCCTCAGAGGGTGTTTGGTAGCTAGAAAGTAGGGAAGAGGAGAGAGAGAGAGAGAAAAAGCAAAACCTAAAACCAAGACTTTGTTACAAAATAAAAGCTTACCAAATTATTCTTCCCCCAAGTTGTTCCTCTTGGTTACAAAACAGAGGCTTATATATAAACCACCTCAAGGCATGAAAATACCAAAAACCACAGAATTTGGCTAAGTTATGAGACCAGAGAGTAATACCAAGTTTGAAAGTCGGTTAGCATTAGTACAAAACATGAGGCATTAAATTTCGCTAGAATTTGAAGAATTTCGCTAGCTAAGCGAAAGAAATCTATATGTAGCGAATGGAAAATTTCGCTAGAGCCGAATAATTTAAATAGCTGAAATTCCCGTACTTCTGTGTGCTGTTGTTGTGATAGCGAATCGGGTATTTTAAAAATGGTGCCGTAGCTGGGTGGTCCAGCGAAATTTGGAGATTTCGTAGGTCATTTTAAGCTAAGATTACATTTTGTGATCCTGACAAAATTACCCCACGCAACTGCGAAAATTCCGGCTTTGTTGATCTTCCTCCCCTTTCTTCTTTAACGTCAATTTTCTTATTTTCGCGGTTTCTCCGTTGATTCTTGAAATTTGGTTGATGATGACAATTAGGATCCACACTGATTCATCATTTGACTCGAAATTGAACTCCAAGAGTGCGTGAACACATAAAAACAACCAAAAATACCATACAAATGGCATAAATTAATTTCAAGACTTGAACACTTCAATTGGTATAAATGACATGATTAATGCACAAAAAGCACTCAAAACCTATCTAATATAGGGTTCAAAATTGTACTTTTTGGACACTAATCAGCGCCCCGTGCCTGCTACCACGCTCACGCGCCCTAGCGCCCATGCGCCTGCGCTGTGCGCCTGTCATCGCCCTCTTGTGCGCGCGCTGCCCGGCTCAGCGCTGCGTGCCACGGCTCGGCAGCCCTGCCCGCGGCAGCGCTGCGCTGCGCCCGCCGCGCCACGTCTAACGCCACACCGGTCCACTGTGCCCGGCCAATGCTCCAAATGAGGAGTATCCCATTCGGGTTTGTTTTTTTTTTTTTCGTTTTCTTCCACTTTTTTTCATTTCTTCCGACCTTTGGAAAATACCAAAAAAAAAAAATTATTTGTTTTCTTTCATTTTCTAGTACACCAATAAATTTATTAAAATTTATTTTATCTATTTTTTTTTCATTTCCCAACAAACCAAATAAATTGCTTAAATTTATTTTATTTATTTTCTTGTTCAGGTTACATTGTAAACTCTATAAATTTCTATATTGCTATCCACCTAAGCACACAATTCAATCACCACACAATATTTCATGTTATGCATATTGTTCACACAACAAATTTATCAAATCACACAAAACACACCAAACACTTGCATGTAGTGTCCTAGTTTTGTCCCGTGATGTCCTAGGTAATCTCATACCTAAACTCAACATCAAACCACACCTAGTGGTGATGTTTTTACACCTCAAAGACTATGGCTGGCCCAGATACACTCGAGCCCTAGGTAATGGGTATACCTGGGCTCTGATCTGAGTTGTGGCTGAAACCAGTCCGTTGACTACGATCGACATGGAATACTCGTGGTCAACAGGATAACCGAGCATTTTCCACCAATCGGGCCAGTCTCCTTTGTGCGGGGGCTCTGCCCAAATCTGAGCCTGCGTATGCACATTCCCCGAAAACGGTGCAATATAATTGACATGAGTAAAGCGGCCACTTGGGCCCATAAGCGATACTCATCATACATACCCGACTAGCAGATCAACTATATCAATAGTTACAAGAGTTCAAATATTTTACTCTTATCTGATACATATACTAAAATTAGAGTTTGATACATGTATACATAAATAAACCCAGCCTGGCTTAGGCTTTCTTCTAATCCTCAATCTCTAGGGCGAGCCGTCCCCTCATACAGCTCACTGTGCATTAAATAGTATCCCTCGACAGGGGTGAGCTAATGCTTTCGATGGTGGAATCGCCCTAAGTGGGCCTCTCACCCCAAGTGCGGTGCAATGTTTCAAAATAAACACACATTGATGTCATGATCCTGCCGAATGTCTAACTCATCGTCTCGTACTCGAGTCCTCCGACTCCCTCACCTGCTAAGCCTCGCATGAAATATTATGTTTATTTGTTTGTGGACAACCCTCAGATAATGTATATATCAATTGCGCCGTCTCTGATATTTGTGGACTACCCTCGATGTATATCAATTGGTAGTCTCAGGCGATTGATATTTTTAGTTTGGACTACCCTCAGATGTGAGTATTAACATTTTAGACAACCCTCCAATAATTTCTCGGAGCTCATCTGCGTGCGCTCAAACTCCTATAGTCTACAGGGTGTTCAGATTATGGAATGCATGTATGCCAATCCCAATCTCAGTCTAATTCATGTAAATATATAAACATGCATATATTTACAAAACAATCAATTCACACAATCTTGTCATGTAAATTCTCATTTCATACATCAAAATTAGCTCACTTGGGCTAATGATCAAACACGGCAATTCAACGAATCCCTTTCGATCAAACACATTTTCACCGCAAAAAATATATTTTAGAACAGCATTTCGGGGAAAAGTGAAACCCTCGGTTACTATTCACAGAAAAATCCACTAATCATCGGTTCACTTAGTGAACTGTGAATTCATGGCCATTTCGACCTCATTCCAATCATTACATGATTTATCATGGCAAAAGCACAATTTAACACCCCGAAGACCCGATACATGGTCGATCAAGTTTGCACCCTTGGGATTTCAAAATTCATATCGGTCGGTCCCTAGGTTTGGGGCCAGATCAAAAGCATGACCCCTCACGGCCTCGATTCGGCTCAAACATTTACAATGTTCTTTAAAGAAGAATAAAATACAGTATGGATGAAACCCTACCTCGGGAGTTTGTCTAAACTCCTTAAATCCGGTACCCACGTGAAGCCCTCTCCGCGTAGAGCAGCTTTCCTTCTTGTCCCGAAGACTGCCGACGGTCGGATCGTGCGATATTTTATAGAGAAGTTTCTCTCTCTCTAAGGAAAATCTCCATTTTCGGCTACTGGATCAACCCCCTCTCCAAATTCACGTTTTGTCTTGGTTTAAAGGAAGAAGAAGAGTCACATGCGCTATTTTGTGTTTTGTGAGCTTAAATCGATTCCAAAATGACCCATTCACGATCCGCCGTTTCCGGTTTGACGCATTGTTGTACGGCCGTCCGTTTTCATTATTTCTCTCATACCACTTATGGCACAGTGCGTGTTATATGTGACTTTAAATATCGAAAATCGTTTCGACACCAGAAACCGGATCTCGGCGTGTAGAAATTCGACCGTCTCGAATTCAGCGAAATTTTCGTGCTAGCTAAACACTGTGAGGCGATTCCAGCGGTTCAATCCGTTTTCCATCCCGAGATCTAGAATAAATTACAACTAGCGAAATTACAATTTATGTAGCAGAAATTACGATTTTGCCATTTTTTCATTGAATTTCGGGTCTTCTGAGGGTAGTTGATTTTTAGAATTATGCACCCTTCGGTCCACAAATCAGTTACTTTACAGCCTTTCACCGTTGGGGACTATGTTTGACCATAATTGATGGGTCTTTCACCATGCGGGGAATCTATCCCCAAACTTCTGTGCGGAGCACGCAATTATTCTTCTGCAGTTTCCTTAACCAGTGCGACTCATTTTGGACGTTGTCCCATTAACCGAGCCCACCCAATCAACACTATACATTATGTTGATTATGTCTGTGACACGCGTTGAATCTACGGCAGCGGTGTCGATCTCAGCCATACCTGGCTCTTTTGAAGTAATAAATGCGTGTTACCGTGCGTATGCAATGCAATTATGCCATTGCCTATATACCATGCTACATATATGATGAAATTTATATGTGCATGCTGCCCATCATCATTTGGACATTTATATAGAGATGAATACAATTGACAATTCCTTGCACCAAATTCATGCCCACATATCAATTCAAACATTTCATGGTAATACATCGATTGGAGCATGCGTGTAACAACATAACTTTCCACCTGACCAATCATGTTATTCATTTTAGCAATAACACACAAACCTTATGGACCGGTATTAGTCAAGAGTAGCTCAGAGACTACACACAAGCGGTCTCAAGATTTGGGTTCGATTTATCAGAAATCAATCGTAAATTTGGCAGGCTATCCAGCGGTCCCAGCGCGTCCGACCAATTTGTCAACGATCCCCGTCGACGATACGTGCCATTTCTTTGGGACTAGAATGCACGACCGTTCAGACCCCGAGCCACAAAACCATTTTGAATTGCTCTTAGACAAGGATTAAATCAAGTAGGCGAAAACCCCTACCTCTTGGAGTTTGTCAAAACTCCCAGTTTCCGATCTTTGCTTGAAGCTCTCACCTCGGGGAAGCACTTTCCCTCTTGCTCCGACGGAAATCGACGGTTCGATCATTGGGAAATCTAGAGAGAATGTAGAATTTCTCTCTCTACTTCTTCTCCCCCCTTCTTTTCTCTTTCTTTTCCTCTCTCTTTCTTCCTCTCCCCCTCCCACCGGGTTTGGTCCACATGGTCAGTAGGATGTCTCATGCGCCACGTGTCGACTCTCCGGGTGGTTTCTCTTGGATTTCTTTATCGCTTATTCGTAGCTTTGGTTCCGTCGGAATAGTGTGCGTGTCGTATAGACCAGCTTAGACTTGTTCTTCACTTGACACGTGAACGATGTTAGTCCGGCTTAAGCCAATCTTAGAAGTGCCCATTCGTGACTGCGGTGCGCCGAACGTGAAAATTTATTTATCTCGAATCAGATGGAATTCAGCGGTGCATTGTTAGTGAGGCGATTAAACCGGTAAAGTCAGTTTCGGTCATAGGGAATCTGAAAAATTCAGTTTCATTAGAAATTACCCAGATTTTCATAGTTTTGAAAAATTAGAATTTTTCTCGGGTTTTACAAATTAATCACATGGGTGTTTTTTTTTTTTTTAATGTATATATTTGTTGTTTTTTTATGGGCTGGGTGAGGGGATGAGGTGGTGGACCCAGAAAGTGGAAAGGCATTACCGGTGAACCAAACTGGCGAGCTTTAGCTCGGAGATTGAAGAAGCCCATCAAATACAAAGGATATCAGGTTTCGCCAGCTAAAATAGAGGCGTTGTTACTTAATCATCCAAAGATTGATGGTGCTGCTGCTGTGATACCGTAAATCCTTTATTTCTCTGTTGAAATTCAGTTTTGAAATGGAAAATAGGAAAAAAAAACATATATATATATATATATATATATATATATATATATATATATATTTATTTATCGGCTTTAGTTATTGAAACTCCCACCCTTTAACTTATTCAATTTCTTATTTTCTAAAAATTCAATTTTTTTAATTTTAAAATTCAAATGTCCAATTTTTAAAATTCAAATTCCTAATTTCTCATTTTCTAAACTTCAATTTTTTAATTTTAAAACTCAAGTCTTCAAAAATTCAAGTTCTAAATTTTCATTCCTCAATTTTAAAATTAAAGTGTCCAATTTTCAAAATTCAAATTCCCAATTTCTCATTTTCTAAAATTCAAAATTTCAATTTCCAAATTCAATTTCCCCAATTTCTAATTTCAATTTACAAGTTTACAATTTTAAAATTATCAATTCATAATTTCAAAATTCAAGTACCCTAATTTCAAAAATCAATTTCCTCAATTTCTTATTTTAAATTTTCAAGTTTCCAATTTAAAATTCAAGTCCCTCAATTTCTAATTTCAAATTTACAAAATTCTCAATTTCAAAATTCATGTGTCATAATTTCAAAATTCGAAATCTCCTAATTTTTAATTTCAAACTTTAAAGTTTACAATTTCCCAATTTCAAAATTCAAAGTGTCATAATTTTAAATTCAAATCTCTAATTTCAATTTCAAATTTCTAAATTCCAATCTCAAATTTACAAAATTCAAGTTCTTAATTTAAAATTCAATTTCCAAATTCTCAAACTTCAAATTCATTTCAAAATTCTCAATTTCCAAAAATTAAAACTTCCAATTTTCAAAACTCCAATATCAAATCATGTTAAAAAAATAATAATTCAAAACACGTGATTAATTATATAGTTCCTATAAAATGGAATCTTGTGGAGTTAATTTGTGTAACATATAAATGGACTTAGGTGGGGCCTGACATCTTATGTATCATTTTAACAAATAATTTGACTTTTGATCTATAAGAAATTTTTAATTGAATGTGAATATTATATAGTTATGCCGAATTAACATGATTTTTCTATTGAGTAAGCGCTCTTGATTCGCGTGCGAGGACGCATTTTTCTTTAATTTTGTTCTTTATCTACTATCTGCATGATTTATTGGTATCTGTAATTAATTGATTGATTGTTATAGTTCCCTAAAGTTATTTAGTAGAGATCGTTTTTATATAGGGCTTAGAGGGGTGCTACGGCTCACTATCGTATCTTCCCGATAGTAACACACTGACAACTGGATTACAATTTGGTTTTTAAGCGAGGCGTATGCAATACCTACAAATAAGGGTCGGGCAGGTTTTAATTCTTGTTTTGTTTTCCCTTTAAAAAAATAACAAAATAAGTAGCGACTCCAAACCGTTTTAATTTTTTTTTTTCAAAATATAAAACAACTCTCGCTTGTGACGTCCCAAACCCGGGGGTTCGTTGACAATCCGTCAACTCGCGGAATACATGTAGCCATTAATTAATCTCGATGCCCTGAAGATGAAGTGTCTCTGCGAGATTAGAAACGTGAGTAAAAATGGTGCGTCAGGATACGTACATATATATTTAAAATATAACATTCTATTACAATAGTTCAAGAGTTAATTACACTCTATATACAAACATGTATCAATTAGAATGTTTCATACATGTTTTACAAAAATATATAATCAAAACCACATATGAAACTTTTATTCACCAGCGGCCTGTAGTGACGCCGTCTTCGAATCACTCTGTGTACTGAAAGGGGATCGCGAGGCTTGCGGCGAAGTGGGTGGATGAAGCGTCAGGTAGTTGAATTGTTCTCTCTGAGGGCTACTCCCCACCTAAAATGCACCTGCAATGGCACATCACAACATTCACATTCCATACAATTTACAATTCATACATGGAATGATTTTTATTATGCATGAAATGTTTCCACGCCCATACCTCGAGTCACTCACCGACTCCTATCACCCAACTCTAGGTTTAAGTGATAAACATGACCGTGTGTTTTCTTTGGGCAACAAAATTTTAAACTACGCCCTGGGTCTCTTACGCAGAATATTACGGATAACTCTTGTGGTCTCTTACACCCATACAGAATTTTTCGGATGATACCGCGGGTCGCACAGTTCGGGCTTTTAACAGCAGAGATGCGGCCACACGCTACTTGTAGTCAACACACATTAATTACTTCATTTTATGATTGGAACCATGAGTCTTTGTTGGGCGTAGTCGAGGCAACTTCGACCCACATTCACGAAAATTAATTGCGAAAAACCATAGCGTGCACCCACACAGGCTTCGGCCTTGATGTCCGTGCACATGATTGCAATAGCGCCAATTCATATATCGATTTGATGGATTTAAATACAACGATTATATTTCATATAATTCAAACAATCATTTTAACATGTGAAACCCGGAAAATCAGGAATTTTTTTTTTAGATCTCGGATGATGAAACTAAACCGTCGTTGGGGTGTCTCATGAAATCTAGCTCGTCGGCGAGATTCGTCGGGTCGTGATAGAATTTCATGTTTTTAGACATAGGGGTGGTCTTGGCACATGGTGAGGTGGATCGAGAGGTGTCACGAGTCATGTGCAGAATGAGTCAGTATGAGCTCTAAGGGACCCATGAGAGCAGTAACATGTAGGTGGGTGAAATCCATGGTAAATGGATAAGTGGATGGGGTGTAATCCAAAGAGCCACTTAGAAGTGGGGACATGTGGCAAGTGGGGACATCTCACTTGATTTCTATCTCTCCCATTGGTTGGGAGAGAAGGAGAGAAAGTGATCGGTGAGAGGAAGGTTAGGGAGAGGAGGCTACACATTTCTCTCTAGATTTTCCGGCTTGATCGGTTCATCGGTTCGTGAGGAAACAAGGGGAAGAGTTCGTCGCCGCGACGAGGGGCATAGAGGCCAGGAGTTAGGGAGTTCGACAAAATCAGAAAGTGGGGGTTTTCTCCTACTTGGTTTAATCCTTGTCTAGGGCGATTCGAATGGCATGGGTTGTGAGGTAGTGGTGGCCGTGTGAACCCTGAGACTTTGGGACGGTGTCTTTGATTTCGGAATTTTGACGGTCTACGAGAATTTGATTTTGGGACTAAGTAATTATCGTTGTGTGCCATTTTTATGTGTTATAGTTAAAATGAATAATGGTGTTGGTTGTCTTTGTACTGGGGGAATGTTTGGTTGTGTTTTGAACCATGAAATGCCATATTGTGGTAGTACACATTGCTTGGGACTTTAGGGCGGTTTTGGGTAGGTAATAAAGGGGATTTGGTAGTGAGTCCCATACCATGTAAATTGCCACGGTGGTAGATTGATGTTAGAACTTGAATTCTGAGTGTGGACCTCTATAGCTCAAGTTATGGTCTGTTTACCTTGAACAGTCTAGTGAAAGGGCTGCCCGAATGGGTTCGTCCAGCCAAGGAAAAAAAAATCGGAAATTTCGGCCGATTTTCGGTTTCGATTAAGTGGAAAAAAATCATTGGAAAAAATCGGTAGATTATTGAAAAATGTGATTTTTATGAAAAATCAAAAAATTCCGACATTTTCGAAAAAATCGATTTTCGAAAAATCCGATTTTCGAAATTTAAATAAATTATATTTTAGGTCACTAAGGGGAAAGAAATTAAAACTGGGATAAACAAAGTTCTTGAAATTAAAAAAAGTGTACTGGGAAAAATAATTCATATTTGATGCATTAGCAATGGGTTAGCCGATTCTGTGGCTGACCTGATAGGTCCCACTATCTCTCTCTACTCTACATTTATCATCTCTGCATTTCGGCTCTCGACTCTTTCGCCGAAAAATATGATATTTTACCGAAATTTCACTTGTAAAAAATATGAAAAATTAGTTTTGAAGGGTTTGATCATCCCAAATACCTAAGTAACCTTGCTCATTCTGGCTAATTGATTATACTAATTATATATGGTGCAAACTTTTTTTATATTATATCTTATTATTTATTTGTTCGTATCTTTATAATATTTTTTTTATTTTTATTTTACATTATAACTTATAATATTTTTAAATCAAATATTAATTTGAAAGGAAAGAAATAAAATAATATCATTTAAAAATTTAAGAATTATAATATATAATATTTTGAATCTCATATTATCTACATAATATTTATAATAATAACAAAGCAAATAAATAATATCTCTTTAAATAATAATATCTTAATAATATATTAAATATAACATATTTAATTTAATAATTACTAATCCATTTGATTTTAATACACCTTAATTAAGATAAGATCATTTCTCTAATCTATACCATTAAAATATGAAAAATTTTAATAATCGATATTTGTGTAAAAATATCCTGGATATTTCGATATTTAAATATTCCAGGTATTCGTAAAATCGATTCTGGAATATATCGGGTGTTTCACCAGATATTTTGATCCTTGCGTCGGCTAGGGTCGTATGTGACTCGGCGGAAGGTCGTAAGCTTCTTCAAATCGAACTCTTATTGAAATTGTGGGTACCACGTAGGCCGGTGAGTCAAGATTCCAATTGTATGCCTTTGGAGGTAGTGAGTGGGCTGGCGGAGGGCTTTCGGGCAAGCCGGGTGGGTTGATTAGTCTTTGCCTGAGTCGTATGTGACCTCAACGGAAGGATTTATAAGCTTGCACGTCAAGACGTTTGGTGTTCTTGAACTCTATAGATACCATTGATTCAGATTCTATCCATATATACCTGGAGGTAGTGGAGTACTAATTTGTGGGAGGGGGCTTTCGGGGGTCGGGTAGGGTGTCGGGTGCAGAGCCTTGTCGTATGTGACCTCGACTTGGAAGGTCATAACTTCTTCGTCCGAACTCCGTTTTAGGTGTTCTTAGACTCTATGGAAATTCCATTGAGTCAAGATTCCATCCGTATGCTTGTGGAGGTGGTAGATGCTGGGCCCGTGGAGGGGCTATCGGTGGGAGTCGGTGGTATCGGTGGCTGCTAGTCATGTGTGACCTCCAACTTCGGAAGGTCATCACTTCTTTGTCCGAACTCCGTTTCGGGTGTTCTTGGACTCTATGGAAAGTCCATTGAGTCAAGATTTCATATGTATGCATGTGGAGGGTAGTGGGTACTAGTACTAGCCGTAAGAGGGCTCCAAGGGAAGTCTGGTAATTTGTCGGGTGTAGAATTTGCCTAGTCATGTGTGACCTCCCAGCTTGGAGGTCATCGCTTCTTAGATCCGAACTCCATTTTGAGTGTTCTTGGACTCTATGGAAATCCCATTGAGTTAAGATTCCATTCGTATGCTTGTGGAGGGTAATGGTACTGGAGCTGACCGGAGGGGCTTCGGGCGGGTCGGGTAGGGCATCAGGGTGGGAGCACTTTTAGTCATGTGACCTCAGACTTGGAAGGTCATAACTAACCGTCCAAACTTCGTTTTTGGGTGTTCTTGGACTCTATGGAAATCCCCTTTAAGTCCACGATTCCATCTAGTATTCTTGTGGAGAGCGTGGATACTAGATCGGCTGGAAGGGAGGCTGGGGTAGATGAAGTAAATTTGTCCGGGTAGAATTTGCCTAGTCATGTGACCTCGACTTCGGAGGTCATAACTTCTTTGTCCGAACTCCGTTTCGGGTGTTCTTGGACTCTATGGAAAGCCCATTGAGTCAAGATTCCATTTTTATTCCTGTGGAGGGCAGTGGGTACTGTATTTGGCCAGAAAGGGGCTCCCAAGCAGGTCAGGTAGGCTATCGGTGGGAGCTGGTCGTGTGTGACCTCCTAACCGGAGTCATAGCTTCTTCGATCAGACTCTGTTTGGTGTTCTTAGACTCTATGGAATCCCGACCAGATCAGTTTCTAGATATATACCTTTGGAGGGCATTAGGTGATCATAACCCTACTGAAAGTCTATGTTTGCACCAAGTGTGCATGTTGCATGGTTATTAATCAAAGCGAGAATTGAATAGAGGATATAGCATGACCATTGCATAGCATGTTGTAAACCTTCTACTGTATTGGGTATGGTATGGCTGTCTATGGGAGGCCATGAGAGGCCATATGGTTTAGTTCCAAAAACTTGGGATTAAAGGATAGAGGATTCTATGACCGGTTTACGATTGAATTGTGGTGGGTTGAGGTTTGTTGGAAACTAAAGTTTCTAGGTTTTGGGTTGTTTGATGTTGTTTGGATGATTGGAACCAAGGTTCATGTTGTGAAGGGCCGTGAGGTACCACATTTGGATGGATCCAAGATTGTGACACGGTGGTGTGTTGTGCTTATATGAATAACATGCGGTGAATATGACATGTTAATGTATGTTGTATGATGTATTAACATGGGTTGTGCGTGGAGGAGAATTATATGTCTCAATTATAATTATCCATGGTATGTAAATGTTCATGTAGCACTTATATACATGTAGCAGCTATGAAGGAAATGGATTGGCATCATGCGTTAACACTTTGCAGTACATCGCATGGAGTGGGTGTAGGTGCATTATTGTTTATTCACCGGTGTTGGTGAATGGGTCATGAAACTCGGAGAAAATGGGACAAAGTCAAGGTAGAGACTCACGGGGTGTAAGGCCGATGAAATGGCAAGTAATGTGTGTTGGGCGAATTTGGGTGTAAGAGACCCGCGGTATCTTCCGAAAAGTTTTGAAAGGGTGCAAGAGACCCTTGGTATTATCCGGAAAGTTCTGTGGTGGGTGTAAGAAACCCGCAGTGTGACCTTAAAAGTTTTGTATGGTGTAAGACCGCGACACAGGCGAAAGTTCTGTTGAAGAAGACCTACGGTGCATGGTTATCACTTAGACTTGAGTTGGGTGATGATTCGGGATTGGCTAGTTAGTTACCATTAGCGGCGCATTTAGATTGCTAGTAAGCCCCGATAAGGGGCTCGGTATATGGTGTCATTAGTACGGTGTGGTTGTCACACTGGCATAGGCTAATATGTGAAATTTCGGCGAGTGACTCGAGGATGGGCATGAAAACATTTCATGCATGACGTATGACATTACATAGACATTTTACTTGGATGTTTGCATAGATGAGGTAAATCTTGTAAAGGTTATTTCTCTACTAGGCTTTACTCACCCCATCGTGGGACCCCCTTTGGTATATGAAACGCTCATTCGAGACCATAGTGTCTGAAGAAGCGAGGTTTGAAGCATTGTAAAATATATTAGAACAATCTAGTTTAAATATATTTTGGCATATAAAGAAAATTAATAGAAGAGTTGTACATCGACTCTTGTAGGAATTATAAAGGAAATTATCACGAGGAGATGTCTCAATGGGACAATGTGAGCGTGATATCGGGGCACGATATCATGATTCCATGAGTTGACGGAGTTGTCAGCTGGGACCACAAGGATAAGGCGTCGCATAACATGGTCGCATTGCATTAACATATCATTTCCATACACATTTCCAAACTAATTCAATTCAAAGCAAATTCATGGATAATTTTGGTCGACAACTTGATCAGGCTTATTTTAACGATCCCGTCCAATCAGTCTAAATTGTCAGCTGAATATTTTTCCATCAGCCGTGGGTGCCTCTTTGGGCAAAAATCCATGGCCATTTTCAGGCCTCGCAGCCTTGAAAACCGTTTTAAGGAGCTTTGGAAGCCGAAAGTATCGAGTAGAAAGACCTCTTATACCGGAGTTTACGAACTCCGCAATCTAGTGCAATAGCGTAGCTCTTGCGATGGGGATCAGCATCACTCTTGTCTCACGAGGATTCGACGGACCGATCGTCGGAAAATCTAGAGAGAAGTGAGAGCTTCTCACTCTAAAAGTTCTCTTTCTCCCTCCCCCTTTCGGTTTCCTCCTCTCTCTCTCCTTCTCTTCTCCCAACCAATTTGGTCAAGATGGGTCGAAAACATCCTCTCACTTGCCATGTCACGTTCTAGTAGCGCGCTTGGATTTCACCTTATCACCTTAATCTCTGTAGATTTCCACCAAATCCATGTTTCCATATGTCTCATGGGTCCACAGCGACTCATGTTTAGTGGCTCAGCCCAGTAGCGTGTCTTATCTTGAACAACTCAAAATGCGCTTGATGTTGATGGCACTCTTGGTGCCTCGAAAACGTGAAATTAGTATCTCGAGATTAAGTGAGAGTCGACGTGGTAGCTATATTTCGCGAGATGGTTCCAATAGTGAAGTCCATTTCGTCATCAATTAGAAAAATTTGGATTTGTTGAAGTCATAGTTTTACTCTTTTGAAAATTAAAATTTTAAAGGGTTTCATCGCCTATTTAAGTAGAAACATATCATTCACGAAATTTAGGGGTCCCATAGTTTTATATTTTGATTTATTTTTGAATATTTAATTTCAAAATATTAAGAAATATAAATTAAGTAAAAATTTAAAGTATAAAATTAATGAAGTTATAACAATATTTTATTAATATAAATTCTTAAAATATTTATACTTTATAATTTTATAATTTATATTTTTAATATTTAAAATAAAAACTTATTCAAATAAATCAAAAATAAAATATAAATATAAAAATTAAAATAATAACTAATTTCAAATTTTTATATTTTTATTTTATACTACAAATATTATATATATATATATATATATATATATATATATATATATATATATATATATATATATATATATATATATATATATATATTGTAAAATACAGGAAAATTAATTTTAGAAAGGATAAAATAGTAATTTGGTCAAAATCGAATTTTCTAGATCTCGGATGTGAAATAAACTTATGATTTTGTGGTCTTGGCTTAGCTTGGCGCGTGTGAGTGGCTCGAGAAATTGTGGCAGCGTCGTCTTTGAGAATAAGTCAAACATGAGCTCAAGTGTGGGTCATAGGTGACATGTGGCATCATGTCATTGGGAGAAAATTCATGGTAGATGGTTAAGGGATGAGGTGAAATCCAAGTCAACCAATGGGAGGTTGACATGTAGCGATGGAGAATGATCTCTCTTGACTGTCGTTTGGATATAGAGGAAAGAGAGAGGGAAGATAGAGAGAAAGAAAGAGGAAGAAAGGAAGAGAGTTTAGGTAGAAGCTCTCACTTCTCTCTAAATTTTCGATGATCAGTCGAGTCAAATTCGGTGAAGACAATGAAAGTTGCTCCCAGCTGAGCTACGTGTGGGTACCTGTTTTGTAGAGTTTCGACAAACTCCGGAAGGTAGGGGTTTTCTCCTACTTGTTTTATTATTTTGCTAAGAGTCATTTTAATGGATAGGGATATCTTGAGGCTTGGATGGCCGTGTTCTCGATTCCAAAAGATTTGGATTGAGTGAAGAAATCCCTAGAGTGGTTTCTCACAGTCTCGAGTTGACCGTGAATTTGTTTGTAGTAATAACTGTGGAGTGGATATGTTATTGTGATTGAATAACATATTTGTATTGTTATTGTGTGATGCTATGGCGTCTAATGATTTGCGGATTTATATTAAGCATATGACTAATTTTTATGTTATTACTATGTATGAATGAATAACGGGGATGATTGTGTATAGATTACTGTTTGTATGTAAAGTAGCAATATATTAACATGAATTGTTGTGAAGTAGCATATTGCATTTCATATGCAGCTGGATAACCTAGAATAATAGGTGTGAGTGCACTTGTGACATGAAAAACGTGGTTTGCTAAATGGTTCAAGGAAGATTTTCGAGAAGAATTGCCTTTGAGAAGTTGTCAGCGATTCATCTCGGAGGAAGACCCATGATGTTTGGTGCAGCAATTCACCTCGGAGGTCGTCAGTAGATTTAATCGATATTATGTTTTCAAGAACAAAAACCTTTTGTTTTGAAAACAGTGTTTTTCTCACACTTGGCTTAGGCATGAGTGAGGGCTCGAGAAGTGGGAAGAGTGAGTCACATTCTCATCCATTTCATGTAGACATTTGAGTAGGAACATATATGTTTTCTTGGAATGTTTGGTTTGTCGTGCGCGAGCAATTAGGTAAGGAGTAACCCATGTTGGATAATTCCACTACTAGGCACAACTCTGCATCGAGGAAAATTATTTCGGTACGGGGAGTATTTGGGAAGGCAGCGGCACTAGAGACGCTTTTGAGAAGAAAGCCGACGTGTGGCTTTGATTCTATATTTTTGTAAAACATGTATTAGAATGATCAATTTTGATGTATGTTTGTATAAGAGTGTAATTAACTCTTGAAACCATTGTAATGTAGTTTGTTATATTTTGGTGAGTATGGATGTATGGGCCCGACGTGACCATTCTTACTCATGTATGGATCTCATGATATAGGGTTACCACGAGGTTTTCTGAGGTTGTGATAGTTGAACCCGGTTTTATAAATCACATATATATATATATATATATATATATATATATATATATATATATATATATATATATATATATATACTTTACTTTTTCTAATCTTTCAAAAATGTTCCTTTTTTTTCTGATTGTTAGAAATGACATTTTTTGAAACAATTCCCTCGATGCAGTAACAAACTAATAAGAATTATTTTTAAAATGAGTTAACTTGCCATTGATTTCCCATAAGCTTTTTTTAAATATAACCATATTGATAAACCATAGCATAATTTTCATTTTAAAAAGAATTATAAACTTTATCTTTGTGTCAACTGTAAACTATGTAACTTTTGTAATTTGGTATTTTATTTTGCAGTTTTTGTTTATTTTTTTAAAATTATTCATACCTTTACGTTTTAAATTATATTTCTTGTAATAATTTAATTTCATAATATGTAGGTTTTGTTTATTTTTAAAATTATTCATACTTTCTTATGTTTTAAATTATATTTCTTGTAATAAATTAATTTCATAATAATTGTTGGAATATTGGAAATTATTTAGAATGAAATAATTGCTTATTTAATGAAAGAAAAAACAAAAAAATATTTTTTATTGTGCTTTAAGAATTTAATTTTTGTTGTTTTATTTTAATGACCGCATATGGAGGAGATGTCTCGGGTTTGAAGTCCTAGTGAAAGCAGGTTTATTACCTTGTAACTTTCAGTGTTTGGTTGCAAAAAAAACAAAATTATGTGACACCTATCAGGGGTCAGTTGACAACCCGTCAACCTGCGGAAACCGGTGAGTGTCGGGTGACCCGGTGCCACTACATCATATCCCATTTATCGGGATCCATAATTTAACAAAAAATCGGACATAGTCTCCTTTATCTTGGAAGAGCTCACCTCCGAGAAATCTGACACCGTATAAGAATACGTCACATGACTCATCGGCTCGATACTTCTGGTCATTCGCGGAGTCATAGCGACCACCGACCCCATTCAGCACTTTGCAGAATCTTATACATGCGCTATGTAGTGATACGTTTTACAAGAGTTCAATTATATACACTCTTATCTGAAATGATGACTAAAACTTATGAATTCTAATATACATATACACAAAATATGGTCCAAAGCCACATCAGCTTTCTTCGTATGCGGTCGAATGCAAGTCGGCCTTTGCCTTTGACTGTACATTAAAGGGGGGGTCCACGGCCAGGGTGAAGAGCAAATCCCGATAGTAATAATCTCTCTGAAAGGGTTTACTCCCACCAAGGTGCTCATCTGATAATCAAACGGCCCATACACATCCAAGTGAAAATGTTTACATGGATAAAATATGTCATTAAATGGAATGTCTTCATGCCCATATCCGAGTCACTCATGAGCTCCTCACACATGCACCTATGCCAAGTGTGACAACCGTCACTAGTAGTACCAATGACACACATATCTTAGAGCCCTTATCGGCTCACCCAGTGCAAATGCAGTGCCGATGGACAACTAATTGAAGTCGATCTCAACTCCATCCGCATGGCTGAGTCACATGTGATAGCTGTATTGTCTTATTTTGGGCAACGGATCTTTTCGAATCACACCGCGGGTTTCTTAGACCCAATGTTCCAGGCTTTTCACCTGAGGGGATTAACGACCATATGCACTCATGACGCACATTAATTATATTTCATATCTTTGAGCCGTAGTGTTTATTGGGCGTCGTCGAAATGCGAACTCACTACCCATTCATCAACATTGATGATGAATGACTATACCCATGCACAGACACCCAATATGCTAATGTCCCTGTGCATATGCAATGATGTCACGACAATTTCTCATGTTACATGTATGATGCACACTACATGAACCATTCTCATTAGGTGCACTTCATGTCAATTACCATGCAAACATATATCGCAAGCATATAAGTTCCATATATTTCATGCCAATATATATATAGATATCGTATTATGCATATTAGCATTCATCAATACATGACTAAACAAGTAATGTCATATAGCCTTCCTTAGGCTAACTCATGGAAATTCATACCCAGTAATAGCCTCTGACATGTCATGCGATGGTCATGTCTAAACCGACTATTCATCGACATAACCAAATAATCGCACACTTGGTATGAAACATATTTTAGGAAAGGTTGTAGACACCCTGCCTTCACGAGGAACATGTAAAGAATCTTGACTAAATGGGCTTTCATATAGTCTAAGAACACTAGCGAGGAGTTCGGACGAAAGATATAGTGGAGTAAGTTGGAAGATAAACAAAACAAGAAATGACCCCTGTGTCCCACCTACACACTTAGTACAAACACCAACTTTAAGCAAGGTTGTTGATACCAATTACCCTCCACAGGCATATGGATAGGTTCTTGACTCAATGGGATTTTCATAGAGTCTAAGAACACTCGAAACGGAGTTCGGACGAAGAAGTTATGGCCTTTTCATTCAGCCCCAGTGATTTACTTTGCACCTTTGGAAGCGATCTGTGATACCGATTCTAGGGGGTCTAGTGACGCCCCAAAACGGGGGTCCGTTGACAACCAAATCGACCCACGGAATACTAGTGGATGTCGGGTAACCCAACCCTCTGGCATCGAGGCGAGTCTTATTTGTACGGGGAGCTCTACCCCGAATCTGAACTGTCCCAAGCGACATCATAAGACATACATGAGTAAACGTACTTGGCCCCATACAACAATACTCGTCAGCATGCACATTATATCATAGTTCGAGAGTTAATAAATCACTCTTATTTCAACATATATTAAAATTTTAACATTCTAATACATGTTATACAACTAGATATAAGAAAGCCACAGCAGGGCTTTCTTCTCGACGACCTCTGTGGGTAACATGATAAGCTCCACTGTGCTGAAATAATATTCCCTCGACAGGGTAAGCAATTGCCCAGTAAAGATAATTTCCTACATGGGTTACTCCCCACCTAAGTGTACATGCATGGCAAACAATCACATTCAAGTAATTTCATGAACCTACTCGAATGTCACCATGCCCCGAACCCATGTTTGAGTCTCACCGACTCCTACTTGCCTAAGCCATGTGAGAAAACCGTTTCCAAACAAAGGTATTTGTTTTTTAGCAGTAGACTGACCCTTCGAGTATAAATAGTGGACCGACTCAGATAATCTATTTGTGGACAACCCTCAGATGTATATCAATTGGGCAGACTCATTGAATGATATTTTATATGGGTGACCCTCCGATGTATATCAATTGGGCAGACTCCGACGATTGATATTATGTGGACAACCCTCCAATGTTGTAGTGGACACACTCCGATAATTCTCTCAAGAAACCACCTCATGCACTCACTCCTATTGTTCTAGGGTGCCTCAGTGCATATGGAATGCATGATGCCAATTCCAATACGTTCATGCTAATATATTCACGTGCATATATATTAACATAATTAAATTACATAAAACATGTTATGCAAATTCACAATCAATTACACCAAAATTAGCTCACGTGGGCTAATTAACAAATACGAGCAATTCATTTTGAATCACTCAACCAAACACATTTTCACATAATTTATTTCATGTCACTATTCATGTGAACAGTAAAACCCTCGGGTTACTGTTCACGATCACTCAATTAAGAATTTTCTCCACTCGGTTCAAAGCTTTTGAGACCGAATTTACGGCTAAAACAAGCCTCAGAACATTCCTAACCATTTACATGGCCCTTAGACAAAGGTCGCATGAAGTAGAGAAAAGATCCCTACCTCTTGGAGTTGTGAAACTCCACGGAATCGATTCCATAGCGTGGCCCTGTGCGTAGAACCTTCCCTTCTTGCTCATTCGAGAGCCGTGGTCCGTCGTAGGAAATCTAGAGAGAAGAAGACACGCGTTCTCTCTGCAATCAGATCTCGACCCTTCATCCCCAGCCGGCGATACGCGTTTGGTCTAAATGGAAGATGGTACTGTTAAATCTTTTGTCCTTTTCCTCATTAAACTTTCATTTTATACCCTATGCTTCCCTTCTTCTAGATTTTTGACACTTGGCACTATCTAGGCCATCCATTTCCATCATCTCTCTACTCATGCAACATGTGTCACATGAGTACATGTTATAGGTGACTTTTGTCACATCACATATCGTTTTCATTTTCCGATACGGTGCTCGAAAAACATCTGAAATTGAAACATCTCAGGAATGGCAAGAATTGATGTGGTAGCTAGATTTCACGAGAAGATTCCACAGTGAAATCCGTTCATCATCAGAATCTAGAAAAATTTTGGATTTTACCAATTACATTTTGCCATTTTCCGAAAAGTGAATTTTCTCGGGTTTCCTACTAAATCATCAGTTTGACAGGTTATTTGTACTCATTTGAAGATACGGTTCTTAGGGTTCTTCTCCAAATGGAATCGCTGTCGGATCTTTGAAACTACGAATATATTCTAAACAATAAAGACTACTCGAGTTTTCAAACATAACATTGTCTAACAGCTCCCATTTGAGATGCATTTTTAGTCAGTAGGTGAATATGGATAGACCTATTTCAGAAAATATGTTCCTATAAGTCTAGTTTATCCATTAATTGGAATCCTCGATTCAGATGAGTTATGACAGTTATGACAAAACACGATCATGAGGTCTCGAGCGAGAAGAAAAGGAAAGAAGCTGCGAACATAGCTCCACTTTGAATGCATTTCTGAGTCCAAAAGGGTCGGAATTAGGATAGACCTATTTCAAGAAGATATGTTCTCCTATAAGTCTAGTTTACCCTAAAATTAGAATCACTCAATTTGGAAGAGGGATGACCAAGTTATGGCCAAAACACAGTCATGGGGTCGAAGGAAAAAAGTGAATGACATTCTCACTTTGACACACACACACACATAACCTTCATGAAATTAAGTGGAATTAAAAACCTACCTCGATTAGCGTGATTTAAGACCAGCGTACTTTTCTCGGTTTTCGTGAAACTCGAGACCTTGGACCTTGGCGAAATATTGTGATTCCGGTACCCGCAGCGTGGCTCTCATCGCGTGAAACAGCACAACTCTCGACTGTCGAGTGTGAAACAAAACCCTAGTGAAATCACTTGGGAGAAAGGTTTGCTTTTTCTTTGCTCTCTCTCTATCGTGTTTTTCTCTTAGACCAAAATGAGATCTTTTGGCATGTTAGATATTTTAGGCTATTTATAGTGTGGACACGTGGCTCACGTTGCGCCACGTGTCACATATGGTCCGTTCTCGCCAAAAACAATTTATTTTATTACCGAGTTTTTGATTGCATCATGCCCAAATGGAAATTCTTTAAATATTTGATATTTTCGAGTTTTTCTTAAAATCTCGTTTCGAGAGTCTACTCGCTATTGTCTCAAAATTACGTGAAAATACATTTGTCTCGAATTCATGAAATTCGCTTAAGTAATGAATTTCACGAGACAATTCCAACGGTGAAGTCCATTTCCTCATCCGAGATCCAGAAAGAATTCCAAAAAAATTACCATTTTTCCCTTCTTAGCAAAAATTCAAATTTCTAAGTTTTTCCCGGGTTTTACATTCTCCCTCCCTTAAAAGTACTTCATCCCGAAATTCTTACATGCAACCATATGCAATCACATGCATATGCAACAGTCATTGAATGCTACCAAATGACTAAATAACGTACCTTCATCCTCAAATAAGAAGGAATAGGCGGTACACATCATGTCCTCACGCTCCCATGTTGCCTCCTCCACTCCTCGGTGCCGCCATAGCACCTTCGCTCTTACCTCACGATCTTATTACGCAAAACACAGTCTTGGCTATCCATGATGCACTGGTCCACTCCTCAAAGCCCATACGTATCCAAACAAAAAAGCTCGCCCGATCAGCTACCATGGAGTCGGATCTGGGTACTGTTGGAGCATGGAGACTTAGAATACGTCATGAACACTAGATAAACTCGGCTGTAGTGCCAACCGATAAGCAACTATACCCACTCTCTCGAGTACCTCGAAGGGCCTAATATATCTCGGCGATAACTTTCCCCGTTTGCCAAACTTGACCACTCCTCTCTTAGGCATCACCTTCAAGAAGACATGATCACTCGCCTCAAACTCAGGGTTTGTCGCGGAGTCTGTCGGCGTAACTCTTGTCTTGCGGCTGGCGCGTGAAAGCGTTCAGTATAAAATCTACCTTCTTAGGGGTGACTCTAATCAACTCTGGACTAGTGGTGGAGCTGCTCTCCCACCTCGAATCCAAACAAGCTAGGAGATCGACATGGCCTCCATTATAATGCCTTATAAGTGCCATCTGTATACTCGCACGATAAGCATTGTTATGGCGAACTCAACCAAGGGAAAATTCTCTTCCCAGCTACCCTTGAGATCCAAGATGCATGCTCATGGCTTGTGTCGCTAAACTTGTATGATCCTCTGTGACCATGCATGCGTGGATGGCGTGCTCATCATCGGTGTGTCCCAGGCTCTGGAAAGCGCTTCCAAAAGTGAGTGTCGGCACCAGGATCTGATCGGAATACAATGAACCTTTGGTACTCCATGTAATAGGACGATCTCGTATGTACAACTGCGAAATTTCTCGATTATGAAGGTCATCCGCCGGCCCGGAAGAAAATGCCGACTTAGTAAGTCGGTTCTTATCACCCACATGCGCCTCATGCCTCTACGATGTCAGTAGCGAAGTAGTCTGAAATCCATCGTGATATGCCCCACTTCCCTCACTACCTCGATGGCTGGGAGTAGCCCTTGCTAACCCTCAGTGCTCGGCCTTTGTCTGTGTGTGAACATGTCGCACCAAAATCTGACATGTCTCTTCATCCGCTCAGTATCTTAGTCACGTAGATCATGATACATCTTTGTACCACTGGATGCTGCTAGCTTAGGAGCAATGGAACTCCCTGAGGATCTTCTCTCTCAACTTTGCCAACTAAGGAACCACAATCCGTCCCCTAAACCGAAGACTACCATCTGTGTGAATGGCCCAGCCCTTATCGCTGTCACTGCACGTATAGGTCACTGATGGGCGATATCTGCAGTCCACCTTGGGACTCAGTCACTGCCTTTCGATAGGGAAGGCGTAGCCACTAAACTCCCGAAACACCTGAGCTTGATCCACCCGATCTTGTATTCTAAATTGTCCCATAGTCTCGAGCATCTTGCCACTCGAGAAACTACAATGGCAGAGTACTCATGACTTTCAGCCCAGTGCATCTGACCACCCACATTTGCCTTACCCGGATGGTAATGCAAAGTGAAGTCATAATCCTCCAGATACTTCATCCATCTGCGTTGCCTCATGTTGAGGTCCCACTGTGTAAAGATATACTTCAAACTTTTATGGTCTGAAAATACCTCGAACTACTTACCATACAAATAATGGCGCCATATCTTCAAGGCGAAGACTATAGCTACCAACTCCATGTCATGTGTCGGGTAATTCCGCTCGTGGTTCTTCAACTGTCATGAACCATAAGCTACAACTCTCTCGGACTGCATCAGAACACATCCCAGTTCGTTCTTCAAGGCATCACAATACATTGTGTACCTCTGTCCCCTCTCCGGGACTATCAGAATAGGAGCTGAAGTAAGCCTCCTTTTAAATTCTGGAATGCCCTCTCACACCCAGGTCGATCCACTCGCCATGACACTCCTTAGGGTCGTCGAGTCATAAAGTGCGGCTAAGCAGGAGAGTCCTCATTAAACCTCCTGTAATATCTAGCCTTGGAGTCCCAGCTGCATTATCTAGCCCGACTTGGTCTCTCCCAACTCATAACTGCCTTGACCTTCTTCGGGTCCACTGAGACACCCAAAACCGATACTATGTGTCCCAAAAATCTCACCTCTGTCAGCCAAAATTCACACTTGCTGAATTTAGCGTACAACCGATGTTCTCGCAAAGCCTGGAGAACAATCTTCAAGTGATCCTCATGCTCCTCCTCAGACTGGGAGTAAATCAAGATGTCATCAACAAAGACTACAACAAACTAATCTAAATAGGGCTGGAACACCCTATGCATGAGATCCATGAATCTTTGTAGCGCGTCGTTAATCAAAAGGCATTCTTTGGCTTTCGGAAATGCCCATGCCGCGTTACGACGTTGTCTTAGGGATGTTAGCCTCCCAACTCTCAGCTGATGATACGATGCGGAAGATCCTATCTTGGAATAGACACATTACCTCTCAGTTGATTAAACAATCATCGATCCTCGGTAATGGATCACAGATTCTTGATTGTAACTTGTTCAGCTATCGGTAGTCAATGCCTGATCGAAGGGTCTTGTCTTTCTTCTTCATGAAACGAGCGGGCAGCCCCAAGGTGAAGTGCTTGTCTAATGAAACCCTTGTCTAACAAATCCTGTATTTGGACCTTGAGTTCTTCAGCTCAGCGACGCTGCATCACATGTGGGGTCATAGAGATGAGCAGCGTACGAGTGTAACTCAATAATGAAGTCTACCATCCTATGCGGAGAGTAATCCCGGTAGCTCATTCGGAAAAACATCCTTGTACTCTGGAAACCACCCAGGTAGGCTCGAGATCCGTCTCACCTCATCACTCTAGGGTGAAAGAGCTGCTAACTAAACCCATGATTGTCAAAATGCCATCTAGAATCGTACACGGCCTGGGGTAAAGCATCATGCTTATCCCCTTGGAACATAACACAACTACCATCCTCTGTGTAGGCAGGAACCCTCCTATGATCACAGTCAATGATGACACGATGTGCCGTCAACCAATCCATGCCAATAATGACATCAAACTCCAGAGCATGTCCATAACGAGAAGGTCTTCGCCCAGTAGAATCCACGAGATCTCTAGCTCCTAATCGACAAATCTTATCTAGCCCTCACCTAGTCCCTAGGGAGAACTCACATCTGCTTGGCTTTTCCAAGGTCTCAACCTCGAGCCGAGTTCTTTCACCTGTCTGTGAAGTAGATGAATGATTACCATAATCAAATAAAACTCTCGCCCATAAATGAAAGAGCAAGAAAGTACCCTGTATCACCAATTGGTATGTTATCTCAGTCTGTGGGGTAATGGCGTAGACATGCCCCTGAGTCCCTTAAATCCCGGCCTATGGGCCCTGTCCTCGACCTCGACCCATGTCTTGTTGATTAATTGATGGGTGATCAGGAATCGTAAATTTATCTAAGTTCCTCTCTCTTTGCCATTAGTCAAGCTCTTTGCGATATGTGATCTAAGTCTGAACCACGGATGAGTTTTCTTCATACAAATGATTTGAGTGAAGTCAAAAATGATGGAATTAAATTTGGATTTTGAGTTTGGTTAAAAGCGGTGAGGTTTTTGGGGTTTAAACTGAAAATAAAATAAAGAAAAATAAGAAAATAACTCCTTGAGTCTCGAGCCCTTTGGGTTAGGGTTTATAAGGCAGCCAACATGTCCTCGGGTCTTTTTCCTGCGCGTTGGGGGAGCATGACATATAGTCATTTCGAGCAGGATCTTCATTGCTTTAAAAACTAAACCACCCATGATTTTCCCTTTTGAAACATGGCATTTTAAATGGGCATAAATGTCACAGCGGTGAAACACACCTCAAAAACCCTATACGATAACTAGCGAGGAGACAACTAGCGAGCCTCAATGGATCTAGTGAAAGTATCCATTGAACTAGCTTGCGAATACACATTAAAGAGAGCACGCTTAAGGATTTTAGCCTAAGTGAGCGAACTTAAACAACCGCCATCGTGCGTTAAAGAATAGAGGACCGTGCGTTACCTCTGAGCCTAGCCGGCCTTAACCTCCTCTTCAAGGGAGGAAAGTCCTAGCCAACCATCCTACGAGTTGTCATCCTCGGAGTGTTTAGCGTAGAAAGAATGAGAGAAAGGGAAGCGGAGAAGCTGGAACCACTAACTTTATTCCACTGACCAAAAAAAAGTCTCCTCCAACAGTGTATACAAATGGCTTTTGTAGCCTCCCAAACCAAGTGATACCATACAATCGAACATAAGTGATTACAGTGAGGTAGAAAGGAGAAAAAGCCAAAATTGTAGCAAAAAACAACAATGCGTGAAATGTAGGAGAAGCAGGCTGCAGGGAGGCAGTGCTGCGGGATGTTGCAGGCGATGCTAACGAGAGAAGCTTTCTGGTGGTGTTCTTCACTTTTGCTCTTCTTTCCTTCTAGGATGCGATGCTGACTGATATGAGTTGACTCGGGTTCTTAGTGTTTGAATTGACTCAACAATTTAATGATTAGTGGCAGCGCAAAATTTTGCCACAAAAAATCTGATAGTTAAGAATTACAGGGACATAATGTTACCGTCGGGTTAATCGAGAATGATTAGTACACAAAAAGCACTCCAGGCTTACGAAATAAACAGGGTTCAAAATAGCACTTTTGGGTACTAATCCACCCCAACCTACAGATTACTAATTATAGCAATGAAAAGAAAGAAAGAAAGAGCATATAAACAAAATCAAAATTATGTTCACAAAATATATTTCAAAAAAGGAGTTGTGAATGATAATGCCTACCTGAAAGTAAGAATCATCAAAAACCTTGCCCAATAATTATCTTGAGAGACTGAATGCCATACAAAATTGAGTATCAAAGAAGGATTTCCTTCTCGATGAATCAACTAAACTTCACGAAAATCTAAGTTTTTGTTTGATCAACTCTCAACAATGGCATCAAATTGCACTCTCACTAACCTAGCTCTTACGACCCGAGCATGCTAACTTGACCTAAATAGATCAGGACCACCCTTATTCCACAATTCTTTTTGCATTGTAGGGTGCAATCTTTGAGAATCAAACCTCACCAAAGTCCATGGGGATCTACCGATGACTCCCGGCCAATTAAGGCTTACGGCACCAAGTCATGAGGATCTTTCGTACTAACTCTTGGAGTTTCACCGGACTTCGAAGATGATTTCGAGACTCCAGCACCTACAACTTGCTAAACTCTACCCATCCACATTAGCAGAACCTAAAGTCGGTGGCTCCCAACCGATGAAGGTTTGGGGCATCAAGGCTTTAAGGTTTTCGCCATATACCGCCGGATAGTGCTCGGGTTTCAAAATAAGCGTTGCAATTTTATTATTTTTCTTTTCTTTTTATTTTTTTATTTTTAATTTTTTTTTCGACCTTGTTGGCACTTCTTTCCTGAGGTCCTTAACCTATTAAAGGCGGTCAATGAAACTAGGGTAGGTTATGCAAAGTAAAGGAGGTTGCGCAGTTTTAGAAGCCTATCATTGAGCCTATTGCTCGGTGTGTGGTTAGCTAAAGGTGGAAGAAAAGGTGAAATCAACAAGAGTTCAACTAATTATCCGCTCCAATTGGGCATGGAACCAATCTAACATCAATAGAAATTGGACAAAGTTTAAATTTTTCCAACTTCACGAGTTGAAACCAAACACCTGAAAATTTTGGTTGCAAAAGCGAATTGGGAGTGAAAAAGTAAGGCATTTAGTATAACGACTTTATAAAAAGGAACCCAACAAATACTGAACATCACAAAATGGGCTTTCACAAGATAGTACCAAGGAGAATAAATACAAAAGCCACTTCCTTGATAACTCTCCCAGCCCCGAACATCTCGGTGAATAGAAATGGGGCTCGGATTGGATAATTAGAGAAGGAAGTATTACCTCCTTGATGAGATGTGATCATTGCTGGATAGGAGACTTCACAAGCTTTCCATTGACACCTTATTCATTCCGTTTGGGCTTCAAATAAACAAGTTAGGAGAAGAAAAGAGAGGAAAAAGTGACAGTTGGAGCATTTTAGGAAATTACACATTCATAAAAATTTCAAAGTGTTCTTTCTGGCCATATTTGGATTCTACACTCTCTAAGCTCCAGCGGTACCAAGAGCGGATAAAAGCGGAGTTCGGATGAAAATGTTATGAGCGAAACAAAATTGGAGGTCAAAAGTGGGGCCCATAGCGAAAAATTTTCCTTTTTTTTTTGAAAAGAAAAATAAAATAATTAATAAATAAAAATAAAAACCCTTTTTTTTTTAAGAGACAATTATATATATATATATATATATATATATATATATATATATATATAAATAAAAATATTAATTTTTTTTTAAATTTTAAATTTTTTTCTTTTTTTAAAATAAAAATAATATATATAAAAAACAAAACGTTTTTTTTTTTTACTTACACATTTGTTGGCTATTTTTGTCTTGTAGCTGGACCCGTACTCATTTCGCTGTGGCGGCCCCAGCTATCTTCAGCGAAAATTCCATTTATTTGCCATGAAAATTCGCTATGTTGCTAAAATTTAGCTATCATTACGAAAATTTAAGCTATGCCATGGCAGAAATTTCTGCTCCCATTCTTCATTCTGCTTCAAAATTTCACAGCGCAAAGTGTACCCTAAAAATTAAGAAAGAATTTGTAGAAAAGTGAAAATTAATCTAGAAACAAAAATTAACTAAAAATTAGAGAAAATGCAGAAGAAAAATTAATAAAATCAAAATAAAAATACGATAAAATAAAATAAGACAAGAAAAATTAAAACAAAAGTGGGGAGAATTTGTACTCCCCAGACCTTCTCAAAAACCTTTGGAGAATTTCTTTAGGCCATGAGCTTAGAAATGGGGTTCGGGTGCCCCCAATCCATTTCACTTACAGAACCATCGTTGTGCCCATGCAATGTAAGCGGTTTGCTTGTGTCTTTGATGTAGTGGCAAGGAAGTGCATTCCACAAAATACCCATTTTCTTGAGTTTTTCAAAGACGGCGATCATAAGCTGGCATAATGTTGGGCACTTTAAGGTTGATTCTGTGATCAGATGAAAGCGACTGTACTTATTGGTGGGGCTGCGCGTGGGCATTTCATGGCTTGGGCAGTGGACTTTTGGGGCTTTTCTATTTCTTCCTTTCCACTACTCTCCTCAGCTAACATTGGGGAGGTTTCTTCTTCTTCTCCCATGAATGACAGCGGCTGTTAACCGAGGGATTCAAAATTTTCTACCAGTGGCTGCTGTAGACACGGCTCCTCCACCATGGTGTCAGTCAAGCACCCTCCTTCTGGATTTTCTTCCTCTTGATGAACAAGCTTATTGGTGAGCTTTGAGATGGATTCTGCGGGATATCGATTTTTGATCAATTTCGCTTTGGAACCCATCCAATTCCTTGTTCAAGGAGCTCTCTACTGTGTCAGTTTCTTGATTGGCCTGGACAGTCACTACCCTTTGCTCCTCTATGAAATTATCCACTAGTTTGCTCAAGTTCGGGATGGCTTGTTCAATAGAGGATGAGGTTGGTGATTAACTGGCCGAGAAATTGGGGGCATAATATGGAGGTTACGGGAGGTGCATATTGTGGAGGTCTTGGTTCCCATGAGGAATTTGTGTGATTCCCCCAACTATGGTTGTTAGCATTACCATATGGTGAACTCATCCATTGGTTTCTATAGTCCCTCATGGACATATAAGCTCTAGGGTTTCTCTCCTGAGGTGCACTCACTATCTTGCTCTCCGCCGGTGTTATTGATTCTAGTTCAAGCCCACTAGAACATGCAATCTGCCAGTAGAAATAAGGCAACACAGAACCTTTTCCAAACGATCTGCGGGGAAAATTTTTTTATTATATAAATGAAAAGTAAATAAAAAATGACAATAAAATATAAAAATTCACAAAACTTGTGATGAGGATCAGAGTGTTTCCATGACCTCTCGCTTGCACTAGGCACCATCCCGACAACGGCGCCATTTGGGGTCGTGCTACAGTGGTGATCCCGGAATCAACAAAATTTATATCCTAAGTTCCTCCTACTGCCGTAGTCAAGCTACTGCAGTATAGCGGTCTAGGGTCGAATACGGGGATGAGTTTTCTTCGTACAAATGATTTGAGTGAAGTGAAAAATGGTGAATTAAATTTGGATTTTCAGGTTTGGTTAAAAAACAGTGAGGTTTTGGGGTTTAAAACTAAAAATAAAATGAAGAAAAATAAGAAAATAACTCCTTGAAGTCTCGGGCCCTTTGGAGTTGGGGTTTATAAGGCAACAACATGTCCTCGGTCTTTTCCTCGTGTTGGGGAGCATGACATATAGTCATTTCCCGAACCGGATCTTCATTTAGCTTTAGAAACTAAATCCTATGATTTTCCCTTTTGAAACATAGCATTTAAATGGGCATAAATGTCCCTAGCAGTGAAAACACACCTCAAAAACCCTACTCCACGATAACTAGCATGGGGCAAACTAAGTGAGCCTTAATGGATCTGATGAAAGTATCCATTGAACCCAAAAGCTTGCCAAATACACATTAAAGAGCATGCTTAGAGATTTTAACCTAAGTGAGGAAGTAGGAACTTAAACAACCATAAATGCGTGCGTTAAAAGCAGGGAGGGCCGTGCGTACCTCCAAACCACCCCAGCCCTCCTGCTTGAGGAGGAAGAGGTCTAGTCAACCATCCTCTGGTTGTCATCCTCAGAGGAGTGTTTAACAGCCGAGAAAGGAAAGAAAATGAGAGAAAGAAAGGAGAAAGCGGGGCTTGGAACCTAACTTTATTCACGGCAAAAAAACGTCTCCTCCAACAGTGTATACAAATGGCTTTTGTAGCCTCCTGAGCAAGTGAAATACCTTTAATCGAACATAAGTGATTACAACAAGGGTAGAAAGGAAAAACCAAGAATTGTAGCAAAAACAACAATGCGTGAAATGCGGGAGAGCAGAGCTGCGGGAACGAGTGCTCAAGCGGAGGATGCGGGGGGCTGGGAAGCGATCTTTGCGAGGAGAAGCTTTCTGCGGTGGTGTTTTTCTTCACTTTTGCTCTTCTTTTCCCGCCCAGGATCGTCTGCCCGGCGATGAGTTCAACTCGGGTTCTTCGTGTTTGAATTGACTCAACAATTTCGGCATAATTATTCTTAAGCTTGCAAAATTTGCACAAAATGCGTCGATAAAATTGTAGGGACCTTAATGTACCGTCGGGTTAATCGGAATGATTAGTACCTGGCTTTTTCGAACTGAAATAAACGGGGGTTCAAATGGCACTTTTGGGTACTAATCACTTGTTTTCTCTAGCTGCCTGTGAAACCGAAGGTGCTTGTGCAACACCTAGAGCTTGATACCTGTTCCCCTTACCCATAGTGGGAACAAATTGTGTCCGTGTCGATCCCACTGATGACCGGGACTGGGGCATCCCAAAATCCTGGGATCCTTACCTCTGTGGGCAATCCCTCCTCATGTGTCCAAGTTGTTGGTAGAAGAAACAAAGCATCTGCCCTGTTTGGCTCGTGCTCTTACCCTGGCCTTGGCCTTGAAGCCCAGGCCCGACCTTAGCTCGATGGCCTCGACCACATCCTGTGATCATAGGAAATAGAAGTCCTCTGTCTTTCGAACTGAAGAAGAGTGACCCTCCTTGCTCTTACCGGTACACATATCTCGGATACTCGATCAACTATCTCACCCTCTGCGCGTGTGGCCTAAGCCCATGTCCCTCAAGCCCTGGTACTCATGTAACTATGCTGCGATACCAAATTGACACCTATCCCGGAGTCCGGGTCCATGACAGTCGACCTACGGCAGGTGGGTGTCGAGTGACTGACCTTCGCACCATCATGTCCATTTATCGGGATCCATAATTTAACAAAAAAATAGAATGAGTCTCTTACATGCAGGAGCTTTATCAAATACAACTTGTATAACAATACATCACATGACCCATTCAGGAGCTCGATATACCACCAAGGTCATTCATGAGTCATAAGCGACCACTCAGGCCACTGATGACCATACCAGAATACTATACATGCAACTATGTAGTAGAAATATGTTTTACAAGAAGTTCAGTATACACTCTTATAACAAATGATATATTAAAGCGTCGTTCTAATACATATACAAAAATATGGTCCAAAGCCACATCTAACTCTTCATATGTGCGATCAGAATGCGAGTCGGCCGCGTGCTGACCTTTGTGCACGAAAGGGAAGGGGGGGTGGTCCCACTGACAGGGTGAAGCGAAGCCAGTGGTGATAATCTCTATAAAGGATTTACCTCCCCACCTAAGTGCTCATACAATGATCAAAACCAACCCTTACACATCAGTGAAAATGTCTACATGAATGTCGTATGTCATGCATGGAATGTCTTCATGCCCATATCTAAGTCACTATTTGACTCCTCACACATGCCTATGCCAAGTGTGATAACCAAATCCTTAGTAGTACCAATGACACACATATCTGAGCCCTTACCACCATTTCACTTTGGTCCCGATTCTTCGAATGCGTCAAGAAATAAGTCGGGCTAGTTAAGCCCAGAATGAAACCTTCTTGAAAATAAGCGTTGAGAGCGTAGCTCGAATATTGGATGGGTGTGAGTCTATCAAAAATATATAGAACCATGACCTGCAGCGGGTGACTTTTTGTCCAGTTGGTACGAATGCTATAGAAAGTAGAAAAGTAAAATAATGGCAGAAGGTAAAAAAACGGGAGGTCTCAAGTAAGACGGCTTATTGTTGAAGCTACAAGAGGTAGGAGACAAGGACCTAACATGACACTAGGTTAAGTGAGGTATCTCAGCCGGACCGAGAAGGAAAGATATACATGCCGCATTGCCATAGAAATCATTATGGTTTGTGTAGACTACAAATGTGGCTAGAGGGTTGTTTTAGATCTGGGAGCATGACATAGTAGATTAAGCTGTCATGAGGATGGAGTTCTAGAAATCCTCAAAGAAATAGTAAGGAGGATCAAATGTACCTCACGGGACTCGGAATAGGGATAGAGGGACGAAGTATGGTTCACAAGGAAGAGGTAGTGCTTAGGGACGGTGGGTGTCCCAGCTCTGCAGTACGACCTGAAGCATAGTATGAGGCTGCGGAGGAGTAGGATGCTTTTGATGTGATTGCTGGTATGCACCCTCTATTTAATAATTAAGATGCATGTAGAGATGACATTGCAGTAGTAGAGACACGAAATATAGAATAGAGATGAAAAGAAAGTATAGAAAGGTCATGTAAAGATGTGAAAGAAAAGACTGACATAGAAACCAGATAAAGTTGCATGGGTGAATTTGAGAATAAATTCCTATAAGGAGGAGAGTTGTAACACCAAAATGTACCATAAGGTTCGGACTTGTTTAGGGTATATTAAAAACTAAATGTTTGAAATAAAATTTGGGACAGGAAAGTTAAAAACTTAAGGACAATTTTGAAATTGGTCTAAAGGGAGTATAAAGTCATGATTGACAAAATTAGAGCCAAAGTATAATATGACATAAATTGTTTTGCAAATAGAATGAGTTATGGGCTTAAAAGCAAATAAGCAAAACTTGACCCAAAATGAGGTTATTTTGGAGAGGCAGGCAAGGCCTTAGAAAACATGGATTTAAAGACCAAGATTGGTCTCATGGGAGGAAAAACAAAACGTGAAGGAGAGGGAGAGAAGAGAGAAAGAGAGAAGAAGAAGAGGAAGAGGAAGAGAAAGGAAGGAGATCAAGCAAGCTAAGATCAAAGGTATGGAACTACATGGGCTTTTAAAACTTGGAATTGTTTTTCCATACAATTGATGATTATTAGTTGTTCCCAAAACCTAGGGTTTTGTTGGGATTTCTTCCTAACCCTAGAATTCTTAAATGTAGCTTGAGTAAAAACTCTAAATCACAAAGAAAAGCATGGAATCCCCTTTGAGGATGGATTCATGGTTAATTGAGGAGTAAATGAGTTGAGGTTTAGAACAAACCCTAATTAACCTTTATGATTAGGTTGTGTTTGGATCATAACCCATATTAGAATTAGGTTTGAGAGTAATTCATGAGGATTTTGAAATAAAGTAATGAAAAGAGAAGAATTAAGTAAAATTGAGTTTACAGAGACATATGGAGTGGTCTTGAAGTGTAGATGAAGTATAGAGTTGAGAGAGAAGAGAGAAGAGAGAGAAAGAAATAGGGACAAAAATATGGAAAAGGAGAAAAGACATTACAGGCATTCCCGAGTGACTTGTACCTGTACAAGTTGAATTTGTACCGGTACAACTTCGTTTCTGGTCATTTTTGGCAAAGTTCTACTGGTACAACTTAGGGTTGTACCGGTACAACTGCTACTCTGTTCCCAATTTCGACCAGTTTTCGTATTTTGGCCATAACTTGCTCATTTCTTATCCGATTTGAGTGATTCAAGTGGCCACTTAAAATACACTTCAAGGAGAACCAAACTTAAAAAGAAAGTATTGTCAAATTCTGACTCTAAGTGGTCGAAAAATTCACTCCAAGTGGGGATATGTGCAAGCCCATTCCTGCATCAGTTAATCGCATAGAGTAGTCGATTGTTTGGACGTAACTTGAGATGATTACTCGAATTGGGTGATTCCAGTTGGAATAGAACCCTTAGCACCTTAGATTCAAATAAGTACAAGGACCTATTGTCAAAATATGAAGTTAAGACCTCGGAAAAATGAGTAACCCAAACTGTCACTAGAAAAATCGGTAAAATGACTAGTTGGCATGAAAATGCCATAACTTTAGTTTGGATTGATTCCAATTTCTAAATAAAGTAGAATCATAGAGGAATAAGAATACATAGGTTGCATAATGTACAAGTATAGAAAGGTATGAATATGTCATAAGATATGATAGGAATAAGAGTCATAAAATATAATAAGATATGATAGAACATGTCATAAGATATGATAGTCTAAAAATTACACGAATGATGAAGCACATATGCATATAAGATTAAATGATAGATATAAAAGCGTGTATGATAGGATTATATGATAGATATACTTAAATGAATAGATAGAACATGCTAGAACAAATGATAGGAATACGTAAAAGATATGAGTATAAAAGATAGACATACCGAAAAGAATAAGATGGAACATTTTGGGGAATATATGATGACACAACTAAATGATAGAAAAAGAAAAGATATGATATATTACTGAATATGAACAGAAATGTGACTATAGTTATGAGAACTAATGCGGAGTAAAGTAATGATAGTATATATGCATAAGCAATTATGATAATAGTTATTCATGCTTATGAGATATGTCTGAAAATGTAAAAAAGGTGATTATGCTTAGAACACAGTAGAGGATAGATAGAGTACTTATGGGAAGATCGGTTATCAAACATATTCGCAGCAGATATTACCCCATTTAGTTTGGTGATAAATATCGGATCCCAGTTTGGATCAGGTGACTGCGAGGTCACCGCAATGAACAAATCTTTGTCTTACAGGGTGATGGCACCTTCAGATGCAGGATAACTTTATGACATGATCTTCATATAATAGATTGATGAGTATCAGGTCATAACAGGAGAGGAGATCGTATCTGTCTGATTGAAATATTTATCAGATACATGATTATTTTCATGAAGATCCATTGAATATTTGCAGTTGTGAAGTAAAGAAAGGAAAATATACTGAGATATATATGAAAATATAATAGATGATATGGAGGCATGTATTGCTATCATGATGAAATCTGAGCAGATTGAGAGTGAGTACATTATAACGATATGAAAATGGTATAAGAAACATGAGAAAATGAATAATGTAAGGATGTGAGGATATGGTGATAGATGAACACTATGATAGGGATATACAATAGTACTATTATGAGAAGTGAGAAGGAATGAAAATAAATCATGAGCAGAAGAATGAAAGATATGAATAGGAGTGATGTATGTAGCAAGCGAAAGAATGGAACATTGAAAGACATATGTGACAGAGATAGTTGTGGGACAAGTATAAGAGTATGCATTTTTAGACCAGGAATACGGGAAAAGTATAAATAAGGAGATGCTAAGACATAGAACTTGTAATAGAAAAAGATTGATATACAATAGAATATCGATGATAAGGAATTACGTTATAGAAATATGTTTAGATATATATAATGCATATGTATAAGCTTAGACAAGCCATTGGTGGTTGTCCATGCTTATGTTCCCAATTGCCGCAGTTTAGCACTCTGTTCAATCCGTAGGTACCGAAGAGGAGGCTAGATAACCTTCCACACGCTGTTCGAGGTCAACATCAATAGGGTCCATTAAAGATTTTTGTATAATGTATAAGTCTTTTGTTTCTTTTCGCAAACAATGTAAATGTTGAACACTATTAAATATGTACATATAAGTAATTGTATAAGTAATGGGATCAGATATGCGTATAAATTACAGACGGATACCACCCGGTGGTAGTTCTTTATATATGTACAAAATTGATTTTGTTATTACTGAAATTGTTTGTGCAATTAACAGTATTGTGTACAAATTTCTAAGAAAGAAATAAATGTGTCAATGAGAGTCCCAATATATAGTATAGATAGTATCGCGCCCCGGACTCCAGTTCGGATCCGCCAATCAGGTCGGGCCGGGATCGGGGGTGTGACAGATATCGTATCATGCATATTAGCATTCATCAATACATGAATAAATAAGAAATGTCATATAGCCTTCCTTAGGCTAACTTATGGAAATTCATACCCAATACAATAGCCTACAACATGTCATGCAATGGTCATATCTAAACCCGGCTATTCACATCGACATAACCAAATAACTTGCACACTTGGTGCAAATCATAGATTTCCATAGAGTCTAAGAACACCCCAAACGGAGTTCGGACGCAAAAGATATGGTCGTTCGAAATTGGAGGCAAACAAAATAGGAAATGACTCCTGTGTCCCACTTGCACACTTGATACAAACACCAACTTTTAGCAAGGTTGTGGATACCAATTACCCTCCAAAGGTATATGGATAGGTTCTTGACTCAATGGGATTTCCATAGAGTCCAAGAACACCCGAAACGGAGTTCGAACGAAGAAGTTATGGCCTTTTATTCAAAACTGGTTAGTTCACTATGCTTACACTGGAAATAGTATGTGATACCCGATTTCAGGGGTCTAAATCCATAATTTGACACTGGTTCTTTGTACTCATTTGAAGATACGATTCTTAGGGTTCTTTTCCAACTAGAATCGCCCAAATCGGATCACCGAAACTCAAGATATGTCCTAAACAATTGGGACTACCCAGTTTTGAAACAGAATCATAAATTGTCTGAACATAGCTCCCATTTGAATGCATTTCTGAGTCCAAATGAGTCGGAATATGGATAAACCTATTTCAAGAAAATATGTTCTCGTATAAGTCTAGTTTACCTGTCAATTAGAATCACTCAATTCAGATGAGTGATGGCCAAGTTATGGTCAAACACAACCATGGGTCTCAAAACAGAGTAATAGGAAATCGTCAACATAGCCCACTTTGAATGCATTTCGAGTCCAAAGGGGTCGGAATTTGATAGACTTATTTCAAGGATATGTTCTCCTATAAGTCCAGTTTATCCAGCAATTAGAATCACTCAATTTGGATGAAGGATGACCAAGTTATGGCCAAAATACAGTCATGGGGTAAAAGATAAAAAACTGGGCAGCATTCTCCACTTTTACACACACACACATGCCCTTAGACATAAATTAAACCAAGTAGGATAAAAACCCTACCACTGAAGGCGTGATTTCCGACACCGCTTTCTCTGGGCTGAAAACCCGAACCTCGACGAAATCTTGTGATTCCAATACCCACGCATAGCTCTCATCACGTAGAGCAGCTTTAACTCTCGGCCTGCTGAGTTCCGATCGGCAAAACCCTGTGAAATCATCGGAGAAAGGTTTGCTTTTCTTTCCTCTCTCTCTCTCTCTATCACGTTTTTCTCTTAGACCAAAATGAGATATTTTTGGCATGTTAGATATTTTAGGCTATTTATAATGTGGACACGTGGCTCACGTCGCGCCACGTGTCACATTTCTTTGGTTCCGTTCTCGTCCCGAAACAATTTATTTCGTCATGGTTTTAGTTCCATCTATCTTAAATGAACATTCTTTAAATATTTGATATTTTTTAGGATTTTTCTAAAATCTGCTGGGTCCATCAGACAATATTGTTCGAAATTGGTGAAAATCCGACTGTCTCTCGAGTTCAACGAAATTCGCTATGACTTAGATTTTGGTAAGACGATTCCAACGGTGAAGTCCAAGCCACATCCGAGATCTAGAAAGAATTCTGGAAAATTACCATTTTGCTCTTCCTAGCAAAAATTCAAATTTCTAGGTTTTTCCCAGGTCTTACAAATTACATAAATGGTGTCTTAAGTTTTTTATCATTAACTTTTATTTTGTTTAATCAACTGTCTCAACTTTTCCATTTTTCTATTTTGGTGTCCATATGTTTAGCTCAAGTTAGTAGAATATTTAAAGTCTAAAAACACAAGACACTAGGGATATATGTCACAAAGAATATCTAATGGGACAATTTACTACATTGTAACAGCGCTTGGTTGTAAAAAAACAACTTTTATTTCTTTAATTTTGTTCAATCGAGTGCTTCCCGACTAGTTAAAACTTAATATTATCATTTTTTTTCATTGAGTTTTTACTATTTATTTGTGAGAGTAAAAAATAAATTGATAAAATTGGTTAATATAAAATTAAGATAAAGATAAAATTTTATTAAAATTTTCATTTTAATTAATATATTTTATTATTTTTACTTATTTTCTAAGCATCTGTAAAACAAAAAGATATAACATATATGACTAATTAAAAATAAATTTTTGAAAATGTCATTTTAATTATCTATATTATCTTACTTATTTTATAAGTGTTGTACTAAAAAAAAAAAAAAAAACTATTTATGAGTAATAAAAATTGAAAAGTAAATATTAAAATTAGTTTTAAATAAAGTAATATTTTTGATCTTATCTTAATTTCATAGTAGTCAATTTTACCAATTTTTTTTTTAAATCGATAATAAAAATCATAATGGGAAAGTAATAATATTATTGGAATGCCTAGTGGGGAGCATTTGATTGAATAAAAATTGAGAGTTCAAATATTTAATTGAAAATAAAAGTTGAGACACCAAAAATAGAAAAAATAAGAAGATTTTAAACGGTTAATTAAACAAAATAAAAGTTGTAACACAAAAAAAGAAAATATCAAAAAGGTTTTTTGTAAAACCCGGAAAAAAAAAATTCAATTTTTCTAAAAAATAGTAAGACGATAATTTCTGTAATAGTACAGGTTGAAAACCTGAAATTTTTTTAGATCTCGAATGACGAAATGAACTTCATCATTGAATTCGTCTCGCGAAATCTAGTTATCCAGTCAAATTTCGTCGGATTCCGAGATAGTAAGAATTTCATGTTTTTCGAGACACTGGGTGTCGAGTGACACAAGGTGTGGTGCAGCATAGCATGACCATGTAGCTGCCACATGGCAGCTTGTGAGGGATGCACATGGCATGAGAGTCATGTGGTGTGGCAATTGTCACCTAATGTGTGACGCCCCAAACCCGGGGGTCCGTTGACTACCCGTCAACTCATAATATTAAGTGGATGCCCAAGTTACCCGACACCACTTCAGGACCCGGCAGTCTCCTCCGTACGGAGCTCTACCCAAATACAATACCTGTATAAACCTGGTCCCAAACACCCAATATATCATCACATGAGTAAACGGCCACTTGGGCCCATAAATGCACTCATAACAATATCTCGTAAAACATACCAACTATGTCCAATGGGCCTAAGTTAATAATTCGCTCTATACAACACATATATCAAAATTAGAGAATTCTAATACATGTATATAAATCATCAAAGCCACAACCCGGCGCTTCTTCACAACCCCGCCCTAGGACGAGCCGTCCCCCGCACACTCCCCTGCATCAGAAAAATAATATCCTCGACAAGGTGAGCTAGTGCTCGCAGTGGAATCACCGCGGGCCACTTCCCCACCGGCGCAAAGGCAATGTTTCAAATAAACACACACATTCAAGCAAATGCATGATCCTACTTGAATGTCTAACTCATCATCTCGCACTCCGAGTCCTCACTGACTTCCCTCTCACACTCCCGCCAAAGCCTCGTATGAGGAATTGGCTTATTTTAGTTTGCTCTATGGACAACCCTCCGACGCGCATATATCATCAGCTGCCTCCGACGATCGATACACTGTGGATCACCCTCCGATGTATCAACTGGGTCAGTCTCCGACGATTGATATTTTTAGCTTTGACTACCCTCCGACACCAATACTTTAGACTACCTTCCGAATCATTTTCTGCACTCAATCCCCATGCACTCACTCCTATAGTCCTAGTGGTGTTTAAGTGCATAAGGGAAACGTGAAGGGCGCCAATCCCAATATTAAATTTGACCCATATGTAAATATATAAATATGCATATATTTACAAAACAATCACCCATACAATCATGTCATGTAAATTCTCATTTCATACATCAAAATTAGCTCACGTGGGCTAATGATCACACACAAGCAATTCAATTTGAACCACTTGACCAAACCCATAATTTCACACAAAATATATTTTGAGAACACTGTTTCGGGAATAGTGAAACCCTCGGTTACTATTCCCGAAATCAAATCACTGCCTTCACTTAGTGAACCCAATTCACGCTCATTCCCGACCTCATCCAAACCAATACATGATTTAATACAATACTTAACTTTAACAACCTAATCAGCCGTGTGTCACTTCTACCGCCCAATGGGTGTCTGGGTAATCTATATCACAGGTCCCAAAGGTTTGGGATCGATCAAACGGCCCTCACGGCCATTCAAATTTCAAACATTTACAATGTTTTTAAACAAAGAGTAAAACGCAAGAAACCCCTACCTTTCGGAGTTTGAGGAAACTCCCTAAATCCGTACTCCACGCCGAAGCCCTCTACAGAGAGCAAATTCTCCTTCTTGCCCCCGGCACCGTCGACTACCGGATCGCCCGTATTTCTAGAGAGAAGGAAGACTCTCTCTCACTAAAAAAATCGCCATTTTCGTTTCTGTAAGAAATTTGCTTCCTCTCTCACTTTTTGGCTCATTTCAATTTGTAAGAGATGATACTGTTGACTATTTTGGCATTATTATCACTTAAATCAAATCCTATAATGTCATCTATGTCCTTCTTTCAGCTATATTCCGACACTATCTCTACTGGCCCAAATTCATCATTTCTTACTCATGCCACTTACGGCACATGAGTATATGTTATATGTGACTTTCGTCGCGATCGGAAAATCTAAGCACTAAGACCCTGATCGCGATACCTCGAAAAACGTGTCAACTTCGACCGTCTCTGCACTCCTAATGAATTTTACATGCTAGCTAGGATTCCTCATGACGACATAACAAATAAACTGCTTGGCCATCCGAGATCTAGAGAATAAATTCTGGAATTTTAACCGAAATTACAATTTTGTAATCGAAATTACGATTTTGCCATTTTTCCATAAATTGGAATTTCTCGGGTCTTACATTCTCCCCTCCTTAAAAGGAATTTCGTCCCGAAATTCTGGACAATCACAATCACTCACATGCATATGCAACGTGCACTCTACCATACATGTAAATAGTCATTTAAATCTTAAACGACCAAAACCACGCACCTTCATCCCTAAACAAGATGAGGTGGCCCAAGATCGTGTCCTCCTCGTGCCCCACGTTGACTCCTCCCACTCGACAGTGCCGCCAGCTAGCACTCATCATCCCTCACGGCCCTGCGCCGCAAAACCTGATCACGGCTATCCAAATGCAATCGGTCCCTCCCCGAAGGTCCCATCACTGTCAACTCAATCCGCCTCAATCCACCGTTACGAGCCGGATTTGGAGTATACTTCCGGAGCATGGAGACGTGAAATACCTTGTGGACACCTATCATGCTGGGCGGTAACGCTAACCGGTACGCAACAGTGCCCACCCTCTCGAGTATCTCGAAAGGTCCAATGAACCTCGACGATAGCTTCCCACGCTTGCCGAACCTGACCACTCTCCTCTTAGGCATCACCTTCAAGAAGACGTGATCCCCAACCTCGAACTCTAAGGTCGACGCCGTACATCCGCATAATCTTCGGCCGCTTAGCCGTGAGAAGACGCCGTCAGATCAAGCCCACCTTCTCGAGGTGTCTCTAATCGTGATCCGACTCGTGACGGAGCCTTCCACCTCGGTCCAATCATAACTCAGAATCTACATGGCCTCCCAGCTAACAAAGCTCCATATGGTGCCATTTGTATACCGGGCCGATAACTATCGTTGTAGCGAATACCACTCAAGGGCAATTGCTCCTCTACTCCCAAGAACCAAGACGCATGCTCAGAAGATGTACTCTAACACCTGTATATAATCCACACCACGTGTATCCCTACACAACCCTTACTTTGTGTGTAAACGCTGACCTTCCCAAGGTCACAATCACTAACAATCCAATGGACAGTCAACCTAGTCCATGTTATGAATGAAATCCATATACCGAGCCCTTGCCGACTCAACAACACCCAATGCAATTGCCAAAGGGTATCCACTCGAAGTCATCTCGAATTTATCACTCAACTCTAAGTCTACGTGATAACTCGACAAAGGTGTTTTCATTTCGATTAACATAACTCTTCTGGCCACACTTCGAGCCTCCTTACATTCACGTAAATTCGATATCTCCCCTGCCCTTACACCCTAACTCCGTGATTCTCACCCGAGGATTAACGGCCCCCCCTTTTTTGCTTTGGCCCAACACACTTTAATTATTCTTCATTTACTTAATCAAACTATGAGCTCCATTGACGAGTCCTAAAGACAAACTCAACCCACACTCACCAAGAGTGGTGAATGACCGCACTGCACCCACAACTTAATTGACGACAGCCATCGCGGCACGCGAACGCAATAATGCAGCGTTATACTGTGACACCCAATCCTCGTAACGTCCACCATGCTTAATCTCGTAGATCTCTCACTCATAATCCCGACCTATCAGGTCAACTCTCACGCTACATCCTAAGGAAGAACATATATTCCTGGCTTCTCTAAAGGCCTTAACCTCGTAGCCCAAATCCAAGGTCGCGTCGGGTATGACAACCCGGCGAAGGTCCCAATTACTGACAACCCGATGGCTGTCAACTCATCCATGTCAAGCCTGACATCAACAACCAATATGTCTACCACCCTAAGGTCCACTCACGCCTTCCGCTTGTGCAACTCCTGGACCGGTCTCCTCACTTCGACCTCGCACTTCTCGCCCCCTCCGTCTATCTCGTGCCGCCGAAGTGCTTGTGTAGCACCCCGAACCGAACTGGTTTCTCTGACCCGTACTAGGGTGTAGAGGAATAAACCGTATACTCTCCTGTTCTACAGCTAATTGGGACTGCGCTGTCCCAAAGCCCTGGGATCCCTGTCTCTAGGGCAATCCTGTCTCACATGCCCAATCCCTACCCTCGGTCCTAAACTCGTGTAGCGTAAGCCCTCGCCTTCCCCAACCAGAAGAAGGCCGATCCTCCTCAGCAGCAAACACCCGTGATCCCGAGTGCTCCGAGCATCCTCTATCTCTCTCTCTCTATGGTCAGAGTCGTCCCAACCATGGAGTCCATGTCCCGTAGGGCGAATCTTACGATCCCGCCCGACCGGACAACTTCACCATTCTGCCTCGTAATACCTAGCCAATCCTAAGAAACTACGTATCTCGAAGATTGACATTCGCCTCTACTAACTCATCGCGGTCCTTCAACCTTCCGGTCCATCGACACGCCCGATGCCGACGCCACGTCCTGTATCCTCACCAAGAAGCCAAACTTGCACCCATCGAATCTCGGGCGTACAAACCGATGGTCTCTCAACAACTCAAAACGATCCTCGCGATACTCATGCTCCCACTGACCGGTGCAGATCAAGATGTCATCTACGAAGACTACGCCAACTCCGACCTAGATAGGTCAGAATAATTTATGCATGAGATCCATGAATGTCTGTGCATCTGCCAATCCAAAGGGCATCACCGCAGAACTCAGCGGCCCATAACGCCGCTCCTAAACGCCGCCTTAGGATATCCGTCTCCCTAACCTCAACTCGATGGTAACCGCGCGAAGGTCTATCATGGAGACTCGCCCTTTCAACTCGGGACAAACAAATCATCAATCCTCGCAATGGGTACCGATTCTTCGACGCAACCCTATTCAACTCCGTCTCGTAATCAATGCCAAAATATGGTCTGGTCCTTCTTCTTGCAAACAGAACCTGAGCGCACTATGGTGAAGTGCTTCACGAATGAACCACTTGCTCAATAACTCCCCGTGAGCCGAACTCCGAGTTCCGCAACTCAACCGGTGGCATCCTATGTGAGTCATAGACGGGTGAAGTACCAAAGGTAACTCGACACCAAGTCTACTACCCTCCGGGCGGGAGGTAGTCTAGGTAGCTCATCTGAAAAAAAACATCCACATACTCACAAACTACTCGAGGTAGATCTAGGTCTGGTCTCTCCTCATCCTCTAGGTAAGGCTCGCTTAGCCAACCCGCTTAACTTTCCCTAACACCTCGGACTCAGATAATCGCCCTCGGGGCAAAATGTCATGTTCGTCTCCCAACATCGCGACGAGTACCGTCCCGCTGCAGGCTGTGAACCCTCTTAATTCCTACAATCGATAACGACTCGTGTCGCCGCCCAATCCATCCCTAGAATGGCATCGAACTCTGACATGTCCATGATCCTCAGGTCCACTGTGAGTAGAGTCCTTGAGATCTCCAACTTGCAACCTCGACATATCATCCCTATTCTCGCCCTAATCCCTAGGGGAGAACTCACGTACAACGGATCCTTTAAGGTCTCAACCTCTAAGTCTCTAGAAGTCCTTGCCCATTTCCACCATACTTGGGCCTCACCCTCTAGCTGGAACGCAGCCTACGCACTGGGTCACGCGCAGGTAATCTCCATGGCCTCTAACACTTTCACCAGATAAATCAATGGTCCGCCACCATCTGGTCTCCTCCCGTGAATGCTCTGAGGATGATGCGCTCTAAACTCTAGAGGTTACTTTCTTATACCTCCCTAATCCACCGCTATGCTAGCCTCGTGCGATAGCAACCGGGCCGTAATACCTACAAATTTCAGAAAGCCCGATCAAACACCGAGGGTGCCCGACCAATACCCCGTGGACGCCCTCTACGTCCTCGTCTCTCGACTAGCCATCTACGTATTTCCAATGGCAACAAGAATCATTTAATTTTCATTTCTGTCTAATTAGCAATGCACATGCCAATTACTAATAGGCTTGACAACCATGAACTGACCCGTTCATTTCCTAAGTGGTGCTAAATTCCAACCACTCAATTTATTTATTCCAATAAGGTTCTAAGCTTTCTTGTTCATTTCAGTATCCAAATCCCTAAGGTCATAGTTCCTAACTTTAGCATTCACCCTTTTTCCTATACACATTACACCATGCATATAATTTCCTACGCGATAAATCAAGAATCACAATTTCATAAATGGTAGTTAACATACGCATTCTAAGGCATAAACACCGCCCGAGACACTACTCATACACATAAATCATCAGATATACATCGGGTTCCTTGTGACTTACAGTAATGCAAGGCAATCAATTTTGCATTTAAAATATTGTTTCAACAAAACTTTATTTTCAAAAATTCCCATTTGGTAAATTTTAGATTTTTCTGAGAATTTGTTACTTTTTATTTTATTTTATTTATTTTCAAAAATATATATTTTTTTTCTCTAAAAATTTCCCTAAAATTGAGACTCAGAACAAGACTGAAGTCGAACCGGGTCACCAGCCGAGTGCAACGAGCATAGCCTCGTCGGCCCAACAAAGACGCCCAGCCGCGCCCTCGCGGGCCCCGCGCCCCGCCCCGCGCGCCTGTACCATCAAGATGCTCCCTAAGCTCAAGGTGGCAGCGCCTGCGGCGCTCGCGCTCAAGGCCTCTACGCCTCTCAAGGCCTCGCCTACCGCCAAGGCCGTTCGTTTAACGTGGCGCGCTCAGAAGCCTGGGCCACTACGAACGCCAGAGCGGCACCGCTTCTGCAGCCGCATCACCTCGGGGCCGCTCGTGCTGAGCGCCAGAGCCTCGCGCGCTCCGTGGGTCTTATTCGTGGCTCGGGTCAAGTAATCAGATTGCACACATCCACCCTTTGCCTTGCCCTCATGTCATAATACACAACCTAGTGTATCAAGGACATGCCTTCCCAAGCAGCCCAAGCCCCGCACACAAATCCCGCCAAGTCCGCTCCTCGCAAATACAATTTCAATATCAATACACTTTTTTTCTCATTAATACCAAGCAGAAATTTCAAAATCCGCTTCGTACAATTTTTTTTTCATTAAATTTTCTTTTTTTTCATTTCACTATTGGAAAATGCCATAAAAAAAAAAAAAAAAAAATATATATATATATATATATATATATATATATATATATATATATATATATATATATATATATATATATATATATATTCATTTTTTTTTATTTTATTTTCTTAACACTCCAAATAAATTCATAAATTTATTTTGTTCAATTTTTCTTCAATTTTACAACTTGTGTGCTTAGAAAAAATTTATTTTTCTCCCAATAACCCAAATAAATTTATGAAATTTATTTCTTTTATTTCCTTTATTCAAGTTTACCCACTGTAAACTCCCAAAATGTCCTAACACCTTAAAATTTTATTAAATTTCTATTTTGTCATCCAATAAACTAAATAAATTGATTTCAATTTATTTCATTTCCAGTTTTGTACACTGTAAAAATTCCCAAAATTTTTTCCTATGTGCTATCCACTAAGCACACCACCAAACACACACACATGCAACACGGCATACATCATCACAATAATTCACCAAATCATTAATAAAAACACACAAATACAGTAGTATGCAAAGGTCCTAGTTTTGTCCCTTTCGTGATTTCCTAGGTAATCCTTACACCTAAACTTAACATCGAACCACACCTAGTGGTGATGGATACCCAAACCCGAGCCCAGGCATTCGTATACCTAGCCTCGATACCAAGCCGTGACACCCCAAACCCAGGGTCCTGTTGACTACTCACAACTCATGAATATATGGATGCCCTTTTTTTTTTTTTTGCCCCCGACGCCACTTCACAGAAAATCAAGCAGTCTCCTTGTACCTGGAGCCTCACCCAAATACACACTGTATAAACCTCGTCCTAAACAAATTCAATATATCATCACATGAGTAAAACTACCACTGGGCCCATAAACAAGACTACAACAATATTTGTAAAACATACCAACTATGTCCAATAGTTCTAAGAGTTAATAATTTACGCCATACAAATACATATATCAAATTTAGAGAATTCTAATACATGTATAAAATCATCAAAGCCAACCCGGCTTTCTTCACAACCTCGCCCTAGGACGAGCCGGGTCCCTCGCACGCTCCCGTACCTATAAAATAATATCCCCGACAGGCGAGCTAATACTAAGAGTGGAATCGCCCTGCGGGCTACTTTCTACCTAAGTGCGCAATGTTCCAAATAAACACACATTCAAGCAAATGCATGATCCTACTTGAATGTCTAACTCATCATCTCGCACTCGAGTCCTCATCGATTAACCTCACACTTTGCTTCTAAGCCTCGCGATGAGAATTATTATTTTGCTCATGGACAACCCTCCGATGTGTATATATCAATTGGGTCGTCTCCGAAGATTGATATTAATTGTGGACTACCCTCCGATGTATATCAATTGGGCCGTCTCCGACAATTGATATTTTTAGTTTAGACTACCCTCCGATAATTAACATTTTTAGACAATCCTCCGAACCATTTTCTATAGACTCATCTCATGCACTCACTCCTATAGTCCTAGGGTGTTCCAGTGCATATGGAATGCATGTATGCCAATCCCAATACAGTCTAATTCACATGTAAATATATAAACATGCATATATTTACAAACAATCACATCCACACAATCATGTCATGTAAATTCCTTTACCATACATCAAAATTAGTCACTAGCTAATGATCAAACACGAGCAATTCAACTTGAATCACTCGATCAAACACATTTTCACACAAAAATATATTTTGAGACTGCTTCGAATAGTGAAACCCTGATTAATATTCCCGAAAATCATTAAATCATCTACTCACTGGGTTGAACCCGCACTACCGCCATTCTCGACCTCATCCAAACCAATACATGATTTAATACAATACTTAACTTTAACAACCCAATCAGCCGTGGCGCCTACGACTTCTCCAACCCTGCCTGCACCATATCAATCTCTGGCCGTGCCTGGACCGATCAAACGACCCCTCACGGCCTCATTCAAATTTCAAACATTTACAATGTTATTTAAACAAAGAGAAACGCAAGTAGGAGAAACTCCACCTCTCGTAGTTTGGAGTGAAACTCCTAACTTGGGTGACTCCACGCTAAGCCCTCTCCGCGTAGAGCAACTCCTTCGCCTCGAAGATTCCACACGACACGGACGCTCGTATTTCTAGAGAGAATAAAGACTCTCTCTCACTAAAAATCGCCATTTTCGCTTCAGAAGAAACTCTCCTCTCAATGCTCTTGGCTCATTTCAATTTGTAAGATGATACCGTTGGACTATTTTGACATTATTATCATTTAAATCAAATCCTATAATGCCATCTATGTCCTCTTTTCCCGGGGCCATATTCTACTATCTCGGCCGCTCAAATTCATCATTTCCTCTACTCATGCCACTTATGGCACATGAGTACATGTTATATGTGACTTTCGTCAGATCGGAAATCGCTTTACTCAAGACCCGAACTCGTGATGCCCTCAAAAATGTGTCAACTCCGACTATCTCATAATTTTACGTAAATTTTAATGTATAAATTAGATTTCATGACGATTCCAAATTCGTGAAATCCGTCATTATCCAAGATCTAGAGAATAAATTCTGATTTTTAACCGAATTACAATTTTAATCGAAATTACGATTTTACATTTTTCCAATCGAATTCTCGTGTCTTACATAATGCATTTGTCCACGCGACATAATGGCAATACGACAGCTTAAAAGGAAATATCCATCGATTACGCAAGTATGCTGAGATAAGTCAAAACAAAAAAGGGAAAGTTTAAGGCGTGACCCATGGAGGCCATGTGTCATAATCCTAGAGAAAGGAAATCCAAGTCTTGGATAAAGGATGTACGGTGGAGAGAGAAAAGGGAGAAAGGGAAAGTAAGTAAAGAAAAGAAAGAAAAAGAAAGAAATGGCAAAAAGGGGAAAGGGGGGAAAGACATTTTTGCCTAGTTTTGGTCTTGTCTACGGGAAGAGAGAGAGAGGGAAAGAGGAGTGAGAAGCACTACATTCTCTCTAAGATTTACAGAGATCGAGCCGTCGGTTTTCTTCTGAGCAAGAGACAAAGTTCATATACATGATGAGAGCTTCGCGTAGGTACAAGAATATGGGGTTTTCGCCAAACGCCAAGAGGTAGGGGTTTCTCTCCTACTTTGGTTATTTTTTGTCTAAGAGCCATTTAATGGCATGGGGTTCTTTGGGGCCGTGAGTGGTTGTGCAGTTTAGTCCCAAAATTTTGAAACTGAACTGTGACGCCCCAAAACCCGGGGGTCCGTTGACTACCCGTCAACCCACGGAATACTCGTGAATGTCAAGTGACCCGACATTTTTCACGAAAATCGGGCAGAGTCTCCTTTGTACGGGGAGCTCTACCCAAATACAAAAATCTTCATAAAACCCGTCCCAACATCAATCACCTGATTACAAACGCCTCGGGGCCCAAAAACCAATACTAATCACACTATATCCAAAATGCTTTATATCTATAATATTCCAACTATAAACATAATGCAAGAGTTAGATCACTTATACAATACATATATTAAAATGAGAAGCATTCTAATACATGTAAACATCAACAAAGCCACATTCCTTTCTAGCGCTCAGCCTCTTAGGACAGCCGGCTTCCCGCACGCTCCCGCACTGCAAAAGGGGACTTACGACGGTGAGCTAAAGCCCGCAGAGGAGAATCGCCTCAAGTGGGCTACTCACCACCTAAGGCAGTGCAATGTTCCACTTAAACACAAATTCAAGCAAATGCACGATCCTATCAACTCAGATCCCGAGTCCTCACCGACCTCTCACACTCGCCTGCTCTGTATGAGAATTATTATTTTATTAGTGACAACCCCTCCGATGTATATATATCAATCGGGCCGCTCCCGACGATTGATATATATATTGCCTGCGGACTACCCTCCGATGAATATCAATCACGTCCGACGATTGATATTTGGGTTTGTGGACTACCTCCGATAATTAACATTTTAGACTATCCTCCAACCGCCTTTCTCTAGACTTATACCATGCACTAACTCCGATCTCTCTAGGATACCTCTGGCAGATATGAATGCATTATGATGCCATTTCACAATTCATACAACATGCAAATATATAAAACACAGTCATACTCGCATAAATCAAATCACACAATCATGTTATGTAATTATACAACCTATATATCACATCAAAATTAGCTCACTTGGGCTAATGATCAAACTCATCTCCAATGATTCCACACACACAATTATATTCCACATAACAGGACTCTCATGTTAATACATGTGTGCTTATGCATTAACATTTTAAAATCAACACAATGGCCTACAAACACAATTTTAATTCCATGTAATTGTGTCATTGTACTAACACATTGAAATAATGTATTAACCTATTTTAATTCCACACAACTCAAGCCATTCATTTCATACCATTTCAAGCACCACAACACATGGACAATTCTTATCCATTTTTACACAAACCCGGGCCGTTTTTTACAATCCCAAAAACAGCGCTGGCCATCCATGGGCAAACATTAATTCCTACACCGGTTCCTCTTGGTGGAACCGATTTCATTCCCATTTCCGGTCTCCTAATCACCAAATAGAATTTATTACCGAATTCTAACACAACAGCCCATACCGCTTCGGGCATTTACGACAGCCCAAAACCTCCAAAATTCCACAATTCGATCCCATGTTTCAGGATCGATCCTACGCCCATTCCTTGCCTTTCTTTTTCTTATCAATACATGTATTTTAAATGGAAAATTTCCACACAAACAGCCCAAAATTCAAGGGCCACGATGGTGGGAAAATCCCCAATAATTTCTAACAATTCGATCCCATGTTTTGGGACCGATCAAACGGCTCCTCACGGCCTCAAACCAACCGAAACATCGAAACCCTTAAAATGGGAATAAAACGCAAGTAGGGAGAAAATCCTACCTCTTGGAAGGTCGTACCGCAAACCCGGGGTCCACGCGCAGCCTTCTCCGCGGCAGGAACGCTTTCTTTCCTTCGCCCGAGTCCGCCAACTGGGTCTGACATCGACCAGAGAGAAGTACTCTCTCTAAAAACCTCTCAACCATGGAAGCCACTGCATCTCCTGTCAATCACGTTTTTGCCTTGGCCTTACGAAGGAGATGAAGACTATTTGCTATTTTGTCTTCACACTTAAACAAACTCAAAACCATTTTTGGCCCTTCTTTCCCGTATTTGATATTCCCAAGAGACTACCTCGGCAGTTCATTTTCATCATTTCCTCTACTCATACCACTTATGGTACATGAGTACATACTATATGTCTTTCTACGCATCGAAATCGATTTATCAAGACCAACCGCGATAATTTAAAACGTGTCGAATTCGACTATCTCAGAAAATTATGAAATTTTACGTGCTAACTAGATTTCGCGAGACGATTCCAACGGTGAAATCCGTTTCGTCATCCGAGATCTAGAGAATTAATTACGGATTTTTAACCGTAATTACAATGTTGTAATCGAAATTACGATTTTGTCCTTATTTCAGAAATTGAAATTTCTCGGGTCTTACATTCTCCCCTCCTTAAAAGGAATTTCGTCCCGAAATTCGAAACGATCTTTATCAAACACATGCATATGCAACATACACTCTATCATGCATGTAAACTAGCCATTTAAATCTTAAACGACTAAACTAATGAGACCTTCATCCCTAAACAAGAAGGGATAGGTTTCCCGCATCGTGTCCTCAATTAAGCCTCACGCGACTCCTCCACTCCACGCCGCCATAGAACCTCACTACCACGGTCTCATGGCCGCAAACCTCGATAACTACTATCAACACGTGGCACCGTCCCTCCTCGAAGGTCCCATCCGTGTCAACCTCAACTGGCCCCCAATCCACCACACGAAATGGATCACAGTGATATTCCTGAAAGACGGAGATACAGGTAATACCTCCTGACACCCGACATCGGGCTGTACGCTAACCGGTACGCACAGTGTCTATCCTCTCAAGTATCTCGAAAGGCCCAAATAAACCTCGGCGATAGCTTCCCGCGCTTGCCGAACCTAACCACTCCCCTCTTAGGTATCGCTTTAAGAAGACGGATCCCCAACTCCGACTCTAAGGTCGACGCCGTACATCCGTGAGATAGCTCTTCTCGCGGCCCGAGCCGTGAGAAGACGCTTATCGACAAGCTCACCTTCTCGCAGGTTTTAATTAAATCCGACCGTGATGGATCTCTCTCCCACCTTGGGTCCATCATAATCTATGACCTACATGGCCTCCCATACAATGCAAAGCCTCATATGGTGCCATTCGTACACTGCCTGATAACTCGTTGTCGTAGGCGTAATCCCACTGAGAGGCAGCACCAATCCTCTCACTTTACGATTCAGACATGTTTGCAACATGCCCTCTAACACCCGTATTTAATCCATACACACGTAACCCTACACAACCCTTGCTTGGTGTGTAAACGTTAACCTTCCAAGGTCACACCTGATAATCCAATGACCATTAACTAATCCATGCCGCATGACATCCATTTTATCGAGCCCTGCTACCAACAACACCCAATGCAATTTCCAAAGGGTATCCAACCTCGGGTCACTCCCGACTCCTATCACTTAACCTTAAGTCTGCGTGATAACCTGACCGTGTGTTTTCATCTCGATTACATAACTCTTTGGCTTACACTTCGAGCCTCTTACAATTCATGATTCAACTATGAGTCTTCTTTGACGTAAATTTAAAAGACAAATCAACCCACACTCGCTCAAGAGTGGTGAATGACCATACCACCCACTCCCCCGGGTCCACCCCGCTTCCGATGCTAAACTCCATCCGCCTCGACTTTGACTCCACACTCCGCTCCTCCGGGTCTATCCAGGTCACGGAAGTGTCGTATAGCACCTCGAAACCGAAACTAGTTCCTCCGACCCGCACTAGGTGGAGGAATGAACCTGTATACCTCATGTTCTACTAGCCAACTAGGACCTGGATTGGGTCCTAAAGTCTCGGGATCCCTATCTCCGGGGAACCCCCCGCACCGGCGCTCAATCCCGGCCCTAGTCCCGAAACTAGTGCTGTAAGTCTTCTTCTTCCCCAAACTAGGAGAAAGCTAATCCTCCCTCTTGCTACCAACAAATCATATCCCCAGTGTTCCGCATCCTCAATCTCTCTACGGGGTCGTGGTCAGCCCCAACCATGGAGTCCATGTCCCGAATGCTAAGTTTTGGACTGCTGGGGTAGTCCGACTAATTTTTGATTGTTATCAGACCGTGAATTTTCTTGACAATTATGTGTTATTGCCGAAAAATGAATAACATGCCGGGTCAGGTGAAAATCATATTGATATATGCTTATTTGATGTATTAACATGGATTATACGATCGATGTAAATTATATGTAAAAAATATAATTATCCATGATCTATTAATGTTGCATGTAGCTTTCATCATGCATGTAACATGAATTGACATGAAATAGCATTCTACATTTCTTATGCACAGGAACATCACGTGAAACGGGTATGAGTGTATAACACGACTTTTGAACAAAGTGGTTTTATCGGAGGGTTGTGTAAGACCCTAGAAAATTCCAATTTTTAAAAAGAAAATCGTACTTCGTAAAAACTGCACTTTTCTATCTCGGATGACAAAACGGACTTCACCGTTGGAATCGTCTCGTGAAATCTAGCTACCACATAGAATTTCGTCGAATTCCTAGACAATCGAAATTTGCACGTTTTTCAAGGCACAGAGTATCGGGTGCCGTAAAACGACATGTGATGTAAAAAAAGTCACCTATAACATGTACTCATATGACACATATTGCATGAGTAGAGAGATGATGGAAATGGATGGCCGAGATAGTGTTAGACCCAAGAAATTCCAATTTCTGGAAAAAGGGCAAAATCGTAATTTCGGTCAAAAATCCAAAATTTATTCTCTAGATCTCGGATGAAAAAATGGATTTCACCGCTGAATCGGCCTCGCGGAATCTAGTCGCACATCGACTTCATCGGACCCGAGACAATGGACTTACACGTTTTCGAGGCATCGCGTTTCGGATGTCGTAAAACGATATTTGATGTGAAAAAAATTACATATAATATTTACTCATGTGCCATAAGTGGCATGAGTAGAGAAATGATGAAAATGGACGGCCGAGATAGTGCCGAGTGTCAAAATTGGGAAAAGAATGACATAAATGTCATTTTGGAATTGTTTAAATGAAGAAAAGACAAAAGAGGAATAGTGTCATCCTCTTAAAAGAGCCAAAACGTGAGAAGCAAAAGGGAATTGGATGCAGTAGCCATTTTTATGGGTTTTAGAGAGATAATGTCTCTATTCTCTTGGGGATGATTCGGCCGATCCGACCTTCGGGTCTCTCTAGAGCAAAGAAGGAAAGTCGCTTCTACGCGATGAGGCCTACATCGTGGCACCTGGGTTGGGAGTTTTTGACAACTCCGTGAGGTAGGGCTTCTCCCTACTTGGTTTTACTTTGTTTAAGTACTTGTTGATGTTTGAGTTGAATGAGGTCGTGAGGTTGTTTTTATCGCGGTTCCAAATTCGAACCGGTGTGTTGGATTTTTGAAACCCATGTGGACAAGCCTGCGATCATTCACTCGCTGCCTGGGGGTGCCATGGTGCAATTTGTGCTATGAATGATGCATTGACGCGTATGAGGCCGGAAATGACAGAAACGTTCACAAAGTGAACTGGCTGATTGGTTAATTGTCGGGAACATGACCGAGAGTTTCTCACTATTCGAGGAACAGCGCCTAAGTGAAAATAATTTTGTGAATTAATGTGTTTGGGGCCGAGTAATCTGCTAGAATTGCTCAGGTTTGATCATTAGCCCATGTAAGTTGATTTTGATGTGATGGAATGAGAAATTACATAACATGATTGTGTGATTTAATTTTATGTGAATATATGCATGTATATATATTTGCATGTGTTATAGACTATAATGGAATTGGCATCATGCATTCCATATGCACTGGGGCACCCTAGGACGATAGGAGTGAGTGCATGAGGTGAGTCTAGAGAAAATGGTTTCGGAGGGTTGTCTAAAACTAATAATGATCGGAGGGTAGTCCATACTAAAAATATCAATCGTCGGAGACGGCCCAATTGATATACATCGGAGGGTAGTCCATACATAATATCAATCGTTGGAGACAACCCAATTGATATACATCGGAGGGTAGTCCACTAAATATAACATCGGAGACGGTCCACTACCTATACATCGGAGGGTTGTCCACAACAAACATAATAATTCTCATACGAGGCTTAGGCTATGCGAGGGAGCCTAGAGGACTCCTAGCATGAGATGATAAGTTAGACATTCAAGTAGGATCATGCATTTGCTTGAATGTGTGTTTACTTTGGAGCATTGCATATGCACTTAGGTAGAGAGTAGCCCACTTAGGGTGATTCCACTACTGAGCATTAGCTCACCCTGTCGAGGGAACATATTTTGTGCACAGGAGCGCACGAGGAGACCGTCATCCTAGAGGCCAGTTTGCTGCAGTTTGCCAGTTTCATGATTTTAAACATGTATTGTAACTCAATAAGTTTGATATATGTTGTATAAGAGTAATTTATTAACCTTGTAACTATGGTAGATAGTTGGTATATTAATGAGTATTGCTTGGCGCCCAAGAGGCTTTATTCATATATGTATCATGTGATTGATGTTGGGACAGTGATGTATTCGGGGAAGAGCTCCCGCATAAAAGGAGACTACCGATTTTCATGAGAAATGTCGGGTCACCCGACATTCACGAGTGTTTCCGGGTTAATCTGCAGTCAACTGAATTCCCCGGATTCAAGGTCACGCAGCTAAGTATCGAGCATAGGCATACAACACCTAGCTTGAGGGGCCTGGGCTTAGGGCCATAGTCGTATGACATCACCACCAGCCGTGGCCCGATGCTGGGCGTAGGCATGAGATTACCTAGAAATCACTTCGACAAAAACTAGGACACTGCATTTGCATGTGTTGGTGTGTGTTTTCAGGTGATTAGATGGATTGTTGTGCGAAAATATGCATAACATGTTGTATGTATGATGTGAATATTTGTGTGCCTAGGTAACAGCGCTACAGGTGCTGAAAACAAATTTTGAGTTTACAAGGTGTAACCTAACAAGGAAATAAAAGAAATAAATTTTACTAAATTTATTTGGATAAAGGACAATGAAATAAGATTTTAAATGAATTTTAAAGTGAACTCATAAAATTATGGAGTTGTATGGATGCAGTATTTAGGCTACTGCATGCAGAAGTGGCAAGGAAGGCTACTGATGTGAATGAAAAAAATAAAATGACAAGAAAATTATTTTCTAAGAAGTTGGAAACTCAAGAAAATTGAAGAAAATTGAAGAAAATAAATTTTATAAATTTTTGAGTATCCCGAAAATGAAAAAAAAAAAGGTATAAATATTTTTTTTTTTAATCTTCCAAGAGCCGAAATAAGTGAAAAAAATACATTGAAAACGAAAAAAAAATTTATGGTGCAGAATGTTAGCTATCGCTTTAGCTGGTATCACGATACAATGTCAATTGTATCGTGACATGGTGGTTTGGAATGCAGTAGTATGGGTAAGTGTATTGCAAGAAAAAAAAAAAAAATTGTATTGCAACACTGCTGCCATACCGAATCTGTATCATGTGGATCGTACGGGCCGGTAGGGCCGTGTACAAGATGGCCAAATATTTTGTATCAGGATCAAGGGAAGAAGTGGTCATGAAAATTGTGTTGCAATACAAATATTGTATTGCGTGGCCGAGGCGTCGTATCGAAAGGAGATCTATGTCACGCATAATAGCTCAGGGACGCGGACCGAAGGGCTTGAGGACTGTGGTGGAGGTAACGCAATACACTATGGTAAAACATTGTGACGTTGAAGCAGAGAGAAGTGAGCCCGGTCGCGACATGTAATTTGTATCGTGGGCCGGAAGGAGCTTGGGGTATGGATCAGATCGCAGACAAGAGACGCGCTGCCGCGCACGGCCCGCGCCACGATACGACTCATGCAAGGCGCAGGCGTCGCGATACATTTGCCATCACCCCGCGACACACCAGGTCTCCACAACACGGCAGCGCCGGCGCGCCCACGACACGCCATCGCGGCGCCGGGTGCGCCCGCAAGCGCCCGGTGGGCTACCGGAAACAATACCAGCCGTGCACTTGGTGCAATTCCAAATTTCGTTTTGACTCCGCCAGACTCAAGATTTTCGAGTCAATTTGGCACGCCTTGCGAACACTGTTCATCACAAAATTTTTCAGAAAAAAAATAAAAATTTAATAAATCAAATAAAATAGGACAAAATTTTTGAAAAATGAAATTTTCGAAAATAAAATCTTTTTGAATAAAATTGATTTGACGTGTGAACTAATTGTCATGCATTGCATTTAACGCGGGACATAGAATCAATCACATATTCGAGTATGAATAGTGTCTCGACCGCATTTACACCCTTTGAGATACGTAATTAACGTTGTATGTTTTACTGCGTTGGATTTTATGTTTAAAATTACGTGGAAGGACATATACACGGTATGATGTATATGGGAATTATGATTGCGCAATTGTTGCACAGGAAATTATATGCATGGTGTAATGCGTATAGGAAAAGGGTAAATGATAAGGTTAGTAACTATGACCTTAAGGATTTGGATAACGAAATGAACAGGAAAGTTGAGAATTTATTGAAATAAATGAATTGAGTGGTTGGAATTTAGCACCGCTTAGGAAATGAACGAGTTAGTTCATGGTTCTCAAGTCTATTAGTAATTGGCTTGCATTACTAGTTAGACTGAAATGAAAAGTAAATGATTCTTGTTGCCATTGGACATATGTAGATGGTTAGTCGAGGGCGAGGACGTAGAGGGCGTCCACGAGGTAATCGGTCAGCACCACCGCAGATTTTGACCAACCCACCGTGGTTTGATTAGCAGCCTTTGGCCGAGGTCAGAGCCACTGCGCCGTCGCCATCGCACGTGCCAACATACAGTGTAGTCGTGGAGGTCCAGTAACTCCAGAGGTTTAGAGCGCATCATCCTCCGACGTTCACAGGGGGAGGAGACCCGATGGTGGCACCAATTGGTTTATGCAGATCGAGAACGTATTGGAGGCTATGGAGATCACCTCCAATACGACTCATAGATCGTTAGCCGCATTCCAGCCTAGAGGGCAAGGACCTCTAGAGACTTAGAGGCTATGACATGGGCGTAGCTCGTGGAGTCGCCTATGGGCAAGTACTTTCCAGAGACTGCGAGGCATGCCAAGGCTCAAGAGTTCCTAGAGCTGAAGCAAGGAGCAATGACTGTGATGGACTACGTGACTAGATTCACAGAGTTAGCCCGATTTGCTTAAGATTACGTGGCCACCGACATGGCCAAGGTTAGGAGATTTGAGAATGGACTGAAGTTGTCCGTTCGGGCCAGGATTGTAGGACTTCGCCTACAGGATATGGACTCCATGGTTGGGACGACCTCGACATAGAGAGTTGCTTAGAGGTTGAGACCCAGAGGAGCCTTTGTATCGTGAGTTCTCCCCTTAGGACTAAAAATAGATTAAAAGGATGATATGCAAGAGGTTTGAGCCGGAGATCTCGGGGACTCTACTCACAAAGGACCTGAGGATCATGGACATGTCAGAGTTCGATGTCATCCTAGGGATGGATTGGCTGACAACTTACAGGGTCGTTATCGATTGTGAGCGCAGGAGGGTTACCGCCTACACGCAGATTCGATACTGCGGTGTATTTCAGGGGGGACAACATTTCGCCTGCATTAATACGAGTCCGTGTCGTGACGCTTAGTGGTCATACAGCCTTAATTTCTAGAGGACGAGGAGAGACTCGACTTAGATCTACCTCGAGTAGTTTGGCGGGTATGTGGATGTTTTTCCGCATGAGAGCTACCCGATCACTCCACGAGGGTCAGAGACTTTGCATCGAAGCCACACCTCGTACTTCACCCAACTCTATGACTACGAATAGGATGGCACTAGTTGAGTTGCAGGAACTCAGAGTCCAGCTACAGGAGCTACTGGATAAGGGGTTCATTAGACTCGAGCACTTCACCATGGGGCGCTCCGATTCTATTTGCGAAGAAGAAGGACAAGACCCTTCGACTGTGCATTGACTATGCATCAATGTGGTTAGCGATCAAGAACTCCGTGATTCATTACCGATTGATGATTTGTTTGATCAGTTGAGAAGAGCGCGAGTCTACTCCAAGATAGACCTTCGCACTGGTTACCATCAGCTGAGGGTTAGGGATACAGATATCCCTAAGACAGCGTTTAGGACGCGTTATGGGCACTTTGAGTTTACGATGATGCCCTTCGATTGACGAATGCGCCAGTAGCATTCATGGATCTCATGCATAGGATATTCCAACCCTATTTAGATCAGTTTGTCGTAGTCTTCGTGGATGACATCTTGATCTACTCCAACAGTGGGAGCAATGAAGGTCACTTGAGGATCGTTTACGCTTGCCGAGAGACCATCACCGTACGCCGAGTCTCGCAAGTGCTAGTTCCGCTTACTAAGGTGAGATTTTCGACACGTGGTGTCGCATCGAGTGTCACGACCCGCAGAAGGTCGAGGCAGTTGATGAGTTGGGAGAGGCCGAAGCCGCCTATGAGGATACGTAGTTTCTTGGGATTACCGGGTACATGTGAGACACTCACTGAAGGATTTCTCCGCATTGGCAAAGACGATGACTAGATCAATCTTAAGGAGGTCAAGTTTGATTGGGATGACCGCTATGTAGGAGGCATTCTGAGTTGAAGAGGAGACTTACTTCACCCTATCTTGGTAGTCCCGACAGGGGACAGGGGTACACCATGTATTGTGATGCTCGAGGCCGGATTGATGTGTTTTTGATGCAATCCTAAGGGTAGTACTTATGGTTCTGCGCTTGAAGAATCATGAGCAGAATTACCCTACACACGACATAGAGTTGGCAGCCGTAGTCTTCGCCTTGAAGATTTGGCGTCACTACTTATATGGTGAGGAGTTCGAGGTGTACTGCACTACAAAAGTCCAAGTATATTTTCACGCAATGACCTCAATACGAGGCAACGCAGATGGAGGGAGTTCCTAGAGGATTATGACTTCACTTTGCATTACCATCCTCGTAAGGCAAAGGTGGTGGCCGATGCACTCAACTCGGAAGTCACGAGGAGCGTTAGCTAGCATAACTTCTGGCTGATGCTCAAGACCGCTGGACAAGCCTACAAAGACAAATGGCGTACTCAAAGGTACATCGGGGAGTTTAGTGGCTACACCGCTCTCGTTGAGCGGGCAGTGATCGAGTCCCAAAGGCGGACGTAAAAGGCAGATAGTGTCCATCAGTGGACCGGTACACTGTGCACGTGACGAGGGTCGACCGCTCACTGCAAGGTAGTCTTCGATATAGGGGACGGGTAGTGGTTCCCCATTTGACCGATTTGAGAGAGGAGATTCTCAAGGAGTTTCACTGCTCTTGATTTACCGTGCATCCAGGTGGCACAAAGATGTACCAGGATCTTCGTCGCCAGTACTACTAGAGCGGGATGAAGAGACACATAGGGGACTTTGTGCGACAATGTCTCACATGTCAACAAAGTTAAGGTCGAGCACTGTATTACGCCAGGCTACTTCAGCCATTGTAGAGGTAGCTGAGTGGAAGTGGGAGCACGTCACGATGGACTTTGTGACCCACTTTCCACGAACGCCGCAGAGGCATGACACGGTATGGGTGATAGTGGACCGGCTCACGAAGTCGGCACATTTTCTAGCCGTGTGGATGACCTTCGCCTTGGAGAGATTCTGCCGGTTGTATATACGAGAGATAGTCCGGCTACATGGAGTACCAGTATCCATAGTGTTGGATAGGGACCCGAGGTTTAAGGCGCACTTTTGGAAGAGTTTCCAAAAGGCTATGGGCACACGGCTGACGATGAGTACAACGTTCCACCCTCAGACAGATGGTCAGTCTGAGAGGACTATACAGGTATTAGAGGACATGCTACGAGCATGCGTCCTGGATCATAAGGGCAGCTGGGAGGAGCATTTGCCTTTAGTGGAATTCGCCTACAACAATGCTTGTCAGCGAGTATACGCATTGCACCGTATGAGGCAATCAGATGGGAGCCATGTGTCACCATTGTTGACCACCGAGGTGGGAGAGAGCTCCATCACGGGTCCTAATTTGATTAGAGACACCTCCAAGAAGGTGAGCGACATGACAAATGCTCACGGCTCGTGAGCCGCGTAAGAGTTATGCGTATGTGCGACATCGACCCTTAGAGTTCGAGATTATGGATCATGTCTTCTTGAAGGTGATGCCTAAGAGAGGAGTGGTCAGTTCGGGCAGTTTATGTGAAGCATCGCCTAGATTTATCGGGCCTTCGAGATACTCAAGAGGCACTGCTTAATGGCTACGCACGCCCAAAGATGTCGTGTTCACGGTATTTCCACGCCTCCATGCCCTAAGTATACCTGCATCCAAATTTCATGTGTGGATTGGGATGACGAGGTCGACACCGATGGGACCTTTTAAGGAGGGACCAATGTGCATTGGATAGCCGTGATCGTGCTCTTGTGACGAAGACCGTGGAGGCTAGTGAAGGTGTTATGGCGGCACTATGGAGTGGAGGAGTCAACGTGGGAGCGCGAGAACACGATGCTGCGCCACCTATCCTTCTTGCTTAGTGGATGAAGGTACGTATTTAGTCAGCAGATTTAAAATGACTGCTTACATGCATGGTAGAGTGCACGTTGTATATGCATGTGAGTGATCAGGTCATTGTCCGTAATTTCGGACGAAATTTTTAAGGAGGGAGAATAAAGACTTAGGAAATTACAATTTCGAAAAAGTAAAATCAGAATTTCGGGTCAAAAATCTGAAATTTATTTTCTAGATGTCGGATGACGAAACGGATTTCACCATTAGAATCTTCTCGTGAAATCTAGCTAGCATCGCCGATACTACGACCCGAGACAAATAATTTACACATTTTCAAAGCATCGCGCTTTTGATGTCAGAACGATATTCGATGTGACAAAAGTCACATATAACATGTACTCATGTGTCATAAGTGGCATGAGTAGAGAAATGATGAAAATGAACGGCCGAGATAGTGCCGAGTGTCAAAACTGGGAAAAGAATGACATAAATGTCATTTTGGAATTGTTTAAATGAAGAAAAGACAAAAGATGAATAGTGTCATCCTCTTAAAGGAGCCAAAACATGATAAGCAAAAGGGAATTGAATGCAATAGCCATTTTTATGGGTTTTAGAGAGATAATGTCTTCCTTCTCTCTAGATTATCGGGCGATCCGACCGTCGGAAGTCTGCGGAGCAAGAAGGAAAGCTGCTCTACGCGACGAGGCCTACACGCGGCACCGGCTTTGAGAGTTCGACAACTCCGCGAGAGGCCTACGCTTTACTTTGTTTAAGTACTTTGTTGATGCTTGAGTTGAATGAGGCCGTGAGGGGCCGTTTGATCGACTCCAAATCTTGGAACCGTGCTGGATTTGAAACTCATGCGGATACCCGTGATCGCCCACGGCCGTTTGGGGGTGCCATGGTGCAAATTTGTGCTATGAATGATGCATTGACGTGTATGAGGCCGGAAATGACAGTGAAATTCGGGTTCACAAAGTGAACCGATGATTGGTTAATTGCCGAGAATAGTAACCGAGGGTTTCACTATTCCCGAGAATAGTGTTCATGAATATAATTTTTGTGAATTAATGTGTTTGGTCGAGTAATTCAAGTAGAATTGCTCGTGTTTGATCATTAGCCCATGTGAGTCGATTTTGATGTGATTAATGCGAAATTACATAACATGATTGTGTGATTTAATTTTATGTGAATATATGCATGTATATATATTTGCATGTGTTATAGACTGTAATGGAATTGGCATCATGCATTCCATATGCACTGGGGCACCCTAGAACAATAGGAGTTAGTGCATGAGGTGAGTCTAGAGAAAATGGTTTCGGAGGGTTGTCTAAAACTAATAATGATTGGAGGGTAGTCCATACTAAAAATATCAATCGTCGGAGACGGCCCAATTGATATACATAAGAGGGTAGTCCACTAAATATAACATCGGAGACGGTCCACTACCTATACATCGGAGGGTTGTCCACAAATAAATACATGGCCAATTCTCATACGAGGCTGAAGTAGTGTGAGGAGCCGGTGAGGGCTTCCGGGGTATGAGATGATAGTTAGACATTCAAGCAGGATCATGCATTTGCTTTGAATGTGTCATTTTGGAGACAGATACGCACTCGCGTGTAGAGAAAGAAATTTCACTTAGCAGGATTCCACTACTGAGCATTAGCTCACCTTGTCGAGGGAACATATTTTCAGGTACAAGGAGCGCACGAGGAGACGGCTCATCTTAGAGGCCGAGTTTGTGAAGAAAGCCGGGTTGTGGCTTTGATGATTTTAAACATGTATTAGAACTCAATAAGTTTGATATATGTTGTATAAGAGTAATTTATTAACTCAGAACTATGGTAGATAGTCGTATACATCGAGTATTGGTTTATGGGCCCAAGAGGCCGTTTTTATTCGTATATCTATCATGTGATTGATGTTGGGACATGTGATGTATTTGGGTAGAGCTCTCCGTACAAAAGAGACTGCCCGATTTTCGTGAGATATGTCGGGTCACCCGGCATTCACGAGTGTTTCATGTCGACGGTACTAACCCGGACCCGAGATTTTGGGCGCCACAAGATAGTGCCAAGTGTCAAAAATCTGTATAATGGATATGATGGGAATTAAATAAATTGTTAATGATAATAAGACAAAACATGAATAGTTGTCTTCAAATGGACACAGAGCAAAAGGGTAGTAATGGACGTGTGGATGCAAGTGGGTGCCGAATTAGAATCTGCAGAGAGAAAGTGACTCTCTAGATTTCAGCCATCTCTGGGACTGGCCGCCTCGACTGAGCAAAGCAAAGGAAAGTTGTTCTACGCAGTGAGGGCTACGCATGGGTATCGATTTTGTGGAGTTCCGATAACTCCAAGAGGTAGGGATCTTTTCCTACTTGTGTTAATCATCGCAAGAGCCGCGTAAATGGTTAGGAAATGTTCTCGAGGTTTGTTTTAGCCATAAACTCGGTCTCAAAGCTTTGAACCGAAAGTGGAGAAAAATTCATATTTTGTGTGGTCGAACAAGAACTCCGAGGTTTCACATTTCACGTGAATAGACACAAATTATTTTTTGGTGTCAGGTTTGGTCGGAGGATTCAAAATGAATTGCTCGTGTTTGTTAATTAGCCCATGTGAGCTAATTTTGATGTAATTGATTGTGAATGTGCATAACATGTTTTATGTGATTTAATTATGTTAATATATATGCATGTGAATATATTAGCATGAATGTGTTGGGATTGGCATCATGCATTCCATATGCACTGGGACACCCTAGAGTATTAGGAGTGAGTGCATGACATGAAATTGAAAGAAAAACGAAATTGTTTGTGAAAGGAATTTCAAAGGAAGATTTTCCGGAGAATTGTGTTGGGAGATGGTCCAACAATTACACGTCGGAGGAGCCCATGAATTTTTAGGAAGGTTCTCCAACACATTCGCCTCGTAAGGTAGTCCAATACTTTTACCGAAAATCGGTAGTGTGTTTTCGAGAACAACAAGTTTTGTTTTGAAAGCTGTGATTTTACTCGCATTCGGCTTAGGCATATGTGAGTGAGTCGGTGAGGACTCGGGACATGGGATTGGTCATATAGACATTCGAGTAGGTTCATGTAATTACTTGAATATGTTTGTTTTGTCATGCATGTGCACTTAGGTGGGGAGTAACCCAGGTAGGAAATTTTCCACTACTGGGCAATTGCTCACCTTGTCGAGGGAATATTATTTCAGGTACAGGGAGTGTGCACAAGGACGACGCTCTCTAGAGGCCGCATTTTAAAAGAAAGCCAGATTGTGGGTTTGGGTATTGCTTTTGTATAACATGTATTAAAATTGTAAACTTTTGATATAAGTTTGGTAAGAGGATTTATGTGATTAACTCTTGAAACTATTGTATAGTCGATATATTTTTGATGAGTATTGATGCAAAGCCCAAAAGGCCATTATTTTACTCGCATTTGGACCATGTGTGGTCGTTGTATATGGTTGGGACAGGTTATGTACCTTATGTTAGTAATAGTGCTCTAGGCCTATTGTATGGACATGGTATTTTGACTATTTATGAGAATTTATTATTATGATGATTTGCATGTTTATTATATATAATGTCCTTGAATAATATTATTAATTATTCTAAATGTCCCTTAATCGGCATATTATGGAATAACAATGAATTAAGATTAGTATAAGTTTGATTGATATTCATGGGATGAATATGTGTATGAGATACAAATCAAATGTATATCTATTTGTTGAGAACAAATATCGACATACCCGTCTGAGATTAATACATGGATCAAAGTCATAAGTTAATATCTAATAGTTGTATCATTAAACTTTGACCTCGAGATCTATAGTTCTCAACATATGAATATTGTGTTTTGATATAATCAAACTAATCAAGCGTTGTCTTTAATCGGATGACTATAAAGGTTATATGAACACAATAAATTATGGCTGAGATATAGCGATTAGATGGAAATTGTCCCTCTTATTATGAAATATCTCTGGGTCCCTCGACAATTGAGGCTGAGAAATGCATGTAGTGCTCAAGTATGAATTGATGGAGATCAATGCCATTGTTTAGTCGATCTAATTGGGTTTCGGTAATCAAAGATATATGACGATATAAGGTTGACTTTGCCCGTACCTTATAAACTATGTCAGATCATCTTGAGACAAAAAGTTATAATATTCGCTATATTAAGGTTGTCTCGGATCACTTGAGCTTTTCATTTAGCAGGTAGTCATAATGTCAAATATTACTAGAGGCCACTTATGACTTGTGGGATCAAAATGTGATCTAGACTCATCATTAATTGAGACCTCATAAGATCGCACATTAGAGCAGATAATATAGGTTATGGTTTTCACTCTGCGTAGTAATTTTAAGGCTCAGTGAGATTATTTTAAATTACAAATAACAATTAGTTGTTATTTTAGAGATTAAGACTGGTTTGAGAAAGGTTTAAAATTCATTGATTTAAATTATAACAAATCAATTGACTAATTATATTTTCATGTGAATGAAACTATTAATGCGCAAGGGTTTTTAAAAGGAGTTTTAATGTATAATAATATAAATAAAATTAGTTTCTTTATCTGATAAGGATTTGAATTTAAATTGTTATTGTTTAAAGTTTTAAATATATAATATCTGAGTCGTTTCATATCTAATAAGGATTTGAATTTAAATTGTTATTATTTAAAAGAGTTTTAAATATATATTAATATAAATAAATTCGTTTCCTATCTGATAAGGATTTGAATTTAAATTGTTATTATTTAAAAAGAATTTTAAATATATAATAATATAAATTCGTTTCCTTATCGATAGTTTTGAATTTTAAATTATTATTAGGCTAAAAGGGTTTTAAATATAATAATATCTCAAATTTTGTTTTGACTAAAACTCAGGAGACTTATATATATATATATATATATATATATGTAGGTTTATATATATTTTTAAATTAATGAGGTAGTCTTTTACTCTAGAACAACCAAAACAAGAAGTATATAATTTCGTTTTGAGAGAAATGAACTAATTTAGCATTCAACAAGATGCGTTCATTATTGATGTGGCGGATACTTGTAGAATTGGTGGCTTTAAATACGGCACCTTTGAAGATCGAATAACCCGAGTAGCGAGACTTTGAAGGCTTGTGATCCGATCTACAAGAGGTAAGTTTACGTTTACCCTTCCTTCGGTTTATGAAGCTTGTGTGATCCTTGGTGGAAGTTAAGGGATAAAAATTTTAAATTCCATTTGCATTTTATGTCGAAACCGGTGCCAAATAGAAGTTCCGTACGAGGAGACTGCGCCGATTTTCATGAGTGGTGTCGAGATTTTGACATCCACAGTATTCCGTGGGTTGGCGGGTTGTCGCGGACCTTGATTTTGGGGCGTCATGGGTTGTCAGCGATCTTATTGGAGGATGTCCGATACGTTATATCGGAGTGTTGTCAGTAAATTTTATCGAGGATGTCCAATAAATTATACCGGAGGGTTGTCTAACAAATCTTATCGGAAACGTCAGCGGATTTATTTTCAGAGGGTTACATCAATGGATTTTGATATCAAGATTGTCGATGGGTTTCAGGCAAAAATATTTTGTTTTGAAAAGTAATTTCTAGAGCTGCCCCAGGCCAACGGTGGCCCCCTACGACCCCATCCTCCTAACCGGCTAGTAGACGGCCCGTAACGACTCGGTAATGGCGCCTTATATGAATTTAATTAGTTTAAACACACGCCTATTATAATTTATTTCTTTAATACAAATTGTTTATGCTATGTATTAACACTGATCGATTTTGCATGTTGTGTTGCTCACATGGTGCCTTGATATGGCCTTTTAGACCAATGTGTTTGGCGGGTTATTATTATTGTTTTAAGGGTTGTAATTATTAATCTGACTTGCATGCCATATTTGTTTTATTATGGTACATTTTACTATTAGTAGTATTTATTTAATTGTTGTAATAAAACAAGAACAATCTGTCATTTGATCATCTGATCCAACCATGATGATGGAGGGCTAGTAATCTATATCGCCAAGTTGGTGAGTCAAATCGACATCATGGAGCACTTATTACTACCTAGGAATGGCGATCGCCATTGGCTTATGGAATCCAATCTAGATTAAGGTCATATTGTGACACGTTTATTATATGCATGTATGAATGCTATGTATGATGTTACTATATATATGTGCTAGATGTATGATGATATCTATTAATTAAAAATTAAAATCAATCAAGATCCCTCACATAAAATTTAAAGTTAACATGTCATCCATATTTAAACACTTGTCAAACCTTTTATCACCTTAATGTAGGTTCTACCAAAGTAGAAGTACATTAGGTTACATTAGTGAGACAAGATGAGTAATGGTGCTACCCACATTATGTTTAAAATGGTTTAACTTTGTGGGGTTATCAAAGCGGTTTTGGGCCTAATGGCATTAGATGGGATTTAAACATGTAGGACATATGATGTCAAAATCCCGCAAATATCTAAGGATTTATGAGATGTAGTGGTAAGAGTTACCTACCTAAATAACTTAATTTTAAGTGTCATGCCAAAACTGACTTAAATTTGAGTAAAATATGGATCTTAGCTCACTAGATTAATATGATTGTTGAGGTTGTTAATTTAGTGAGGATCTTTCATAATCAAAATACTTATCGAACTTGCATTATTTGTAGATGACAACAATAACAACAACAATTCTACTATGTCACTTTACTTGATCGATCCTTGAGAAGGATAAACTACGGGACTAACTTCATGGTAGTTTGAGAATTTGAGAATTGTTCTCAAATAAGAAAGGAAGCTTTATATCTGGATGAACCTCTCCTGAAAGAACCAGCTGATAGTGTTTCCTAGAGAATTTGAAGAATGTATAGAAGCATCATAGCTCTATTGATGTTGCATGCTTGATGCTACTTTACCATGGTCCCGAACTTAGAGGAGATCTGGAAAATATGGAAGCTTATGATATGATCTTTAATCTTAAGGAAATGTTCGACAACAAGCAAGGCAAAGAAAGGTATGAGACTACCAAGACCTTTGCATTCTTACCAAAATGGTGAGGTCTTGATTAGTGCTCGTGTTCTAAAAATGAAAGGCTATATTGAGCACCTTGATAGGCTTGGATTTCCATTGAGCGAGTTGGCAGCTGATTTGATCTGAATTCGCTGCACGATAGTTATAGCGATTTGTCATGAACACCTGCATAGATGAAATGGACAAATCCATCCTACGAACTACATACGATGCTTGTCATTGAAATATTAAATCAAGCACGGCCATGTTACGATGGTTGAGGAAAGGAGTTTCAAACGAGGCAAGGCAAGAGGCAAGAGAATCAATGCTCAACCCAAACCCAAAACTTGAACTAAGGCTAAAGCCCAAAAGGAGGGTGTTTTACATTTGTTTCTTTTATAATGAACCTAGTCATTGGAAGAGCGTAGTACATATTTAAGAGGATCTAAGAAGGAAAGAAGAAAATTTGGGTAGAGACTAGTTCTTCAGGTATTTATGTTATACGAGATAATTTTTCTCCTTCTAGTTCCTAGGTATTAGATACTGGATGTGGATCTCACATTTGTACAAATGTGCAGGGGCTCAAAAGGACTAGACAACTGAAGAAGGGCGAAGTTGATCTACGAGTAGGCAATGGAGTTGCTGCTTTGGCTGTAGGAAGCTATGAACTTACTTTGCCCAGTGGGCTTTTGTTAGTTTTGGACAATTGCTATTATGTTCCTACAATATGTAGGAATATTATTTCAGTTTCTTGTTTGGATATTGATGGTTTCTTTTATTATTAAGAATAATAATTTATCATTTTTCATAAGAACTTCTTTCTGTCTGAATGCCTATTTACAAAGATGGTCTTTATGTTAGAACCTTCAAAATCCCAGCAATTCTCATGTCTGCGCACCAACTACTAAGAAATTTAGATCCAATGATTTAAATTCAGCTATCTTTAGCATTGTCGTAGCCTTGGCCATATAAATGAAGCGCGTCTCGAAACTCCATCGAGTTGGACTTTTGAATTCATTTGATTTTGAATCATATGATACATGTAGATCTTGTCTATTGGGTAAGATGACAAGGGATCCTTCTTGGACACGGTGAAAGGGCGATGAATTATTGGATCTCATACATCTGGTGTATGTGGACCATTAGGATTCGGATGCTAGAGGAGGTTACAGTACTTCATTACATTTGCGATGACGGCGGATATGGTTATGTCTGCTTGATGAGACATAAATGCGAATCATTTGAAATGTTCCGTCTTTTCAAAATGAAGTACAAAACCAACGGCAAGACAATCAAGGCACTTGATCGATCGAGGTGCGAATATTTGAGCCAAGGTGATGACCATCTCTTAGAACTTGTGGAATCATTTCACAATTAACTCCCATGGAACACCACAATGGAATAGTGTATGCGAGATGAGAATCGAACTGTAGATATGGATTCGATCTATGATGGGTCCCGGATACTGCCATTTACCTTTTGGGGGTTATGCACTTGAAGCAATTTGCGTTCACACTAAATCGAGAGTTCATCCAGCGATTTGAAAAGACACCATATGAGATGTGGGTAGTAAGGCGGTTGTCTTTCTTAAGATTTGGGGTTGTGAGGGCTTATGTAAAGCGTCAAGTTTCAAATAAACTGGAGCCCAAGTCTGATAAATGTCTTTTTATGGGGTATCCTAAAGAGACTAAGGGATACTACTTCTACAATCCCATAGAGAACAAAGTGTTTGTTGCTCGGAATGGTGTCTTTGTAGAAAGGGAATTTCTTTCTAAAGGAACCAGTGGGAGTAGGTCTGACCTTCGAAGAAGTTCGAGAACCACAAGGAATAACATTAAGCTTTGTGGATACTCATAGTCAACAAGCTATTATTTGACACACCTCCTATAGCACAAAATTCCGTAGATCGATAGGATCGTCATGAGCCCGAGAGATATGGATTTCTTATGGCGATAACCATGATGTATTGTTAGTGAATTAAAATGAACCCACTACCTATTAAGAGTATGTTTGGATCCGACCTCACCAGAAATGGTTAGAGGCCATGAGTGCGAAATTCAATCCGTGTGATAATCGGTACTGGACCTTGATTGACCCACAGAGAGTACAAAGGCCATTGGATGAAAATGGTTTTTAAAGAAAGCGACATGGATGGCAAAGTGCATACTTACAAAAGCAAGGCTAGTTGCAAAAGGTTTCAAGTCAGCCTCATGGTATAGACTATGATGAAACTTTTTCACTGTGCTTTATGCCGTCTATCGAAATTCTTATTGCCATTCTTTGCATATCATGATTATGAGATTTGGCAAATGGATATTAAAGCTAACGTTTCTGTAGAAAACACTTGAGGATATTGTACATGACACAACACGAGGGTTTTTGTACAACCTAAGAATTCGGTAAAGAAGTATGCAAGCTTCAAAGATCCATTTATGGTTTAGACGGAGCCTCTGGAGTTAGAATCTTGTTTTGATGAATCAGTCGAAAGGGTTTGGATTTGTCGAAAATGAAGATGAGCCTTGTGTTTATAAGAAGAATTAGTGGGGCCTTGATTACATTTTTTGGTCTTATATCTTAGTGACATTTTACTCATTGAGATGATATCCCTACCTTGCAGAATGCCAAGTCTTGGTTAGGGAAGTGTTTCTCGATATGAAAGACTTAAGCGAAAGTTTGCACATATCTAGGGATAAAGATCATAAGAGATAGATCTAAGAGGTGAGATTAGTGCAAGTGAAATTAACTACATAGACAAGAAATCTTGGCTTGAGTTGTTATGCAAGATTCCAAGAGGATACGCATATCTCATGGTATTACTCTTAGCAAATCTGGTGTCCTAACACTAAAGATGAGCGAGGCGGATAAGATTCCTTATGCCTCGTATTAGGATCTATCATGTATGCCGTATTTGTACTAGACCGGATGTATCTTATGCTTTAAGCATACTTGAGTAGATACAGTCGAGATCGATGAGAGTCCTTTGGACAATTTATCGAGGCATTCTTAAGTATGTGAGAAGGTCTAAAGATATATTTCTTGGTGTGTAGAAGCCGGATTGGAAGATGAATGCAGTTGTAAATGTAGTTACATAGATAAAAGCTGTCGACCAAAAGATGATTTAAGTCGCGGTCGGGATATGTATTTTGTTTAAATGGTGGTGCAGTTAGCTGGAAAAGTTCAAAGCAAAACAGCATTCGGCGATTCTACAGCGGCGGAGCCACATTGCGTATCACGATCACGACAAAGGAAGCGGTTGGATCAAGAAGTTCATTCTGACTTGAAGTAGTTCACCAGCATTGATGGGTTGATGTTTATTGTGACAATAATGGTGCTGTTTGCACAAACAAAGGAACCTAGTCATTGTGATCAGCATACATTGTTAGGCGTTATCATCTCGTTCGAAATCATTGAGAGAAGTGGCGTTAAGATATCACGAGTTCAACGGATGATAATGTTGTTGATCCATTATTGCAAGCCTACCACAAGCGAGCATGATCGATCGTGCGCTGGGTTCATAGGTATTAGACCACATTAGTAGATGGGCCTAAGCCTTAGTGGGAGATTGTTAGTATTAGTAATAGTGCTCTAGGCCTATTGTATGGACATGGTATTTGGACTATTTATGAGAATTTATTATTATGATGATTTGCATATTTTATTATATATAATGTCCTTGAATAATATTATTAATTATTCTAAATGTCCCTAATCGGCTATTGTTATAGGAATAATACAATGAATTAAGTTGAAGTATAAAGTTTGATTGATATTCATGGGATGAATATGTGTATTGCTGAGATCTAAATCAAATTTATATCTATTTGTTGAGAACAAATATTGGACATGCAGTTTTGAGATTAATACATGGATCAAAGTCATAAGTTCAATCTCTAATAGTTGTGTCATTAAATCCTTTGACTTTGAGATAGCTATAGTTCTCAACATAAGGAATGTGTGTTTTGATATAATCAAAGCGTTGTCTTTAATCGGATGACTACTAAAGGTTATACTTGAACATAATACAAAATTATGTAGTAGATATGGCTTGATTAAGATGGAATTTGTCCCTCTTATTATAAGAGAATATCTACGAGTCCCCTCGACAATTGAGGCGAGAAATGCATGGCGTTAGCCAAATGAATTGATGGAGATCAATGCCATTTGTTTTAATTCGATCTAGTGGGTTTCAGTAATCAAAGATAGAAACGATATAGTTGACTTTGCCCGTACCTTGCCAGTATTCTATCAAGATATCACATGAGACAAAAGGATTATGTCATTAGCTATATTAAGGTTGTCTCGGATCATGAGCTTTTCATTTTAACTTGGGTAGTGTAATGTCTTGCTGAGGCCACTTATGACTTGTAGGATCAAAATGTGATCTAGGCCTACGCAATGTTAATTGAACTGTAAATTCATACGTTAAAACGAATAATAACGGTTATGGTTTTTCACTCTACGTAGTAATTTAAAATGATGAGATTATTTTAAATTACAAATAACAATTAGTTGTTATTTAAATTGAATTTAATTTGAGAAAGGAAGTTTAAATTCGTGATTTGAATTATAACAAATAATTAATTTGTTATATTTTCTTATTGGATGAGAAATAATACGTAAGGGTTTTTAAGGAGTTTTAAATATGTATTAATATAAATAAATTCGTTTCCTTATCGATAAGGATTTGAATTTAAATTGTTATTATTTAAAAGAGTTTAAATATATAATAATATAAATTAGTTTCCTTATCTAATAAGGTTTGTTTAAATTGTTATTATTTAAAGAGTTTTAAATATATTAATATAAATAAATTGATTTCCTATCGATAAAGATTTGAATTTAAATTGTGTATTTAAAAGAATTTTAAATATATAATAATATAAATTCGTTTCATATCGATAAGGATTTGAATTTAAATTATTTATTATTTAAAAGAGTTTTAAATATATAATAATATCAAAATTAGTTTTTAAACTATGAAACCTAGGAGACTTATATAGATATATATGTATATATGTGAGACATATATATTTTTCGTGTGGTTGTCTTTTACTCTAAGACAGCAAAAGCAGGAAATTTAAATTTCGTTTGAGAGAACTTGAACTGAACTAGCATTCAACAGATGTCGTTCATTATTTGTTGTGTGTGGATACTTGTAGAGGTGGTAAGCTTTTGAGAAAATGACACCTTTGAAGATCGAATAAACCAAGGCCTTGGGAGCTTTGAAGGAAACCTGACCAGATAGATCTACAAGAGGTAAGTTCGTTTACCCTTCCTTGATTTTTATGAAGCGCATGTGATCCTTGAGGTAGGTTAAAGGGATAAAAATTTTAAATTTTATTTTGCATTTATGTGCGAGCAGTTGGATATTCTGCCCGTAACCTTGCACCTTAGGTGAGTTACACGTCCTGAAGGGACTACGCAGATATTCACATAGTGGTGTCGGGAATTTTTTGAGCATCCCGCAGCAGGTATTCATGAGTTGACGGGCATCAGCGGACACCTGATTTTAGAGCGTCATAGATTTCAACAAATCTTATTGGAGGATGTCCAATAAATTATATCGGAGTGTTGTCCAACAAATTTTATCGAAGGATGTCCAATAAATTATATCGGAGGGTTGTCCAATAAATTATATCGGAGGGTTGTCTAACAAATCTTATCGGAGGCTTGTCCAACGGATTTATTTTCGGAGGGTTATCCAATGGATTTTGATATCAAAGATTGTCCGATGAGTTTTCAAAAACAAAAATATTTTTTTTTTAAAATAGTTTTTCACACTTGGCATTTGCATGTGTGAGGGAGTCGGTGAGAACTCGGGACATGGGATATAGTGAGTCACATTCTCATCCACGATATGTAGACATTCGAGTAGGAATGTGCATGTTTTTACTTGAATGTGTGTTTGTTTGTCATTGCATGTGCACTTAGGTGGAGAGTAACCCTTGTAGGAGAATTCCTGTACTAGGCATTGCTCACCCCGTTGTGGGAAAACATTTACAAGTGCTGGAGGTACACTAGGAGGTGGACACATTTAAGGTCTTAGTCGGGAAGAAGGCCAGATTTTGGCTTGTTATGTAATTCATAAAATTTTAGACAGTTCATCCAGTTTTGTATATGTAAATGAGAAGTTTTGTAATAAAAACTTATTTTGACTTGTTCAATATTGTGTTGGAAAGTTTTCGGATTTTATCTTGTTTGTATAATATGTATAAAGCATTAATATTGAATTAAATGCATTGGGAAAGAATTGGAGGTGCGGGAAATGCAAAAGTGATATGTTTGGGTCGTGACGGAGTTCCTGATTTGTGGTGATGCGAAATGCCAAGAATGAAGCTCTCTTTGTTTGTTTTTGGGTGGCGACCTTGAGATTCCTAGTCGCAATAGAGTTCTTTCACAGTTACGTGTCGCGATAGAATTTCTGTGTGGCATTTTAGTTATAGATTTTCAGCCATAAAGCCCTTGACATGAAACTCCTTGTTCGACGGGGGTTCTAGTTCTTCACAATGGTGACCAATGTGTGAGATCAGGTTTCCTTGTCGCGGCGAGGCGGATTCTGACCAGTGGTCGAGGAATTAATGACGGGGGCAGTTGGGGGCCAAAGGAATTCGGTGTGACGAGGAAAATAGTAAATTGAAGCCAGGATTTCATGGAGTGGTGTATCAGCGATAAGAATTATCTTATGTCGCGACAAGTTTCAACTGAGACCGAGGATCTCTTGTTGAATGGGAATATTTTTGTATTTGCGACAAAGGTGGCCAAACCCGGGAGTTTCTGTTGGGATAGAATATTTTATGTCGCGACTTGAGCAATTCTATGTCGCAACATAGTTGGCCCCAATTTGTGAAGTTTTGCATCTGGCGGGTATTTTTATGTCTTGACAGAGTTGGCTAAATTGCGAGAGAAATTATGCGACGGAGAATTTATGTGTTGCGATAGAGTTGGCGGGTAGGGAGAATTTACGTCGCAATGGGGATTTTATATCATGACGAGTTTGCACTAGCTCGGCGCCTACGGCGAAATTTAGGCGTCACGAAGGTTGGCGCGCCTGGCTGATCAATAGTCTTGCGTGTTATGTATCGGCGAGAGGGAGGCCATGCGCGTGGCCGGATAAGCGGCTCCGTAAGCCAGTGCGGCGTGTGACGGGAATGCATGCAGCGACGGACCCAGACGAGCGGGCAAGAAAGAAATCTCTTATGGCGACAAAGTTCTTACGTAGCCGCTGACAAAGAGGCGAGAGGCAGCAAGGAACTTTTGTAACCGTGACGGGACTTTCCTTGTCGCGTGAGAATGTAGGCTGTGGAAACTAGGTCCGACCTTGAAAATTTTAGGTCGCGACGGAGTTCAATCATAGTAAGAAGATCCCGTAATAAGCTCGAAGTTCATGCGTGGCGATGGGAAGCGATTTTCTTGTGGGGCGTGGCTTGTCTGGCGGTAAGGCACAACTCGTGCAATGGGAGTGTTGGGCGTACAATGACGTACAGGCGATGCCTGCGACAAAGGCGGCGAGCAATATAGTTGTTACGTAAGTGACGGAGAGTTCTTTAATCGATTTCTCTGATGGCTAACAAGCGCCTTGTGTTGTGCCTTTCATTTGAGCCTTGTTCATGGTTACTATTCACACGGGTTTCCAAAATTTTGGTTTCTAGTCGGTGGACCCCGAAATAATAATAAAAAAACCCTTCGATTTGAAATCCTGATTTTCTTGACATCCAAGCACACTTTGTTACAATGTAATAAATTGTTCCCACTTTAGGACTTGAACTCAGTTTATACGATGTCGAACTTTTTACCCAGAAGCTTTCAGGCGTTCTACCAACTAAATTAGACATGTCGACATAATATCAAAAAGTTGAGATACGGTTTATGTAATTAATCCATTTTAATATATGGAATTAATGTTGATATGCCACTCCTCCCTAAAGTGCATTTTTAATTCTTGATTTACCGGAGTCTCCCAAAATATTGTAAAAGAATATATTTTCCTTCGGAAAAAAAATTAGAATAATGCGCTTGCTGTTAGATTAATTTATTAATTATGGACTAAACATAATCATATTAAAATTTTAATTGTATGATTGTGCATGTTAATTGTGGGTCATTTATGGGATTGTTTAATATTAACTAGCTATGGGTCTGATTCTATCTTCTCCCTTGTTTTGGTAAGCCCATTGAACCAAAGCCCAATTGTTCCCTTGTGCTCTATATATATAAGTAAATAGAGCCCTATAATTTTTATAAGAGTTTTGTAGAACATACTTGGGGAGAAGGAAATATCTATCTTCAATCATAGCCATCTTTCTCTTTGATCTTACCCCCTACAGATTTCTTAGGAGAAAAATGACAATTAATAATTCTGGATCCATGTCAATTATGTTTTTCTATCTAGTACGAATTGATATGCTTCTTTGTTCAATAAAGTTATTATTTTGTAATGTATTTGTTGGGTCTTTTAATTATTGATCAATTATTTTTGGACTCATTTTGAAAAATCAAGAGTATTTATTGAGACAAAAAACAATCAAGAGTATTCAAATCAAAAGAATCGCTCTTATACCAATTGCTAGATCATTTTGTAAAATTAAAAGTATTTATTAAGCCCAAAAACAATCAAGAGTATTTAGATAAAAAGAATCGCTCTAATACCCATGGCTAGATCATTTTGTAAAATCAAGAGTATTTATTGGACCCAAAAACAATTAATCAATAATTAAAAGACCTAACAAATACATTACAAAATAATAACTTTATTGAACAAAGAGGCATATCAATTCATATAGGTAGAAAAGTCTACCTGACATAGATCCGGAATTATTGACTACCATTTTTCTCCAAAAAAATCTGTAAGGAACAAGATTAAAGAGAAAGATGGCTAGATTTTGAAGATGAATATTTTTTTCTCTCCAAGTGTGTTCTACAAAACCCTTATAAAAATTATAGGGCTCTATTTACTTTTATATATATATCTATATATATATATATATATATATATATATATATATATATATATATATATATGCTATATATATATATAGAGAGAGATAGAGAGAGAGAGAGAGAGAGAGAGAGAGCACAAGAAACAATTGGATTTTGGTCTATGGGCTTACCAAAGCAAGGGAAAGGATGAAACCATGGGCTCATTGCTAATTAATATTTAACCATCCCATAAATTACCCATAATTAACATGCACAATTATACAATTAAAATTGCAATATGATTATACTTAGTCTATAATTAATAAATTAATCTAACATTTGCTCTATTTATATTAGAAAAAGAATAAAGATATTAATCGCTTTACAATGAAAGCTATTTTTTCTTTCCCTTACCAAAACTTTATAATGTGACAGAAAATAATAATTCTGCCTTTGGTCCAGGTTACATTTCTTAAATCAAGAGGCTCCACTTTGAAAAAAATTATATATGGACGACAACATCAAGTCTGTGGGTAGTAGACAAGACACACTCCTAGAAGAATCCCATCTCGAAACTTCTCTTCAGCAAAGTGCACGCCTTCAAAATCGCTCATGACATAATCAAACATGCAATGTTGATCAAGTCTAAACAATGATTAAACTTGATCGTTGTCACCACCTTAGTCAATATCTCAATAGAATTTTTTCTGATGTGGAAGATCAGACAATTTACTCCTGAGCATGCTTTCGAACTATATGGAGCAAAAATGTCAAAAGCCCGAGAGGGCCTTTTCGTGTGGAAGATCAGATAACACTGCAACCACAGAGCATACTCAGTGGAACCTGGCTTTGATACCAATTGTTGGGAAAATCCGGGTTAGTTTTCCCCAAATTAACAAATGTTACTATTAAGCGGAAATACCCGACAAATCACTAATACAAAATAATGACAGCTAAAACAGAAAATAATAAAACCAAATAAAGAACACCAGAAATTTACGAGGTTCGGAAATAGCGTATGTCTCGAGGCGCCGACAAACAGCTCCACTAATAAAAAAATTACAAACTTAAGGCCTGAAATCAATTTCTAGAGCGAGACAAAAAGTAAATACCCAAAAGCAATTGGGTAATACTCTGAAAATAACTTGCTTAAGTGATGGGAAGAGGTGTGTTTTAGAGAGAGGAGGGCCTTTTATAGGATACAAAAAGGAAAGAAAGGCTCCATCAAACCGATGTGGGATTCATATTGTTAAAAGCAGCAATTTTTTAGCAAATGAATCCCCATTGATTTGATGTGGGAGCCTGCTCTATTTACTCTAAAAATCACTTAAGAGTTGACGTATTACAGGCCAATTTTAGTATTACACACATTCTTAAGTATTTGTGTGTGGTTGCTGGCCACCTTAGTGAGAATTTGTTACGACGGCGCTTGGGCATGGAAGCGTGCGGACCTCGTAGAACGGTGTTCTTACGCTGCGTGTCATTGTATTAGTGTTTGTCTGGCTGTTTAAATTTAGTGAAGCATTTGTTAATTTGGGAAACTAACCGGATTTTACAGTGTATCATAACAGGTTCGCGGTGCTGCGTGACTGCGCATTGTATACGTCTTCCACATCAGATTCGCTTTGGAGCACGGCATTTTGCTCTATAATTTATGGTATGCTTTCTGTGAAGTTGCGGCTTTTGCTGCGATCTTCCGCATCGAAGAAAATTCTGGCCGAGATATTGACATTCATATGATGATGGACGCTATTTGTTGTAGAAATGCTTCAATTTGAATCTAGTGCACCATCGGCCTCGGCAGCGAGGATTCTCATCAAGATCAATAATTTGACTAATACCAAATTTGATGTGAAATTTGATGGCACCAGCCAACTGGCATGTGGCGTGTGAGGTGCGGGGATGTTCTTTTCCAACGAGGGCTTGATGTTGCCACTAGAAGCGAGACCGAAGATGTTGATGAGAAGGTGGTGAAAGTGTCGTTTAGCATGTGGTATGGTCGGTGTGTCTCTCAGTGAAATATCCGTTTATAGAGAGATGTCCTGAGCAAGTTGTGGAAGGAGTTGGAAGGCAAGTTCATGAGAAGAGCACAGAGAACAAGCTACATGCGAGACGAGAGTTGTGCAGCTTCGGTATGACCTGCTTATGGTGATGCATCACGGATTTGAGTTCATTAGTAGCGATTTATTGAATCTAGATGAGAAAGTAAGTGATGTTGATAAGGCTTTGATATTGTTAGCTTCCCTTCCTGATGAATATGAACATCTTGTTAGTATGTTGGTCTGGGAAGGAAACAATAACCTTTTAAAAAGTAAGCTACGCGCTCTGTATTCTAATGAGATCGAGAAAAAGATAGAATTAGAACCGAGGGCGCTCATTTGGTAAAAGCCCACACTATTGAAATTAAAATCAAAGCGAAAACCAAGGAGAAGGAAGATCTTAGTCAAAAGGCAAGCTTGCAAAGATGAATGTGTGCCTTTTTCCGCGGGCATTGGAAGAACTATCCGGAAGGTATAAAGAAGGAAAGGTTGCATCCCGAAGCATGTGTGGTGAAGATGATAAGTGAGATTTTTCAGCGGCTTGTGTGTCATCGGTGGCTAGTGATGAATGGTTGTGTGATTCGACTGCTCATTCCATATGTGTTTGAGAAAGGGTGGTTCTTGACTTCCTGAGAACTTGATGGTGGTATTGTCCATCACAGCGAGGCAATCGACCTTGCAGAATAAACTGGGATCGGTTGTCCAGTTTGAAGAATCATGATGGGTGCCGACTAAGTGGCGGCGGATGTTGGTGCATTCAAAGCGAGAAAGATCCTCATTTCTTTACCAGGAACCTTGGAGTCAAGGTTTCACTATCATTACATAATGGGATTACGAAAGTTGTTTTTCGAGCACTTGTGGTGATGAAGGTATCCGGAAGCTTAACTGTACCTTTATCAAGCGACTGGCGGTGGGGACGGCGGCGGTATTGGAGCGAACAAAGTAAATGAGATGTCAGATTATGGCATATGAGACTTGGACATCTTTGGAGAGAATCTTTGCAAGCGTTGGCTATCTGCGAGGATAATTGAGAGAAGTGCGAAAGACTTGCCAGTACGGATTTTTCGCGAGCAATGTGTTGCAGGAAGCGAGGTGAAGTTCGGCACGCAATCCATATGCGAAGGTATATTGGATTATACTCCACACGAGACTTATGGGGACCCGACGAGGCGGCTTCCTTGGGAGGTAAACATTACTTTGTTACATTTGTTGATGACTTTTCGAAGAGAGTTTGGGTGTATACTGTTGAAATCCAAAAAGATGAGTGTTTGAAACATTTGTATGGAAGTAATTGGAGAGCAGACGGGAGGAAAGATTAAGTACTCCGTCACGACAATGAGTACGAGAATATCGAAATAATCAATTTTCTTATTTACATGAAGGAGGCATCTCTCGGCACTTCTGAGTTAAATTTTAAGCATTAGAATGGGGTGGCGAGAGCATAGATCGAACCTTCTTTGGAGAAAGTTCGATTGTATGTTAATCAATCTTTGGTTTAGACCATGAGTTAAATTTGAGGTATTATGTATGCAAGTCATCTCATTAGTCTACCATCATTTACTAAATGGCAAAACACCATGGAGTATGATGCGGAAAACTTACGAATGATTATGATACTTTACGTGTGTTTTTGGTTCCACTTTGCTTATTATCATGTAAAGGAATCAAAGTTGGATCCGAGGTAAAGGCATTGTTTATGGGGAGTTACCCTCGGTGTCGAGGGATCTGGAGCTACGGTGTCTATCTTGAAGAAAGGAAATTATTTCTAGTATGGATGTTACTTTTGATGAATCTGCCATGCTGAAGAAGGTAACAACGGGTGGAAAAGTGTCGGAGAACACACTTTGACGAGAGGAAGGCTGCCGTAGGTGGAGGGTACTCGAACGGTGGGTTTGGGCGGCCGGTTAAACCGGTTGAAGACCGGCGGACATAACATGAGCGGATGTTGGAGAGGAAGAGGTTTCAAGCGAAGAACCTCGCAGCAGGATTACAATTGCCGTCGAGAGGCCAAGAAGAGAGATTAGGAAACACACTCGGTTTGAAGATATAGTGGCTTATGCATTTCAGTGGTAGAAGAAGGTATACCAGGACTTTTCTTGAAGCAAATAGTAGTGGGATAAAGAAAAAGTGGAAAGAAGCCATGGATGAAGAAATGCGAGTCCCTTGTGAAGAATCACACTTAGGCCCCAGCTAGTTACCAAAGGGGAAAAGAAGAAAATTAGTACACCAAATGGGTTTATGCTTTCGGAAAAGGATTTCCAAACAAGAATGACGTTCGCTGCAAAGTAGTAGGTAGCTAAAAGTATCTTTCGAAGGAGAGAATTATTTACAATGAGGTATTTTCTCTGTTGTGAAACATTCCTCCATACGTATTTTGTTAGCCTTGGTAGCATAGTTTAATATGGAACTAGTTCAAATGGACGTGAAGACAGCATTCTTACATGGTGATTTGGAGGAGGAAATCTATATAACTCAGCCAGATGGTTTCAAAGTTGCTGGAAAAGAAAATTGGGTTTGTAAATTGAACAAATCGTTATATGGTTTGGAAAGCGTCCTTGGCCCAGATGGTATAAGCGATTTGATCAGTTCAGCGATGACCAGAACTACACGAGAAGCAATTTTGATCATTGTGTATTTGCGAAATACAGGATGGATGCTCATATGCCTTCTCTTGTATGTTGATGACATGTTGATAGAATCGAGGAATCAAGGGGAGATATGCAGATTGAAGGCTCAGTAGGCAAGGAGTTCGAAATGAAGATGCAGGTGAAGCGAAGATTCGGCATGGAAATAGCGAGAGGCGAGAGCAGACGGAGAGGAGCACACTTTGTTTAACTCGAAGCGATGTTGAAGTCTTACAACACTTTGGTATGACTGAGAAGACCAAACCTGTAAGTACCCTACTTGCTCCTCATTTCGAAGCTTGGTAGCTCAGTGTCCAAAGGCCAGGAAGAGGAACGGGGAATATATGTCAGGTTCCTTATTCAAATCACGATGGAGTAGCTTGATGTATGCTATGGTGTGTCTGAGGCTGACATTTCACATCACGATTAGGGCGTGGCTTGAGTACATATAATCACAGGAAAGAACATTAGCGGCGGTAAATGGATTAAGGTACATTAAGAAAACCTTAGATGTTGGTTTGATATTTGAGATGATGATATGGTTGAATTCAGCATGTAGTTGGATCTTGCCCGATTCGGATTATCTTTGGTGATCTTGATAAAGCGTGGAATCCCAACTGTGGTTATGTGTTTCACTCTTACCAGCTTTGATTGGTTGGAGTCACTTTACGATCGGCAGTGGCTTTACTACGGCCAGGAGCGAGTATATAGTGATCAACGAAGCGGTTAAGGAAGCAATATGGCTACAAGGTTTGCTTGATGATTTGGGTGTTAATTGAAATAGGTTACGGAGTGTTTTGTGACGATCGAGGCGCTATTCATTTAGCGAAACTAAGTTTATCATGCACTGGACGAAGCATATTGATGGCCAAGTATCATTTTTGCGGGAAATTATTGAAGAAGGTAGAGTCTTAGTTCAGAAGATCAAGACTGATGATAATCCTGCAGTTATATTGACTAAGGTGGTGACAACGATCAAGTTTAATCATTGTTTAGACTTGATCAACATTGCACAAGTTTGATTGCGTCGTTGAGCGCATTTGAAGGTGTTGCAGCTTTTGTTGAAGAGAAGTTTCGAGATGGGATTCGCATATTTGTCAAGGTGGAGATTTGTTGCTTTTTTAACAAATATGAATATCTGTTTGATGTGGGATTTTCTTCCTTTTTTGTATCCTATAAAAGGGCCCCCCCTCCTATTCTCTAAAAACACACCTCTTCCCATCACTTAAGGTTATTTGTAGTATTACCCAATTGTTTTGGGTATTTACTTTTTGCCTCAGTTTCTTAGGAAATTGATTTGTGGTCTTAAGTTTGTAATTTTTATTAGTGGGAGTTGTTCGCTAGCGCCCGAGGACGTAGGCTATTGCCGAACCTCGTAAATTTATGGTGTTCTTTATTTGGTTTTATTATTTTCTGCTTTAGCTGTCATTATTTTGTATTAGTGATTTGTCGGGTATTTCCGCTGAATAGTAACATTTGTTAATTTGGGGAAAACTAACCCGGATTTTCCCAACACTCGCCAAGCTAAGCAAGAGAAGTTGTTTACCATGAAAATCTACATTGATTTATCCTGGACATGGCATTCGGATAAACTTCGAAAAAAAGTAATTTCAGATATTCAACAAAAAGTGCATAAATGTTAGAATTTTGGGAATACGAGGGGTACAGTAAATGATGCATCCGAAGAACTAGCTAAATGGGGGCGAGGCCCGAAGAATGAGAGAAGATCCTTACATAATCTTATATGACATTGAAGGAGATTCATGATTTGGAGCAAAACGAAATTCCTTCTTGTAAAGATAACAATGATAGAGCTTGATGCAAAATAATTGACTTGTAGAGATGGAGAGGTTATCTGAGACATGATGGGCGCCTGGAAATATGTTTTCAATGGAAACTTTACCACGAAAAGAAGTATTAAGGTTGTTTAAGAACACAACAGGTGGTGATTATGATTTGGTTGTGGAGGAGAATAATCGAATAAGATCCACGACCACTCAAATAGTTGAAGAATGTGAGGGTCTACCTCGAAGTAAGTCATTAATCTTATTTACTTGCTGTGGTTCCTTGAGTTATTATTGATGATATTCTTGATGGTTGTTGCAATATGTTGTGGAGTGCAATATTCCTTTGACCAATGGACTCATTAGACGGCGAAATGGTACTTTAATTGGTGGAAATCCTCAAGCCTCGAGACTGGTTACTTGAGGTGGATCATTCATTTTTTGATCAAGATAGACCTGATTTTAATGAAGAAAGAGATTGATTTGCTTTTGCAGATGTTAACAAGTTTGTGAGAATGCACGATGTTGCTTACGATGCTGTCAAAGAAATTGCATTTAGGGATGATGCTTCGTCATTTTAGTGAAGAAGGTGTGAGTTGGATTGGAAGAGCGATTGAGAGACTAATGAATCAAGGTGTACTTTTGTGGCGCCCCAAAACCGGGGTCCGTTGACCACTGTCAACCTCACGAAAACACAATGTGTCTCATATCCTTGAGACCCGTAAATGATAAAAATGGCCACGTCGGGCCCATACATCTATACTCTCCATACAATTACAAAACCATACATTTCTATAAATTCAAGAGTCATCACATCACTCTTAATAGAAAACATATATTAAAACTAGTTCGTTCTAATATATACACAAAACGTGAATCAAGGCCCGCGATCAGGCCAGCTTCATAATCCAGGCCTCTGGAGCGTCGTCTTCCTGAACACTCCTGTGCACGAAGGGGATCCCACGGCAAGGGTGAGCAATGCCTAGTAGTGATAATCTCCTACAAGGGTTACTCCCATGCCTAAGTGCTCATACAATAGGAAAACACACATTCAAGTGAGATTTCAGTTACTACTCATTGTCCTGCATGCCGATTCGTACCTCGAGTCTCAGGCTCCTCACACATGTTTATGCCATGTATGAAAATTGTTTTCAAACAAAAATATTTGTTTATATGGGTAACCCTCCGATATAAATACGTTGGACAATCCTCCGAGGTGAATTTATTGGGTAACTCTCCGAAACAATTCATGGGGCTCTTCAACGTGAATTGTTGGACGATTTCCCAATACAATTCTTCGGACAACTTTCCATTAAATTTCTATTTAAATAAGTATACAAAAAAAAAATCATTTTTTGGACAACCCTCCGATTTTATTTGTCATGCACTCACACTTACTGTTCTAGGGTGCCCCATTGCATATGAAATGCATCATGTCATTTCCATATAATACATGTTAATATATCAAGCATGCATATATTAACAAAATTTACACAAATAAACATATTGTTAGGTCTTTAGCAATAACATATCCAGCACCACCATTACCTGAACCCAGTCCACGTGGATTTAAGGCTGTCACAAAAACCACTGCAAGGATTTCACCTCACTCGGTCCGAAATTTTGGAGGCCCCGTAACACGGCCATCCAGGCCTCAAGATATCCCCATCCATTAAAATGACTCTTAGCCAAGGATAAAACAAGTAGGAGAAAACCCCTACCTCACCGGGTTGTGAAACTCCTAAAGCCAGGTACCGCCAGCTCTTCTTTGTGGGGATAACTTTGCCTCTTGTCCTACTGGGATTCGGCCGGACCCGATCAGGGAAATTTAGAGAGAAGCGAGGCTTTATATCTGGCTTCTCTTCACCGCTATAACTTTCCTCTTTCTTTTCTCTCTCTATTTTTTCCCTCTCTTTTCCCCGTCAGCGGTTGGGTGAGTTAGGTCAGACTTGTCTTCTCACTTGTCACATGTTAATCTCCCATTGGTTGACTTGGATTTCCCTATCCTCTTATCCATCTACATGGATTTCCTTCCAATGACATGATGCCACATGTCACCTATGGCCCACACTTGAGCTCATTGTTTGACTAGCTCTCCACTTGACACGTGTCTCATCTTGAGCTGTCAAAGTGTGCGAGTGTCCGCCTCCCGGTGTCACCGAAAAAAAATTGAAATTATTGTCTCGGAATTTGACAAAAAATCGGCAAGTGATAGCTAGATTTCACGAAACGAATTCAGCGGTGAAGTCCGTTTCTTCATCCAAGATCTAGAAAAATTCGGATTTGACTGAAATTACCATTTATCTTTTTAGAAAATTAGAATTTTACGAGGTCTTTATCTTTCATCTCTCTACTTTACAAACTGTGAATGAAGCGGCTTCACATGGGGGTTAGTATGTTCGGAACTTCAATTTTTTCTATTGCATAAGAACAACAACAACCCCAATCCTTCTTTGAACATCCCCAACACACTTTTCCATTGCATGAAAAAACTCCAAGTTTTAGATTTGTCCCGTATGAGTTTTACAAAAAACTCTAAGGTTGTTGGACTTGAGCGATTGTTATAGCCTTGAATTAATTCCACAAAATATCTTATCAAGTTTGTCCAAATTAGAATTTTTGTTCATGATAGGTAATAACTCTATCGAACGAGCAACAATCAAGGTAGCGAGTGCTTGTTTTATCGAAGGCTAAATCATTCGTCTTACATTTCACAACTTTATTCATAAAACAGCGGATGCGATTGGTACCAAGAGAGATTCCATTTGAGAACTTGACAATATATTTGATACTTATAGGTAAGTCATGGGGGTGGAGAACTGATAGAACATTGAAGCTCGACAATGTCGACATAAGCTTAAAGTTGGAGGACTAATAGAACATTGAAGCCATGGGGTGGAGAATTGATAGAACATTGAAGCTCGACAATGTTGATAGAAGCTTAAAGTTGGAGGATGGAATTATCAAGCTGTTGGAGAGAAGTAAGGAACTAGAGTTGTCACACTTACCTAGACATAAACATGTTCTTTACCTGTCAAATGGAAAGAGTTTTGCATAACTGAAGCATCTCCAAGTTTGTACAAGTCCCAAGATTCAGTCTATCATTGATTCAATAGATCAACAATTTCTGCAACATGGTGCATTTCCTCTATTGGAGTCATTAGTTCTTAAGGAGTTAGAGGAATTACAATAAGTATGGCATGGCCCAATTCCAACACTAGAGTTGTTTTTATGTCCCAAATTAAGATATCTCTTCTCACTTTCCACGGCTAGAGGCCTTTCCCAACTTGAGAGCAAGAAAATTGAAGATTGCAAAGCCATGCAACAAATAATCGCATGTGAAAGGAAGTCAGAAGATGAGTATGTTGGGACCAATTTGGAATTATTCCAAGCTTGCAAAACTTGAAACTCCAAAGACTACCACACCTCATCAATTTTAGCTCTAAATTAGAAACAACATCTTCCACATGTTTGAGTACAAATGCAAAGCTAGAAGTTTCTTTTTCAGTCATAAGATATGTTAAAGCTTATTCCAATATATCTTGATTTTTTTTTATTCGCACGCATTTAATTGATCTTTCATAATAAATTTCTTAAATTATTTGATTAATACTCCTTAACCTACTTTTTACACGTGCACACTTTATTGATCTTTAAAGATAAATTTCTTAAACTATTTGAAAAATTAATCTTAAATAATGTAAAATTAATGAATGATAAATAAATTCTTAACTTTTTTATTTATGTTGATTTTTTAATAATGTTTCTCAAAATAATTTGGAAAGTTAATCTTAAATAATTAATATAAAAATATACAACATGAAGGAATTGAAAAAGAATAAGATTAGATAAAATTAGTTTTAAAAAACATTAAATAATTATAGTAACCAGTATAAAAAAAACTACAAGGCTTATTTTACTTTAAATAAGAAAAAAGTAGGGCTTAATAGGAATAAATTATTAATAAATTTAAGAAAGAAATAATTGAAAAAAAGGAAGTTTAAAAAAGCAAAATTGTAAGAATTTATTAATGGTGGAAAATAAAATTACATATGGTTGAAAATAATTTATTATTAAAAATAATTTACAGCATGAGAATCCCTAGTTGCTTCATTTTTTAAATATTATTAAAGTAAACATGTGAATAATCCAAGTTGATAAATTATATTTGTGGAATATATTTATATTTATCATAACTTTCAAATTGATAATGTGGTGTATTTATATTACAGGTTTCATTCTCTAAGCTAGAGGGGTTAATGGAACTTTGATATCTATCCAAGTTGAAGGACATATGGTCTCTTCCAAGTCCAACTGAGTCCCTCAGTAATTTACGAATCTTAGAGGTGTGTGGATGTCCACATTTATTCAGTCATGTGTAAGATTTTTTATATATGACTCAGATGATAAAAAAGGATTTAATAAATAAAATAAAAGGGTATAATTAATTGGTTTGGGTTGCATCGCTTAATGGAAGCGGTGGAAATTTAAATGTTAAATTTAAATTTTAAACCCCATGTATATAAGGTCCTCTCCATACATGAGTTTCTCACGAGACGAAATATTTACCATCATGCATTGATAGTCAGAGATTATAAAGAAAGGGCAAAGGGATAGAAACAAATAAAGTTTGATTTGACCACTCGTCATTATTGATCCAGGTTAGTAACAATAAACTCTTGATATACTTATGATGTGAATATCATGAAATCAAAGATCCTGTGTTCTGGGTTATTTATGAATGAATTGTAAAACCCCGAAAATTATATTAATTCATTTTATTTTTACATGTGGTATCAGAGCAATGTGTTTGGAGAGATTCATAATTTTTCATGAATGAACATAATTGATATTGGTGATCTACAAATGGTGCACTACAAATGAATTCAATTTATGCAGTGTAGTTTTCGGTTTCTAATCCTGCATATATCTAGGTATAATTCGGATAAGTGGTAGAATGAAAGAGTTTATTTACTGCAGTTTGGCACCACATGCTTTTCGAAGTCTAGGACTCGATTACAATGGTTTAATTTAAAAAAAAATATTAAGATAATCTCATTATCTGAATGTTATATGATATGTGATTATGTTTATCTACAATTTTAAATGCATGTTTACTGTGTACCCAAATAAATAAATATTTGTTTAGATACAGATAAAGATAATGATTATAATTGCATATAATGATTAAATAAAATTTTATTTGTTTACGATGATTCTTCAAGAATAAATTATGGACCCAGATAATACAGATGCAAAAACATGGTTGATTTATTGTATGTTTTCATTTTTATAAAATTTTTTATTATCCTTCCGTGAATGATGTATCATCAGTAAATGATGATATTATTATTATTATTTAAAAATCATTACTCTTGGCCCGACGCATCGGTGTGATAATTTTCAATTACTATCCTTTTGTTTTCTAAATTTTGTGCATATGTAATATTGATCCAACTGGGATTTGAATTTGTTAAAAAATAATAATAAATAAATGACAAAAGGGAGAGTGGAACCCATAACCTCAAGTCTCTCTAATTTTAAGGGTTTCTAAAACTATCAGCCTACAAGTCATGTTGTTTTGTTTTGCTAATATTTGTATACAAAACATTCATAAGAAAATTTTATTCAATCTAATATTCAAATTATGTTTGTTCGTAGTCATCAAAATGACCGAACAACAATGTTTGAATATCATAATTATTTATATTATACAATTGAATTCACTTATTGTGAAACCCCGAGAAAATCCTAATTTTCTCAAAAAGGGTAAAATGATAATTTCAGTCAAAATCTAGAAATTTTCTAGATCTCGGATGGTGAAACAGAATTCACCATTGGAATCGTCTCACGAAATCTAGCTACCACATCAATTTAGTCGAATTAGGAGCGGTCGAGATTTCAAGATTTTAAACAGCGGGGGTAGTGCGAGACACTGGCACATTTTGAGTTGCTCAGAGTGTGCCCGCGTGTCAGAGAATGCGAAATTAGTCAAACAGGGAGAGCCAAGTGGGACCCATGTGGTTTGTATGGCATCTCCTAAGTGGATGGAAATCCACTATTATGGATAAGGTGTAATCCAAGTCAACCAATGGAAGGTTGACATGTGGCAATGAGGACAAAAAGGGAATAAGAGAAAAGAGAAAATAACATCTTATCTTCTTTTTGGGGCTGGAATCCGGCAGGAAAGGAGAAAACAGATATTTTAGAGAGAGAGAGTCTAACTTCTCTCTAGATTTCTCAATGTTCGGACCTTCGGTTCCCGACGAGCGAGAAGCGAAGTTGCTCTGTTGTAAGGAGCTACGCATAGATGCCGGTCTTGAGGTTTCAACCTTTCAGGAGGTAGGAATCTTCTCCTACTTGGTTTATTTTGGCTAAGAGTCATTAAAATGGTTTGGATGGTATGAGGCCGTGAGTGGCCGTTTGATCGGTCTAAAGTGGGGTGAATCTTGAAATTTTGAGACCCGTTTTGGACCAGTCCGAGGGGACTAATCTGGAAGCCAAAGAAAATGGTCGCCCAGTTACCTTATATGTGTGTTATAATTGTGTTCTATTGCTTGATATTTGAATAACATGCAAATTATGGTTTTAGGTGTTGTGAGGCCGGAAATGGCCATGGATTCTCGGTTCCACAAAGTGGAACCGATGCTTGGTGAGAGGGCTGCCCACGGACAGCCCATTGCTTGGTTTGGGACTGTTAAAAATAGTCTGGATTGTAGTTGGACCCAAGTGGTCAATGTGAAATTTCTTGTATGTGTGTTGCTTGATATGAGGAGCATGAATGAGGTATAGAAGGTAAAACTGATATTGCTTGAATTGAATGGCTTGAAATGCGTATGGAAAATGAGATGTTAATGCATGCTAATTGATGTATTTAAAATGATTGTTTAGTGCCCATGAGATATAATTGTGTATGAGCCATTGGAATTGGATATATGAATTGGCATCATTGTATTCATGTGCACGGTGACATCGCGTCGAGTTGGGTGTGGGTGCATGGTATGGTCATTTACCATTCTTGGTGAATGTGGGTTGAGTTTGTCTTTGGGACTATGTCCAATAAAGACTCATAGTTCAAATTATAAAATGAGAAATAAATAGTGTGTGTTGGGCGTCCTTAGAACTCGGGTGTAGGAGGCAGTGGTATTATCAGAAAGGTCTACGTAGGTGTGAGAACTTGGTGGGTGTGAGAGACCCCCGGTACTATCCGAGAAGGTTTTGAATGGGTGTAAAAGACCCTCATGGGTGTAAAAGACCCGCGGTACTATCCGAGAAGGTTTTGAATGGGTGTAAAAGACAGAATAGATTGTAAAAGACCAGTACTATCGAAAGGTTTTGAACCGGTGTGAGAGACCCGCGGTATTATCCGAAAAGTTATGTTGCCCAAGAAAAGCTTTTGCTGAGATCGCCATTTATCATAGACCTAGAGTTGAGTGAGTAAATTCGGGGTCTTGACTGGGATGGATACCCATTGGCAAATTGTCGTGGAGTATTGGTGAGCGACCAAAGGCTCTACGCCAAGTGGAATATCATTGGCATTACCAGTGACGATTTTCACACTTGGCATAGGCATGTGTGAGGGAGTCGGTGGGTGACTCGGGGTATGGGCATGGAAAACATTTTCATGCATGATCTAAATCATTCCATGCATGCATTGTGAATTGTATGGAATGTGGATGTTGTGATGTGCCAATGCATGTGCATTTTTAGGTGAGGTAACCCGTGTGGAATTTCACTGCGGGCATTGCTCACCGGTGAGTGGGGATCCCCTTTCAGGTAAGAGTGTTGGGAAGAAGCGGCAGCTCATTAGAGCAGCTTTTTTTGAGAAGAAAGCCGACATGTGGCTTTGATTACGTTTTTGTAAAACATGTAAGAAATATTACAATTGAAACATGTTTGTGTTAAGAGTGATGTAGCAACTCTTGAAATTATTATAATATAGTTGGATATATTTTGGTGAGTATGATGTGTAGGTGATGGCAGGCCCATTTTGCTCATTGTATGGAGTGCCACGATATGGAGCACACAGGTTTTTCTGGTGACGGTGGTCAACGGGCACCACAGGAAATGGGCGTCACGCCTTAGACGGTTTATTGTACCGTGGTTGAACCATGAGAAGTTTTATGTATATCAATTGTATAACATTATAATTGGTTACCTAACATGAAATGCTTATAAATGAGATGACGTAATATCATATAGAATTTGATAAAATTGTTATAAATTAAAGATCATTTCATTAAAGGTCTTGTTATAGATAACTATTTATATGAATTATACATTATGGATAGCTTTGTCAATATGATGCGAATTGACACTAAATGGAACTTATTATGTGAGATTTCTTTTAAAATCTCAAGTTCACATTATAGAAACACATTTGACATGTCTATGATTTGTCATATTATATAAACTTTTGATATTTGCCATATTTATGAAGTCTAATTAAGTTTACTTTTGTACTTAAATATTTGATGATGGTTGTGATAATATTATGGTTTTTTCCCGATAAAATCGTATTTTAATTTTATTGATTTATCTGATATAATGGTTGTATGATAATTATATTTATCATGTATGAAATCTGAAGACATTTTATGGTATGCTAGTCATTAAAATGACTACACTGAAGGATTTGATAATCATATTTAATGATGTAAATATTGTTAATTGTAACTTTTTGAAATTCGTTTAATGTAAAGTTAAACTAGTCACCTTGTAACACCCCTTCCGTCAGGCCGATTTAGGCGAATTAGAACCAAATCTGGATGTCGATACCACTAGCGTAACACCCCTTACTCAGGAAGTCCGACCCGATTGGCGGGTCGAGACCAAATCCAGGGATGTTCGATACCCTTAAGCTGACAGCCTTGACGTTCGGCATAGGATGTCAGTGAGGTCACTCTTTTTTTATCATACTTATAACCTTTACACTTGCATAATCATATAATGTTAAACAATTAACTTATGTACGATACATGCGCGGATTACAAAATATACAAGCTCCAAATATGGAAATGTTGACATTTCTGATATTTACATTAGTTTCACAAATTTCATATCTGAAATGGGCTAAGGTCTTAGGTGAGCACCTATTGTTGTGTGGCCTTTATTCTTGATGTGGATTGTCACATCCTCTGTTTTCCTCTTACGTACCTACACGGATTGAACACCCGTGCTAAACTGCACTTAGTGGGAATATGACTTCTATTAAAGTCACACAGTTCTTATACACATGCATATGACACATATAGCATTTAGATTCTTATCATTTCTCATATATATATATACATTTTATAACTTGAGTTTCATTTCTTATCATGCTTCCCGAGATACTTTTCATGTAATCTTGTACTTTTACTTCTTGTTCTTGTAGCTGTATGCTATCATCACGCCATGGTGCTCTCTTCCAATATTCTCTTCATTTCCTTTGCATATACACAGTATTTCTTTATGTTTCATATGCGCTAAACCTTAGAATTGAATCAGAATACTATAATCCATAGACCGAAGGTGCTATGTTCACTGTAAACGTTGATCCATGAGGGCAGGGTATTTGTAATATAATATACTGAAGGTATCATCCTTTTGTCCCAGAAACGGTGACTGCATTCATGAGGGCCGGAGGCGTGGTGACCTTTAGGGGCCGCTTTGATCAAAGCAGGATCTATGTCATTGACCCACCACGGGGTCGATTTCGAATATAAGCTTGATATCTGCGGACTTATTCTTCTAATAGGCATGCATATCCTCTCTACGGGTTCTAGCGAGACAATCCCTTTGTATGTTTATGCTCATTATATATCTCATATTCGAATAATTATTGTCATTCGGTAATCCTTATGAGATATATATATATAATCGATTATTCATATCTTTACATTTTTCATACTTCATTATATGCATAAATAAGCTATGTTCACCTTTGTATACTTATGAGCTATTTATGGTCATAATAGGCGTTCATAATACAAATAGCTATGGTGCCTGTCTTGCCTACTGTTTCCGTGTTTTCTGGAACTAATATGAGTTCCAATATTATCCAAACTGTCTATTGCTGAATTCTTGACTCAATGGGCTTTCCATAGAGTCAGAACACCAAATCGGAGTTGGCTTGAAGAAGATATGACCTTAGTTGGAGGTCATGCGCGATCGATCTTGACGGCGACTGGCCCGCGAGCTGAGCTGTCATGGATGAGCTCAACTCTAACACCTCAGTATGACATATTCTATCTTCCTCAAGCATATCAATGTATTCTTGACTCAATGGGCTTTCCATAGAGTCGAGAACTTCATCGGAGTTCAAGCGAGAAGAAAGATATGACCTTAGAAGTTGGGGTCATGCGCGGTCCCGATCTTGACAGCGGCTGGCCCGGCGAGCTGAGCTGTCATGGATGAGCTCGCTCTAACACCTTAGTATGACATATTCTATCTTCCTCAGGCATATCAATGTATTCTTGACTCAATGGGCTTTCCATGAATCGAGAACACCGTCGGAGTTCAAGCGAAGGAGATATGACCTTAGGATTGGAGGTCATGCGCGGTCGATCTTGACGGTGACGAGGCCCGGCCGAGCTGCACCTGAGTGACGAGCTCAGTCTAACACCTCAGTCTGACATCTAATATCTTCTTCAGGCATATGGATGGATTCTTGACTCAATGGAGCTCATAGAGTCGAGAACACCCAATTCGGAGTTGGAGCGAAGGAGATATGACCTTAAAAGTTGGAGGTCATGCGCGGTGAGTCTTGACAGCTGACCTGAATTGACAGAGCTGCGAGTGACAGCTCATTCTGTTTGGTCTGACATCTAATATTCTCCTCGGGCATATGGATAGATTCTTGACCGATGGGCTTTCCATAAGTCGAGAACACCCAAATCGAGTTCGAGACAGAAGGAGATATGACCTTAGAGTTGGAGGTCATGCGCGGTCAGTCTTGACGAGCTGACCTCAAGCGGCGAGCTACACTAAAGTGGCGAGTTTCGGTTTGACGCCTCACGTCGACATCTAATATCTCCCTCGAGGGCATATGGATGGATTCTTGACTCGATGGGCTTTCCATAGAGTCGAGAACACTCAATCGGAGTTCAAGCAGAGGAATGTGTCAGAAGTTGGAGGTCATGTAGAGCCCGATCTTGGCCATTTTGGCCTTTGTTGGGCGAATCCTTTGTTCCTTGTGACCCTATTGGGCGACCTTGTCATTGACCGTACTACGGCGGCCCACTTGTTTGGCGACCTATAAATCCACTGTTGGGCGACAACATTCAACGGCTTGACCCCTTGTTGTGACCCTACGTCCCTTTGTTAACCGACCGGCTGTTCATTGGCGATCCCCTTGTTGTGACCCTCGTCAGCGTTTGGGCGACCCTTTGATCGTGTGACCCCTTGTTTGGCCGAACTTCGCCCATTTGTTGTTGAGTAAAGACCATAACTTGGTCTCGAGGAGTCAATTAAAATTCAAAGCCTAACATCAAGTTCATTGATGTGGCTACAATTTCCAAGAAGGACTTACTTCCAAATTCTCTTTATTTCTGGTTCAAAAACCCATTATAATATCCGGCTACTGCATATGGTCGACAATAGGGCATTTTCTGGGTTCAACTTGCAACTAGACCCTTCTCATACACATATTTAGGAGCCTTAAAGCTCTTCTTAACTCAACCCTACAAGAAATGAGTTTTAGAGGTTCTCAAGCCCAAACCATACACAAGATAGGGTTCTAAAACATGTATCCATCTTGTTTAGACCAAAACTAGACTTCCCTTACAACCCAGACATGTGTATTCATACAAACCATATTCACATACTCATTTTTAATAGTTCCATACACAGGGAACTTCATGACATCCTCATAGTTCTATACACCAAAATCCATAGTTCCATACCACCCTGATACATGTATCGTACCCATACTCAATTTAGTAATTCCATACTGTAATCTTCTTGTATTTAGCCTTTACTTTCTTATATAACTCTCTTGTCGTATTTGCTCTCACTTTCTGAGGTAAAAATAAGATATTTCTTTTAGTCTTATCCTTATTGATCTTATCCTTTTTATTTTACTTTGGTCCTCCAACTCTTATAATATTTGCAAATCAATTTATAATATTTTTACAATAGCCTCAAATCTTCTTTATTATTTGTAATTTAACTTATGCATATTCCTATTTTTGTTTTTATCTTTATTTTCTTCCGAATAAATATACTTTTACGTTTATTATACCCAAAACATGTTATAAAGCGTTAGGGTATAATTTGGGAGTGTTCTGACTCTCCCCCCTTAAAGAATTTCGTCCTCGAAATTCATGCACATTCAAAGAGTTGCGGATCTTGTGCTCTCATAGTTATCGGCTCCCAAGTAGCTTCTTCTCTACCATGGTGTTGCTGACTTTCTAATGGTACTTGTTGCCATTGTTTTTCCTCGAGCGGAATGGTCTTTGGCTCCTCATCATCTGACAAATCTTCTTGGCCGCATATTTCTTGCTGCTTGGTAGTATGTGCGACTCATCGAGCGGTATCTCCGGCATCGACACATGAAACACATCGTGTAATTTGGCGACTACGTGGGAGTGCCAATCGATAAGCCCGCGAGGGCGATACGTTCCGAAAATCTCATATGGCCACTATGAACCTTGGACTCGGCTGCCTTCGACCAAACCTAAGAATTTTCCTCCATGGTGATACCTTTAAGAAGACCTTGTCTCCCACTTTATATTCAATATCTCTCTCCTCTTTAAATTGCTTGTCTGACTTTTGGCCGATGTTAGCCGTATTTAACCTCTAGCAGAATAACTTGTACTTTCTCTTACGTATCTTTTCTTTAATATGCGGACTATCAATTTACCTTTCGTTCAGTGCATCCCAGCACACAGGAGTTCTACATTTTCGACCATACAAAGCCTCATATGGTGCCATACCAATGCTTGACTGAAAACTATTGTTATAGGCAAATTCCATCGATGGAATATACCTATCCCGACTTCGAAAATTCCATGACCGCAAACCTCGAAGCATATCTTGTTTAAATCAATCTCTCATTGTCCATACGTTTTAGGATGAATGCCGTGTATAAAATTCAACTTGGTGCCTAAGTAGAAATTGTAATTCCTTCGGAACCTTGATGTAAATCGTGGATCTCTATCAGACACAATGAATGACGGCACACCATCTGTCGCCTGATCTAATTACATATAACACCATTCAAGATGGATCCATAGAATAGTCCAATCATTTACGGTATAAAATGGAAATGGAGCTTTGTGAATATCTACAATCACCCAGCGAGTCATGTTTTTGTTGTGTGAGGGCGCGACATAAAATCCATAATGTTATCCCACTTCCATTGAGGAATTGGAGGGGATTTAACAAACTGTTGGCACTTGGTGTTTGACGACTGGCGACCGTCAAACATAGACACATATTCGAGTCACATCTCTTTTCATTCCTTTCCACGATAAAGCGTTTGAGTCTGGTACATCTTATTCCCTCCGGGGATGCATGGTAAATCTGAGTATTATGAACTCGAATAGCAACTTTTCTTTAGCTCTTTATCATCGCGCACATAATCTGTTGCGATACAAACTTCCCGGCTTCTTTCTCCTAAAAACTCGGTCTTTTCACCATCTCTAACCATCGTAAATTTACTAATAACTCTTCATCATTTCTGCGCATCTCTAATCATTTTTCTTTAAACGGGTTCTTGACCTAATTGAAACTAACATAGCTCCATCATCACCTAATCTCCCGATCGTTGTCTTTGTAGTGACATTGCTACCATTGTCTTTCGACTTAAAGCATCGACTACTATATTAGCCTTTCCGGGATGGTAATCTATGATGCAGTCATAATCCTTTAATAACTCTAACCACCTCCGCTGTCTCAAATTTAACTCTTTCTGCGTTAGCAAGTACTTGAGACTCTTATGATCGATTGTAAATTCACACACTTTTTCCTAGTATAAGTAATTATTAGCCATATTTTTAAAGCAAACACTACAGCGACTAACTCTAGGTCATGAGTGGGATAATTTTGTTCATGTGGCTAGTTGTGCGGACGCGCAAGCCACTACTTTCCCCATCTTACGTGCTGCATCTAAACGATGCATGAAGCATCACTATACAAGGTATACTCTTTTCGAATTGAGGCGTATCCAATCTTTCAGTGCTTGACCCGGCCTTCCACTCATTTGTTGAAAACTATTCGACATTTGTCTGTCCTCAAACTTTATTCCTTTCTGAGTAACTTGGTGAGGCGGAGAAGCTATGTTAGAAAAGCCTCTCCGCAAATCTTACATGTCTTAATTAAGCCCGAAACTTCTCACCTACGGTTACATTTTGGTGTTCCAATTCAGAAGCCGCTTCAATCTTAGCGGGATCAACTCTTATACCCTCGCGGGCTGGCTAGGGAATGAGACTTGCTAGCCATATTCTTCGAGCTTAGCATATAACTTCTTTTTCCTTAACGTCCTACAGACTATTCTCGGTGTTGTTCATGTTCTGTGCATCCTTAGAATACACTAGGATGTCATCAATAAAAACCACAACAAGTCAATCCACATAGGGTCGGAAAACCCTATTCATCAAATCCATGAATCTTGCTTGGGATTGCATTAGTCAGCAAATGGCATGACCCAGCTTCCATGACCATGTCGGGTTAAATGCGTCTTCGACACATCTCCTTTCTTTACCCTCAGCCCATTAATACACGTCGCGAGTCTATCTTGAAAAAGACACGCTCCTTTCAAGCGTCAGATCTTCAATTCTGGCAATGGGTACTTGTTTTTCCTTTGTCACCTTATTGTGCGATGTCGATGCATCAGTAGAGTGCCATCTTTCTTTTCACAAATAAAGCGAGTGCACCCGAGGGGACACAACTTTGGGTCGGATAAATCCTTTATCTAAAGTTCTTGCAATTGGCTCTTCTTCTTTTCATTTCAGTTGGAGCCATCACATCTGATGCCCTTGACATAGGAATTTGTTCTGAGTACAATTTCTATGGCTAAGTCCACCTCTCTCTCATGTGGAATGCACGGTAACTCTTCGGGGAATACATCTGGAAATTCCCTTACTCTTTGGGATCTTTTCTACATGACTTGACTACTCTTGAGTCAAGTATCAAAGCAGAATGTCTCATCCTTTCCTCATAATTCTCCTAGCTTGCATAGTGGAGATGACATTAGACATTACATGATCCATTGCCTTGTACTATTACCTCGGTTTGGTCGGAGCATTTCAACCTGCGAATCTTTTGTCCACAATCACGATAGCTCGGTGGCAAGCAATCCATTCCTAGAATCAAGTCAAACTCTCGAGATGGTAAGGTTATCAAATCGACGAGAAACTCTAGTTTGTATAACAATGGGAGCAATTCTGTGTATATGCTATTCACACTAACGTTATTGCCCAATGATTAGTTATCATGTCATATCTTAATTTCTCTTCTTTGGTACTTTGTCGAATACATGCTCCATGCACACATGAATGAGTAGATCGAGGATCGATCAATGCATGCATCTCTATATCATATAAAGAAATATGCCTTATAACCGGGAGCATTCTGATCCTCCACGAGCCTTCATAGCATATGCTCGTCTTTCAGTCTTTATAGGCATAGGACGATCTTGTTTAAACCACCTATGCCTCTCGTCCTCTATGTTGAGATGGGCCACCTACGACCCTACCGATCGCGAGTCGAAAGTGGTGTCGCAGATCTTCCTCTGCCACTTCCTTGTTGGCTTCTGTATCCCCAACTCTCGAGACAACATTTGTGTTTCAAATGCTCAGAAGCTTCCCACACCTAAACCTCCTGTCAATATCCTGCAAACTCCCAGGAATGCCTTTTATGGCAATGAGGCGATGGAATTTCTCTGTCAAGCGAAGCACCTCTACCTGTACTACGTGTTACATTGGACCTTTGCCTTCTACCCCTCGAAGCGGAACTATATTCTGATTGAGCTGGAGATTCTCTAGCTCTTTTTCCCGAGGAGGACGAAGCTCCTCTAGAAAACTTCTTCTTTTGAAATCTTTCTTTGTTGCTCGTTTCTAGTCTCTCTACTTTCATTCTTGACTTGGACAGTGATAAAATCACGGTTTGGAGAGAAGTCATAGGTGTAAATATCTCTTGATGGAATCATGCAGTCCGCATCCTCAAATTGCCTACAGAAATGCCTCGGTGAGGACGGTCAGTGCATATTTACTAAGATGGCTAAATTCTTTTCATATTCGATATAGATAAGCTCCTTTGCTTCAAATTTAGGCTGTTTCCACTTGGAATCACACATACATCTCGAGTAACATACTTTATCTGAACTGCCAGACCAAAGAATTTCCCATGTCAGGGGACTTGGAATCCTTGGACTTTTGAGTACTAGTTTCCACGATCATATGCCTCGCCTATGATAGTGAGGCTTGCATGATGCTCCATTTGATCGGGAGGACATCTAACCTCTTCCTAATACCCTCTCTAAGCACTACAGCAGTCGACTCTCTGACTCTTCCATGCTCGACCCATGGGTCCCTGCGCTCCATGTCTTCTTCTTGTGTCTATTGGAGCTTTATGAGAAGAGTCGATCTATCAAGAAAGCCAGACCGTATCTTGCGGGTATTCTCGGCAAGGCTTACGGCAGGCTCGTGGGTACATTACTTCTGAAGGTTGGCGATAACCCTTGTTCCGGTAGGTTGACACTCTCGGCCCGGCTTCTTCGGAACTGATCATATACGAAAACGAGGACATCCACATCGGTACACATTCACTAAAACCTGGACTTTTCTAATTATATACTCTATTAGAGACCATCTAAGCTTGGAAAGACTTTCGAAACGCCTAAACCTGAGAAACATACGATACCACTAAAAGCTGTAACACCCCTTCTCCGATCTGACCCGATTGGCGGGTCCGAACCGAATCTGGGATGCTCGATGCCACTAAGGCTGTAACACCTTACTCCGTCAGGCCGTTAGGCGGTCGAACCAAATCAAGTGTTCTGTGCCACTAAAGCTGTGGCCCAACTCGGCATAGGATGTCAAGTGAGAATTCGCTCTTTTTATCATGCATAACCTTTACACTTGCGTAATCATATAATGTTAAACAATTAACTTGTATTACGTGCAGCCAGCGGATTACAAAATATATATACAAGCTCCAAATATGATGTTCAACATTTACAATATTTACATTGGTTTACAAATTTCATATACAAAATAGACCTAAAAGGTCTTCCGGTGAGCACCTATTCTTTGTGTGTGGCCTTTGGCTGCTGATGTGGATTGTCACATCCTCTGTTTCCTCTTACGTACCTACACGGTTAGACGCTAGTGCTAAACTACGCTTAGTGGGAATATGACTTCTATTAAGAGTCGCACGGTTCTTTTATACACATGCATATGACACATATAGCATTTCCGATTCTTATCATTTTCTCATATATATATATACATTTATAACCAGTTTCATTTCTTATCATCTTCGGATACTTTCATGTAATCTTGTACTTTACTTCTTGTTCTTATGGCGTATACTATCATCACATAGGTGCTATGTTCCCATATTCTCTTCATTTCCTTTGCATATACCTTGTCATTTCTTTTTATGTTTCATGTACGCACAAACCTTAGGAATTGGATACAGGAATACTATAATCCCATGAGGACCGAAGGTGCTATATTCCTTGCATGGCAGTGATCCATGAGGGCAGGAGGCGTAATATAATATGCAGAAGGTATCATGCTTGTCAGAGACGGTGACCTGTCATGAGGGCCGGAGGCGCTGTGGTGACCCTTTCGAGGCCACGATCCAAACGGGATCTATGTCACATTGACCCACCGCAGTCCAGATTCGAATATAAGCGATATCTTTGCGGACTTATTCTTCACAATAGAGCATGCCCATCTATCCCTCTACCGGGTTCTAAGCGGGGCAAATCCTTTGTGGCATTTTATGCTCATTATATATCTCATATTCGAATAATTATTGTCATTCGGTAATCATATGAGATATATATATAATCAGTTATTCATATCTTTACATTTTCATACTTCATTATATGCATAAATAACTATGTTCTGTATACTTATGAGCTATTTATGAATTCGCAATGGCGTTCATAATACAATATATGGTTACTGTGCGCCTACTGTTTCCGTGTTTTCTGGAACTAATATGAGTTAATATTATCAGCTGTCTATTGCTGAATTCTTGACTCAATGGGCTTTCCATAGAGTCGAACACCCAATCGGAGTTCAAGCGAAGAAGATATGACGCCGAAGTTGGAGTCGTGCATGATCGATCTTGACAGGCGGCACGAGCCCGACAGAGCTGAGCTTCTGTCATGGATGAGCTCAGCTCTAACACCTCAGTATGACATATTCTATCTTCCTCAGGCATATCAATGTATTCTTGACTTCGTGGGCTTTCCATAGAGTCGAGAACACCAATCGGAGTTGAGCAGAAGAGATATGACGCCAGTTGGAGGTCATGCGCGGTCAGTCTTGACGAGGCGACACAGCCCGACGGCGAGCTGGCTGGATGAGCTCGCTCTAACACCTCAGTATGACATATTCTATCTTCCTCAGGCATATCAATGTATTCTTGACTCAATGGGCTTTCCATAGAGTCCAAGAACACCCAAATCGGAGTTCAAACGAAGGAGATATGACCTTCCGAAGTTGGAGGTCATGCGCAGTCGATCTTGACAGTGACTGAGCTTGACAGAGAGCTGCACTCGTGTGAAACGTCTAACACCTCAGTCACTGACATCTAATATCTTCTTCAGGCATATGGATGGATTCTTGACTCAATGGGCTTTCCATAGAGTCCGAAACACAATTTAGTTCGGGGCAGGAGATATGACCTTCGGATTAAGGAGGTAAATGCGCGGTCGATCTTGACGAGCTGACCTGAATTGACGAGCTGCACTGAAGTGACGAGCTCATTTTAACACTTTGGTCACGACATCTAATATTCTCCTCCAGGCATATGGGATGGATTCTTGAAGCTTAATGGGCTTTCCATAAGTCGAGAACACCCGAATCGGAGTTCGGACGAGAAGGAGATATATGACCTTAGAAGTTGGAGGTCATCTTGTGATCCGATCTTGACGAGGCTGACCTCCAAGCGGCGAAACTACACTAAAGTGACGAGCTCGGTTTGACGCCTCTGTCTGACATCTAATATCTCCTCGGGCATATGGATGGATTCTTGGCTCAATGGAGCTTTCCATGGTCGAGAACACTCAATCGGAGTTCAAGCCCGAGAGAGTTCATTCCAGAAGTTGGAGGTCATGTGGAGCGATCTTGACGAGTGGCCAGCGTTGGGCGATCAGCGTTCCTTTGGCGGCCCTGTTGGGCTGACCCTTGTCCTTTGTTCAGCTGACGACCCCTTGTTTGTGACCCTCGTCCTTGTTGGGCGACCAACGTTCAGCTGACGACCCGCTTGTTGTGACCCCTCGTCAGCATTTGGGCTGACCAGCATTCCTTGGCGACCCGCGTTTGTGACCCCTCGTCCCTTTGTTAGACGACCACTTGTTCGTGTGATCCCTTGTTTGTGACCCCTCGTCCGTTGTTAGACGGCCATTGTTCATTAATGACCGCTTTGTTTGTGACTCGCCCAGTTTGTTTGTTCGGAGTAAAAAGACCGTAGCAGTCTCTGATCGAATTAAAGAAATTCAAAAGCCTAACATCAAGTTCATTGATGGCTACAATTCAAGAGGACTTACTTCAAATTCTCTTTATTTCGGTTCAAAAACCGAACATAATATCCAGATTTCTTGCATATAATTCGACAATAGGGCATATTTTAAGGTTGACTTGCAACTAGACCTTCTCATTACACATATTTAGGAGCCTTAAAGCTCTTCTTAACTCAACCCCTAAAGAAATGAGTTTAGGGTTCTCAAACTAAACCATACACAGATAGGGTTCTAAAACATATCCCATCTTGTTTAGACCAAACTAGACTTCCATACAACCCAAGACATGTGTATTCATACAAAACCATATTTCTATACTCATTTTTTAATAGTTCCATACACCAGGAACTTCCACAACATCCTCATAGTTCTATACACCAAAATCCATAGTTCCATACCACCCAATACATGTATCCGTACCCATACTCAAATTTAGTAATTCCATACCTGTAATCTTCTTCTTCTTCTTCTTCTTCCTTTCTTCTCTACTTTTCTTTATCGTATTTGCTCTCACTTTATAAAGACCAAAATAAGATATTCTTTTGGTGCTTATCATGTGATCTTGTCCTTTTATTTTACTTTGGTCCTCAACTCTTATAACATTTACAAATCAATTTATAATATTTTACAATAGCACGAATCTTGCTTTATTATTTGTAATTTAACTTATGCATATTCCTATTTTTGTTTTTATCTTTATTTTCTTCCGAATAAATATACTTTTACGTTTATTATACCCAAAACATGTTATAAAACTGTTAGGGTATAATTTGGGGTGTTACACACCTTATGCTATTCAATTACTCATTTCTTATGGATGCTTGAAACAAATTTAAGTACTTGATGAATGAGTATATTGAAGTTCATTAGTTATAGGATATTTAGAATTTACCCAAAGAGTAAACTAACCATCTTATAGACATGAACATTATGAGATTATATCTTATAATTTTGTTAGATAATATTTGTACATCCAAAGATTAAAAGTTTAATTTTAGCATGAACTATGAAGAATATCTATTAAAAGAAATATGTACTAAAAACATCATAAAGGTATTATATATTCTGATATCTGCAAGAGGAGGTTGTAGTATTTACAACCATCGTTTTAAAATTATTTGTTTTGAGATCTAGTTATGGGATTTGCTTGCCGGTTTATTCAACTTCTAATTTTATTAATGTTTCATGTTTGTTTCTTAATTAATGTAAAATATGAGCCATATGGGAGAATTTTATATGTAGCCCTATTTCAGGGGTCCGGAGTTGACCCGCCGTCGACACCTTAGAAAACTGTGTGTCTCATATCATGAGACCCATACATGAGTAAAAATGGCCACATTGGCCTACACATCATACTCACCAAAATATATCCAACTCTATTTTGATAGTTTCAAGAGTTGTTACATCACTCTTAATACAAACATGTTTCAATTGTAATATTTCATACATGTTTTACAAAAACGTAATCAAAGCCCGCAAATTAAACTTTTTTTTTCTGTGGCCTCTAATAACCTGCCGTCTTCCGAACACTCCTGTACCTAAGGGATCCACGACGGGAGTGAGCGTGTGATAATGATATTTTCCTACATGGGTTACTCCCACCCCTAAAATGCATGCAATGAAATTACACAACCACAAACATCGCATTCATACAATTTGATTCACATGGAATGATCTATATCATGCATGAAATGTTTCCATGCCCATACCCTGAGTCACCCACCGACTCCCTCACACAAGCCTATGTCGAGTGTGAAAATCATCATAGTAATGCCAATGACATGACTCTTAGAGGCCTTTTGGCTCACACAACACCAGAGCAGACGCGATGGGTAACCATCCTGAGTCAATCAGACTCCTATCACTCAACTCTGGGTCTAAGTGATGAACATGGGCGTGTGTTTCCCATAGGCAACGAGAACTTGGGATTACACCGCGAGGTCTCTAACACCCATCTGAACTTTTGGATGATACCGAGTCTCTCACTGTACAGGCAGCACTACGATAGTACCACGCGGTTCTTGCACCCGTTCGGGTCTTTTACACCTCGAGTCTTTTCACGCTCCTCTAGAAACCTTCCCGGATATTACCACGGGTCTCTTACACTCGTTCCAAGAACACCAAACACACACATTAATTATTTCTCATTTTATAATTTAGGCCCCATGAGTCTTTATTGGACTTAGTCCCAAAGACAAACTCAACACATTCACCGAGTGGTGAACCATACAGTGCACCACGGCTTTCGACTCGTGCGATGTCACGGAGTGCACATGAATTCAATGATTCCAATTCATATATTCAATCCTAATGATTCCATATAATTCAAACATCATGTTAACACATCAAATTACATGCATTAACAATTCTCATTCTCCACACATCAAACTACCTATTCATGCAAGCAATAACACATAAAAGATCCTAAATTAGGATCTCAATCAAATAGGGCATTGTCCAGCCCCCACACGTCCCTTGAACCAATCCCAGTTCCATTCATTGAAACCCCGAGAAAATCTAATTTTTTTAAAAACAGGGCGAAATGGTAATTTCGGTCAAAATCCGGAATTTTTCTAGATCTCGGGTGATGAAACGGACTTCCTTTGTTGGAATCGATCTAAGAAATCAGCTACCATGTCGAACATGAATTAGAGACAATCGAAATTTCACATTTTTCGAGGCACGTATAGGAGTACGGGACACTTGGCACTTTGTGAGTGACTCAAGAGGCGCCACGTGTCAATATGTGGGCAAGTCAAACATTGAGCTCAAGTGGGGCTCACATGAGACACATGGCATCGTGTCATTTTGAAATCGATAGTAGGTGGATAAGGATGGTGTAAATCACTGTGGTAAATAAGGTAGTGGCAAGTGGCTGTGGAAGACTTTTCTCTTGACCTCCCATCTAGACCAATCGGTTTGGGAGGAAAGGAAGAGGAATGAAAACAAGAAGAGAAAGAGAGGGATTTTAGAAAGCTCTACCTTATACTTTAGGATTCCGGCGATCGGACCAGATTGGTTTAGGCGAGGCAGAAGCAAAGTTGCTCCCCCCTTCTGAGGACTACGGCGTGGAACCGGTTTGGGGGTTCGAAAAACTCAGGAAAGGTAAGAGTTTTCTCCTACTTGTTTCTTCCGTTGGCTAAGAATGTATAATGGATGGGGATTTATTAAGGCTGGCGGATGGCCATTGTTTGATTCCAAAGATTTGGGCCAGAGTGAAGAAAATCCACATAGTGGTTTGGGCCAGTCCATGGGCTGTTTGTGTGGCAATGTGATGTTGTGTTGTTTCCCATGGTGATCTTTCATGATTGTGATTTCATGGGTAGTTCCAGAGATGAATTCTTACGGTTAATATTAGCCATGGGAGCTAATTTTTTATGTACTGAATGAATAACATTAATGTAAGTTTGTTAATATATGCATGCTTAGTATATTAACATGGATTACTATAACATGTGTTGAATGTTTGGTGTGTGTGCGTAGGCGTTTAGGTGGGGAATTAACCCAGTAGGAAAATTAAATTTCTACGCGGGCATTCTTTCGCTGTCGAGAATATATTTATTTCGGGTATTAGGAATTTTGGGGATGGACGCTGATCGAGAATATGCAGAGGCGAAGAAATGGCCAAACTGGCCTTATCTTGTATTTTGTAAATTAAAATGAGATGACTTTGTAAATTGTAATTAAATTCTTTTGTATAAAATATACATTTTGTGATGTATGGATGTGTGGACTATTAGGGCGTTTTACTGCGTATGGATCTCTCGATGTAGAGACGAGAATTAAGTGGTTGACGGGTTGTCAGCGGACACCCGGTTTTGAGGGCGTCACGGTGCACCCACACTCGACTCGACGCGATGTCCTGGAGTGCACATGAATGCAATGATGCCCAATTCATATATCAATCCTAATGATTCACAATTATAATTCATGAATTTCAAACATCATGTTAACACATCAAATTGCCATTGCTCAATTCTCATTCTCCACATCAAACACATATTCATACCAAGCAATAACACATAAAGATCCTAATTGGGATACCGATCGATAGGGCATTGTCCGGCCCCCTTTACGTCCCGCCCAGACGATCCGGTTCCATTCATTTTCTTGTTTTTCGGCTTTGCCAAAGTGGTCTAAGCACCCAAACGCCTGACATGTTATTTATTCATTTCCACAATAACGTAAGCAATTTCACATGGACCTTTATCAGTCGAAATAAATTTCTGGACTATACAACACGGAGTCCGTATCGGCCGGACTATCGACGGTCCCAGCTTAGGTATGCGATCCGGCTTTTTGGGGCGATGTAACCATTAAAGCACCATAGCTCGAACACCATTTCTATTCAACAACCAAAATAACCAGTAGGAAGACCCCACACCTCCGGGAGTTGTGAGCCTGAAAACTAGTGTCACGCGTGCCCTTGAAGCTTAGACCTGACTTCTCATCTTGCTCAGAAGCGAGCGGAGTAGTTGAGCGTCGGAAATCTAGAGAAGTTGGACTCTCTCTCTCTAAATTTGTTCACCATCGCTAATTAGTCTGGGCGAAAGAAGAAGATGTTCTGCTTTAACTAATTTTAATTAGCACAGTATAATTGTTTGACTTTAAGGACACTTTTTTGATATATGGCTTAATATAAGCGGGTTTATCTCTTAATCCTCTATTTATTCATGTAACATGTGTCACATGGATACATGTAATGAGGTAGCCCTTGTCACACCACATACCTCTCATATCATGTGTACACATCATGTTTGTCATCTGTGGCGGCGTATGCGTCACGCCGAAGAGCGTGAAATTAGGCGTCTCGGAATTAACAAAAATTGACGTGATAATGAATTTGAAATGATTAGCGATGATTTGTTTTGTTGTCATCCGATATCTGAAAAATTCAGTTTGACCGAAATTACCATTTACCCTTTAGAATTTTCTCGGTTTTGTTATAACTTCATTAAGTGAAACCGCCTGTTTGCCTTGATTGGTAATGTTTTATGATTAAGGTTTAAGAGACCTTGTATAGCTACGAATAAAGTTACATGAAAGTCGATTGAAATTGACATACATATTGCAATGTTTGTTCATGATATCTTAAGCTTTATGATATCATAACGTTATTTGGACTTAAGAATACCATTATTTCCAATGAATAAATACAAAGATCAGTGGGAGACAAAATTGTTGATTATGCCTTGATAGTTTGTGACACCCCAAATCCCGAGGGTCCGTTGACAACCTGTCAACCCACGGAAGATTCGTGGATGTCGGGTAACCCAACACCACACCATTAAGTCCCCTTTTCCCAAGACTCAGGATTTAACGAAAATTGGGTAGAGTCTCCTTTGTACGAGGAGCTCTACCCAAAATACAACCTGTGCAATTTCATGGAAACCTGTCCCAATATTATACACAAACCACACTGGGTCCACATACGAGTAAAAATGGCCATGTAGGGCCCATTTATCCATATAAATACAATCTATATCACCGAAGCCACCAAAAGTTATTAAGTCACTCTTAATACAAACATTATATTAAAACTAACATGTTCTAATATAATATACAAAACATGGATCAAACCACCCCCTTCGTCAGGCCCGCTTCATGATGTTGGCCTCCTAAGGGAGCACCGTCTGCTGCACATACTGTGCCAAGAAAGGGGTCCCACGACGGGGTGAGCTAAAGCCCAGTAGAGATAAGTCCTACAAGGGCTATTCCCCAACTAAATGCACATGAATGGTCAAACAACCAAGCACACACACCTGACCTAGGACATGCCGATCCTAGCCTGAGTCCTACTTGTCATGAATGGGACGCGACTCATCATGCTTGCGATATCAAGTCCTCATCGACTCCCTCAAACATGCATTTTGCCATGAATGAAAACCATTTCCAAATAAAGGTATTTGTGTTTACCCGTGGACAACCCTCTGATATAAATAATGGACACACTTCGATAATCTATTTTATGGACAACCCTCCGATGTATATCAATTGGGCATACTTCGACGATTGACATTATATGGACAACCCTCCGATATAAATAATGGACACACTCTAATAATCTATTTTGTGGACAACCCTCCGATGTATATCAATTGGGAATACTCCGATAAATAATATTGTTGGTCAACCATCCGAAACAATTCTCTCAAGAAACCACCTCGTACTCCTCCTCACTGTTCACAAAGATTACTGATGCGTATTAATCTGTAAAAACATTTCATTTGCCAACAGTGCAACACCATGCAAACCGTGGATCTCCATTTGATTTCGTCCAAAGTGCGAGTCCACAAACCATTCTGGGATGGTGAATGACAGCGACTAATGCACTAGCACGCGTGTGATGTCCACAGTGCACCCGAGTGCAATGCGATTGTGTCATTGCACTCTAAGTCATACCTAATGTATAAAGACCTCTACATGGACACCTATCTTAGTACACTCCACCGTGTACCATGGTTACTCATGTCTAATGCACACAAGTCCATACATTCATTAATCGTTTAATATACATGCAATCATACTAACATTTATCACATTCATGTCAACACATCAAACAAGCATGCATCAACATCATTCAGGCCTCTTACTTAGACAAGTAATGTACTCAAATCCCTAGGCTACATCATGGTGCATAATGCCCAATAAACTAGCCTACAACATGTAATGCAATAGCCATCATCCCACACGAAAACACATCCTGAGCCAAATATGTTAGAGCCCGCATATTGACATCCGAGCATGACACCTCTTAACCAGAAATGCCATTTCAATCAATCACACAAACACATGTTAACATTTCATCAGTCACTACCTAGGCAAAAGTAATGACACACCTCATTTCTAAACAATTCATGGCTTTCTCATGCACCTAAGATAGCCACACAACCTTCCATGTAATGGCCATGACTTCTGACTCCTCAAATGCACCTGACTGACAATTAGCACACTTGTTGTAACAATCAATTTTTCAACAAGTATGTGAGCACCAATTTCCATTTAAAAGCATATGGTCAGATTCTAGACTCCAAGATCTTTCCATAGAGTCTAAGAACACACGAATCGGAGTTCGGACGAGAAATTTATGGTCGTCCAAAGTTGGAGACCTCGTATAAACAGTAACTTACGCGCACCAGCAAGGGCCTACTATTTTTTATCATTTTCTGACATAATATGAGTCCAAATTGCATTAAGTTATATATGGATGGATTCTAAACTCAAAGGGATTTCCATAGAGTCTAAGAACACCAAAAACGGAGCTCGGGCGTGAAAGTTATGGCCGTCCAGAGTTTGCGGGCCTGTGTAACAGTGGCCAGGCGCGGCGTAGAAACCCACGAGTACTTTCTGGTGCTCCTTTAGCTCCATTACATGCTATTTTCCTACCCAAACTCATCAGGAAACAACCACTTTCACCGACAAACCCATCCCAATTGAGTCCACAATTCAGCCATAAACATGGCACAAAACCGAATCTGAGCTCATTGAAAATCAACTTAACAAAAACAACTCCAAATGTGGCAAAATGCGATTTTGTGTTTGGGAACACAATCGAACAGCCCTTAGGGCCAACCAAGACCAAGGCGGCATTTTAGATGAAATATAAACTCGAGTAGGAGAGGTTCCCTACCTCTTAGAGCGAAAGGCAGGCTTTTGGAATCCAGACCGCGAGACCCGGCCTTCACGAACTTCGCTACAATCTTAATGAAAATTCTTGATTTCGGTGTCACGCGTTGCCCTCGGCAATTACTCAACTTTAAGTCTTGGCGATGCGAGACAACCACCAGAGCTCCACGTAGATCTTATAGAGAAGTCGGAGCTTCTCTGCAACTTCTTCTCGACCACGAAATCTTGACGAAATTAGTGTTGTCGTCTATGCGTGCCCTCGTCAAAGTAGATGAACTTTAAATCTTGACTTGACGGATTCCGATCACCCGGTCTCGAATTGGGTCTCGTAGAGAGAAGGAGGATTTTTTTCATTTCTCTCTCACAACTCCAACCAGCTCTGGGATCCCCTCGAAAATGAGCATTTCCCCCTTTTTTTTCTCTCTCTTTAAGCATAAGTTAGACGTGGGGCCCACTTTGCGCCACGCGTCCACGACCCGTCCGGGTTCGTTTCTATCCTGAAACAATTTATTTATTTTCAGTTCAATTCATTTTAATTGAACTTAACTCAGAAATCGTTCCTAAGCTCTCGAGATTTTAAGAAAATTTCGTTCTGGGATTCTTAGATACCTAACTTAAAATTCATAAGAATTCCCGCTGCCTAGGAGTGTGAAACTTTAGAGTTGCGCTCGTTTTCATGAGACGGACTTCTTGGTGTAGTGGATTGTCATCAAAACTATAGAGTTTCTAGGCTACGAGTCATTTGACAATTTATTATTTAATTAATTTAAAAAAAAAAAAATTTTTACTTTTAGAAAATTTTAAATTTTCTGAGGTTTTACATAGTTATTAGTGAATTAAATTTTATTGCATTAATTTATGAAAAGATCTTAAAAATTGTATGTTAAAGTATATAAAAAAGATAATATTATGTTATGGATATCTATGAAGTAATGTAAATTAAATTATCTTTTATATAGTATATATTTAAAGGATTTTGAGATATTGGATGCATGGATTGAGACAAGATTAGATGTCCCATATGAAGTTAAATAGATGTTAGATTGTCTTATAAAAGTATACTATTTAAAGACTTTTGGGTTATCGAATGGATTAGAGCATGAATGAAGAACCTTAATGATTCATGCGTACTTTTATTTTATCTTAGATTCAATTATGTCGAATGATAGTTGAAGTTATCTTTGTTATTTGTTCCTGGTGATCAGATTATGCAAAGGAACAATATTATGTAAAGTATAAGTATCTACTATCAAAATATGTATTATGATATAATATGTCATAAATTATGGATTATGGTTGCGGAATATTATTTTAAGACTTGGATTTGTTGACTTTATGGCCAAGTTGCTAAAAAGAATAGATTCCATTGTCAATTCTCTTTCAACAACAAATGCTTTATGATTATTGAGGATATAAGGTTTATATTTGTTGTTGTATATGAGATAATTCATAAACAAGAGTGTTAAATTTATTGATTATGTACATAACTTGTAAACCCGAGAAAATTCTAATTTTTTGAAAAAAAATGGTAACCAGATAATTTGGATAAAATCAGGAGATTTTCTGAATCTCGTATGACAAGCGGACTTCATCGTTGGAATCGTCTCGTGAGATCTAACTATGTCGGAACATTAGAGTTAGGACAGTCGAGATTTCACTTTTTTGAGACATAGAGTGGTGCGGGACGGCTTGGCACATTATGGTGATGAAGTTATATACGTGTCATGTGCAGAATGAGTCAAACAATGAGCTCAAGTGTGGGCCATAGGTGACATGTGGCATCATGCCGTTGGAGGGAAATCTATGTTAGATGGATAAGGGACAAAGTGAAATCCAAGTGTGACGCCCCGAACCCGGGGGTCCAATTGACCAACGTCAACTTGCGGAAACCTATGTGTCTCATATCATGAGACTCATACATGAGTAAAATGGCCTCGTCGGGCCCATACATTCATACTCACAAAATATAACTAACTATATTGCAATAGTTTTAAGATTTAATTACACTCTTAATACAAAACATATATTAAAATTTAGAATTCTAATACATGTTCTACAAAATAAATATCAAAGCCACATGTCGGCTTTCTTCTCAAAGGGCCTCACAGTGGCGTCGTCTCCACTAACACTCCTTGTACACAGAAAGGGGATCAACGGCGGAGTGGCTTGATGCCCGATGTAATAATCTCCTCGGTCCTCTCCACTAAGGTGCGTATGCAATGGCAAACCAAACATTCAAGCAAAACATATATGTTAACTTCGGAAATGCTCTACGTGAAATGGATGAGAATGTATTTCGCCTTTCCCTTCTCGAGCCCTCACGACTCCCTCGCTCATGCACAAGCGAGTGTGAAAACCTTTGTTTTTCAAACAAAAGGTTTTTGTTCTTGAAAACATAATAGTAAGTTTCGGTAAAATCTATTGGACAACCTCCGAGGTGAATTGTTAAATCTGTTTCGAACAATCATAGGTCTCCTCAGAGATGAAGCTGTTGGACAACTCTCGAGGCAATTCTTCGGAAAATCTTCCTTTAATTCATTTCACAATCATTTTCCTTTTCTTTCTGTCATGCACTCACTATTACCACTAGGTTTTCTAGTGCATATGAAATGCATTATGTCATCTCATATAATCCATGTTAATATATTAAGCATGCATATATTAACAAATTTTATGTTATTCATGCATAAACGATAACCTGAAAACTAGCTCACATGGGCTAATAAACAAACCGACAATCCACCATGGGGCTGTCCATAAAATCACAACCAACATGTTATTCACTCATGGCAACTGACATCATACAAGCCACCTGAGCAGTCCGGCGGTTGTCCAAAGCTCCCTTCTCCAAGGATTTCTTCGCTCGGTGAAATTTGATGAAGAAACCACGATGCATCGAGAACCAAACAAATCCCCATCCATTAAAATGGCCCTTGGCCAAGAGATAAAGCAAGTAGGAAAACCTACCTCCTGAGGTTGTCGAGAACTCTAAGTGCACCACATATGAATACTGAGTGAGATGAACACTAACATACATGGGTTCTGGGTTAGTGCAAAAAATCTGGGTGAGTGATCTGCTCTCCTCTGAATCCTCTGCACCTCCTCTTCATCATTTGTTTCTATCTGGAGTGCCTGCCTCTCTGTAGTGATCCAGTCATAGGTCAGGTAATCTCATTCTCTTGCATCTGTGATGTAGGTGACGGTACGCAGCCGCATCCTGCGCGAGTTTTCAAATCAAATCCGGTGATCAAATCGTAGACAGATGCGACAGTTGTAAGGAAGTCGCGACAAGGCCGATCCGTGCATCTGCGAGCGTCAGTGATGATTGACGATATTGACGATGGAATTTCGTGGTTGTTCCAGCAATAAATTATGCATGTCGTATCGCAAAAAATTGATTTTGTCATTCAGTATCATTTATACTGAGTCGGATTCAGGTTTTACTCTTGATTAACCATTGAGGTGACATGTGGAAAGAGAAAAGACAATTCTCTTGACCCATGCTTGACTAACCAGTTTGGGAGAGGGGAGAGCAAACCGAGAAAGGATGGAGAAAATAGGAGAGATTTTAAAGAGAGAGTGTCTACCTTCTCTCTAAGATCTACGGCGTTTGGACCGTCGGTTCTCGTCGAAGCAAGAGGAGAAGTTGGTCTACACTGCAAGAGCTACGCGTGGGTACCAGTTTTGTGGAGTTTCGACAAACTTCGAAAGATATGGGTTTTCTCCTACTTGTTTTATTCCTTATTATAAAGCCATTTGATGGATAAGGATGTTCTAGGCACGAATAGTTAGTGTTTTGAGTTCAAAGATTGGGATTGTGTGAGAAAATCTAGTGTGAGTAGGTGACGATTTGAGACCGAGGTTGGATTGTCCATGTGACCTTGTGTGTTGATTGAATGACATGTTATGTTATTTGTGTGATGTTATGGGCAATCCCCAGGATTAAGGATTGCACTGATGCCCGTGTATTTCAATTTTATGTGTTATTGATATGAATGAATAACATGTTGTTGTGTGTTAATTTTTGTTAATATATGCATGTTTGATATATTAACGTGTGTTGTATGGAAATGGCATAATCATTTCATATGCACGGGGGCACCTTAGAACGGTAGGTGTGAGTGCATGACATGAATTAAATCGGAGGGTTGTCCAAAACAATAAAATTATATCGAAAAGTTGTCCGAAGAATTGTGTTGGGAAATCGTCCAACAATTCACGTCGGAGGGGCCCATGAATTTTTCGAAGAGTTATCCAACAAATTCACCTCAGAGGATCATCCAACGTATTTATATCGGAGGGTGGCCCACAAATAAAACAAATATTTTTGTTTGGAAACGGTTTTCATACATGGCATGGCGTGTGTGAAGTCGGTGAGGACTCGAGACATGGGATTGGGCATGTAGACATTTGAGTAGGAATCATGAATTCACTTAAATGTGTGTTTTCCATTACATGAGCACTTAGGCAGGGTAACCTACGTGTAGGATAATTCCACTGCAGGCATTGTTCACCTGATGAGGAAAAAGTAGCCCAGTCTGAGGTATTCGGAAGACAGCTCATAGGCGGGATTATGAAGCCGGGCGGTTTGTGGCCTTGATTCATGTTTTATGTGTATATATATTAGAAACGGCTTGGTTTTTTTAATATATGTTTTGTATTAAGAGTGATGTAGTAACTCTTGAAACTATTTTAATATAGTTGATTAGATTTTGGTGAGTATGGATGTATGAGCCAATGTGGCCATTTTTACTCATATTTGGGTCTCATGACATGAGACACACAGGTTTTCCGCAGGTTTAACGGTGGTCAACGAGACACCCCGGGATTTGGGACATCACATAACTTATGTTTTGAGACTTGATGATCAAAAGTAGTGTCACTAAGACATCAAATGCCACGTGAAAATTATGAGTCTTGAACACATTATAGTAATAGTCTCATGATGATTGTTTATTAGAGCACTCTGGAATCAATTATATGTTTTTAAATTTCCTTATATACATTTTTGTATACATAATTGCATACAAATGTAAGACCAGAAATTCAATTTACGGAAAAGGGCAAATCGTAATTTCGGTCAAAAATCGGAATTTATTCTCTAGATCTCGGATGGCGAAAGCGGATTTCACCGGTTAGGTCGTCTACGCGAAATCTAGCTAGCATGTCGAATTTCGTTGAATTCCGAGACAGTCGGAGTTGGCACGTTTTTCGAGACATCGCATTTCGGGTGTCGTAAAACGATATTCGATGTGACAAAAGTCACATATAACACGTACTCATGTGCCATAAGTGGCATGGTAGATGAAAATGGACCAGTAGAGATAGTCTTAGAGATGTGGCAGGAAAGAATGACATAATGGTCATTTTGAAATTGATTAAATGATAATAAGACAAAACACTCAATAGTGTTTGTCTCTTACAAATGGAAAAAGGGTAGCAAAACGTGAAGGAAAAAGGAGGGAAGATGCAGAACCGAAAATGGTGATTTTCTAGAGTGAGAGAGTCTAACTTCTCTCTACATTTACGGGCGATCCAACCGTCGGAACTCGTCGAGACAAGAAGGAAAGGCGTTCTACGCGGTAAGGCCTACGCGTGGACTCCGATTTTGGGAGTTTTCGTCAAACTCCGAGAGGTAGGGGTTTCTCCCTACTTGGGTTTTACACTTTATTTAAGTGTTTTACAATGTTTCGGTTGGCTTGAGGCCTTGAACGGCCGTTTGATCGGTCCCAAAACTTGGGATCGAATTGATTGAATTTATTGAACCCAATGTGCCGTCCGTAACCGTGAGGGGCTGTTTGGGTTGAAAATGGCATAAATTATGCTATAAATCATGTATTGATTGGAATGAGGCCGGAAATGGCCGTGAAATTCGGGTTCACAAAGTGAACCGACGATTAGTGATTTCTTGGGAATAATGCTTAAAAGTTTCTATTCGAGAATATGTTCATGAAAATAATTTTTGTGAATTAATGTGTTTGGTCGAGTAATTGATCGAGTGCTCAAAGTGTTTGATCGAAGCCCATGTGAGCTGATTTGATGTGATGGAATGCAAATTACATAAATACGACATTGTGTGATTTAATTTTATGTGAATATATGCATGTTTATATATTTGCATGTGTTATAACCGGTGAATGAATTGGCATCATGCATTCTATATGCACCGAGGCACCTAGACGATAGAGCGAGTGCATGAGGTGAGTTCTGCAGAAATGATTTCGAGGGTTGTCTAAAATGATAATTATCGGAGGGTAGTCCATACTAAAAATATCAATCGTCGGAGACGGCCCAATTGATATACACTTTGAGGTAGTCCATAACACATCAATCAGTTTCTGAGACGGCCCACTGGAGAGTATATACATCTGAGGGTCAGTCTACAAATAAACATAATAATTCATACGATACTAGCGAGTGTGAGGGAGTTGGTGAGGACTCGGGGTATGAGATGATAAGTTAGACATTCAAGTAGGATCATGCATTTGCTTGAATGTGTGTTTACTTTGGAGCATTGAATATGCACTTAGGGTGGAGTGGGCCCACTTAGGTGATTCCACTACTACATTAGCTCACTTCGTCGAGGGAACATATTTTCGTGTACGTGTGGAGCGTGATTTGAGGAGACTCGCCATCCTAGAGGCCGAGTTTGTCAAGAAAGCCGGTCATGGGGCTTTGATGATTTTAAACATGTATTAGAACCTGAGGGAAGTTTGATATATGTTGTATAAGAGTAATTAACTCTTGTAACTATGGTAGATAGTCAGGGTATATTGATGAGTATTGGCTTATGGGCCCAAAAGGCCGCTTTATTCATATGTATCATGTGACTGATGTCAGACAGGATGTATTCGGGGCAGAGCCTCCGCATGTTGAGACTCCGCCGATTTTCGTGGAGAGAGGCCTGCGTCACCCGACATTCACGAGTGTTTCCGCGGGTTAACAGGTAGTCAACGGACACCCCGGATTTTGGGCGTCACAAAATGAATGTTAAAAGGAAAGTCTTTGACAAAGACATTATTGTGGACCTTCTTTGTACTTTTCATTTACAGGTCATGTTATGCGAGCTAATCAGGTAATACATGGAAGGACTATATCGCAAAATATCGATGTACAAACGCCATGACTTCGCACTTATTCTTAATTATAACTTTATAATAGTACCACTATGAATGAATGAATAACAATGTGTAATGCGATATGACGAGTATATTTTAAGAATCATGTCGTATTATCACACGAGTCATGGAAGAATGTAAGAATTTTATATATATCTTGTGTGATAAAAAGGATTATAAATAAAATAAAAGGGTATAATTAATTGGTTCGGGTTGCATCATTGATGAAGCGGAAATTTAAATGTTTAAATTTAAATTTTAAACCCATGTATATAAGGTCCTCTCCTCACTACGAAGTTTTCTCTCGGTATTTAAATATTTTTACCATATCATGCATTGATAATCAGAGATTGTAAAGAAAATGCAAAGGGATAGAAACAAATAAAGTTTGATTTGACCACTCGTCATTATTGATCTAGGTTAGTAACAATAAACTCTTGATACACTTATGATGTGAATATCATAAAATCAAAGATCCTGTGTTCTGGGTTATTTATGAATGAATTGTAGAACCCAAAAAATTATATTAATTCATTTTATTTTTACATCATGTGCCATCTCATTTCATATATATAGAGCTTCCAAAATTTAAAAGACATTGAGATGTGGTGATGCATGAATCGAACTCCTGTAACTGTGTGATTATGCTTCTAAGGAATTGATGGAAAAGAATCCCAAAGTTATAAACCATGGAGTTAAAGTAACTTACTTAGGTTGAGATGGATTGAAGACAAGAATGAAAGCATGAAAGATCTGCCTGTGCCTGCAGAAGACGTAGTACTCTTTGGTGAAAAGATTAGTCTTCTGAGTATTATTTTATTTTCTCTCTCATATTTCCTATTTCTCCTTATAATATTTTTGGAATTAGTTGCAGAAGACTATAAAAAAATTTACAAACAAAAATTATGAGAAAATATACTAACATTAATAATAAATTTAATATTAGTTTTAAATATACTTTATATAAGAGATTAATTATCATTCTTTCGAGATAAAATCAAATCACCCTTATTTTAAATAATTATAAAATTTATTTTTAATAGATTAAAAAATGATTATGAATATCTTATTTCTTTGCATTTATAACAATTAACTTCCTTTCATTTTTTTTCTATCTAATTTAACTGAATAGTTCACCTTTGCATATTGAAAAACCTTGGGTGATTCAAATAGATGGCATATATATATGTGAATGATAATATTATATATATATATATATGTCTATTGTTTTTTTTTCTGACAACATATAAATGTCTATTGTTAAAATGCAATAATATTTTTTTTAAAGTAATTGCAAAAATTAATTTTAAATAACATAAAAGTGAATCATAAATAAAATATAAAGGAGTTGAGAAACAATTAAGGTTAAAGAAATTTTAATATTTAAAACAGGTATTAAAAAGATAGAGGTGGTAGAGAATTCTTTTCTTTATCCAGAAGCAAGAATATTTTTTTTTCTTCATAATATATTCTACAAACACTGTTGCTAAGTTTGACCTTATCTTATTTATATGGTAGCTAGCTATATCATTTGCTACTGTTCTTATCATTTTCAGTTTTATAGGTTCAATAGATTTGCTTAATTTATTATTATTTTTTTTATTACAGATTTGCTTAATTTATATTTTCTCATATTTATATTAAAATGGTGTCATTGGTTTTTGTTCTTATACTTTTTCATCTTCTTGATTTAAAAAAATTATTATTATTATTTTCTGATATGGTTTGAAAAAATATGCCTACATGCCCGCTGCCGTGCCCAGAAAGAGTCCGGGCTAACAACGCAAGCCCATTCGCTAAACCCCAAAGAAGAGGCTTGTCCATTAAAGCCTTCAGCCCTCACTACATCAGCATTCAAGCCTTTCTGGCGCCAACCCGGAGTGAAGGTCCAATCCGCTCGGCCCAAAGGCCGATTATGGAAAGTCTTCCAAAGATAAGGGAAATAGAATATATTATCCTGCAAAATCAACCAAATCTCATCAATAAGGAAAGAAAAATAATAACAGGTCATCATCAAACCGGATCCCCCAATAAGGAAGGAAGATTATCCCAAATAAACTGCTCTTTCTATATCATTACCAAATCCGATATTGATAATAACAAAAAATATCCCAACCAATGGGAACGAGTCCTAGTCACCATCCAACTGGTAGGACATCTACTATAAATACAAGACCACCCCATCGGTGAAAGGTACGCATACTCATACGCAAACATACGCCACTCATTCGCCCCCTAAGCAAATCCCTTTTCTCCCGTAAAGGAACTGACTAGCATCGGAGCGCCACCTGCGAAGCCCTCCCGACCCCTTCTTCTTGTTTTTGCAGAGGAGTGCCACGTCCAGAGCCTGCAGATCAAGTATCAAGAAGAACTTACTGTACTCGGCGATCCAGAGCCTTTCCTACCAAATTCTTCACCAGCAGCCTTGGTCCCACTAACCACCTTGACACGCTCCAAATTCCCGGGGCCATGTTTGAAAAAGCATCACTGGCCATGCCGTCCTCGCGGGAAGACGCCTTTACAAATAAAAAAAAAAAAAAAAAAAAAAAAAAAAAACCGATCACCCGCCATCGACATGGTATCAACTCGGAACACAAGCAGGAGCAACACCAATCCGCCAAGGATGCAGGACCCACCAGGCGACGCAGACAATGGACCTCTTGGCACAATAGAAGCGACGCAGGCCAATACGAACGAGGTGGAGGCGCTCCGCCTCACCAACCAACTCCTGATAGGAGAGTTAGAACAACTCACCAGGCAGATACAACGCCCACGGGATACACGACAAACACAGGAAGGTCACAACTTTCCTCCTCATGAAGGGCAACACAATCTCAACATTCCTCAAGGCGTCGAAACTAAGCGAGTCCAACCGAAGCCAGGGGCACTGACCACGCGGTCTCTCGAGAGGAAGGCAACGGCTAAACACTGAGGGCTGGCCGAAACGAAGAATCACGCCGATCCTCAACATGAGCAGGGGAACTATCATGGGAGCAGAGGTTCAAGAACCTTAAACAAGAGCTCAGCCGTGTGAAGGAGGTGGTTAGAGGACGAGCCCCTGACACTATGGACACCTTGGTACAACAAACTCCACCTCACCCCTTCACTCCCGGGCCGAGGTGCTTCACTTCCTTCCAAATAAATTCGTAATACCACAAGTGTAGCGACTGACGGTGTCGATCCAACATCATCTCAACACCTACAAAAACCAAATGGAATTGCATGGGTATCAAGATCCGGTACGATGCCGAGCTTTTGCCATTACATTAAAAGGCCCAGCCTTGGCCTGGTTCAATAGGCTTCCACCGTCATCAATCTCTTCATTCAGAGAGCTATCCATCAAGGCTTCAGGTCTCACTCTATCAGCCGACGTATAGAAAGCCAGTTATCACCGTCGACCATCAAGGTGGCTCTCAAGAAAACCCGAGGTCTTATGTCGAGATTCACGCCAGCTCTAAAAGTAGATATACCCGATGAGAAATTCGACACCGTATTCATTGCCGGGTTTAGGTTCAATAAAGACTCCATGTTTCCATCTCCAAAATCCCTAAGCAAGCATGGTCGAGGTGCTCACAAAAGCGTGAAAAGTATACAATCCAAGTGAAGAAGCCATCATATCTAAGAAGCGAGAGCTCTTCCACCCATGCAAGAAAAAGCCAATGGTATGCCACTGGCGATCAAGCCCCAAAAAGATAAATCAACGCAGTTAATCCGTTGATAGAACGATCCCAAAAGGCTGGAAACCTCGTAGATCGCCCGTCCACCGCACTGAAGACGAGACGACAAGTATTCACCTGGGCTGTTCACTCCCCTAATGTACCTCAATATCACAAGTCCCCGCGCTGGCACGAAACGAGCAAAGCCCCGAGGTGGCCAACGAAATGAAGCCGATCCCAACACAAAGAGACAACACTGGCACTCAGAGTTCCATAGGACTACGGCACCACTGATGATCAGATAACCCAAGAGGGAAATAGAGTAATTTAATACTACGGCGGCACTGACGCCTTCCATATCCCCGAAATCACCTCGGGACCGCTCGTAATCCAAAGCTCCGCTCGCGAACACCACCACCACCTGGCTGCATCGCACAACCCAAAGACTAGCAAATCTTAGGAGACATCCATAGGATCTCGTGAGGATTAAGTAGCAGAGGAGAATCCAGTTCAGCTCGGAAGGCCCATCTGCACAGCATCAAGTCAGCGGAAATAAGGGAAATACAAGCGGTGTCCAAATTTCTGCGGCTCGACACGTCCATCACGTTTTCTGACTCATATCTGGAGGGATGCCAACACCCCCATGATGACCCATCGTAGTTCGCAGCCGTGGCTAACAAAACAATTCATCTAAACCCTGGGCTGGACAACGGAGTTCAACCGGTCACTTTCACGCGCTGATAAGACGGACATCGAAGGAGAGACTGGAACCCCTCTAACACACATCCGCGGGTTTTCCTGTGGGAAAGGTATTACCTGCCCAATACAACTAGTGCTCACCTCTTAGGAGAGTTCCTTGCCGGGCGACGACGACAAAGAAGATTCCTCATCAGACGCCCGCCCGCTTATAACATGCTCTTAGGCAGACCCTCTCTCAATGCAATAAAATCCATCCCCTCCGCATACCACCTGGTGATTAAGTTCCCTACCGTAAACGGAGTAGGAATGGTTCGAGGAGATCAGTGAGTGGCCAGGGAATGCTAGCGGACATGGGAAGAATTGACCCTACAGTAATAACTCATAGGCTGAACGTCAGCCCATCCTTCAAACCGATCAAGCAAAGAGTGAGGAGCTTTCGCACGGAAGATGGAAGCCATCAATGAGGAGGCTCAAGAACTCCTCCAAGCAAGAGTAATCGAGAGGTAGAGTATCCCGAGTGGTTACCAACGCCAGACTGCCAAAAAAGCCAATGGCAAGGGCGACTATGTATCGACTTCATCGACATCAACAGCATGCCCAATGATACTTCTCTACCGAGATGGGACTTCATTATGGACACCACAACCGCCATGAACTCCTCAGCGAGTGGACGCCTCCCGCTATAACCGATCGGATGGACCCTACAACCAAGAGAAGACCTCGTCAGCCACAAATACTAGGAACCTATCGTTATCGGTGATGCCGTTGGCTCAAGAATGCGTGAGCGCCTATCGAGGTCAGTGAACCGATGTTCCGGTGAGGCGATAGCACAACCATGGAGGTGTACATAGACGCATATGTCAGAAGTCCACCAAAGCCGAGCCCACATCGCTCATCTCTCCGAGGCGCCTCCGATCCCGAGAAAACCACAGATAGTCAATCCACCTGGGTCAGCCGAGTATTAAATGCGAAAAATTCTCGGTTTCATAGTCAACTACGCAGGAATCGAGGCAAATCCGCACAAAATAAAGGTCGCGCTCGGCTACGCCATCACCATCGGGCATAAAGCGAAGTCCAAAGATCTCACGAAGGATCGCGCTTTGCCGATTCAGATTCAGCAGGTGATAAATGCCACTTTCTTCCGCCCAAGAAGGCCTTCAATGACGCGGAGTGGGAAGAAGCGTTTCTAACATTGAAAACATACTTGAGTTCCCCTCCCATTTTAGTATGTCCTATTGCAGGAGAGCTCCTCACTCTATACTTAGTTGTGTGTCGCACTTCTCTCAACCAACGCTGCCCCGCCGAGACAAAGAACGAGCAAAAGATCCATCAATACCCACAATGAGCTTTGAGAGGAGCGGAGGGAGAAAAATTCAGAGCGTGGAGAAATTCACTGCATTGGTAACCGCAGCTCAAGCTCCGCCCTTACTTCCAGGCTCATACCATAGAAGTTCCGGCCAATAACGGGCGAAGCAAGTGTTACATAAACTGCAGACCTCCTAAGGTCGATGAAGTGGGCCATAGAGCCGAAAGGTTCGACATCGATACAAGCCAAAAATCCAAGAATAAAGGACAGGTCTCGTCGACTCGGGCCATGGAATTCACATCAGCGTAACCCGCCAGTGGATGCCCAAATGACGATCGACCTCTCCATCCTGAAACTCTCAGATGGAGCATCAAACGCACGTGAGCCGCGAGCTGGTCTTATCTAACCTCCCTGCATGGGAGTGACACGAGCACGACTCAAATCTCGGATTCCACGCTCCATCAATGAGGCCGAGTATGAGGTCATTGGCAGCGGTGCCTCAACCCGCCCATTCCCTAGAAGTTGATCACCTAGAGGTCCGGCAGCCGACCTCACCGGTAGTTAGACAAATGTAAGATACCTAATGAGGCCAAAAAGTGAAAGGATGATCCTATACTCAAAGGTACGAGATTTATTAAAGAAATTCGTGCTCGTTCAGGTCAAGCATGTCCTAGAGCAGAGAACTCCCGAGCCGACGCCTCGGGCGGTTAGCAACAAATTTCACAGAAGACCAGCAGCTCTACACCGTTGGCCTTGCGTAGTCTTCTATAGATTCCCCGTGATCGGCAGTCAGTTTCAAGTAAGTTGATCCGAACCGACCGATGATCCACTGGGAGCCATATCGATCACTGACGCTCTTACCCGACGACCCGGCGGAAGAAGCTAAATAAGGACGAGGTCGCCCAGTTCACAACCATAAAAGTGAAGCCCAGAGGCGCCAGGTTTTTTCACACCGATCCTAAGTGCATCGCGGAAAGACACCGAATACGTAAGCAAGATAAGTACACGGCGTACATGGGAATCAGACTGAGCCGAGCACTCGCAGAGCGGCCCTGCGACAGGATACTACCGCCTACAATACTCAAAGACGCAACCACACCCAGTCAAGAAACGCAAGATTCGTCAGAGCACGCCAAGATCTCACGCTCCCACCCGAGCCTCGACGCCAATCACAAGCCCCGGGGCCTTCCAACAATGGGGTTTGACATACTGGGACCTCCGCCCTCGGGAAGGGCCACGTAAATTCATAATAATTCCAAGTAGTGATTACTTCACCAACGGGCTGAAGCCGAGCCTCGCCACAATCACGTGAGCATAAGATACGCACTTTGTGTGGCGAGCCATCATATGTTTGGTATCCCAAGGGCCTGTCGTGATAATGGAAGCAATTTGACAACGCCAAGTTCGTAGATTTCGGCCGAGCTCGGACATTAAGAATTATTACTCGCCTACGACATCCGCTGTTTGCATCGTCAAGTCACCATCGTAACTCCATAAGGCCGCTTTGAAGACCAAATTGAAGATCTTTAAAGGAAAATGGGTAGAATACTCCCGAGGTACCATGCCTCTATAGACAACGCGCAGGTCGACCGAAACCCCATTCATTTTTAGCCTGCAGACCGGGCTAAGTACCTCGCCGAGGCCTGGACAAAGTCCCCAAGGATCAAGCTAGAAACAGTGGAACACAACGACGAGGCACTCCGTCTAAATCTAGATCTCCTAGATGAGAAACGTGAACAGGTTCTGAGGCGTACGGAAGATTATCAAAGGAAGACGGTGAGGCACTATAACCAAAAAGTCAAACCCAGGAGCTACATACCGGGTGATTTAGTCTTAAAGAAGCTCCTGCCAGAAGGAAGAATCCAAAGACATGGAAAACTGGCCCCAATCGAAGGCCCCTACATCATATCTCGAGTCGTCGCACTGTGCAAACTATGAGCTCCAAATGTATGAGGGAAAAATTTTGCGCGATGGCATGGAATGCGAATATCTTAAGCGTTTTTACCAAGAAACATCGGTTTGTAATATTAACAAAGCGCACGCTCATTAAGACGAAATAGGTTCACTAGTTATTTTGCCAAACAGCTTAGATATATGATGTACAGAAAAATTACATGCAATAGAATGAGAAAATCTGGCATTATAAAGAAAAGTCTCTCTTATTCCAATCGATAACATTCGGGCTAATCGATAGAGTCATCCTAGACTTCGAAATACCTGATACACAAGGCCTCAAAAAAAAAAAAAGAGCTTCAGGAAGAAAAGAGGAAAGGAAAATGATGGAAAGAGGTGGAAAAGAGGAGAAGAAGAAGTGCTGGGATGGCAGCCTGAGAGGGAGGAAAGGGAAAAGGGAGAATGAGAAGTGGAAGAAAAGAAGAAAGGAAGGAAAGAGAATGAAAAAGAAGGAGAAGGAGAAGAAAAGAGAGGAAGAGGAAAAATGAACAGAGAAAAAGCTGCACAACATGGGTGTCGCTCTTCCTGATACATTCCCTAGCATAAAGCTAGGGAACATGACTTACAAAGGAGACTAGGGAAAAACACAACTCCATAAACGTAAGTCCAACAAAGCCGCCTGCATCTTCGTGTGGATCCTCTGGTGAATATTGCAATCAAGCTTCACGCTCATCTCACACATCTCGCTTATGCAATCAGAAAAGCAGACCAACGAGTGGTTATGAGCAACGTAACCGCCATTTATAAGAAGCCCAAAGCACTTGGAAATTCGCGCAATCGTTCCAAATTCTCCATAAATCAACATTAAAGACACTCGCATCTTTCCAAGAATTGAAAGCCGACAGAATAATAAAGCGGTTCGGGGCTTTATAGAGCTCGCACACCAAGGCCACAACGCCCGGAGCCCGCAGGGGCTCACATTGATTCCAGTTCATCCACTCGCACAGCCACACGCTGCCTAGGAGTCGATCACCACCTTAGGGCCGGATCGCCACCAAGGCCTCGGGGCCGGAGCCCGCAGAGGCTCACATTGACGAGTTCATCTACTCGCACAGCCACGCCGCCCAGGAGCCGACGCCACTTAGGCTGGATCGCCACCAAGGCCTCAGCGCCCGGAGCCCAGTAGCTCACATTGACGAGTTCATCTACTCTGCACAGGCCACGCTGCCTAGGAGTCAGATCAGCTCACTTAGGCTGGATCGCCACCAAGGCCTCAACGCCGGGCCCGCAGCTCACTTAGGCCGATCGCCACCAGCGCCCAACCGGAGCCCAAAGAGCTCACGCGGACGAAGTTCATCTACTCGCACGTGCCACGCCAGGAGCCGACCGCCTACTTAGGCCGGATCGCCACCAAGGCCCAACGCCTCGAGCCCAAGAGTCGGCCAGGTCGGATCGCCACCAAGGCCTCAGCACCCGAGCCCGTGAGCCTACATTGACGAAGTTCATCTACTCCTACGTGCCACGCCAGAGTCGACGCCACTTAAGCCGGATCGCCACCAAGGCCCGGGCCACGGAGCCCGCAAGAGCTCACTTGGGGCCGGATCGCCACCAAGGCCTCGGGCCACGGAGCCCAAAGAGCTCACATCGAATGGTTCGACCTACCCGATGAGTTCATGCAACCTAAGGAGCCGCGATCAGCTGACAGCTCGATCGCCACCAAGGCCTCAAATACCGGAGCCCGCAAGAGCTCACATTGACGAGTTCATCTACTCCACACAGGTCATGCAACCTAAGGAGTCAAATCACCACTTAGCCGACGCCACCGCGCCCGCGCCCGAGCCCAAGAGGGCTCACATCGACGAACCATCTACTCCCGCATGCACCACGCCGCCTAGGAGTCGACGCCACTTAGGCCGGATTGCCACCAAGGTCTTCAAATACCGAGCCCGCATTCACATTAACGAGTTCGTTCACGCGCATGTGCCACGTACTTGCCGGTGTCATATTAAATGCACACTCAAATTTCGCTAAGGCCTCAACGCCAAGAGCTTTCCAGGATCGACGACCACTATTCTACTCGTGCCATGCAACCTAAAGCCCGCTAGCCCAGCAGAGTAGCCCATGAGGTCTCAAATGCATCGTGTCGAAGAAATCAACTCTACAAATTATACGTGACGTCAAGTTGGGCCATGCAGCCACAAAATTGATACAGTTTATGAAGAATAGAGCAAAATGCACCAGTAGAGATATAAACGATAGAAAATGAATATTTATTAAGGAGAAAGCTACACATGTTTTGGGTCCCAGGCCCAACCACAAAAAAAAAAAGTATAAAAGTCGACATCAGGCTGGCGGAGACGAGCACAGGAAATTAGGCATCAGCAGGAGGAGCAGACGGAGAAGAGGGGGAGTGGGCTTCAGCAGGAGTACCCAGTTCTTGAGAATAATTTGCAGAGAAAGACTCCTCAGCCTCCTCGTCACTAGGGAGGTCGAAGTTGAAGTCCAAGCCTGGATATACGTTAGCAGCCTTCTGCTGGAAAGCGAGCCACCTAGAGGCCCACTGAGCACTGGCTTGGTCCCTCAACCTCCCTATAACCTCATCCCTCTGAGCAACCAAGGTTATTTGCTGATGAAGGTCCCCACGCAAACACCTGCGACTCCTCATCCGTGCGCTTTACCGAAGCACATTTCGCCCTCAGAGGCTTCACGACGAACTATGTCTAGCAATAATACCTTATCACAGGTCGCCATCGCTCGAACGTATTCTCTAGACTTCAGCTCCGCCCGGATGTAATGAGCTCGTCCCTAACCATCTGAAGCTCATACTGGGCAGACTGTAGCCCATCCTTGGTCTCAGCCAAGTCATTCTGTGCAACCCGCAGCACATTCCGGACCTCCCAAAGCTCGCCTTCGACCGCCGTCAAGTTATTTCGAACTTCATCTTCTCTACCTTTCCATTCTCGAGCTCTAAGCACATGGTGTGCTTCAAATCGATTTAAGCCTCTCTCGCTCCCCTCATTCATATGTCGCCGCACCCGACTTTAACTCAAAGACGCGCCAGACGAAGGGAGGCCACCCTCGCCTTGTAAACTCGGATGGCTTTAACGTGCCTTTCGTTTACTTTGGCCTTTTTGGCTATACCCTTCAAATGAGTAGCCACCTGCTGCATCCAACATAGAGTCAACACCTAATACAAGAACGACTCTCAATGCAAAATGGGAACAAACATGACAAGACATAGGAACTTACTTCGAGGCGACTGAAGCATAGACAAGTTTCATCGACATAGCCGCACTCGACCTCTCGAGATCAAAATCCTTAAGGATGGACGAGACCGCGCCTGCCGCAAGCTTAGCGTTGAAAAGCAAAGAGTCCTCATCTTCGTCGATTTTTTATTCCAAATCTTTCTTCTTCAACTCTTCCGCCCTCCGAGAAGGCAACCTGACACTCTTCGTCAAGGTTCCGCATCTGCACGGGCATAATCCACCAACCACGCACAACGCCCCACCTGCAGACTTGCCTTCGCACGGACCTAGAAGCGGCCGAACCCGAGACTATAGGAGCCTCGTACCGGCTGGGCGACCAAGACCGCTCCGCTTTCTGACATGAGTAGGCTGGGAGAAGATGCGCACGCCCTAGCCGGAACCTCAAACCGATCTTCCTGCCGGAGCCCGAGGTCTCCGTTTCACACCCGGCTTCCGGCTTCCGAGACAAATACCCACTGAGGCAGCCAAAAGCCTCCCCGGTGAGATTCACGCAAGGCCCAACGGGAGACTCTATTTATGGAAGGAGGCGAGGGCCTTCAGCAGCGGGCAGAGCGAGCTGACCAAATCGGCTGACCGTGGAATGTCCGACTTAATCAACTCCGCGTAAGGACGAGGAGAACACTCCGCCAACGCCAACGCTATAGCATTGTCTTCAGCACTGAGATCAACTCAAGCACCTGAGAAGCATGAGGACAAAACAGAGTCAGAAATATCCGACGACCTCACACAAATTATAACAAAAACAGAACGGACACTCACGAAGATTCTCAAAGGCCCACAATCGGAACGCCCAAACAGATCATCCGCTGGTGAGGTCATATTCCCAGCCTACAAACCCATCGACAAAGAAGTAGGCCCCTTCCACGAATTGCGGAAAAGGAAGATCTGGAATCACCGCAGGAGCCCGAAACGCCTAGAAAGGGAACAGAGGAAGCCCTCGGCGCCTCCTTCAAGCAAAAGGTAAAGGAGCAAAGCTATATTGGGGATGTCGAGCCCCCTATCCCTAAAAAAGGCCAATAAACCCACCAAAATACCTCAACCGTTGGGCGCGAGTTGGGAAGGGCAGACATTGAAATGTTGTAAAACCCCTTTTATGAAGAAAGGAAAACGAAGACCATTATCGAAGGCCACCTCAAAGAAGCACACCTTCTTCGGCACGGAAACTACGTAAAAGGTCAAAACGTCAGGGGACCACACCCGAACGCCAAAATGAGGTCTTTAACATTTAGCAAAGATAGCTTCATATGAGGGACCAACCTCTACAGTCCTTACGCTTAAAGCTAGCAGCCGGACGGGCGATTCAGGTATTCTAATCCCTTAGGATATTCAATCAGATTTATTCTCCCCTTACCCTTATCCAAGGGAAGAGGAAGTGGCCCAGAACGCTTCGGTGCCCGACCACTTGCCGAACAAATGGAGGTACTCCTAATCGGTCTGCAGCCTGGCAGAATGTACCAAGAATCACCTCCGATACGCAAAGAAGAGGAGCGACCCGGACCCATGATAGAAGCAAACAATAAAACCCAAGTTTGGCCAACCTAACCCTAGCGCCTCGTCGTATCATTCGAGAAGGGACCGAGAAGATAAAGACGCAGTGGACCCAGAAATACAATAAAGCTATCCCAAGAAAGACACCAGAATAAGACTCTGGGCCAAAAAGGTTTAGACAGAAGACTAAAGAAAAAGAGAAACTCAAATTCGCTAAAGGTAAAGAAAAGGTCTCAGGGTTAGAGGCACACAAGACAGAGGATGTTAGCGAAAGAAACAGAAGGAAACTGAAAGAAGTAGAAGAAATGAGCGCGAAAACCAAAGAGTCATCATTATCACAAGACATATGACGGCGACCAAGCCCTAACTAACCCAGCCCTGCTGACACGTGGGAAGTTGCAACTGCGAAACGCGATGCCCTTGCCCACGTACACCGTACACAAGGGCTGGGGGGCAACTGATAGGGTTTGAAAAATAAGGCTCACAGGCCCGCTCGCCAGGCCCAGGAAAGAGTCTGGGCTAACGAAATACGCAAGCCCATTCGCTAAACCCCAAAGAAGAGGCTTGCCCATTAAAGCCTTCAACCCTCACTACATTCAAGCCTTCGCGCCCAACTGAGTGAAGGTTCAATCCGCTCTACCAGTTACGATTATGGAAAGTCTTCCAAAGATAAGGGAAGGAATATATTATCCCGCAAAATCAACCAAATCTCATCAATAAGGAAAGAAATACAATGTGTCATCATCAAACCGGATCCCCCAATAAGGAAGGAAGATTATCCCAAATAAACTGCTCTTTCTATATCCATTACCAAATCCGATATTGATAATAACAAAAAATATCTCAACCAATGGGAACGAGTCCTAGTCACCATCCAACTGGTAGGACATCTACTATAAATACAAGACCACCCCATCGGTGAAAGGTACGCATATTCATACGCTGACATAAGCAACACATTCGCCCTCTGAGGAGTCCATCTTTTCTCTCAGGAAAGAACTGACTTAGGCATCGGAGCGGCCACGGGCGAAGCCCTCGCGACCCCTTCTTCTTGTTTTGCAGAGGAGTGCCACGCCCGCAGCCCGCAGATCAAGACGCAAAGAATCCTACTTCAGCCCCGACGATCCGTAGACTGGCACTGTACCCCACCGGGCCAGCCTTGCCCGCCCAACGACCCCAACACGCTCCACCCACCCTGGGCTTGAAAAAGCATCATCAGGCAATAATGAAATTAAAGAAAATGATTCTGAAATTAAATCCCTGATAGGAAAGAACCATATCTTTGAATCATAATGAAATCCTTGAGTTAATTAACGTGTAATTTTGTAAGGTATGTATAAAAAATTATAGCCAAGTAATTTTAGAATCCACAAAGATGATGAAAGGCAAATAAATTTGGGGATCGCATTCCTGGAATTATGAGTCTAATTTCGTTTACAGGTCACGTCATCTCTCATCTCTCATATCTCCGTCTTTTTCTACTTTCCGTTTTATATCGTTACATCGGGCATTGGATAAAAGAAAATAAAAAAGAAAAAATATTTCAAAATAATTTTTATAAAAAATTTAAATATAAATAAATTCTATAAAATTTTATATCTTTAAATTATTTAATATGGATAAAATAAGTTTAAAGTAATAAATAAAAATAATATACTTTATCTCTATTTTTATTTTTACTTTTTCTCTTTATTTTCTTTCTTTTACATCTTGTTTCAAAATTTTATGAATATCAATCATAGCATTTTGTTTTTGTTTGAAGTATGAACTTCTTATATCGAAGCAAATTTGAGAACATTAAAATATGTTGTTTATATATTCTTTACTGAAAAATTACAAATCATTTAAAGCTTTAATGACTCAAATGGTAAAAAATTGGGAAGAAACTATGAGAAATCCAAGTTTCAATCCTCATAAGAACAACAAAATTATATAAATATAATACAAAATGAATAAATGTAAAAAAAAAAAAAAAGAGAAATTACAAATAAAAGGGTATTTAGTTATAATTGGAAAAAAAGTTTTTAAATGATTAGTGATGAAATCTTTTTAGAAAAAAATTATATTTATGATACAACTCAATCTTGTTTTATGATTTGCAAACTCAAAATTTAAGGGTTTTGTATGTTCCCAAAAAGTACTAAAAGAAAGAAAAAAAAATACCAATTTTTTTAATATTTGGTTGTTCGATGAAAAATATAAAAAAAAAATTAACATAGCAAAGGGAAATTTAAATTGATGATGGAGCCCCTTTTTGTTTATAGAAATAAAAATCTTCACATGACTTAATTAATATCACGCTTTAGCATCCTTGAAGGAGCAGATTTTTCTGTAGACATTTTTATCAAATTTCAACCCTTCTGTGCATGATGCCGAAGATCCACTTCTTCTTCTTTTTTTTTTTTTTTTTTTTTGAGCATCCACTTCTGGTTTGTTAAAGCATTCTTTATCCATAATTCTTTTTCTAAAGTTTTTTCTATTATATTATACTCATATTGAATTAATTGCATGAATTTTAATAAATTTAACATAAACTAATATAATTAAATATAATTAATAGATTTTGATACACTTTTATACCTACATATTTCCAAAACAAAAAGTATAAACTTGTGACGCCCCGAACCCCGGAGGTCTCGTTGACCACCGTCAAGCCGCGGAAAAACCTGTGCGTCTCATACCATGAGACCCACATGTGTAAAACGACCCAATAGGGTCCACACATCCATACAACACAAAATGCATATTTTATACAAAAAGGAGTTTGTTTACAATCAGATGAATTACAATTTACACAAAACTGCGATCGTCTTCCGTAATTTACAAAATACTAAAAATAAGGCCATGGCCATTTTTTCGCCTCTACGGCCCCAAATGCATCCCATCCTCTGGGCGCACCTTCACCACCCGGGAATAAATATATTCCCTCGACAGGTGAGCAATACCCGGGGCAGCGGGAATTTTCATACTGGGGTTACTCCCACCTGCTGGCTACAGAATTAAGACACCAAACATTCAAGAAACATATATATCTACCAAATGTCTATTACGATATGGATGAGGATGTGACCCACCCACTCCCATGTCTCGAGGCCTCACTGACTCCCTCATGCATGCCTAACCCAAGAGTGAGAAAATAATGTTTTCAAAACAAAATATTTTTGTTCTTGAAAACATAATACCGATTTTCGATAAAATCTGCTTGATAACCCGAGGTGAATCACAGATACTTTCCATACCGCCATGGGTCCTCCTCCGAGATGAACTGTTGGACAACTAAGGCAATTCTTCGGAAAATCTTCCTTTGAAATTCCTTTCACAACCATTTTCCTTTTTCTTTCATGTCATGCACTCACACCTATTACTCTAGGTTTTCCCAGTGCATATGAAATGCATTATGCCATTTCCATACGATCCATGTTAATATATTAAGCATGCATATATTAACAAAATTTACACATGTTATTCATTCATATTAATAACACAAAATTAGCTCACATGGGCTAATAAACAAACCGACAGTCCATCATGGGGCTGCCAACAAAATCACAATCAACATGTTATTCACTCATGGCAATAACACAACATCACACAAGCCACACAAATGTCTGCGGGACTGGCCCGTTCACTTTAGGGATTTCTTCACTTGGTCCAAATCTTTTGGAACCAAAAACACGACCATCCAGGCCGCAAGATATCTCTATCCATTAAAATGGCTCTTAGCCAAAGAATAAAACAAGTAGGAGAAACCCATTACCTCTCTGAGTCACTGCCAAACTCCACAAAACCGGTACCCACGCCAGAGTCTCTCGCAGTCGTAGACCAACTTTGCTCGTCACGGAGTTCGCCGACGATAAATTTAGAGAGGCGTAGAGCTTTCTCTAGAATCTCTCCTTTCTCTTTCCTTTCTTTCTCTCTCTATTTCTCTTCCCCATCCAATCCTGGTTAGGGAGAAGTTAGCTATAACTGTCTCTTCACTTGCCACATGTCAACCTCCCATTGGTTGACTTGGATTTCCCTTATCCCTTATCCATCTACTATGGATCTTTGTCTAATGACATGATGCCATGTGTCTATCCATGGCCCACACTTGAACTCATGTTTGACTTGCTCACAGCTTGACACGTGGCGCCTCTTGAGCCACTCACAATATGCCAAGTGTCCCGCACTACCCCGTCGCCTTAAAAAATGTGAAATTCCGACTGTCTCGGAATTCGACGAAATTCGACCGCAGCTAGGATTTCCTCGCTGAGATGCACTCCAACTAAGAAAGTCCGTTTCATCATCTGAGATCTAGAAAAATTCTGGATTTTGACCGAAATTACCATTTTACCATTTTTTTCATAAAATTAGAATATTTTCGGGTTTTACAAAACTATTTGTCAATTATTTTTTTTTTTTTAGAAATTTTTAAAAGAAAAATTTCAAAATATATTTGTTAATTAAATAGAAAAGGGGAAAAATAAATAAAACAATCATTTTCTATGTTTATTTCAATAAAAAGTTTTTATTTTAATAGGTGGGAGTGGCACTCATATATTGAGGGGTTTGGTAATGGGTGTTAATTTTTCTTTTTAATTTACCATTTTAAACATCACAAATTTACTATTTTAAAGTAGCCTTCTCCTTTCCATATCACTTTCCTCATAGTTTGGTGTTCATTCACACTCACCACTCAAGGGTACCATGGATTTCGGGCCCAAAGACCTATCCAAAAGGCTTAGGAAGGATTAAAGCCCACGTGCTAAGCCCAAGCTTCAGCCCAAGTACTCTCGACGTTTTTCGTGGCCAAGTACTTACCTATAGGCCGTCATATCTCACAACACCTACAGATTTGTTGCCCGGGCACATCCTCTCCTAACCGGTTGTCGTCTCTAAGAAAATGGTTAGTCAATAATCTCCCGGCTGACCCATTGTAGATCAGAAACACATCCTCCCACAAATCACGTACGTAACCGCCCCTAGTATGATCAAACGACTTTTGAGGTGGAAGATTCGAATAACTTGACTATCCAATAACGATTGAAGCGCAAATGAAGTGCACTCCCCCTTCCATTTCGGAAACCAATCACCCGCTTTCCATAAAAAGTGGATCATCATCCTCCTCCATAAATAAGGAAGGAATCACAACAGGTAGGGGATCGAATATCTGACTAATAAACAAAGATATTTACTCTCTCTATTTCTCTGTCTAACTTAAGCATCGGAGAGGCGGCTAGCACACCCCCGCCGGTGTCTTGTTTGTTTTGCAGGTCCTTGTTGTCAGGTTAATGCTTCGACTATCCAGTGACTCTGAGAATCCAAGAGACAACAATTGGCGCCGTCTGTGGGAATGAACAACCAAAAAAGCTTATCGGCGATGTGCGAGGGCTTGACCACGTCGGCTATCAAGCGATCCCCCATACCCCGAAGCTTCGGTAGTTCCCGATCACTCACTGGTTCGTCGGATCCTATCACTATGACGAGCAACTCAACAAATTAGTCCCTTACGTAATTCGCTTTTCTCCGCCGATATGGAACGGCAAGAAGAGCGGGTGCCACGTATGATCAATTACGTAGTCGCGGTCGACCGGCCCGCAAAGAAGACACAATGATCGTGACGCGGCTCGCTTTGGAAGATGATCGCAGAAAATGCACGAGGGAGCAGCCTATCCCGCACTTCCGGGTCAAACGTAATAAAGGCAAGGAGCCCATCCCACTGTGTGATGTAGATGCGAAGAACGGGATGACGAGCATCTTCCGGGTAGCCGCACCCGATCTTTCACCCCCAAAGAACAACGCGTGGAGGTCGAATCAAGAAAGAGGCCCTGCCGCTCCGGCCGCTTCGCCGCGGGCATGCATCGCCGAAAATTAAGAGAAATCGCAGAGCGACGACGCTAGAGCAAGCCCTTAAAATATGCCCACAGAAGACGGGGCGTAGCACCACCATCAGTTCTGGCCCTCAAGACATGTTATCCTCTCACGGCCAACACATTCGCTACAACCCCATGCTTTGTCATACCACCTTTTTCCATGTACGATGGTTCCTCCGATCCGTATGATCACATGTCGCATTTCACCGCAATGATATTTAACAAAGTGAACGAATTCCCATCGTGCAAAGTGTTCCCCGACTGTACTGGGCTGGCCCGCCTGCCTCGTTCCACAAATCCCATGGAGATCTATCACCGCTTCAGCAAGCTGTGGGCTGCATTTGTTTCCCAAGACTGCGGCTCGCCTCGATTGTAAGGGAAATATCGCTTTCACAAACCATCTTCTAAGCAGGATGAATCCATCCGCGATTTCACTAGAAGATTTGGGTAGTTCGTCCAACAGATTAATTCGTATAGTATGGATGCGGTCCTCTAGAATTTCCGAAGGAGCTTTGGGCCAACCACCCCATTCTTCCACTCACTGTCTCTGGATCCGTCTGCGACAATGGAGGAATTGTACATACGGGCGAATAAATACTCAACGCTGGAGGACAATATCCAAGCAGCCTCTCAAACTGTGATGATCACAACTCAAAGCAGTCCTGGCCGCTAAGGGGCAACCAACAAAAGGGAGCCAGTAAGAACCGTAAACACTCCCGAGACTAGTCGAGAAAAGAGGAACCCCACGCTAATCCCTTTGAACATCTTTACAACAGAATTCTTCCTCTCATCCGGATCACCCCACTTCAAATGGCCCAGACATCGATTCAATCAGATCTCGCACAACGCAACCAATCTCTGAGATGTGATTACCATAGGGACCATGGGCATGAGACCAACCGATGTCGAAGCCTGAAATTTTTGGTGGAAAGGTTAATCAGGGCCGACCACCTCAGGAGATATGTTCGAGAGACGGTCTGTGGAGCTGAGGCCGCCCCCATAGTTGAAAGAATAGCAGCCGGCGAAGAGCTCTCGCTTGAACCTTAGTCTACCATAAACTATATACTGGCGGCCCGCTGACGAGATCAAGACAATCTAAGCACTTCAAAAGAGAAGGTTATTGCGAAGGCCACAACATGCATTCGATTGAACACCATTCACGCCCCGGATAAGAAGAAAACAATCCACCTAATCAATTCGCCCTATATCCTTTCCTCCTTTCCCCCTATGAACCCGTCCAGGGTCATCACTCCGCACCACGATGCACTCCTACTTACTCTATGTATTAATGACTTCGATGTGCATAAAGTACTACTGACCGCAGCCGCGCCAACTTGCTACAATTTCTCGCCTTCAGTGACATGAACATCTTCGATGATCGAAGTTCTCACAAGTGCATCGTCCCGGTTTAACTGAGCAACCACTCAGAATCGATGGGGCGACATTGCTCTCCCGCTGGCAAGGTGGCTAGTAGTTCAACAGTCTTATTTTCAAATACGAGAACCCGTCCCGTACAATGCTACATTAAGAACAGCCCAAATCGGGCCGCATGCTGAGATGAAAGTCGTGCCCTCGACCTACCATCAAATGATCGCCTACTCTCACTGTCGAAGGTGTTGACCTCCTGGGCACCCAACTAGCAGCCTCACAAAGGCTACCAAATGTCAGTACAGGAGCAGGAGAAAAACGAAAGCCCCTACAATCCGACCTTCGAAGCCCATACCTCATAATAGCAATTACAGCTCGCCGCCCAAGCAAGGGAAGAGGACAGGGAGCGATTGGCCGTAAACCTCCTGGTATCAATATGTCTAGACGGGCCGGATAAATCCACATATGTTAGTTCCCTCCTATCCAATGGGGAGAAGGAACAACACCGTTGGTGTTCTCAGTCAGTAATATGGATGTATTCTCGCCTTGACTCACCTGCATATCGAATTAACCCCGCACATGCCTCTCACGTCGAATGTCATCCTTCCTGGGCCAAGCCGCTAGACAAAAGTGAGGCGTTTCCACTGACCGCCATCAAAGTTATTCAAAGGTGAGGTGGATAATCTTTTTGAAAGCAAGATTCATCAGGAGATAAAGTATCCTAATGGACACCAATGGTGGTAGTCCTAAAGTGAATGAGAATGCGTGGACTACATGACCAATGAGGCATGCCTAAAAGATGCCTTCTACTCTCGATAGATCGCATTGTCGACGCTGGCTTCGGGCCGGCACCGATGTCACATTCCCGATGCCTTCTGATATCATCAAATACCCATGACCATCGCACGCTAAAAATAGCATTCATCACCCCGCACGAGCTAGTATGCTGGCAATGTAATATCGCTATTTAAAAAATGTGGGCAATATATCGTGAGGTCAGACCAAGATGTTAAGGCCGCTTACTAGGAAAACCATAGATGTATATCATGACATATCAGAAGTCTAAGGAACGCCGACCATGCCGAACACTTGCAAGAGGCTTTGAACTCCTAAGGGTGTACTAAGATGAAGCTCAATCCATCAAATGCGCCTTTGAGTCAAGTGGCCGCATTCTTGGGTTCTTTATGAGTGACCTCAGAGCTGATAGAAGCAAACCCCCGCCACCTTAAAGCTATTTCTCGTGAGTCCCCTACCCCGTTTAAAATTTACAACGCTTGACCGGTCGCGCCCTAGTGGTGGCTTTATCTCTGGCATGCACTCCGCTCTAAACTGCTCTTTATACTTCAAGGGGCCAATCAGACCGGATGGAATGAGGAATGTGATAAAGCCCTCACATCAATCAAACAGTATCTTGCAAAACCTCCAGTCTTTGCTAGCCTGCCGGCAAACGCTTCAGATACTTAGCGCTTCCGTATGTCTCAATGAGTGAGAATAGAGCAGAGGCCGCATTTTCCTCCACAAGTCCTTAGTCGGGGCGGTAACTGACACAAAACCCACCCCGGAGCGTACATTAGCCCTCCGGGTAGCAACTAAGAAGCTCCGCCCATACTTCCAAGCACACCCCATTATTGTGCTAACTAACCTCCCTCTTCGGAGCACCATTCACAAGCCTGACTTGTCTAGGAGATGGCTCTATGGGCAATTGAATCAAAGCAAATTCAGATTCAATATGCTTCGGGCTGGGCCGGGCTAAAAGTGCATGTCGCAAATTTTCTAGCGCAGATCCCTCAATCCTAATAAGCTTCGACAGCCTTGAAATGGTGGAACCCAATGTAGAAGTGGGCATCTGGGCAAACCCGAGCTGCATCGGTTTGCAAACTTAAATCTCCAAGAGGGGGAAAAAGATTGCAGTAACTAAGAAGCTCGCCTCCAACAAACGAATCAGAGGCATGAGGCCATCTAAATCGAAATCAATTGGCACCATAAAGTATCATCCGACAAGCTTCGACCAAAGTGATTCTCGCTAGTGGTCAAGAAGTAAACGAGAGTATGAGTCATGAGACCTGATGGCAAGGTATGTATCCCTCGGGTTAAGCAACGCCAGGTGCCTGGAAGCTTAGAAGCTTGAACATCCCCAAGCGACTACAACGAAAGTGACGCCTGGGCCGTGAATCAGCTTTCTTCCGATAACGTAAAATAGTGTTATCGCCATCTATTTCAAGCCATATTCTTCAATTGTCACTACCCAGGTAAGTCATGTGGACGAGGTCTCCCCTTCTTGGATGAACCCCATAGTGCAGTATATCAACACGGGAGAACTCCCAGCCGACAGGGACAAAGCTCACAAGATCCAAATCCAGTCAATCAAATTCTCTTTGGTTAATGGGCAGCTGTTTAAATGATCCCTAAACGGGCCTTACTTTAAGTGCTTAACTACCGAAAGGTGGACAATATGTATCAAGCCACCATGAAGGTGTGCAATCATTCAGCAGAAAAACACTGGCACACAAAGCCCACACTCAGTGGTATTATCAAGCAATCATGATCTCGACGCCGACATGCATAAAAGTGTGACCGATGCTAGTGGCAAGCCCCTGCCTTGAGATCACCATCTCATAACTTAATTTCCATAACGAGCCCCAAATTTCTTCTCAACGGGGAATTGACATAGTCGAGTCAGCTCCCCACCCGCCCCGCTAAAAATACACATATTTGGTGGGCCACCGATTATTTCAAAGAAGTGGATAGAGGCTGAGGCTTTTGCATCAATTAAAGATAAGGATGTCACTCAGTTAATCTAGAAGAATATTGTATGTCGGTTCGATATACCCCAATCAATTGTATTAGACAACGGACCTCAATTTGATAGCCGGGCATACAGGAACTTCTGCCAGGAGTTGAAAATAAAGAATTTATATGTGAACCCTACTCGATCCACAGGCTTGCGCGACTCACTTTTAAATGAAAAGAAAATGTGGGTCATTTTGAAGCTTTGGAAAATCCGTCCCGAGAGGAACTGCTCGAGTCACCACTTACTTTTTATTTATTTATTTTTTTAAACGGGGAAATGAAGCAAGAACAAAAACCCCTCATTGACTCAACAGAAAAAGCTGTCTACAAACTAGATTTCTCGGGTTCTGGGATCAATACCATCGAAGGTACCGTGCGAGGTAGCACTCTCTCAGTCTCGAACTCGCCTATACTAGTGATTTGGGTATGTGGGAGCATATGTGTCAAAGATCAAACAACCTCCTAGGCTACATAGATGGCTCGAATCACACCAACTTACTCAGTATCCAACATAAATACTCAACCAATCAAAACAATGGGTGCGTACCTATGGTTCCTAGCCAAGCACTGCATAAGAGGTCAATCAACAAGCTCAAATTCACCACAAATGTCAAAGTCCAAACACCATGTACGCATATGAATACAAATACCAACGCCCAAGCACGCACTGAGTCCTTAAATTAAGGTCAGTAGAATAGGTAGGCAAATAATACATCATACATCGCATTTAAAAACCAAATATCTGATCCCATACCAAAAGAAGTGGAAGAGTTGAATGCAGGTAAGTGGTTTGCTTGCTTTAGCACACATTCCTTTAAAATCCCACAAACCAAACCATACTTACCAATCCCACATTGCCCACTACCCCACTTTGTTCAAATTGAAACTGAACTCATACCCTAAAGGCATCCTATAGGTTCCTTAGAGCAAATGGGAGCACGCCATAATAGATTCGGGCTTGAAACATGCTAAAATAGTGGGTCAGCTTATGAGTCAGGTTTTTTGCACAACCTATTGAACCTGGGCTCTCAACAAGTCCAAACGACATAAAATTTTGAAACTTTGTCAGCAAATTCCTCATATAGTAAGGAATCTAACAAAACAAACGGTGCATGATTCGAGCCCGGGGATGAAAGTGAGAACCAACTAAACACAAAGAAAGTGTTCTAAAACTAAGGTTTCGCAAACTAAGCCACCCCATTTTATTAAAATGAAGACCATGGGATTCACTAATTTACAAGTAATACAGCCACCTAGATCCCATGAACCTAACTGAAATTCAGCCATTGTTCCTAGAAAGTCATGTCATTCACAAAACGTCCCAACACAAATTTCTGGGAATGAACCCAAGTAACCATTTGCAGATGCAATGCCAAAGGCTCAAACCAATCCCAAGGAGACAAGAGACAACCTTGCAATCACACACCTACATTCAGCTAATAATCAGGAACCTGCTCATCCAACTCAATACACAATCCAAGCTACTGTTTCGGAAAACTGAACCTAATGAACCGGTTGGTCTGGTTTCCCAACCGGTCCATCCGGTTGAGAGAAGTTCTCAAAATTTGTCAGGACCTTCCTCACAGTGTCAGGAATCCAACAAAATAAACAGAGTGCAATTCTGACTTCGAATGAGTGAGAATGGCTAATAAACAAAGCAAAGTACTCCAACCGGTTATTTCTGGAACTGAACCTAATGACCGGGCTGGTCCGGCTTCCCAACCGCCATCCGGCTGAGGAAAAACCTGGTACTTGGTCAAAATTTCTTAAAGAATATGAAACTAACAACAAACTGCATGATTCTCGCCTGATGAAAGTGAGAACTAACCCAAAACAAACCGTTGTGTTTTCTAAAACCGGGCTTGCCCAACAGAAACTGTTGAACTGGCTCCCACATATGAGCGTGAAAACCGTACCATTCAATTCAAAGGAATGACACCCATGGAAGTCCCCATAGTTATCATCATTGTGCAGACCTTGAAGGTCTCACGAGATAATCAAAATGAAATATGCACGAAGGCCAATGAGCTCTTATCAACCGAAATCTCGCCTTCCATGGACCATTGCCTTACCTAACAACCGTGCTTCGGGCAAGCAAAAAGATATATTTTACTCAAGGATCATAGAATAGGGAAGAAGATATGAAATGAGAAAGTGGAGCAAGGGCCCAGCTTCTTACCTCTTCCACAAAACGCGTAAAAATCCAAGCTAAGCATCCGAAAAATCAAATGTGCATCCGAGCCCGGAAAAAGTGCCAAAGGTCCCTCTACACTCTAATCTTTCTCCCCTTTTATACTGATTCCCACCTCAGCCTCTGAGTCCACCTGGTGTTTTCCACCTTCAAACTCTGGAAAGAGCTCCATTAGCCTTGAAACCACACTCCCCAATAACTCCCCTCACCAATTCCCCATGCAAGTTGACTCCCTTAAGTTTTCAGCATGCTTCACCACCAAGTATCCACATGGATTCATGGTGGGCTGCATTTAAGTCAAGAAAAAGCCCAAATGGACCTGTGGCGCCTCAAGACCTGTCCGGGAGCATATGGGCATGATCCATGGGATTCAGCTCCAAAATCACAAAATCGCTCCACACAGCCGGACGAACCCATTGAACCTGGATGCCAATGTCGAAATGATTGAGGTAATTATGAAATTTTGACATCGTTCCCTAAAGAATAAGAAGACCAAAAAAATAAGGTACGCCCAAGTTCTGAATAGGAGATATGATCAAACAAGGAGGAGTGCTAGCCAAAATCACCAAATAACAAAGGTTGTGATATGTATCGCCCCAACGAACCAGCTTCAAACCGATTATCGACCCGCTGAAAAAATTATGAATTTTTAATAGAAATCTCCTTGGTGAATAAGGAATCCAAAAAAACAAATGGTGCACGATTCCGAGTTCGAACAAGGGAGATACGATCGAAATAAGCTCAAGTGCTCCGAATTTGACATACTCCAATAAACTCCGATTGAGCTAAAACCTCAAGGGGCCCCACTTGCTTCCTATGGCACGATGCCAATAAAAAAAATTGCCATGATGACACTTCGAAGTGAACTACATACGCACTCAATGGACCACATACAAGCCCACTTGAGGCTCAGAAACCGACTAAGGTTAAATGGGTCCTTAACGGTGCCATGTGAGATGAAAGGTGAGTGTGACACCCATAGGATAAAATGTAAGGTTGGGAGGGGACAAAATCGGAGGCCTACAAATATGCCCCTTTGCGTAGTGAACGAACGAGTAATCAGGAGTGCAAAGTGCAAAGTGCAAGCGATGCAAGAGTGAAATGAACTCTAAAAAGAAGCCAAATGACCAACAATTTTGTCCCCTTACCTGACCGCAGTTAATGGAACAGATTCGCCCGGATCGGTTGACTGCGAGGAAACCCAAGCACGATGCCTGGGAAGATGAGTGATATGGGCACAATGCTAGAAAAGATAATGAAATCCGATAAAAACACCGGAGAAGGGTCTGAGTGAGTACCGGGAAGGTTGGATCAGGGCGAGTACCGAAAAAGTAGAATCCAGGCGAGTTCCGAAAAAGTAGAAATCCGGGCGAGTACCGGAAAGGTAGAATCCGGGTGAGTACCAAAAAAGTAGAAATCTGAGCTAGTGCCTAAAGGTGGAACTTGAGCGGTACCGGGTGCGGTAGAATCCGGGCGAAAGCCGAAAAGTAGAAATTCGTGCACCGGAAAAGGTGGAATCTGTGAGTACCGGAAGGTAGAACCGCAAGTACTAGAAAGTAGAAATCCGGCGAAAATCTGAGAAGGGTCCGAGTGAGTACCGAAAGGGTAGAATCGCGCGCCGGTAAAGTAGAAATTCGGGCGAGTAACAAAGGTGGGAACTGGCGGTACTGGAAAAGTAGAACCGAAATGGTGGGAGAAGGGTCCCGATGAGTACCGAGAAAGGTAGAATCCGCAGTGGCGAAAAGTAGAAATCAGGCGAGTATCAAAAGGGTAGAACCGGCGACACGGAGAATCACCAAACTGCGGATAGGATGCCAAAACTATGTCGTGACGCCAACCGGGAAGGATGCCCTAAAACAAACTTAGAGCAAATGAGGAGACCTCAGATGCAACCGCCGAGTGATGAGTCAAAAATCATCGATTTTTAATCCATTTTTCTAATTTAAATGACAATATTTAACAAGCCGACATCAGCAGAATATGGATATTTTACTCAAATATAATTTTGCAGAGAATTACAGCAAAATCAAAATCCCCAGCAAGAACTAGAAGAAACCAGCCTAATAGCAGAATTGAAGTCACAACTGAGAAGTGAAGTTGCAACAAGGATGTCTTTAGTTTAGTTAAGTCCAGGTCACGACACCACCAAGACTAGTCTTGAGAGAAAAAAATGGAAGGTCGTGATCAAGCCAACTCACTGACAGAACGTGAGGTCGCGGTAATTTAAATACTAAGTCCCCCAGAAATAGACGTTGCGACCAAGGAAGAGTTGCTGAAACAGAAGGAATATTCAAGGAAGAATCTTAGGTCGCGACACCATTCTGAGGTCGCGACGCCAAATGAAGACAAAGCAGGTCGCAACATAAACTCAGGTCGCGGACGTTGGATCTATTGATGGCCATAGACGAGGTCTCTCGCATGAAAATCAAGTTGCAACTAGTTCTTAATTGAAAGACTCAACTCAAAGTTACGATGTGCTTTTGAGGTCGTGACATGAAACAAAGACAAGGGGTCTCTACATGGAGGGATTTCAGTCATGTAATTAATCATTCAGGTCGCAACTATAATTAAGCAATCTGCATAAAACCTACCGTAAAAAAAGAGTACTATAAGGTCGCGACACTACTTTGCGGGTCGCGACCAAATAGAGACTAGAGAAAAGGAAAATGGTTGCAAATCGAAAAAGAATAGGTTATGCACCGTAAGGAAGGCAAGGAGTAAAGAATCAGGTCGCGACCCAGTTTTTCGATCGCGACTAAAAATTCAGTACTGATGAAGATAGAAGGTTGCCACAGAGATAATCGGTGTCGTGACTAAGTACATGTAACTGAGACAAAGACAAAGGATCGGCAAGGTAACAAAGAGGTTGCGACTTGCTTTCGAGGTCGCAACCAAGAAAGCGGTGATAAGAGAAATTACTTAGTCGCAACTTGTTATCGATGTCGTGACAAGCAACATGTATGAGTATAGAAGCTCAAACAAAGAAGTCACAAATGGTAAAGTTAAGTCATGACCTAGAACTCGAAGACATGACATAGGGATGATGTGGTCGCCACTCAAAATAGAGGTCGCGACGCAAATGAAGAATGTGCAAAGAGCCATGTCGACTCCATTTTGAAGGTCGCCACCACTCAATCAAGGCGCTTGCAAGGAATCTAGTCACAATCAAGATGTCGTCGCAACTAACAAGTACAATGAAAGAATTCAAGTCACACCATTTCAGCCGTGACTTGAAAACAAAGAAACCTGGCCTCTCTTTTAGGAAATCCACCCAGAGTTTGGAATCAAGCCCAATTTAGACAGCTTATCAATAGCCCTTATAATTTTTGCAAAGAAGCCTGCCTTCACGTACCTGTGAACTCGGGAAGTTATGAGTAAGGACTCATCAGATATTTTTAGAATAGATTTTTTTTATTTTCTTTTTTTTTACTTTCTTTTTTTGGATTTGAACCAGTGATCTGTGTAGAAACGATGAAGCTGGATTTAATTTCTGATTTTCTCTTACCATTAGTACTTGAAATTAATGGAGTCTAGACAAATTTCTGGAATTCGTTCGTTTCAGTTTATTACAATTACAATGGGTGTACTTGATCAATGATCCATTGTCGATTGTAATGCAGTAATGAGAACGCAGTTTCACTAGATTGATTTACTGTTAGCATGCTCTTCGTGATCAATTGGGGAGAAATACTGGATTCGAATTTATTTGATTTGATGTTATTTGACCGACTAGCTCCCAATAGCAAAGACATTATACCATTTCAAGAATTGTTTCCTGCTCTAATTTCCAAGAGGCCCTCTGCGTGACACAGAGATGGAGATTCCTGAGAGTTGGGAACATTCCACTTGTGGGTATGATAGATTACCATTGACAAATTACTAAGCTCTGAAAGTTCACCTCGATAAATTCCTTCACTCATAATTGATGTTAGAGGGGGGAACATTTATCATCGTAAATAATCGCAGACTTCACCTTAATCTCGAGGGAAGTTCCCAACCCCCGTGCTAGCAAAAATCTAATCAAGGGAAGGGAAGAACCATTAGATTTAAAGGATGAGTCATCAATTGAGTTGTAGAAGTTTTGTAGTAACCCTGAAAGGGGAATCAAGAAATCTGCAGTCTCAAGAAGTGGGTGTGAAGTATTGAGAAAGAAAAATACCCAGATCTTGCAAGAAGGTCAAAAATACAAGTAGCTGGTTAGATCCTTGTCTTTGAGAAAAGCAGGGGCTTCTAACCAGTGAATATGGAGAAATCCAATTGCATATTAAGGCATCTTCAACAAATCCACATCCAACAACAGAATAGAGTAATGCAAATTAATGTGTGAACTGCCTCTTTCACGCATTCTCCGATAAAGGTTCATTTCTCATGGAAAACCGATTCACCAAAGATTTGCTCTTTTTTTTTTTATTTTTTTTTATTTTTCGTGTGATCGTTTGTAACATTTAAATTCCTTTACATTCCTAGCGTATCATCTAGAACTATTATCTTCTAGATTAAACCATCACTATTCATGAAGTTCAAATAGTGTGGATCTTAAGTATTCAGTAGTTGATTCCAAATTTTGTCAATATCTCGTGGGAATGATATCCTGACTCTTTACATCCATTTTACTACTTGTATGATCCTCGGTGCACTCAAGTGTCTTAGATTAAAACCATTTTCAAATTAAGCAATATAAAGTAATTTTATCAATTATATCCAATGGATTCCAAATAGACAAAGATGCAAGAGAATTGTAAGGCTCTTGTAACTAAGTTAATTTGAAGGTTTTAGTTTATATAATCACAGGCAAACAAGTTTTATGGCGTCGTTGCCGGGGATTGAAAGAATTTGACAAATCAATATTCTGACCAAAAGGAAATGCTAATTTGACATTTTTCTTTGAATTTTACAAAATAAACACAAAATAGTTTTACTGAAGTGGTTAATAAATCACTTATCTTTTAGAAAGCTTAATCGAGAATTATTTTACTAATACCACCGATTTCATGTAATCTTAGTGTTTCTCCATTTCGTAGAAGGTATCTCATGCACGTAGCCGTAGCCTGATCTCGTCTTCTCTTGATACTGAGCTGGAAAGAACACTGAGGAATTTGAGGAAGTAAAAAGAGCAGGCGAAGCAACTATGGCAGATGAGAGAATTAATTAGACAGTTGAACAGGAGACAGCCGCAGAGAGACTTCGAAGGCAAGATACTATGGAGGATTTCTGAAGACCTGTCATCCAAGCAAAATACTCTGCAGTTAGACAACCTGCTGTGGAAGCCAACAACTGAAGGGAACCACTTTGATCACAATGGTGTTCAAGAAGATCAATTTACAGCCACCTTACCGAGGACCCTAACGAGCACTCGGGTAGACTCTCGTAGATGGCAAATAATGAAGTCAATGGGTGTAAGACCAGTGATCAAGCTGCAACTCTTCCCTTTTCTTGAGGGACATTGCAGCCACCTGGTTTGATTCCCTACCATATGGCTCAATGAATACATGGGAGGAGCTGGTGGAAGCTTATCTTGGCAGATTCTTTCCCCCTTCTCTCACCTCTGAGAGAAGGAAGGAGATCAGTGTGTTCAATCAGGGGGAAGATGAAAGCCTATATACCGCTCGGGAAAGGTTCAAAGACTGCTGAAGAGATGTCCTATGTATGGCATAACCAAGACAATAAATGGACATCTTCTACCCTCCACATGGAATGATACCTAAGGGTATTATCGATGCTTCTGTCAGGTGGCATTCAAAAAGAAAAAGTGCAGAGGAGGCAAGGACTTGATAGGACTCGCCAGTGCAATATGAAGAATCCATCCGACCGTGAAGCAACACCGAGTGCGGGAGTGGGATCATTGAACTTAACAAAATGACAGCCATGGAAGCAAAGCTAGATGCAATCATGCACCTGGATGGATGGGGATAAGAGAAAGAGGTCAGATTCTCGCTTCATGATGTGAGCACAGATAGAGAAGGAATGAGAAGAAGTGTTGAGGGATTAGTTGAAGAGGATCACTACCAGGTTGAGGAGGCCAAATACTTGAATGAACAAAGGAGCTATCATTTCAAGCCTAATCTCAACTTACCTACACACTATAATCCAAGACTGTAGAACCATGAGAACTTCATACGGCGGGAGATAATACAGGCCCAAGATATCGGGCGTAATTACCGCTGAAGGGTATCAGCCAACAAGGTTCCAAATAAAGAAGCAGTGAGAGCATAAATGAATATCACGGGCAAAAAGAGGGCCCATTTTGAAGAGCAGATGTCGTAGCTCATGGGGATAACAAGAAGCCGGTTAAACCTATATGAACAGTAAGTTTAATGAGTTGGAAAATTTCAAATTCAACATTCATATGTTTCCAAGCAAACACAAAGGTATCACTAAAGAACTTGGAAACACAAGTAAAGTACTGCCCCGAATATGCAACTGCACAAGGGTGCATTCCTAGCGACACTCAATAACCCAAAGGATCAAGATGGAAATTCCTACTGAGAAGTGGAAGGAAATGAAGACGCTAGTAAAAGCAAAGAAGGAAAAGACTCGATGAAGAAGAAAAAGAAACTGAAGAGAAGAAGAGAAGAATATGTCGTAAAAGATGTCGCATGCGTAAAAGCAAAAGCCAACTCGAGCACTCGAGAAGAGTCAGAGCTAAAACAAAAGGAGAAAGTACAAGCTTACACCTCGCATACATTTTCTCGAGGCTTCGTAAGGCAAGGAGGGAAGAGCGTTTTCTAAATTATGGGAAATATTCAAGAAAATAGAAATCAATATTCCCTTTGTAGAGGCAATCAATCAAATGCCGAATTATGCAACATTTCTGAAGGAGATACTGAGGAAGGAATAGTGAACTTGACTGCCACTTACAAAGGCAAGGTCCGTGAGAAGTCTTCAGTAAAATCAAGGACCTAAGTAGCTTTATCATCTCGTCCATTGGGAAATATGAATTCAAGAAAGGCCTTATGTGACTCTAAAGCAATATAAATTTGATGCCTCTATCGCAGGCATGATTGAGTTCGGGGGAACCTCCCAACAAAGAATTACATTACGCGGGTCGACAGATCCATGGTACGAATTTAAGGTGTTCTTGAAGATGTGCTTGTCAAAGTGGGGAAATTTATCTTTCCTGTGGACTTTGTGATCATGAAAATGGAAGAGGATACCCAAGCTCCTATATTGCTAGGAAGACCATTCTTAGCAACCGAGTCGCTTGATCGGGATGTGCAAAAGTGGTGAGTCAATTTTAAGGAGCAGGATGAAGCAAAGCAGCACTTAACCTTAACAAGAGCTGAACAACCCGATGTCGATGCAGAGATTTGTATGGTCGTAGGAAAACAAGAGGTCCTATCATGGTTAACTGAATTCGATTGTAATCTTCAATTTTATCTACTAATGAAACTGGCATGAATTTCCAAGATTCTAAGAGTATTTGACAGAATTATTACCTTCCAAATAAGTAAAATATGTATGTTTCTTGGTCCTGAATGAAAACAAATAAGAACATGTATGCGCAAGGAACGTAGTTGTCAACAAGAGACTAGTGCGTATGGTTAATATTGAAAGAATTGGTTTAGTCACTTAAAATATGCTTTCTTAGAAACTTAAAAGGAAAAACCAAGAATCATATCACCAGATTGAATAAATTCTGGCGAATAAAGCCATTGCAAATTCTCGAGAAAGTACAAGGAAGCTATTGCTTGGTCAATTGAGGATTTGTGCGGTATCATCCCTCCATTCGCATGCACAAAATATTGTTAAATGAGGATGCAAAGACTTTACTGAACACCAAAGGAGGTCAACTGATGAAAGAGGGTCACGGGGCAGGTGTCAAATGTTGAATGTGCCTTATATATGCACATCGTATACCTCTCGGGTGAGCCTAGTTCACGGTTCCCAAGAAGGGTGGATTCAATCAGGATCGTAAACGAGGAAAATGAATTAATTCCACAAGAATCGTGATGTGATGTAGGGTGTGCATGTGACCACAGAAACTTAATTTCAACTTAAAGGACTATTTTCCCGCTCATCGACCGATGTTGGATAGGTTAGCGTGACACCTCACTCGCTTTTCTCATGATATTTGATATAATCAAATTGCCATTGCACCGAGGACCGTAGAAACCACTTTTACATGCCCATTTGGTACTTTTGCTTTGGGAGAATGCTATTCGCTCGGTAATGCCTGCCAGCATTCCAAAGATGCTGATGTCTATATTCTCATCGCAGAGGAAATTATGGAGATCTTCACGGATGATTTCACAAGCAGAGGACCAATTTTGCAAATTGCTTGCATAATTTAGATTAAGAGATTGATTGTGTGCTGTGACAAGAATCTAGCCCCGAATCGGGGAAAAAATGTCATTTTATTGAGAATGGTATAATGGTTCGGCACATGATTTCTCGCAGTTGGTACTGGAAGTAGACCAAGAAAAGGTTTCAATTATAAAAATCTCATGCCACCAACAACAAATAAGGGAATAAGAAGCTCGACATGCCGGTTTTTACGTAAGATTTATCGAGACTTCTAAATTCGCAAAGCATTATGCAGATTGGCCGGAAAAAGATGCCAAGTTTAAGCTCATGAGTCCCGCTGTAGATCTTTCGAGAGATCAGATCGGGAATTAGTCGGGCTCCCATCATGGCAAAACTAAACTGGAACAAGGAGTTCGAACATGTGTGATGCCAAGACTATGCAACGGGAGTCGTGATTGGGACGTAGAACCGACAAGATGTTTAAGGCCATATATTATGCCAAAGAAACCTTCTTGTGAATTGAAGCTCAAGAGAATTACTCAACTAATGGGGTACGGTATGTCGCTATAGTATTTGCATGTGAAAAATTTAGGTCGACATATCAACTCGCGTCATTATCCACACCATCGTTGCCGCGAATTAAGTATCTGATGGAAAGGTTAAGCAAAGCTAAGATCGATCAGTATATCAGTATTACGTGAATTTGATTCCTCGAGATCAAAGACAAGAAAGGTTGTGACAATGTGATAGCTTATCATTTGTCAAGAGTTGAAAAGCCTACTGTACAAGAAGAAGAAAAAGAAATAGCATAACATTTCCAGATGAGCAGCTTATTTCACTGGCTCCAATCACCTGTATACTGATATTGTGAACTTTTTAAAGACGTGGGGTTATGCCACCGCATCCGCCTACCAATGAGAAAAAATTAAGGACCTGACAAAGAGATTTTACATCCGGGACGACCGACCATGTTCAAAAGAGGAGCTGATATGATAATCAGGATGTGTGTACCAGAGAGTGAACAAGGCAAGATCTTGCACGAATGTCATGCATCACCATATGGAGGACACTTTCAGGAGATTGAAATGCTCTACAAAATTCTCAATCAGTTTTTATCGCCTACTATTTTCAAGGATTGTTTTAATGGGTGAAATTTTGTGATCAATGCCAAAGAATGGAAATGTTAGAAAAGGCATGAAATGCCCCGCAAGGTATCCTCGTGGCGCAGCTATTTGATGTTCGGGGGAATAGACTTCAGGTCCTTTTCCACCTTCGCTAGGAAACACATACTCCTAGCTGTGGATTATGTATCCAAATGGGTCAGGCAAGAAATTGTTCCAAAAATGATGCTAATACAATCGCATTTATGTAATTATATCGGGACTTAACTATCATCGCTGACGGCGGTCACTTTTGAAAGTTAAGGTGTTTGATAAGACTCATGAGCAAATATGAATCAAACACATTATGAGCTTGGCTTATCATCCTCAAACAAATGGGCAGCCGAGATTTCTAATAGGAGATAAAGAAAATTCTAGAAAACCGTAAGTCTTAGAAGAGATCGTCCTTGAAACTTAAAGGCTGATGACCGCGGGCATACAGATAGCCTTATAAAACCCCATCGAATGTCCCCATACGTAATCACCTATGGTAAACCTTTTGTCACCTTCCCTCTCTGTAATCGAATATAAAGCTATGTGGGCTATCAAGAAGCTGAACTTGATTTCAAGGTCGCGAAAGAAGAAAGGCTACTCTAACCGTAATGAATTAAAAGCAGCCGAGGAATGAAGCCTATGATAATGCCATAAAATTTACAAAGATAAAACAAAGAAACTGCATGATCGTGCTGATTCAGGAGAGAATTTGAGGCGTGAGATCAAGTCCTCGTTATTAAACTCCAACCAAACTCTTCTGTGGAAGCCGGAATCAAAATGGAGCGGACTATACACGTAATATCAAGTACAACCTATAGAGCGTTGACACCGAGAACCAAAGAATGGAGAGAGGAATTCAAGGTCACGACGTAGATTTAAGCACTACCTTGAGAAATTCGATAACAAAATGATTCCAGTTTTGAGGAGAAAAATTTGAGGAACAAGGATTTAATAGCAAGAAGTCCAGCCTAAGGGACTCAAACTATATTTTGTGGGAGGCAACCCACATTACTGGGCTTGTTTTGAGTCTCTGCGGTTAGAAATTTGATTTTTTAGTAACCTGGTGTGATTTTATTATTACGTTTAATGTATGCATGTTTTTTTTGTAGGACAATAAAAGTGTATATGTATAAATCTCTCATCCAAATTTCCACCGTGACACGACAAAAAGAGGGCAGTATATTCTTCTTTTATTAATGCTAATTGTTTCAGATAAAACATGATTGAATTTTGGGAAAATTTTTAATGTCTGATTCAATTTTAAATCCGTTGCATTATAGAGTTGATTTGGTGAATGTATAAATGCTGAGAATGAAATGTACTTGTTTTGATTGGATTTATTGAAATTTGTTTGAAATGGAATGGTTAGAATTAGCATAAGAAAATCTCAGGTCACAACATCAACCCTTATGTTGAGACCACATCTCAGGTCGTGGAAAAGCTAAGTAGGTCACGACCAGAAATGGTTAACTCCAAATGAATTTAAGTCTTAACTTTTCGAATAAAGGAGCGACAGCTAAGAGGAGTTAATGAAACGCATTAGTGTGGTGACTCAAAATTTAATGTTGCAACCTTCCATTCAGCAATCATAACCTCGAGCCCATCAAAACAAGTGTGAAGCCAAAAAGCCATTTCATACAAAAACTTCAATTCATCTTCATTTCCTTCCAACTCTTCTACTTTCACTTCCTAATTCTTCGAATCTCCAAACCCTAAGCCTGTGAGTGCGAACCTAAGCATTTCTCCAAAATTTTCATTCATGGATGCAAATCAGCAAGGTACTTTGGATCTTAACGGAATGATCAACGAGATTATGTGTGAGTATGTCCAGGGGGAGGAAGAGGTTCATTTGGAACCTCAACCTGAGAAAATAAACAATGTCGAACCAGAAACTCAACCATAAGAAGAAAAGCAAGCTATAGAAGAGAGAGCTACCAAGAGAAAAAGAACTACAGAGCAGGAGAAGAAAGGAGAAAATGAGGAAGAAGAAGATTTCGTCGCAAGCTCAAGCTCAGGAACAGTGTGTAGCCGAAAAGGGCTTACAGAGAAAGGGGTTTTTGGAAACCAATTTCCCGCTTGCATTAATGTAGAAGAGGGACGGGAGTTTTCTCATGAGCAATAAAGTACCAGGTTTTTCCGCTTTCTGGGCAAGAGAATTCTACGCGAATATGGTAGATGAAGGATGATGATAAAGCTTTTAAAGAGGGGTCTGGTATCATCTCTGGACACAAAAAGGATCAACGAGATCTTCAAGTCAAGACCAAGCATGGGTCCAATTCAAAAAATGGTCGACAACCCAAACTATGATAAAATCCCGGTCCCGTTTGACTCAAAAGGAAATGTGGGAAGCGACAAAGAAAACCCATACTATGCTATCGATGTGGGGTCCTCTGGGCGTAAGAAGCCAAGGTATGGTTTTACTTCATCTGCTTTGTCATCATCCCAACAAACATTTGCCTCCGCGAAGAGATCATGAGGCTAAGGATTCCGTATGCCCCGCGTTAAAAGGTTATAAGATGAATGTCAGCTCCAATCAAGCGCTCAATCGTGAGGATACCACCTAAGCAATAAGAGAGATTCATCCTCACCCACCCACCATCACTAGACTAAGTGTATCGCGGCGTGGTGGTAGATCTGAGGAGAGAGTAACCCGTCTCACCGGATCCCACGTGAGCAATGGAGTCCAGAACAAAAGTGTAAGGTTGTGAGGTATAAACACCCAGGAGCATGAGTGGCATTTAGCATTCAAAGAAGAGTAGAGGAGATACCATCTCGAATGATCCCATCGAGCCACTCCTATCCAGCAAAGGTGAAGCTCAAGAAGGAATGAATGAGTGCAGATAATTTAAATGCTCAAATCCATGAAGAAAGACATGGAAGAGAGGGAGTAAAATGGGGAAAAAGGCAAAGAACAGAGGAATCTCAAGAATAATTTAGAAGGAAGTATATGGGAACAAAAATGAAGCAAAGAGAGCAAGAATGGAAGGAAGAATTAAAAGAAGAGAAGAAAAGTAAATGAGGAAAATGAAGGCAAGCCAGCTTTATAATAACCAATTCAAAGAGATAATCGCTTACCATATTAAGAAAGAGGGAAGCAGAGATGGAAGGGAATATAATAAGAAAAATAGAGGCCTTCAAATATATGTACAAAGAGCAAAGCTTCAAAGAGTTCGGGAGGTCACGGGCGAGAGAGATAAACATTCAAGACAATGATGCCTACGTAAAGAAGATCTTCGCCGAGAGCTTAGACTTGATCAACTTTAACTTGTCAAAACTATCGGAGTGTATCGCGTAATTGGAAAATACTCTGCGAATCGTGGGGTTAAAACAGGGACACTCCGATAATCGCAGAGAATTGACAAGCGATATATATTGAACAGGAAGGGACATACCCCTTGCTCACGAGGGAGAAAAAAAAGGTCGATGCACCTTCCCAAAATTTGATCCTAGTCTCGCCAACCTTGATGTAGATCCTCCAAACGTCATACCTCCTAAGGCCTATAAAAGAAGAAAATAAGGCCTCAGAATCTCCTTAATCATCTTACCTTAAACATTAATAAATACTCTTTGATTCATTGAAAGTGTTTTCAGGTAAGCCGCATTTAATGATAGTAGTTAATTGGCTGGAGTAATTGATTTTTCTGTTTGGAATAAGGCTGTAGTGTGAATACTGTTGTTAAATGAATTGTTGATTCGGACCTGAAGGTGGGAATGTTTTGGATTCATGAACTGATATAATCAGAAGTATTTGAAGTTATTCATTATTTGTCCGCAAGAACAACACCGAATGACAAATTACCAACGATAAGATCCGTAACAACACCAAAGAAAGGTTAGAGCGTGAACTATGGAACCCGAATAAGAGGTTGCGCTTTAGTTTGAACCAGTTTAAATTGGCAGACCGTAGAAAATATACGATTGAAAGAACAAATAAATGATTGAATTTTGAGTGTAAACAACTAAGTCCACACAAATCATGGAAAAATCCATAATAAGGTCCGGAAAATCCTTAATACTAAGAGGATTAGGGACATCTTCTGGAATAATCCAAATTCTAAAGCATATGGTCCTAGAACTTGTTAGATTATTGGTTGAGGCGAAATCCTAGGTGTAAAACAATCCAACAAGAAATGATGTGAGGCCATCCTCGAAGTTCAACTCTTCAAGCCTACCATTATTATATGCAAAAGCATACACTCTAGCTCCTTGAAGGATTGGAGCCTAAAAAGCCTAATTCCTTCAAATAGCAAAGAATTGAAGACCTAAATTCCCTTCTTAGAATTAATACCACGTAAAGCACCTCAAAAAATTACCCATTTTAAAAGGAAAGTTTGCTATGCAGAGCGAACAAGTTTTGGGAAATATATTTCTTTAGATTAAAAGGATGAAGGAGGAAAATAAATTTAAGAAGAGTAAATAAAGGAAAAGAAATTCAAAATGAATCGGGCTTTTGTCTTCAGGGCCTATCTCTCTGAACAATTAAGTTCGTAGGGGTGTTTCAACACCTAGTACCTCAATGCCAACCGGTATGGGAGTTACTAGCCCAAAGTTCTCTAAGAGCGATAGGTTTTTCCAAAAGACAAAATATCAATATTCAATCTTTGAATTGAGTTCATGAAAAGGAACTAAGCCGATAAGTCAAGGTGGGAGAGTTTACAAGAAGAAGAAAGAAAAGGATGAAAGACGAAGGCCATTATACAAAAAAAAAAAAAGAATAGAACTGGGTAATTTGGTATCCTAAAATTTCCATTTATCTACCCAATTACCCAAGCCTAACATTACAAGCCTAAAAGACCTTTGATCTTCAAGGTCAGTTTGCCTACATTGCTGATATCAATATGAAAACAAGCCTATGGGACTTAAATTAGCTTCTATGAGAATTTTAAGATTAACTAATTCTACAAAAGACGGTCAGAAGGAAGACTCACACTGGCGTAAGATTTATTTTGACCGGTTCATTTACATGAAAATCTCATCAGCCTTATTTGTGATGAAGGGGTTGCAAACATTTCCTTTTCTCAATTGATGACTCAATTTTTTAGATCACGCAACCTTCTTGCTCAAGTCAAATGGTAAAATATGAAAGACTGGTTTAAATCGTAAAAATGTCCTTAAAATTAGTTCACCTGTTTGAGGACAAACAATTCTTTCTTTTTCTTTGCTTCGGGAGACAAGCAAAATTTTAAGTTCGGGGAATTCCATGAGTCAAAAACTCATCGATTTTTAATCCATTTTCTAATTTAAATGACAATGGCGAATGTTGATTAATAGGCGTAAATATGGATATTTTACTCAAATATAATTTTGCAGAGAATTACGTAAGAGAATCAAAATCCCATCAAGAACCGTAAGAAATCAAAATTAATAAGAGAATTGAAGTCTATGAATCAGAAGAAGTCGCAAATAAGACTCTTCAATTCGCTTAAGTCCGTGTCAAGACACCACCAAGACTAGTCTTCGAGAAAAAGGAAGGCTTCGCATCAAGCCAAGTCACGGATGGAACGCAAAGAGGTTACACCGTAAATACTAAGTCACCCAAAAATACGTTTGTGACCAAGGAAGGAAAGGTCAAACGTATGAATATTCATGAAGAATCTTAGGTCGCGACACCATTCCGAACGCGACATTTAATGAAGACGTAACGGTGTCAACATAAACTGAGGTCGCGACGTTGGATCTGCTTGATGAAGCCACAGATGAGGTCTCTCGCATGAAAATTGAAGGTAAATTAGTTCTGAATTGAAAGACTCAACTCCTAAGTCGCGACGTGCTTTTGAGGCCGTGACATGAAAAAAAGACAAGGGTCTCATACGGAGGATTTTCAAAGCTGCGACTAATCATTCAGTCGCAACCATAATTACAATCCGCATAAAACCTACCGTAAAAAAGAGCAACCATAGTCGCTGACACCATTTTGTGGTCGCCGACCGAAATAGAGACTAGAGAAAGGAAAAATGGTTGCAACCTAAAAGAATAGTGGGCTGGCGAACCGTAAGGAAGGTAAGGAGTGTTAATCGAGGTCGCCACTCGCTTTTCGATCGCGACTAAAATTCAAGATCGATGAAGATAGAAGGTCGCCACATAGATAATCGGTGTCGCGACTAAGTACATGTAACTGAGACAAAGACAAAGGATCGGCAAGGTAACAAAGAGGTTGCGACTTGCTTTCGAGGTCGCAACCAAGAAAGCGGTTATAAGAGAAATTACTTAGTCGCAACCTGTTATCGTACGCCGACAAGCAACACAAAGTGATGACGTGTCAAACAGCATAGCCAAATTTAAAAGAAGCCGCGACCTAGAACTGAAGACATGGCCACAGACATGTGGTCGCACTGTCATAGAGGTCGCTGACGCTATAATGCAAACAGCAGGCAAAAGAGCCATGTCGCAACTCCATTTTGAGGTCGCGACCACTAATCAAGGCACCGCAAAGGAATTCCAAATACAACTCGGCATGTCGTCATTCAACAAAGTACAAATGAAAGAATTCAGGTCGCGACTCCATTTTGAGGTCGTGACTTGAAAATAGTAAACTGGGCCTTCCTTTTAGGAAATCCACCTGGAGCTTGGAATCAAGCCCAATTTAGGACAGTTATAAATAGCCCTTATAATTTTTAGTAAAGTAGCTTCCGTCTTCATTACCCAGAACTGGGAAGAGGAGAATGACTCACTGTATATTTTTAGAATATATTTTTTTTTCTTTTTTTTTTTACTTTCTTTTTCTGGATCTGAACCAGTGATCTGTAGAAATGATGAAGTTGGATTTAATTTCTCGATTTTCTTACCATTACTACCAAATTACTTGAGTCTGGACAAATTTCTGAATTGCTCGTTGGCTATTACAATTACAAAGTGGTGTACTTCAATAATGATCCATTGTCGATTGTAATGCAAGAATGAGAACACAAGCCACTAGATTGGATTTCACTGTTAGTTACGCCTATTTCAGATCAATTAGAGAGAAATACTTGATCGAATTTATTTGATCGATGTTGTTATTGAATCGACCATTCCCAATAGTAGCACATTATACCGCTTCAAGAATTGTCATGCTCGAGCCTGTTATGCCCTCCGCGTGACACGACGGAGATTCATGAGAGTCGAACATTCCACTTCAGGGTGCGATACTACCATCACGACCACTAAGCCCGAAAAGTTCACCGATAAATTCCCTTTCACCATAATTGATGTCGAGGAACATTTATCAATGTAAATAATCAGAGACTTCACCTTAATCTGAGGGGAAGTTCCTAACCCTGTGTTAGCAAAAAAATCTAATCAAGGGAAGGGAAGAGCCATTAGATTTAAAGGATGAGTCATCAATTGAGTTGTAGAAGTGTTGCAGTAACCCTGCAAGGGGAAGCAAGAAATCTGTAGTCTCAAGAGGGCGGGTGTGAAGTATTGAGAAAGAAAATAACAGATCTCGTAAGAAGGTCAAAATACAAGTAGCCGGTTAGATCCTTGTCTTCGAGAAAGCAGGGCTTCTAACCAGTGAATATGGAGAAATCCAATTGCATATTAAGGCATCTTCTACAAATCCACATCCAACAAATGCATCGTAGTAATGCAAATTAATGTAGGAATCAAGTTGTTTCACAGTACTTCCTTGATAGTGTTCATTTCGCGGAAAATGATTCATCCAAAGATTTGTTCTTTATTTTTTTTTTTTTTTTTTTTTTGTGATTGTTTGTAACATTTAAATTCCTTTTACATTCCTATGTATCGTCTAGAACTATTATCTTCTAGATTAAACCATCACTATTCACTTGAAGTTCAAATAGTGTGGACCTTAAGTAGTTGGGGTAGTTGATTCCAAATTCTCACATAATCTGGTGAATGATATCCGGACTTTACATCCATTTTGCATTACTTGTATGATCTGTGCACTTGAAGTGTCTTAGATTCAAACCATTGTCAAATTAAGCAATATAAAGTAATTTTATCAGTTATATCCAATGGATTCCAAATAGACAAAAATGCAACAGAATTGTAAGGCTTTTGTAACTAAGTTAATTTGAAGGTTTTAGTCTATATAATCACATGACAACACTGAGATATTGACCTTGATGACAAAAACGGTATGCCCCAGTGTGACGTCAGAAAGTGCCGATAAAATGACAAGCGAGAAATCACAAACACCACTAACAAGATAGAAAGAAGGAGGTGCGCCGGCCAGAGGGACAACTTCACAAATGTGACTAAATGTGAAAGGAAGGGGCTACGCCAAGATAGTGGTATCAATGCCATGTCAAAATCCCATAATCGGCACATGTGGTCAGTTAGAGAGCCGAAAACATCACAATCATTCATTCATG